>OX030976.1:8750000-10000000 GCA_943735965.1 Eupithecia abbreviata
TATTGATTTTATATAGGTATGTAGATACTGATTTATCGGTCTGTAACAAGCTATTAGCCCCTAACTATCAATGGAATCTATTGGTTCATTTCATTTATTAACTACATAATTATAATTGCATAATAATTAAATATTTACTTACTTATTTATTTATTTATTTATGAAATTTTCTGAGTGGATCTGACAGATTTTTCGAAAATATTGATATAAACATTTCCAAACCAAATAAGGCCTCCATAGTAAATACATAATAGCAATTAAAACTCATAATACTGATAAAGGCTAGGAGGTTGAATTTGGCTGCAAGCCAACTCTAACAAAGAACTTAACGTGTTTGGAAACCTCGCAATATCTACTGCAAATCACTAATAATTAACATTAAAATTTGTCTTCATTGATACTAAACTTTCAATTTCCAGTTGATTATGCACGGTGCGTTGACCGATACAATATTTGCATATTATTTTGGCTGGTGTTAAGTAGGTAAACAACGGCGCGTTATGCGCTAGTAATGTTGACCACATTTTATGCAGCAATTTACGTAATTTATAGAGTTGCTAAGCCATTTTCATTTTAAGAATCTATGTCAGCATTGCTAGAGAAACATTAAAGATCAGAACATGATATACTGAGTTTGTCCCATCTTAACCCTTTGTGGTTTGTTTGCGCTGGCGAAGTTTACTAACACATCTCCCTAATCTCTGCTGCGTATACGCAGAGAAAGACGTTATCACTGTGTAGCTTGAGACCCATGTCCCATAAATCGTCCAAAGTGCCAAGCTTGCGCAACAAGTGCCTAGTTATAGGAGGTAGAGGCGTCCCTTTTTTGCTCTATCTGTAATAAATAGTCACCACTTTGATTGAATGTCGCTGATACATTTTACAGAATGTTATACTTCCCACGGTCGTAATTACCGTCAACATTTTATGTAGTTGTACTTTTTGTCACCATTTTACTCGTTCCCCACACCCTAATATTGAACCCCTGTCCCCATCCTGTCTGAAATCAATAGACCGTGTGTTGCTAGTTTGATCGGTGATCCGGGTTCCTTCCTTGGGTTCTGTGACTCAGTTATATTCAATGCAGGCGGTCACCAACACGGGACCATCAGTCAAACTAACCAGCAAGCAAGCAAAAGCAAACCAGTATGTACGCAGCCTTGTCGCAGGGCGCACGTTCGCCGCTGGACCGACCGCGTTGCACGTTTATTCTGTCTCGGCCACTATAAACAAACTTTCTTGTGAATTAAACTTTGTTATAAACGTGAAAATTATTGAGTGTTTATCAGTGATAGTGATTTGTAATATATTGGTTCTTACTTTTATTTGAAAACAGTTTTTTGATCGCCATAAGAGCGAAACACGTTTGATAAATTTATATACCTAGTTTGTTGTTTTGTTACCAAGACATCCGGGTGTTATTTTATTGTTAGTAAGACATGTTTGGTCGGTAAGGGGATGAATAATTGTATAGTGATAATCCTTCTCCATCTCCCTAGTTTTGTAACTTTCGTTACTTATTACGTGCACGATGAAAAATATTTCTGAAATAAATAGGTCTACGATATAAAGCTAGTGATTCTAGATAATAGAACACAATACCACAACGAATATTTAGGTTCGAGCTAGCACGTATAACCAAACAAAACAGCACAATATTCTACTTACTTCAATTCGAAGTGCTTCAAGTTCCTCTTTCTCATGTATTGGGAGCAGGTAACTGCGTGCGTCCCTTTTTTACTACTGTTTGTGAGTTCCCTTTATTAGCAGGTCCTGCTTAGACACGGTACGCTGAGATTTTTTTCACTCATTGTTGTTCAAAAAGCATTGAAATTGGTAATCTTGTCACAGGATTTGTATAAAACTTTGTCACATAAACATAACATAACATCATTAATTTACTAAACTTACAGGAAGTCAGACACGTTTTTAGAACCATTCATTTTTTATTTCGTTCTATACTAGGTACTACGGTTTTAAATCTTTTTCATTCGTTGCTAACTCTTCTGATTGAAAAAGGCATAGGTACCTACCTCACCTTCATAATGAGTTTGATACATGGGTGGTGTCGTATTCTGTGTTCTAGAGCAAAATACTTCTAAATAATTCGTATCCTGCTTAGGTGTAGTATACTCATACCAAGGTATTATTTCTTCTATGGATTGTCTGTAAATTAACACTAGTATCATGAGCAGATGTAGAACATCAAACGCTACATCAGGGCTTTTGCAACTTGTCAATCGGGAGTAGTTGCTTTAACGCATGTGTCTCATGGCGATAAAAACAAACTTCAAAGCATCTAAACCCTGTTTACTACTGTATCTGGTTTTATTTGGGGTCAAACGTTTGATATAAATATCGTTTGATGTTTTTTTATATGGCATGTCTTGCCCAGCTTACGCTTTTATGGCAAAACAATGGTACATTGACGCTGCATAATATTATTTACATATAACTATAATCCTTTTATATAGTCTGAGCTCTAGGTCCCGTCATAAAAGGAGTAACGTAATATATGTATGTTACGATTCAATAAAAAATCGAATAACTCCAAAGCAACAATACCAATAAATATTTATTGAAGCGTAGGACCGTACTCTTCGTTATATTGCTTGTATATTTGTGGTCCAAAGACATCGATGGTATGATATAAATCAGTTGTGTGAAGGCCAAACAGAGGCTAACCTAACGGTCAACTGTGTCGTAGGAACAATTGTCACCACAAGAGGACAGCTCCAGTTCTCGCCCTATTTACGCAATTTGCGGCTGATGATACCTTGCCTCTGTAATTTAAACAGTAGCATAAGTGGAGCAGTCATCTTATCATTCATCATCTACCTCTAAGGAAGATAACAATTTCTTAGTAGAAGCTTGCTCGTTGCCAACGGTTTATTTTGCGTTTATACTACCGTTATTTACCTTTTTATTTTCTTATGTCCTTAGAATATATATTTCTGAGTATCTTACAATACAATACAATATAGCTTTATTGCACCATCAAATATAAAGAAAATAATAAAAAATAAAGGATCTTAATACTAACTAAATCTAGTGGCATAATCGGCGGCCTTATCGCTAAAAGCGATCTGTTCCAGGCAATCTTAATGTTCATATTGTTTCTTTTTATTATTATTTAACTGTCCAACTCAACAATTTATAAGTGGGTTGTTGTTATCTTTAAAATTTATCTATTGATAAAACTGGGTACCTACTTAAATCTTTCACTTATGAAGGACGTGAAGCCGATATCTTATCACTGTTTAGTTTATTAAATCATGTAAGACAATGTCTAAATTTGTACTCGAGGAGATATTCAATAGTTAGGGCCTGTAATTGTGAGAAACTGTCTTGCAAAGTTGAATATTTATGAAGCTGGACATTTGAAAGGAACATTTACTGGCTGTTAAAATATTGTGTGTTCAATCAGCAGAGCGCCTTGTCGACACTGTCAATTGAGGTTAATTCGTATGGAGACTGGCCAGGGATCTTTAGATAGCGCCCCTGCATTATTTATTTGTTCAATAAGCTGAATTGCCTAGTAAATAGAGTTTGTTTCTATAAATAAATGTAGAAAAGTATTTCACTTTGTTAAACCATTTTAAATACCTTTTTAATGTCACACTTCTGTATACTTATTTTATGTCTTTCGTACCTAGAACTTTACTCGGTTAGGGCTGACATAAAGTTTACGGTAGAAAGACAACGAACTCGTAAAACGCGTATAAAAAGACCAAGCTTTCAGGTGTCCGCATGTTAGTCCCAATGTTAACAATGCTTTCTGGTATGGACCATTGTTACAATAGCTTTTTTTATACGCTGTGTTGATTGTTTGCGAAACAATCAAGTATCGAAGCTGTATAAAAAACTAGCCATATTAGGAATAGGCAAGTACCATTACCTAACACGTGAAATCAACTGTAACGTGAGTCTGAAACCAGAATTATTATAAACCAGGAAGTGGTTGTACGAGTTAATTGTTGTGTGCAAGCTTATTAATTTCGTCCGTGACAGGTTCTCTATTCTAGGCATTAATATTGACGAAAACTGCCTGTGTGTGTACGTTACAAATACTCAATTACAAATAGAGGAAAGAAATCGCTTGATTTGTTGGTAAAAAAGTGAGATGTTCTTTAGCCTGTCTACAGTATATGCAACCCCGTTCTGACTTTAATATTTTCATAAACCGATTTCAAGTAGTTTCAAGGGCGTGTCTCACCAACTGACATTTTGACCTCTTCATCGCGGATTTATCAATGAACCGAGTACGGTAATGCAAAACCCGTTCAGCAATGATGTGTTATTGCGTCACCACCAACGGCTGCCGCCGTTGCGTTGACGACCTTGACAGGATGACCATGCTGACATATGAACACTACCATCTAGAGACGCTCTATACAGTAATTATTTTCGAAAAGGGCGCCTTAATATACATTTTCCAATAAATGCAGTAACAAGACGACTATATAGCCTTCATAAAATATACCACAAGCCCACGTGTAAGTAAATCGCATAAAACATCATCCGGTTTGGTTATCTCGAGGTATGGATGCAACTTCCTAAGTGGTTTATCCGTTATCCCATAAAGTACCGGGTTCTATGCCATAGGCTTGAATAGCCACCGCGGAAGGAAGCTTTACAACTTCAAGACAGTATCGTGCTGTATCTATTCAGGAAGCACCAGTAGCACATCCACTTGAAAGCAGATAAGCTTAGGATCAGGCTCAAGTTACAATGAACTATAAACAAAGTTCTTAAACACACAAGCTAGCGTACGTCGCCTTACTGCTTAGTTAACGATGCATGGTGGTCTATCATTCTAACAGAGATTAACCCTTTGTAGCGCGGTGTAACATTTCTGTAACAGACTGATTTTTTGCCTACCAACCTTCAAATATTTTTTCAAATCCGTTTTGTGTCAATGTGATATGTCCGTTACAAACCAATCTATCTACTTAGATTATTACAAAAAATATAGATGGCGTTAGTGCCACGTGACGATCGTTGTTCGTCGACTGGTCGAGTTCAAGTACCAGCGTGCATTTGAAAATTTGGTGGAAAATAGAAAAACGTGATAAATACTGTGTGTTTTTGGAAAATATACGAGGTAAGTACATGTACTTTGTGTATCATTGTAGGTTTTTATTTAATTGAATGGTTTCGATGAGTTTGACTTTCTGTTGTGTTTGTACCAGAAATGTCACATTGCCTAACAAGGGTAATTTTTTTTTGTGAATATGCTTGTTTTCTAATTCATTTGTTTTTCTTTTTAGAATGACTTTTCAACCTCTCCGGGATGGTGATATAGCAGAGGTCTTGAATATTTATGAAGACAGTGAAGATGGCATGGAAGATGACGACGACAGTGTTGCAGATCCTGATTATCATGGTGAGAATGAGATGGAGCACGAGCAGTTTTCTAACGATGAAAATGAAGAGGCTGAAGTAAACCTTGGTGAGATTATTGATATTTTAGAGACCAGTGAACCTGATCCATCTCCATCTACTGCTGCTGTGCCAACTGGATCATCACAACCAACCCAATCAGTGGGACGTCCTACAAAACCATCAAAACTCAACCTGCGATGGAAAAAAAAAGTCTGGGTTTGAATGAGCAACAGTTGCGTTTTCTAGGAAACGAGAACCTACCAACAGATATTTTAGAGCTTGAAACGCCGATCCAGATTTTCTTGTTCCTGTTTCCCATGGATTTGATTGATTGACAAAGAAATGTCCAAGAAAGACAGAGGCTATTCTGTTGAGTATGTTGCTGATGTCAACGGTGTAGATGTAGCAACCGTAGCCTGGAAAGACAACAAGGTGGTAAATTTGGCATCAAGTTTTGTAGGAGAAATGCCAAAAGCCCAGGTGAGGAGGTATGACAAGAAGACTAAGAGGTACGTAACAATTGATCGTCCAAATATTGTTGGAGAGTACAATCGCCACATGGGTGGCGTGGACCTGATAGATAGCAACATGGGACGCTACAAAATACAGCTTCGCAGCAAACGGTGGCAGGTTCGTATGTTCTACCATTTATTGGATTTGAGCATGGCATACGCATGGCTTCTTTACAAAAGAATTCATAAAGTAAAGGACTTGCAGAATAAACATCTGAACTCAGCTGATTTTCGACTTGAAGTTGCAACAACTTTATGTAAGCTTGGTGTACCATCGAATGTAAAGAACCGTCGATCTATCGAAAACGAAATTCAAGCAAAACGACACAAAGGTCCAGCACAACATGCTCCTCCAGCGGCAATCAGGCAAGATCAGATAGGACACTGGCCTGTTTGGACGGAAAAGAGAACACGCTGCAAATTCCCTAAATGCGCTGGTGTCTCACAAACAATTTGCGAGAAGTGTGGCGTTGCTCTGTGTTACAATAAACACAACAATTGTTTTAAACTATTTCACCTAAGTTAAATTACCCTTTTGATGCAGTGTAACATTTCTGTCACACTCCCTTTATTGCTCTTTTTTTTCAAATAAATAAAAAAAAATGATTTTTCCAGAAACACGTGTATTTTTATTTCTTTCGATTCAAATTTTCCACTACTTATTTTTAAAATTGCTCTCCTTGCCCTACAAAGGGTTAAGATTATCGTCAAGTTAACAGCCCGTAACCATCCACTGGACATCATCCCGTTCCGTAACCAGACAGTCACATTCGAAACTTATGACTTTCGCGGATCGGTTGACGTGGCATTTAATTTTGCTTGTACTTATGTCGTTCAATTTCGTCACAGTTGATTGGTGGTATCATTAGCATAACAATAGCTCTGAATAGAGGTCGGAGGTCACGCCGTTGCCCTTAGAACTCGCTGCTCTACAACACAATACTGCAGACAATGAGCCCTACCCATGTGGTTTATTGCCGTCTTAGTGGCGGTTCTAAACGTCTGCGAAATTCGCTCACGTGTCACTGTGCCTCGTAACAAGTTGGAAGTCAACCAACTGTGTCAGCCAATCAGAACTTAAATTTCGCTAGGATGTGGCTAGGATTTCGGGTGTGGCCGTTCCAGTCGTTTGAGAATTATGTTGTTGTTAATTTTGAGCATGACAAAGTTACTAAAGAATCTCAGACCCATAAAGTTTAATGGCCACATATCATTACGCCACTGCTCGCTAATTTAGGGTAACGTGATATCTTGAAGCTCTACAATTTTGTAATGTTTACTCAACCCACATTTACAGATTAGAATTCTTCTAATGTTTTCACGATAATTTGTTTGAGTGTACACAACACTTCATCCATCATCTTGCAGTTCCTTGACCGCGTTTTATGCACCTAATTAAGTGAAAAAATACGCATATGACGCAGTTTTTCTGATACCTCGTGCTGGTATCAAATATCTTCCCATCAAGTGCGCTCTTGTTTGCCTGCTACCGAGCCATGTGCACGGCAGATGCTAGCCCTGAGTCTTTAGTTTTATCCAATGTTCCGGGCCGTCGTCGCTCACAACTCGATCCTTTGCCTTACATTCAGGTTGAGTGTCCCCATTATTTTAGATGGCTTAGCTATTGTAAAAATCATACGTTTTATTATCATTGGTACTAAATCTTAAGATGCTGGGTTTTCTCTTACATCTACCTACTCGTATTATGAATTAATATTCCATTACCAACGATTACGACCTAACATGATCTGAGTGCGAAGAATATTAATGAAAACCTATACTAATGGCGTCATCGACTGTTTATAACTATCTTCTGTTTAGTATCCCTGTATAATATAATAAACAGCTAAAATACGCAAATTAATTCTATATTGAGATGGTAAACCCGATATGAGACAAGTTACATAACAAAAGTGAGTTCACAGAATATCTTAAAAGGAACTTTCCAAAAAAATTCTTATGTTGGCGATAAGATATCATTAGTTTGTTTAAAAGTTTGATTTGATTGTAAACAAGCAATTACGTCTCATGTATTTCCTCAATCGTAAATACAAATGTATTTGCGATAACTCAAGGTTATCTTAGAATTCGAAGTTAATACCTATCTCTTAAGATTGGATTCTTAAGAATTTTGTTCTCTAATTACTGAAATGGAAGAGAAACATGCACCCACACTAGAATTAGAATGCCCGAGACTACTGATTCGATGCATGATGTAAAATTGGTTTAAATTACGGGTTGACTGTATTACTGGTAGACATGCCAGTAATAACCTCAAACTAAACATTCGAACTTGCGTAGGTACTTGTAAGAGTTATTGAGGAAAAGTTTCATATAGTAAAGAATTAAATCTCAGGTTTTATGAAAGAAATAAATTCGGGAAATTTCTACCACTACGATTTTCTTCTTAAACTTGTGGAATTGAGGACTGTTAATGATGTGTTATTACTTCTTTAAACAATCGATTCCCATATGATCGAACTAGTGCACGACTTGGTACAAAGCACCGTTACTCTAAGGTCGTGGTCTCTTTAGCACACGTGTCTTTCCAATGTAGATTCATGAATCTGTATCGTGAGATTTGTTAGCAGAACTTGCATGAATACTTTGCGTGAGATGCATCATCAAAACATAAATGATTTACTATTTATACCTTCTGCTTCCGTGTTTCCAAAGGTCTAACTATGCATCTATGTAGTGTCGGTTCAAATAATACCTACCAGAGAGATAGCTGCCTTGTGCGCTGTGCGTGCACCTCGGTTTTATACACAAATCAAATCAGCCAGTGACTGTTATTATTTTGTTAGAAACACAATGAAATAAATAAATTAAATAAACAATTAGGTAGGTACCAGGCGAGAACGTAATCATAGCCATTGTGCGGCTTATTTATACACAGTTACGATATTATATTTACTAAACCTCCAATCATAAACACTAACATAGGTTATTGAAATGTTACGAAATGACCGTGAAATGAAAATACATGGCTCACTGTTACAACGGCCTCGGTAAGCAAATGCTACACAAACAGGTCGTTGATACGCAAATGATGCGTGCTTGCATTAGAGGAACTGAGAAAGCTATATAAACATTGGGTTGGTCCCTCTTGGTTTCAAATGCCAGAGGCTCTCAAAAGGTTAAACTCACGATTTTAAAATGATTTTAAATGATGATGTAAATACGTTGAAACCTAAGAAGTGTTCTTAATCTTATGTGATGAGATTTCACAATAGATTGAGAACACACAGACCATTTTAGTAAATCTCTGACTCCCCATGAAGATCAGATATTTTATTATGAAAAAATACTCTTGTATTTTAAATAAACAAAATTAACTCAAATCCCAATTAATCCTGAAAATAATACCATTTATAGCTTGAAAAAGAAATGAAAGTGAAATAGTTTGAGAAACGTCGACCATAGCATCGGTAGCGTAGCGTAGGCGTAGCGTAGGGTCGTTTCCCCGACTTCCCTGAGCTTGAGACGGTTGCATGTCTGAGTTCACGATTGACTCTACGATGTTTATGTATTGGTACACCATTACATGACTACCTATTGTGTCTAGTAGCTCTACTTTCTTCATCAAATTGTATGATTTATTATACGGCCGTCAACCTAATCCACGATAGTGCTGATTTATGACTATCAAGTCATTTCAATATTGTTCCACCATAAGAGTTATAATAGGATAGATAGATAATATTAATGAAGTTACTACGAAAATATTCCATCACACATTTTTCTTATTAAGACCGGAACTGTTCTCTCGCTGCTTTTCGTTTATAAGTAGGTATCTATTTAATCGAGAATGACGTCGTTTTTGCTTATGCAGAATGAGCTTACTTGATAAAAAAAAAACACTAAAAATCTAGGTATATATAATAATATCTAGGTGTCAGTGATAAGCAGCCAAGTCATTGATCACGTCAGCAATTTATTCGTTGACCCGTTTAAAGGACCGGTATAGGTACCTACCATTGTTTCGTTGCAAGCGACGTAAGCAGACGGGTTGGTAGCACACACGTAATCTGTGGTTTCTGATTGTGGATGTATAATACAACCCTCGTAACTCTTCGTTCCGTTTGTGAGCTTATTTAGATCTTATAAATAATTTCAAATCGATGTTATTGATCTTAAAATATTTTATGTTTTTTATCACAAACAATGCTTTTAAACCACGAATTGAAAAGTCATTATAAAAATAAGAGTTCCTAAAACTATTGTCTAAAAATCTATAAAATAGTAAGTGTTTAGTTTACTCTAGTATCTACTAAAATATTTGAACTAGTAGGTATCATAAACATATCAGATGGCAATTTACTACATATCTTAATAACACCTTGAGTTTTACGAGTATAAGACTACAGCCTTCGCTACGTAGAGTACATTTTTACTTGAAACGGTGTTGTAACAGGCGAAATGAGTCACACATACTCAATTTAAAAGCTTAGCGCTTATTTCAACGGTAGAGAGTTCACAGACTCTTATCTACTTGCAAATGTTTTTAACCGTCTTCGACGTACATATGTTGTCGTTAGTCGTCATCTACGTGTGCGAGCTCGGCCATTGACAGGAATAAGGTATCTACGTGCCTTTATAGGTACCTTACTAATGAATATGAATACCACGACCACAGGTAGTTTGACTTTGCTGTAATAATAGCAACTAATAAGACCGTATATATACAAATTACCCATGACCACTACGAGGAATACCCGAGTCATATTAAATCTAGAGTCTATAAGGCTATCGGGTATAGCCTTGTAAAGCAAGATTACTGGCATTATAGAAAACATGTTTTCATTAGGTAATTACAGAGTGGTCAGCACTTGCATCCTAATAAACTAGATATGCAGTTAAAGCCTTACCGGCCGGATGCGCCATTTGTTAGTAGTAGATGCTTATATGGCGAAATATGAGAGCTAAAAAATAATCGCAAACACTTTTACTGTCAATTATTCTTTATAAGGATGTCAATCATGGAATTAGAAAGTTTATTTCATAACTTTTATGGTATCTTGGAGTAGAAGCTCCCATTTTATGTAGTATGCCGATTCAGATTGAAATATAAGTAGGTAAGCTCTACTTGTCAGACAGAATCAGACGTTAGATAGTTCAAGTGTCTGAAAATCAAGTGCACTCAATTGAGCTTATACAACCGCTGCTGTACATTTAATTTTTCAAACTATATCGTAGATATCTTTGTACTCCTACTTATCAGAAATGTTTTTCTTCGATACACTTTTAGAACAACTTAATTATAAACCCAGAAATATTGGTAACATAACACCAAAATTTAATAAAACTATTTCATTACAGCACTCTAAAATGGTGGAATATTGGAATGTTTTCATAAAATTAGTGTTACATTTTGTGTAGTGATACAATGCCTGAAATGGCAGTAACAACTTCGTCCGCTTATCATGGATCGCCTATTCACGATGGTTTTGCCACGATACGAGCTCCCAGAAGCCGAATAAAGATCAGAAATCGAATCGACCCTAATCCCTCAGTCAATCTACCTCAAAGACATTCCGAGTACTTCACTCTAAACAGAACTCCAAAAAATAACTTCCTTGACAATTGTGACGTACAATATGTTGTAAAACCTCCCACACGAAATGTATTTGAAGAGAAGTCTTCGCGTCTGAGCTTCACAGAGCCAATCTATGCGAAAATAACTCCACCTCAATCACAAAGGAGTTCCCCTGTGAAGTTCTCAAATGGCAGACAAGAAATTCATTACGATTCTATCAACACCAAGCCACGTAGGCGCTTAAGAAGCTTGGAGTTACCAGGGGAGCAGGATATAAGAGGCAATGAAAAAATGGGAATTGCGAACTTGAGTAACGGTGAACGGTTTTCGCATGAGCATCACGTCGGCGGTAACCATGATGGCGGGGAGCAGCATTCCGTGCGGACGGACGTTACTACTAGTTCGTCAGGTGACTTCAGAAGGAGCCATAGCGATCGAGATAATTGCTCGGAATCCTCCTCATACCTCACTGACAACGATAGACCTATATCTAGCTATAGTGATAATTCTACATTACCATCGACAGATACGGAAGATGTTCTCAAAGAATTGCCCAGCAAATCCAAGTTTCACAGATCTCCACAGAAGTTCGCTACACTAAATTTGCGGAGGCCCAAGTTTATAGACTTGAAAGCCTCAAGCGTCACAGAGAATTCCTACGATACTATGCATCGCAATAGAGTAGGTTACCACTCTGAGCCAAACACACCTCTCAATGGTGAATTTGGTGGTTTTTGTAATGACCCCAGTATTCTCAGCGATGTGCAGCAAATACCGAAAATGCCTTTGCAAAACAATAGAAATGGTTTCAAGAGATCAGTAAGCGAGAACGGTTTCTCAAAACGTCTGAGCTATCGGCATTCGTTTAGTGCCGATTTAAGACCGCAGGCTCAAACTAGCATGAAACAACCGCACAAGTGTTGTGAATGCATAACTGGCATACCAGCTGATGAAAATGCCGAGGGTACTTCAAGGCCATCTTCCAGAACCTTGGGAACATTATATGAGTCCCAAGATCCTAAAGTAGGATGTCAAACTATTCTTCGTGCAAAGCCTTCAGTGCCGTGGTGGGACTTAGCCATAAGAAAATCAAGATATAAAAGCTGTCCCATTTTGGAAGAAGTAAGTAACTTCATACACAGTAAACGTAGTGTAGTAGGCCCTCCGGCCAGGTGGGATGACGACCTGCGAAAGACTGCAGCTAGATGTTGGATGCGGCAAGCTGAAGACAGGGCGCTATGGCGCTCATTGGGGAAGGCCTATGTCCAGCAGTGGACTGCTATATGCTGATGATGATGATGATGAAGTAACTTCGTACACATTACTCCTTAGGATGTTTATTCATCAAACCATCTATATTATTGTAGCATAGAATGTTGGTATGGTATCGATTCAGTGCAACCCCAACGGGACCGTATTAATGTATAAACCCCCTATATAAATCACATGAAACTTTTATGCTAATTTTCCTGTAAGGTGTGGCTTTCCCCCTGACTTTTTCGTGTGTTGGTTTGTATTTTTACAGGTTTTAGTAAATAATGTAGGGAACAGTGTTACTTATAAAACTTAAACATCTGTTGGGGGAACACATATAGCTATATTATGACGTGTTCGACTGCCGTTGCTTTCAAGCACGTATTGATGTTGTTTGTACCTACTCATCAACCCTCACAGCATTCAAAGGTAAAATAGTATCTAGTGAGATATCTATAGCTACACATTTTACTAAAGTACTGACATCGATAAAGGTTTTTTTTTTACCTTCCACTTCACACACACATACACATATATTAAGTATTATACTATTTCGAATCTTTTCTTACAAAAAACTTTACCTGGCTACCATAATAACATAACCTTTCATCCCGAAATGGTCAGGTGTCGACTTGGATCTTTGTAAAAAATATTTTATTGACCATGTGTTATACAATATCCTTTCCCACGGCTTTAATCGTTCTCCATATTTTAAAGAACTATATAGTATAACTTAGTAAAAAACTAATCAAACGAGCACAGCATCAGATATTTATATTGTCTGCAACGAGCAATGAAATGACCCTGATAGATGCTATCCTATTTTATCTATTTACTTTCGTCGACATAACATTACTGTAACAGTGCGTGTAGGCGAAAGCCCTCTCTAATGCATACAATAGTACGTCTCAAGGGACCTTTGAACTATGCTGGTTCGACAACTTCGACATTCATTGGTTGCTTTTGAAAATCAAGGCAAATGTAAATCTTTCCACCGTTGTTACACGCGTCGTTGTCCAGTATGAAAATACTGTAAATTGGTAGAAAGCGGTCCTGTCCATTTCAGACTACTTGATCAATACGCATTTCTTGTTCGGATTTAGAACCCACCAGCTTCACAAGAGCCGTAGGTACCGCGGTGCTGGCTGTTTTAATTGATATTGCATCCGTATTATGAACACGGGTCAACTAGAGTGAGATAAAGAGTTTGTAGAAATGTGAACGTAAGCTAATTGGGATCAATATGAGTTGTTGTAAGCTCTAAATCGACCTTACTATATTTGTTTCCTATTGTGGTGCGGTGAACGCGACCACGACACACTTTCCTAAAATATGGTTTATCCGCCTTGTTATTTCTAGGAGGGCAAGCCTACTGTATTCCAGACAATGAAGCTTCTTGTTAGAGCTATTAGTGAAAATATTATTATTTACCGTTAGTTCGGTAGTTAAGTGAACATCAATTGCGACATCAAAAATACAAAAACATCTGTGTTAATATAATCCCAATTGCAAGCTTTTGTAACTTTCGACCTAACTTAAAGTCGTTATGTCCCGTAAGGCACGTTCATAAATAATAATTGACCGTAGACGTGCAGCCCAGTTACCAGTCGACCGAATAAGGAAGAGTGCACTTGAACAAATAATCTCGCTCGTTTATTTAGAAGGCTGCCGCTGCATTCGTAAAATACGCCAGTGGGATTCGAGTGGGCTCCAGACTTAAATATGAATTTAACTCCTACTCAATCTTGATATGATATTGGTTTACCATGTTATTGTCGTACCTTTTTCACTTGAATGTCTTACTTATCGAAGTCCAACTTATTTTAAATTTCCATAACACCTATACCACCTTTTCCACTTAAGTGCTATATCCAATATTTCTAACCATGTTGTACGAATGCGTGCAGCAAACATTGAAAACGACTTCTTAGCTAGGTGTGTCTGCTTGTTATGAATAAAACAAATTGTTTGACCAAGCAATTAGTTTCTAATGTAAATTTTCTAAACATTTCACCAGGTTTCTGGTTCTCTTAGACTATTCATACTATATCAATGGTTAATCCATTGATATATCTTGCATGTATTAGCATGTATGGTATGTGAATATTATTTACACTATACCTACAACTCCAATTCAGACCTTCCTAAGTTCCAGTAGTATAAAATCATTACATCCACAAAGAATTAATACAGTCACATTCTTACAATAAACGTTGCTGAACAAAAACACGCAAAGCGCACCTCGCCCCTGTTGGTTAAGGCTAGTAGGAATATTTTTGATTGTGTCATTAAGCTTTAAAAGTGCCGATGATTCCAGCTGTTGATAAATAATTATGCTCCACCTGCCTCGTCCCGCAATTCATATATATTTTTAAAGATCCGCGTAGCACGATAAAACCTTTTTTTAACTAAAAGGAGCCTTACACAATTTTTATAACAACTGTCTGAAACGTTTCACGAATTCAGCGAATATTAACGAATAAATCTTACATCATCCATTACTGATTACGGGAACAGCATTCCATTACCAAGGAGAAACAGATACTCACTAGTTGATCTACCGTATTGGAATGCCGCTGAATAAGTTTGTGCTGAAACCTGGAAATTGACTACCACAACAGGTAGAGCAACACTTTCGAAATCATAAAGTATTTGCACGGGACCGTTACATTTTAGATACCTCGTTTTACTAGTAGCTTGGCACGCGCAAAAGGTGTCCTGGGCATATGGGGGAGATCTATCCATGATGCCTGCCACTGGCACACACCATAATTGGTTAAACGAGTACTTGCGAACAGGTGATCGCACAATTTATAAAATGTTTGTTTAAATACATGGAAATAGCTGCACGGAAAATACAATTAATTAATTTATTTCTTCAGTTCCTGTCGTATATGCAACACGCAGGTTGTCTATGAAAGTTACAAAGAGGGTCGTTACCCTCGCTTTTAATTTTGCTAAGTGCGTTCCTGTGACGCAGCAAACAAAGGGTCCCTTGTCCAGACTACGCCCACAACCACTATTACGAGTTTATAAAGCAATTTATGAGCATGACTCACTGGACGATAGCACATCAAAATTTTACAACCAATATTTATGATAGGTACAATAATTACTTATTTCGTATTAATGTAACACCGGTTTAAACCGAGCAATTTAAATCGTTCGCTGAGGGGCGTACAGCTGGTTACGGAGTAATTGAGTCTGTAGCTGAAGATATGGAGAGATCTATGTCGGTCTGTGGTCATCTCTGATTACTTAAACCGAATAGAAATCACAGTTATGTTGGCCAACCAGAAGGAAGATTATTAGCAATACATATACAGGGAAAGCCTGACGTTTCTTTCATTTATGGTCTGGCTGGAATGATCATACGCATATTACAACTGAAGCTTTACTGCCGTATGATGAGGCATAGAAGCTCACTTAAATGGAGATACATATTTTTACTTTATGGCCTCCAGCAAGCTATGGTAATATTACCTTGTTTAAGGTTCTTTATATAGACGTACTACTTAAAAGGTGCCCTAAAACAATGTGTGAGTAAAGTAACGATAAATTGACAATCACAACGAGTAATAAAGTCATTAATCATGATATTTTATTGTTATAGGCGCACGTGGTTTCGGCCTTCGAGCAGAGTCTCTCCAACATGACGACGCGACTGCACTCGCTCACAGCAACCGCTGAGAGAAAGGTAATAAACGAACTTATTCCATCGTTATCTCCAAGTGCATCCTTTAAATGAAATTTATGAACGCCTTTTACTACCTACCTTGAAAGCAGTGAAAGCTTATCCAGTCAAATCCTGAATGTATTTTTAGCTGGTTCGGAAATTCAACTTAGTTTATTTTCTACCATGAACGAAACTATCATATACTCGTACATTTCTGTGATGAACATACTGTTCTTAATTTTTCAAAGGAAACGGTTTGGTAGATAGCTGAAAAAACCTTAACAACACGCAATTTATGTCCACTTAAAGGATTAGCGTAGACAGCTTATTTGGTTACGCACTTATCGCTTTCAGTTTTCCCAGCAGATATTTCTCACTTTACAAATTGCATTTCCAATATTTATCATTTGCGTTTACCTTTCACATGTCTACATGGACGGCCAGCATTCGTGCAATTAGGTCCATACAATCCCAAGTTTTGATTCTCTCCACGCGTCACGCAACGGCCGTCATGTCAATTAGATAAAGCGATGTGTGTGAACGCCTTAGTCACCGGTTTGGCTCTGATAGACCGGTTCCAGCGGATGCTAATGACTTTCTTTTAATTACTACTTGTGTTTTATTTAATAACTTTTTGTTATAGGATTCTGAGTTAACGGAGCTTCGGCAGACCATCGAACTTTTGAGGAAGCAATCGATTCAAGCTGGACTCACCACGGCACACATGCAATCCATGGGCATCCGGGCAGACGGTGTTAACGTTACTGGGCAGGTAAGTACATTTCCAGCGAAATCGACTATTCGACCAACTGGAAATCATATATTACGATGTACCGTAACCTTGGAGTCGTGTATCTCTGTAATTTGCCCTGATGTGTACGAAGTAACAAACCGCAATAGACGCGTACGAGCAGCTATGAAGTCGGGATCAAAATCCATACATAAATTCCGCTTCACTTAATGCCGTGGGAATATAATGTAACTTCCGATTTAAATGCAATTTGCATATTAAAGCACATGTAGGTTAAATTGAACAAGCACGAGTATTACAGCAGTGAGGTTCGGAGTGCTTATATTATTCCCTTAAGTGAAACGAGTTCCCAATGCGATAGCTTCATTATAACGAAATCTACCTTGTATAAGCCGTCTGTAGATAATTTTATCTCAATTAGTATTCTTGTGAGGAAACGCCGATGTCGGTCAATGCGATCAATCACTATGCATTTGCAAGACATTAGAGTTAGTAATGAGATCAAGTGCAGAGCTTTTTACTTGTATCTCTCCCGGAAGTCATATAATGATCTCAAGAACCTTTCGATGATTTTACATTAGACACTGCATACCATAAATTGATTCAAATAAGGCGAAGTAGCATTTACATTAAATTGGCCGTCAATAGACGTGTCCCCATTTCGTTTCATACCAATGATGGGACAAGCTTGCGATCTGTAAGTTTCTCTAATGAAAGTACCTATTAGATTCCATGCGTTGTCTTGACATGCAAATAACCCTTATATGGCCAACAACAAAAATAGCAATTGTGCATTTTACAATTTTCAAACGCCGTAAATCATATTAAAATTGTTCGGGAGAGAAAGTAGCCATATTTTATACTTCGTACATAAGTTATAGTCTGTTCAAAAGGCGAAAAGGCCACTTTGGTCATTCCCTAGTTTTCATAGAAAATATGTAGTACCTACCGCTTTACTTTGAAAACGTTACTTTCGCATTTGTGTAAGTAAATGTATGACATCATTTTCTTTTCTGTTATCATATTGAGTTGACCTAAATCACTGCACTCCACTATTAACCTTAATTATACGAAGTGACAAAAGGGCATCTATTTATCCTATTTAGTTGTTTTTAACGCGATCCCTTTTTTCGTATACTAAATTTGTGACCTAAGCGTAGAAAAAGTATGAAAAACGGTAGATAATCGTGCCAACTTTAAAGATTAATTTATCGAGTGAATAATGCAATACAAAGTGATTTCTGTAATGCCACTAGTACATTATAATTGTCATGTTCCGGTTATTATACTGTGTTCCGGTTTGAAGGGATTGACGGTGAAATCACAACGACGAGGCTCACCTTCTATCTTCTCAAGGCTGACCAGAATACGATACGTCTTTGCTATTTCTAAAGAACGATTTTTTGGAGTCGGTGTCTTCAAAACCTGTGATTCTTGGTCCTTACTCATCCTGTAGGTATAAGAAAATTGTTTTTAACAGAATTTCTTTCATTACTCCTGAGACATCTGAATTATGCTAGGGTTTTCTTTGTGCGTTCAGTTAATTTGCAGACTACGATACGACGTCCATACTAATATTATAAAATACGAAAGTAATTCTATCTGTCAGTCTGTGACCTTTTCATAACTAAGCGACTGAACGTATCTTACCAAAAGGCCAGGTGATTGTACACTGGGGAAGGATATATTGTGTTTCTTATCCGGGAAAAATACGTGCGAAGTTTTAATATTTTAAATCGAACGTACCTACATATATCTAAATTTCATCATCAACGGCCTTTACATCAACAAAGGATGGTTTTATGTAGTCTTCCTTTTTTCAGCATTTACGTAGATAACTTATATGGCTTATACGGGGATCCGATTTATTTATTTTTTCAGTTATCAGAATCCCATAAATAGGTACACAACAAGTACTGATTGTGAAATCCTTTGTTAGCAGGATAGCAACCCGCCTGCGACTCAGTCGTCACCGCAGAGACTTGCTCAGACCGGCAACGGAGCCATCACTCGGCATCTCTCCACGGACAGCGTATCCAGCATCAACAGCCTCAGTAGCGGCTCCTCCGCGCCTCATGATAAGAAGCACAAAAAGAAAGGATGGGTAAGTTATAATATAATAAATAAATAATAATATATTCATTTATTTCAGGCACATAATACAAAATAAACACCCATATCATAGAAAAATAGAAAAAAATACCAAAATAAACAAACAATTTTAATAAAAACACATGTTTTAGATTTTCTAAATTTTTTTCCAATCTAATTTTAACACTATCACTACCCGTGACTGGCATGTCCATCATCACGTCCTCCGGACTGCGCCGCCATATTGGGTCGCACCGCAGAGGTTGAGCAATTAATGTGTTATCGATTTCATAAAAAAAGGCCATCCTACAGTGTCATGGATCGAATAACAATCTGTCCGTGCATTGTATTAGTTCTTTGAGCCATCCACTACAACGACTTTGACTTGATTTATTTTATAAACGTTTTATACGGTACGTACCTACAACCTAAGATCATAAAATTTCAACGCGTCTTATCAAGGAAAGCTACTGATGAAGTTGTCCCATTTGACCTTATCAGAACTTCCTTCGCTGAAACGCGGTTAGTGAGCCGGCGGCGTTTTGTAATAAAGCGAAGGTATCTAACCGTCTCAATCAACTTACAAAGTAACAACACGCACCAGCTTATGCAATTCCGCAAACACACGCAAAGACATCTGCGTAAACAGTTATGCCCAAAACTCCAATTAAAACACATGCAATTTCTAATGAAGACCCTATTACGTAGGTAATATAATCATAAGGTTTTTGTTAATAGTGCGTAAGACCTCGCATTCGTGGTAATCTCTGAGAAATTAAATCATAGGTATCCAACTTCAAGGGTAGTGTGTTCAAGTCCCGCCGAATTCGGAATAAAATTGGGATATTATTTAATTTCATAATGTTTTTGTTCAACAGTTGCGCTCTTCCTTCACAAAAGCCTTCTCAAGAAACGCGAAGATATCTAAAACAGCGAAGCACGCGTCCCTAGGGCAATTGTCATCTCAAGACAGCTCGTCCGGATCCCACCACTACGACGACCCGCACGTGATTCGAGAAGGAAGCAACGAGAACAGTCTAGAACATTCGCACGAAGCCTTACCCGACCTCAAGGAGAAGGGCCCTGCGGCCAAGACTGATGAGACCAAAGGTGAGACGTTAAATAAATACTCCGGAAGATTATATTCAGTGTGTTACAGAGAGCTCTTGGTGTAGCAATTTCGATTGGTACTATTTATATCGCCGGCAATGCGGCGCGGTGGGCGAAAGTCTGCCTGCGACGCAGAAGGTTGCCGGTTCGATTCCCGCATCGGGACAAATGTTTGTATAATTTGCAGATATTTGTTCAGGGTGTTCTGGTCGTTTCCTATGTATAATAAAAAATATCTACCTATCTAAAGTTTTGTATTTTTCTTTAATTTTCCAGCATTATTTATTTATATCAACTTTGTTATGAAAATAATACTCCTCATCATAAATGGCAATGAATATCTACAGGTAAAGTGTTTCTGTTGTTAGCTTCATTACTTTAACTATCCCATTATCATAGATTACTTAAACTCTCTAGAGATCAGTATAATAAGTGTAACCACAACAAAGTAACCGTATACTTAACCTTATGTTTATTACAACAAAGATTATAGAAGCACAAGAAATTTTCTTTAAAACCTTTTACCGCCGACATTAAGATGTTTTGATGGGCGCAATCCGATTACGTAGAGCTTCTTATCTCTACTTACAATTAAGATAATACCTACTTCCCGTCTGTTCCGATCGCAACTTTAGCTGTGAAACGAGGGAGTCTCGCCTTACGTAAATTGATCCTACAAGTGTACGGGACCATTGTTAAACGCCGGCGGTTTTAACCTTTATTGGATAGGGTCACTTTTTGAATAATCCTGCTGTAACAACTAGAACACAATTTACAAATAGGGCTGACTACAAACAAAGCCCTAACAATCTGAGTGCAAAAGCAAATTGAATAATGATCCAACCACAAAGTCTACAGCGAAGTCAAGCGAAAAACAAGCTAACAAGATACAAGAAGTTTGCCGCTTAGCAAACAATGCTCGACAGTTTGCGCGCTCGCAAAATTAGCTCGCAGAGAAAGCTGGATGTTTAATCTCTTGTCTATCCCTAGCTTAGCCTTGCGGGCTTTTGAGTTATGGCATGAGAATGAAAATTTAATTAACCTGACGAACTGATTTTAATGACTCGTGGTTTAATCCTCGTAAGTCTAGTATAATTAACCTTAACTTGCAAGATTAATTTTCTTTTTTTAATATTAGATTTGTTTTTGCAGTTAATTTAATTATTTAATAACGTTATAGCAGTTAATCTATAAATTTACAAGTATTATTAAATGATAGTTGCGTGTTGAACATATCAAAATTAATCGGACATCAAGGCTAATACTCGGTTCTATACCATTTTCTCCTTTTCAGAAAAACCAGAAGATGCACACTTGGTTGACGAGCTGAAGCGACAACTTCGCGAAAAGGATTTGGTGCTAACAGACATAAGATTAGAAGCTCTTAGCTCAGCGCATCAGCTGGAGAATCTCAAAGACACTGTGATTAAAATGCGGGTAGGTTTCGGCACTATAATACTACCTAAAGTACCTACGTAAAAACTTAAACGTTGACTTGTCGAGCAGAATTTCTATTCTGTGAAAAGAACAAAAAATTACAACTGACTTTATTTTTAATTTATTTGATCTAATATGATTTATTTTTAATGTCATTGTTTACGAAAATTTGACATGTAAAGTGGTTTTACCACTAAATTGTATTTCTGTAAAATAATTAAGATGATTTAATTGCCTTTGATATATTTCAGAATGAAATGCTGAACCTGAAACAAAATAATGAGCGACTACAACGGCTAGTGACGTCACGATCGCTGGCTGGCAGTCAAACATCGCTCGGCACCGGTGGCTCGGCTGTTGAAGACCCCCGGAGATTCAGCTTAGCTGATCAAGCTACTATGCATCAGGTAATACTAATAATAATAATAAATACATTAATTATCCACTCACTAGAAGGCCTTACAAAAATGTTCACCTTTTTAATACTTAACAGGACATGGTCACTTACTGCCTTCATTTAAAGGTTCAAGTACGTCACGAATCCAATGCAGTATAATAGGTAGTAACGGTATTTGATTTTATTTGATTAAAAGTTAAACAGAACTTATTGCACTAATTGCCTGAAAAGATCAGCAGAGCATAAAATCAAATGAGTTGCAAATAAATAATGTGTGAGATAGCAAATGAGGGCTAGCTTAATTCCTCATGAATACTAATTGACCATGTAAAGTCACCACTAACATACAGAAACAAAAGAGTTGCAATATTTTTTCCTATTGTTTTGTATAGAAAAATATACAACAAGAGAGTACCCAGTTCTAAATCCTTTATCGGTTCACAGGCGACACTAGACATGCACTCGCAACCACTCGACCTAGACTTCAACTGTATGACGTCGACCCCTACAATGGACTTCTCAAAGAAAGGCTCCCCCAAATCTGCAATGGGAGAACCGATCTACGGAAACAAAGCCGTGTGTGAGCTCAACGAAAACAGCGAAGCTTTGTTGACCGCTCTGAATGGTGCCAGCGACTTGTTTGCGAATGGAGGAGAAAGGCTCAGTGGAGACTACGATATCAATAGTGTATTGCCGCCTCCGAAGAGTCGGGAGCTGGCCATCGGAGAGAGCTATTCAGATATTGGTAAGCTTAAACCCCATAGCTTTCATTACAATAAGTTATTCTAACGATACCTACTAACATTTTAAAGGTGTTTTAATCTTCTCTGAAGACCATTTACTATTTATCACAGAACACGGCATTATTTTAGTTTTGTAGACTTTGCAGTCGTCTACTACTATTTCTAAACTAATTCCAGAAGCTAAGATTATGGTAAAAACGTGAGCACGATTTGAATGATCACCGTCCTCACAAATCGATTCCTAACAGAGATTGGCTGAAGGCAATTGCTTTCCAAAAATGTACTTCTTAACAAGAAGCCCACCCAAGTTCTAATTGACCATCAACATTAAATTTTACTACAATCACTACACATGAGCCGTAATCCCTGATTGACGGTTATTGCTAATAAAAAACACTACTCTGCTTTCACGCAGTAACACAGTAATAGTTTCAAGTGCAAGTTCTATGACTATACTTAATTTATAAATTCATTACAGGTGTAGCCGATAGCCAAGGTGATACAACAGATGGAAAGAAAATAGCAATAGCAGTATATTTAGGACAACCAGAGTCATTCCAAAGATATTTCGAAGAGGTCCAAGACACCCTTACTGAGTCCGAATGCAGATTCTACGCGAAGCAATCAGCCAGCGCTTACAACAACCACTTCGACAAACAGCCCAGCTTCGAATCGCCCCGAATATCCCAAACACACAGTCCAGAAACAGAGACTCAAGACTATCCACACATAAACAAATCTAACACGAATAGCCTTAAAAGTAACAAGTCTGCTCACAGCAGCTCTTACAAAAACGTGTACAACAGTGACTCGACAATAAACAGTAATGAATACACTATCGCGTACACTTACATCTCTGGCAAGACAACTTGGCAGAACTTAGATTACATAGTTAGGAAAACTTTCAAAGATTACCTGTCTAGAATAGACATGGGTACGAATCTTGGACTGAACACGGATTCCATAACTTCCTATCACTTGGGCGAGGCGACGCGCGGTCCGGAGATCGGATTTCCTGAACTGCTGCCTTGCGGTTACATTATTGGAACTGTCAACACGCTGTACATTTGCCTTCAAGGCGTAGGAAGCTTGGCATTTGATAGCCTTATACCAAAAAATATTGTATATAGGTAAGTTCTTTTATATCTGTATAAATATAGTATCCACAGTCCTCCGTAATAATTTAACTAAAAACTATAATATTAGGATTGTTTGTGATGATTTTTATGGGATGTGATGTGTTAGGTAAACAACAAAGTCCTTTAAAATAAAAAGTACCTAAAACTAATTAATCTTTCAGATACGTTTCGCTACTGACTGAGCACCGAAGGGTTATACTTTGCGGGCCTAGTGGAACTGGGAAGTCATATTTAGCAGCAAAATTAGCCGAGTTTTACGTTCAAAAGACACAGCGCAGAGGAGTCCCCGCTGAAGCTGTGGCTACTTTCAAGTAAGTAATTTTTGTAATTACCTTCATATTTAGATTACATACTCACCTTAGGAAAGGACCACAGCGAACAAGTTATTGTGAGATACTAAACTCTGTCCGCGGCTTCACTCACGCG
Source organism: Eupithecia abbreviata (assembly GCA_943735965.1). Taxonomy (NCBI): domain Eukaryota; kingdom Metazoa; phylum Arthropoda; class Insecta; order Lepidoptera; family Geometridae; genus Eupithecia; species Eupithecia abbreviata. The sequence continues at coordinate 8,774,461 of OX030976.1, forward strand.
GCGTCTTGATAAAAAATTGCCTATGTCACTTAGGGATAACGTAACTTTCTATTAGTGAAAGAGTTTTCATATAGAATCTGTAGTGCCAGAAATCCCCACTCACAAATTATTCATAATTTGAATGTTTAGCATCAGTATCAAACAAATTTTACTGACCATACCTTTATTTTCCAGCGTGGACCGTAAATCCTGTAACGAGCTGCGAGCATACCTCGCCAACATCGCAGAGCAGTGCAGCGCGGCGGTCGCGGGCGAGGAGGCGGCGCTACCATCGGTCGTTGTACTTGACAACCTGCAGCACGCCTCGGCTTTAGGGGACGCTTTCGCGGGACTCCTTCCTCCCGATAATAGAAACATGCCGGTTATTATTGGTAAGGAACTTGAAATATCATACAATTAACTTAAAAGTACCTTTAGATAGGGTTTCTTTCGATATATCTACGAAACCCTGATTTATAATACTGTCCCAGCAACTTCTTATCCAGTTGGCTAAAGCACAATTATAAGTAAAATAACATTTTATTGTCATAAATTGGTCAGCTGGATCCAGTGCGCTTGCCTTGCACCGTACTTGCCTTTAACTGATTAATAAATAGTTTCTCAATTTTCAGGAACGATGTCTCAAGCAACATGCAATACAACAAACCTACAACTGCACCATAACTTCAGGTGGCTTCTCACCGCCAACCATATGGAACCGGTCAAAGGTTTCTTAGCCAGGTAAGTGTATTTAGGTATTCCACATATTATACTAACACTTTTACTTCTCATAAAGCACAGGCCCAGCCCCAGATAGAAGGTGAATCTACCTGAGGCTGGGCAGTGATTTCAAAGCAATGCCAGATAGTCAAATGCTGTACAACAACCTCCAGTGTCATCTAGGTCCAATCTATGAGAAGCAAATCTATTCAGAAAGACTATAATGCATTCTTGTTGCAGGTACCTCCGCCGCAAACTATTCTCGATGGAACTAAGGCTCGGTCGCCGCGATCCAGAACTGGCGACTGTTCTAGAATGGCTGCCAGGCGTGTGGTCCACTCTTAATGCCTTCCTAGAAGCACATTCCTCTAGCGACGTCACCGTCGGACCTAGACTGTTCCTCGCATGTCCTATGGATTTGGAGGCTAGCCAGGTAAGACATTCCTTAATTTGTAAGATGCCAAGTCTTCACTGCAAATGAGGCGTTGATGAATAAGTCATTGGAATTACCCATGCTTAACCAAGCATATCATTGGTATTAGCCCTTTAAAGTTATACCGTCACTATTTGCCAGTCTAAGCCAAGACATTTAGCTTCATCGTTGGTGCCGTGCAACTTTCGAACCTACACTCCTTTTAACAGCTAAGCAACTGATTGTTGACAATGTTAGTAACAAATGTATAGGAACTACAATATAACGCATAAAAATCTGAATCTATGTATGTAGGTATAACATACTATGTATATAATTATATTGTTTTTTGCAGGCTTGGTTCGCAGATGTGTGGAACTACAGCATAGTTCCATACGCGTCGGAGGCAGTTCGTGAAGGGATCGCTTTGTACGGGCGACGAAGACACGCGGCAGTGGATCCGTTGCATCACGTCAAGTCTACCTACCCGTGGAGGGAACCTAACCACTCTCATGTATGTTACCTTTACCTATGATACTAATAAAATTGTAACCTGCATGATCATTCTTGTGCCTTTTTCCCACTTATTGGGTCAGTAGAGCCGGTTTTTTTTTCAATTATATCGTCATTTAAGCACTCAATGCATCAATATTTTTTATATATAACACAGTGAAGAATTCACATTTTGGAGTTTATATGAGTATCTATCAAATTCCATACTTGACAATAAACATTGATGATCACCCTATTTGATTTTGTTATGGTAGGTATCATAAAACTGATAAATTTTTCTTTTTCAGACATTGAGAGCTATAACCGTGGAAGATTTAAGCATTGAGGAATCGAATGCCGATCAAAATCAAAACAACAATCAAGATCCATTGGTGAGCACAGATTATTCGTTTCTTAGCTGTTGATCCCGCATTAGCATTATTTCGAAATACTCGCTTATGCCAAGCAAGGGCTCCGGCCGCTAACTTGAAATTTATTAACCTCGTACTTTTGTTTCAGTTGAACATGCTAATGAGACTACAAGAAGCTGCGAATTACAGCGGAAACCAAAGTCAGGACTCTGACAACGCCAGTATGGACTCGAATCTAACTCATGACAGCTCCATGGGCAATGAGCTTTAAGAATTATTGACATGTGACTGTTCCTCATTCAGTTTTCTCAATAACCTATGTTCTGTTTTAACTTTGTCTTATATATTTAAAGACAACACCGCATTAAATCTAAAAGCCTGACATTTGGTTGTTATATGTGTTTGATTCGCGTTAAATATTATTTCTAAAGCCAAATATTTGCCATATTTTGTACATTATTTCTATTTATTTATGTACACTAAGTGTAATATTAATTTCGAATCTGTTATGTTATGAATCATTTTTGAGTGATATTACGTAAATAGATAGTTAGCTACTTAACAATTATCATTATTGAAAGGATCTTGCTTCGCTGTATTTGTTTGAATGCAAATATTTTAAGCATAAGTAGTACCTTTCGTGAGTTATTCTTATTTTATTTACACTGTAGATAAGCAGTATCTCTTCAAATGTAATTATTGTGAATGAGAAAATAAAAACAGTGCCTGGAGCTATATTTTTTCCATTTTTATAAATTCATAAGTAGTAGGACTGTTAATGTTTATTATATCTACTTAATACTAAAGCAGTGTGGCTTTTACTATTCTTATATTTTTCAAATGTACGATACAAACCGCAATTGTATTAGTATGACGCGATTGTAATTACTATAATGAAAGTGTAATTTTTATACCTATTTCATATTAAAACTCATGTACCTACTAAAAATATTTAGGTGTAAATGTTTAAACATATGATTTTTTTTCTATGCAAACTTAAAATAACCGCTATTATGTCCTATAGATAGTTTTGTATAGAAATTTGTGTAACTCTACTGTTCGGTATGGATTGACTTGTGTGCATAAAGGAAACGTGATATCTACAATCTATGCTTTACAGAAATTGTGAAATAAAATTGAGTAAAAATGAACTGTATTTTTCATTCCTTTAGAAAACATTACATATACATTACCAGCTTGACTAAAATACTTTAGTACCTAAAACAAACGCGCGCTACAAAGCGGTTGGCTGGCAAATGATCAAAAATTAATTATGATGAATAAATACACTATTTTTTGGAAATGCAATTTATTGGCAGCACATCTCAGAAATGTGTTACAGACTTATTAACAGGAGCAATTTGGACGGAACTATGTTTTGTTTTATAGGACTAGAACATTTACTGAACTATCAAAGGAACTATTGTTGTTACATGTAGGTATTGACCTACTTACAAAGATAAAAGTGATTTATGTAAATAAGTCTGTGTAAAACATGTAAGAGTACCTAAAATGACAATGCTAAACATAACTTACATAGCTAACTTCCAATTATCTCATTGTTTAGTAAGTGGATTTGATTAGAAATAAGGCACAACCACACTTAATAACTATATCCATAAAGATATTGGCAGCATCAAGTAAGACTAGGCTCCACTGAAAATTAGGAACATTGCTATCTCCAAGAACTAGAATTACCATTAATGTTACAATTTTATAACAAACTTCATGTTGTCTAGTGAACATAATAATTGCAGTAAGTGTGCCATAATTAAATAAGCCTTTACTGGCTTATAGAAAAGAACAATACTAAAATTTTCCAATTTACTAAATAGGGTGTTTTGAAAAATTTTAGATGTGATTTTTTATTTTTTAATGAATATACAAACTGAAATAGTGATGCAGAGTATGCCCATGCACATTAAAAAGAATCAACTTACTAACTAAATTACAACTAGATATTGCTTTTAATTTTGCAGGTACTACAATATTAACTCAGTCACTATGAATATCTAGACTTAGGTTCGAGAGAGATGGTACAGGTGATTCACTGAAATCTCCGGAGTCATCACTGTGCTTGTTCAAAATACTGCCAGATTTCTGATTAGATTGATTGCTTGAAATTATGGATTTTTCATCAACTAAAGATTTTTCATAATGTGAGTTTTCATAAGAAGCTGATTTTTCACTTATCAAATCTGCCACATCTGATATTGATATAGAACTATGTGAATTTTCATGGGGACTTGCAGCTGGGGAGCTTTTGTAATTGTCATAGTTGTTAGATAGGTGGAGTTCTTCTGAAGCGATTTTGTGTTTAGAACTTTGTGAAGAAGAAAATTCATTTGTATAGTCTGCTGTTTCACCATCAGATTTAGACAGCTTGTGCGGGGTTTTTGTTCCAAATTCATTTTTTGTGCTTTCATTTTTCAGCGAAGAAAGTATAGAAAGCGAAGAAACACTGCTTAATGTTCCACCTGATTTCACTGAATCTTTAGCTAGTTCATTTTGTAAGTCTGTTGACAGATTTAATTGAGGCACCTCTGTTTCATTGAATGGTATTCCCATAGTGTTCAATGCTTTTTCATCAAATGGACTGAATGGTTTCAAGTCTGCATAGGAAGTAGAATCATTACTATTATTACCCACTATCTTAACCAAGTAAGGTAGGATTTCTTGTTTAGATATGTTGACATTGTCAGCAGTTTTCGGGGTGTTGGAATGACCACTCTTGTTCACATCTAAAACATGGTCACTGGGAATATACTCTGAGCTACTTTTATCTCTCGTAGAATCTGTTGATGTAGATGTGTCAGTATCAGAATTTTCTAAATTAAGTCTCAAATGTAGTTTATTCTTTTCATCAGAAGAATGATCTGACTGTGATGTGTTTGTAGCACTGCTATGTGAATCATCATGAACAATGTAAGAGTTGTTTTGTTCATCTTTATAGTTATTGTCTCCACTATCACCATGTTTGTTTGTCAATTGCTGATCAGTTTGTCTATTGTTGTATTTTGATTTACTTAGATTCTTTATGAGTGATACCAGAATTGGCTCTTTTGAATCAAGTTTTCCTAAGCAGAGCCTGTCTGATATGAACTTTTTACCGTGATAACTGTAATCTTTACCTTGGCGTGACTCAGACTTGTACACAAACAGCGTGTTCTTCAGGTTACAAGCCTCTAAAAATTCGTGAACAATAGAAAGTGCTAATATGCCCTCTGGAACCTTTAGTAAGTTATCCAAACTTACATTCTGTCTCATGTTCACACATTCATCTTCAAATGCCAAAAATATGTTAGCCCTTAGCAACGCACGAATCTTTGCTAGTGATCCATTTTTTTCTAATGCTTCAATCACCAAATCTCGCAATTCTGTGTCTTCTGTTTGAGCCATTTACGTCTGCAGTGTAATTGAAATACTAACTATACCGTTTATTTTCTTGATTATCTAAAATGCACACACGATTTGAGTTGGACGCAAACAAAAAACAGCGTTGTTTTGTTTGGAATTTTGGATGGAGTAACCGTGGACATTGTCAGTGTCAGGCAGGAGTGGCATGTCGTGTAATTTGTCAATGTCAATTCTTACATTAAGGAGATTTTTTTTTCTAGGTACACATAATATTGCCAATATCAAAAAAGTCAAAACTACCAAGCAAGCAGCGCCATCACCATGCCATGATGTCCCTTCGTCCCTTCGCATGTTTCGCTCGGTGGGCAGAACTAAGAAAAAATGATTATTCGAGTTTTCCGCTGATCGAACGAAACATGCGATAAACGATCGGAATATAACGAATGTTTTTCTAAAATTTTACTTACTACTCGCGATAGATGGCGTTGTTGGTGAGAACGAGCTTGATGAAAACAACATTTAAGCTGTAGGTATTATCATCGTCAAATAATATTAAATAGCCATTAAAAGCTTTTTAGTATGGAATGCCACCCGCTGCCATACTTTTGCTGTAGATACGCTTTTGAACTATGCAGCAGGCAGAAATATTGACAGTAGGTGTAAGCATTAATTTTGTAATGTTAGCAGTAATGTATTAACTTATAATAAAAATAAATTTAAATTAATAAGTACTACATAAGTGTACCTAATGTGCCAAAGTCCATGCCACGTTAAGTACCGAAATTAAGCAACGTGGGGTGCGATGCGTGTACCCAAATAGAGAACTTACTTTTATGTAGTAGGTAGGTTTTCACATTAGTTAAAACTTATTTTGTAACACCAAAAACTATGGGTGCGTCGAACAGACTGCAAACAAACTAAGCCAATATTCCCCTCTAAAGATAGGAAAACAATAAACACGATGCTCAAGATAATCCGCGAGGACTGAATCATAATCTTTTCAAGACTGGAGCTACAGACAGCCTGTGTTGTGGCTGCTACCAGGAAGAAGAGACTGTGGAACACGTTGTGGTAGGTACACTGCACGGCCGCAGAGGAGGTCAGACGAAAAACATCCCGTTTTTTGTCTGACCGTCTGAATACGCATTAAACCCACCATACCCACAGACAAGCTGAAACGAAGCTGTCAATCACCAAAAGTCCTGCTCCGGTACTTCGGTTAGGTCCTTATTAGGCTAGGGGACAATGCACAATATACTCCCATGCGAGACGTCAGCGTAGATCACAGTTCCCCCACATATAATTTGAATTAGATATCCAAATTTATTTCTACCTACACTTAGCTTACCTTAGTTAGCTCAATATAAGCATAATGAAAGATACTGTATCTACCAGACTCTAACACGCACTCGAGTAGTAGGGTGGGTAAATAAATTGAGTAAAAATTTGAGCACATCTAGATTTGAGTGTTTTATCTTCGCGGGCGTGCTCGATTACAAGGGGTGAAGGCTTGCGCCGGGAAAATGTGGGAAACTCAGGCAGTCGGGTCGAGCGAGCGCGCGAGGAGGCCGGAGCGACGCTCGCACTACCGTTTTCACAACCACATCAAAGTTTCTACCAGTTTTACAACCTTTTACTCAACAAATCACCCTAAAACCCACTAAAAACAGTGTACAGTTACACAAAAAATTATCAACAGTGAACAAATTCGTACAATGAAAGAATATGTGCTGAAATACTAGTGGCGGGAAACCGTTTTGATATCTCGCTTGACGTGTTGTGTCCTATGTGTACGTAGGGAGCAGCCGTCTGCCTGCCCTAGAGGGCGGTCGACATGCTGGATACGCCGTGAATCGATATTTTTGGAACGCTGTGAAGCAGAGACCATGAGGTTACGAGCCCAATAAAGGTACGACAGGTGATGCTATTAATAGTTTACATCCACGATGGCCGGACCCGCGAGCCACTCTTTAATTATGAGCGGTCTGGCTCCGCATTGACTCTGCTCTGTACTTCAGATAATTGGAGGTGAAGTGCAGGTCTCAGCTGAAGCCGGCAAGGTCTGGATATTTATTTTAAATTTTAGAATTCAGGTCATTACCAAAATTTCCACCCTTCTTTCGATCCGTTCTCCGTAGATGTTGCTACGGGTTTTCGTAGACGCAGCGCTACAGATTTTCGTAGTTTACGAGTTTTCGTAGCAAAAATTATTTATGCAGCTTTTTTCATTCCGATCCACGTAATATTATTTTGTACAAAATATTTTATTTTTATAATTTGTAGTACCTATTACGCAGAATTCTCTTGTATTGTTCGAATTTAAAATAGAACAAATATTTTTGATAATTTTTTGAATTGATTTATGAAATTACAAAAATATATTGCCTCACAAATATGAAACGCTTATTTTATAGGGCGGGTCAGATTACCTAATCGTCATACCATCAGCCTAAATGAATTTACCTACCAGGGTACTTTGTTTTAGATTAATTAAGAGATATCATTCTTTGTTCAGATTGTGGTTATTTAATATTCACCCTTTAACCAAATTGAGGGTTGTTTCAGGAAAACTTTGAAGTACTGAGTTGGTAACCAACGCTTACCATCAGAATAAGTAAATATTATATCTACTACTATTATACCTACCTATCCACTTGTTAGGTCAATATAACTACAATATGTACGTCGTAATAAGGTTATCAGTAAATAAGATGTTTCAATTACGAAATAAAAAGTTCTCCAAATTATTGATTGAATAGGATCAGAGTTATGGTGAAATTTCATACCAATATTCAAAGAAAATACTTAAACTTTCATCTTCTAACCCTTCGTTTTGATTTGGTGGGCATTGGTGCCTCTACATAGTATTTATCTTTCGACTTTCCTGTTCCCATACACGCTATGAAGTATTATTTCATGTCTGGTACGAACCTATTTATAAATTCGGTTTGACGATCAACCCACTCTAATTGATCGTTCTATTATTACGACTATAGGATAGGACAATAACTCGTACCTCGGAGGTCCATAGATATTGCCAGAGATTCCTAGTAACGGACAGAGATTCATATCTCAACTAGCTCTCAGATAAAGGGTTCATCCACGCCGTCAGTTCCATTCGGAACATGTCTCGGCTCGATGTTTTGCACGCGTTTTGTCAAAAAAACTTTTCTTGCCATGTAATCTCTTTGCGTAAAAAGATAAGAGAAAGGCAGACATTATATACAACACATTACGCTGTGTACCGTATGTATAAATTGGTGTCTCTCTGTTTGTCCACTACAAATTAATGACGATGTTTTCTTTACTTCAGCAACGGGGCCGCCGGTCTCCCAACATAGTTTTCTCTGTGGTTTTGTAGTTCCACTTCGGGCCTATTCTTGGAGACAATCGATAGAGTCTGCATATTTAAATCAGTTAAATGGCTATATCGTGTGTATCGTGCCTGCGTTTACGGCTGGAGGATAACTATGGATATAGAACGGATAGATTGCAGAGGAAAAACAAGGGATAAATATTTTTAAGGTTACTTAACATGTTAAGGGAAAAAAGGATGCCTCAGTGTTCCAAAATGGCTCGGGTATCTACCAATTCCATTAGGCCCAAACGGAGTCTAGGCTTTCGGTACGAGAACTTCCTACTTTTTCAGCTGGGTAGTGAATGCGTTAGCATTCACTGCCCAGCGTTTGTGGTGCGACCTGCACAAGCGTAGGTCGCAGTTTGTAGATCTGCTAGAAGGATAGGTAGGTGAGTCCTGAGCAATTAAATGAGAAACAGAATTTTCATAAGAACTCTAAGAGATTTACGACCGCACTCCTGTGGCAGTTAATAACTAAGGTACGAACCGTAATCGACCCAGAAATTATTTTTAATTGTTGGGCATATAACTGTTATGTAACTTTAGGTAGGTATGATACAGATCAAGTAAGTCTATATCACTCTTTTGTCCATTGACATTGAAACATAGGGTGTCGCTGTGTCTACTCTACATATGTATAGAAGCGGCCATGAAAAGCGTCAGCTCTCGACACCGCGTCCCATTGAAGGCCTTTTGATGAGCATCGCATGTGAGAGGCACCGATCCACTGACCAATTGTTGATTAGTAGACTCCCTATTTCGGCTGATAAAGGTTGGACATTAACATTCGATTTCAAAATAACGAATACCTATTTTTAACTAAAATTATCCTGTTATTCATTAACAAATTTGAATGCCTGTTCTGATTCGACATAACTATTTTTTTCATTTTAAAACTTTGTCTGATATCTCTCTCTTTCATCATCATCATCAGCCTATTTCAGTCCACTGCTGGAAATAGGCCTCCCCTAATGAGCGCCACAGAGCCCTGTCTTCAGCTTGACGCATCCAGTGAGATGACGACCTGCGGAAGACCGCAGGTCGTCATCTCACCTGACCGGAAGGCGTCCTACACTACGTTTACCGAGTGGTGGTCTCCACTCAAGAAGACAATTACCTCAGCGGTTTTCGGTTTCTCACGAGATATGGCCGGCCCACTGCCATATCTCTCTTTGATTCAGATCAAAGCTCCTAAACTGGAAATCTTATATTTTTTGTAAGGTAACGTATATCGTTCTTTGTTTAGAGTGTTTTTTTTATTGTAAAATCAACTTGTTCATGTTCAGACAAACAACAAATAGGTTTCAATATACAATAATTAGATGACTGCTCAAACTGCGGTGCAGTATCAACCGTGCTGCCAACCGGACCGTAAGTAATTGTTGAATTAGGGGTACCAGGCTGCCTGCACGGATTATTAGGTACGGGATTTCACATTAAGATATCCAGGGTATAGACGGGTAGGTTAAAACAGAAAAGGCAGTCTGTTTTAACATACACACGGTTTTTTGAAAGCTAAGTGTTTGACCAAGAATTCGACAAGCGTTTGAAAATAGAAGAATGAAAATTTAGCGATGGTAAGATGAATTGATACAATTTCACAAATTATATTAAAATTGACACGGTGGTCAAAGGTTAGCTAGATTTGAGAGGGTTTGACCATTGATTAGGCGTAGTTCTGCATGTAAAAAACATCATTGATTTGCGTTTGGAAAACCGGTGGAAAGTCGATTTCTTGGTCATGAATTACTGTATCGTAAATTACTGTTAGTAATTTACTTAAATATAAACAATTATTCAAGTAGGTATATTAAAAGCCAATGATGATGAAGCTGATATTTTTTTTCAAACAAGGTTATTACAACAACGTTAATATAAAACCTGTTTCTCGGGGATATTTCAGGTTGTTTTTCTCTGTTACATTCAAAGTCTAATTAGCTTCTTGTTTTGCGTACACAAAAAGCAATTTTTATGATGGAAATTATTTTTGTTCTGGTTTTTCTGAGAAGCTGGAAGAGAGCTTTCTGAGAAGAGAAACATAATCAACAAAGTCAATTTTCTACAACTACCCTGAATATCATGAAGTTTCGATGGAAATGCTAGTGTGTGTGTATAAAGTTTCGACATAGCTCCAAGAATTTAGCAGGCTGAAGTGGTAGAGGTCCGGCCATATCTCGCGAAGAACTGATAACCGATGGGGCAAACGTGTTTATAGTGGAGACCACGGTAAACGTAGTGGAGGACACCCCCCGACCAGGTGGGATGACGAACTGCGAAATACTGCAGGTAGATGCTGGATGCGTCAAGCTGAAGACAGGGCGCTATGGCGATCATTGGGGGAGGCCTATGACCAGCAGTGGACTATCATAGGCGATAATGTGCATATAGGTATAGTCCACACTAGCATCATATCCGCTACCCAAAGCTGTAGTGAAATCCGAGTGAGTATGCACAATAATCCTTCCACTAAAATACTCAACAGAATACCGCGGACCGGATGAAATGAGTAAAATACACCTGAAACTTACCGGTAACGCTCTGGGAGAGCGTTGATCTGGTGCATAAGATGTCGACATTTGGGAATACTTCATGCTCAATTTGACGTCATAGTATTAAAAAGTAGCACCTGCCTGCTTTGCCAGCTCTTTTCCATTTCCGGGATACCATCTGCCTGTCTGCCTAATTTATTTCTTGCTGAACTGCTGAACGTATCTTACTTTCAGCAGTTTAGGCGAGATAAGGTAACAGATAGACAGATTTACTTTCGAATTTAGATAAACTGTGAACTTCGTATCGCCAATTTTTTTTATTCCATGTTTTTTCTCTTTTAAACTAGCCCCTTAGAGCAAACAAAACACAATATTCAAATTGGTCTTGCCGTTTTTATATTTAAACCAGAATAGCGAACCGCAATAGATTTTTATTTATACAAAATATAGGTTTTAATTATTCTTATCTTTTAATTTTTCTTTAGTTGAGATAAGTAGACACCTTACATAACTAAGCCATATAAAGCTCCTTATATCGAGTCTATGTAGGCCATTCTCGTCTTGTTAGACGAGAATGGCCTACATAGACTCGACGACATAGACGGACGGCATGTCTTAGTCGTTTTGTGAAGAAGTTTTCTTGGCAAGTATGAATACGGCTCTACCAAAACCTATGTAGATAATACTAGGTATTAAGTATGTAGGTAAGTTCCTCAAAGGAATGTTTTGAAAGCCATTTTACTTTGTGAGAATTTAGCCTTTGTTCTCAAAGTTTTATGTCGTAGGTATTATAATACTGTAAGTTTTCTCCTCATAAGAGTACCTATTCAATTTGAATTATCTGTGTTAATTTAAGAATGGTAATTCAGTAGCTACATAAATTTATTTCTTAGAAATAGCGACGAAGGATAAAAATTAAAAGTAAAATTACGACAGCTAGTATTTTTACTTATTAATTTTTGTATATACTTGTTGGTTCTTTGGGTATTTTTTAAATAGGATACGTACCTATACAGTTTTTTAATTAAACTGAAAACTACATACCTGAGCACATTTTTGTCAGAATATGGTTTGCTACGCTTTGAGTACCACGAAAGATGTGTATCTTTCGTGGTACTCAAAGCGTTGGTTAGGTCCAGTACTACTTACACATATTTATATATACCTATATAATATGTGCAAATATATTATAAAGTATACGTGTATATATACATATATACTCGTAGGGCTCGAGTTTCCTCACTGTGCACAGTTAAATACACTCGAAAATAGTCTCAACTATTGCAAAATAAAACTTATTGAACAACATTAGAACATACGCAAAGAAATAAGGAGTAAATCTTAAAACTTGAACAGAAAGGGAAATAAAGACATGCTTTGGTTCTATAAAAAAAATTCTACCTGTGCAATAAATCAGAATCAGCTAAACCATTCCAGATATACCCGAGGATGCTGGTAAGTCGTAACTGCCAGTTAAAACTTCAGTTGGATTCCCCGGATGCGCTATTTGGCCCATTTTCTGTCAATTTATTTTTACAGCTCCATAACCGTTCAATGCAATACTTACCCGACTTACCTTCAACTGAATGAACCTACGTTTTTGGTCCCAATGGGTTAATAGTATGCATGGACATTTCACGCCTTCTTGCATAATTTGGTCATATATCATAAGGGCATTGGAAATTATCGCACTTGCATTGAAAAGGTGCGCCAACTGCCTAGGCTCGCCGTGCCAAGTAAATTATTGGATAATTATACCGAGTTTTTAACCGACAGGATATGTGGTTAATGATATACATTGGTCAACTGCGTGTATACTTATTTTTGTGATTCAAAAAATTGGGTCTGATATACTAGATATGATTGTCATCAAAGACATTTTTGAATGATAACTTAACAAAAACTGATAACAATAACAGAAAACAACAAGATAACAACAATTATTATTATTATTTATTTTAAGCCATTATTGTCCCACTGCTGGGCAACGCTGCAACATGATGGAAGAACAATGTTATACTTAAATTAAAAAACTTGCGAAAGTACTGCGAAAAAGGCAGTGTAATTCAAATTAGAGTTACAAAACGGACAAACGACTAGTCAAATAACAAATCAAAATGTTTTATGGTTTTAGGTGGAATCAAAAATTAATTCGAACTTCTGAAATGTTCTCTGATTATACCAGAATCATACAATATTTCTCAAAAATGTTTCTTTGACTGTGTTTACAAAAATATCTAGGATACGGGAACCGATATAGCATATCGATAAAGATAGCTTCAAAACAAAGTCGCTTCCCGCTGTCTGTCTGTCTTTATGTATTCAAAGATCTTTAAAACTATGCAACAGATTTTGATCAGCAGTTTTTTTAATAGATTCGAGAGGAAGATTTTGTTGTTATTTAATAAAATCTTCAATCCTGAATCATAGAGTGAGTCAAGAGGAAGGTTTATATGTATATAATACATGCATTTGCACCCGTGCGAAGCCGGGGCGGGTCACTACTATGATACATGGTGCATAATAATAATATGAATTTTTAAGTGTAATATGCTACACTATGTCGCAACAATGGGGTTTACAAACTTCATTGATGAGTACCTATTAATTATTAAAACATTTGTTTAACTTGCTACGACGTAGCAATCTCCGTAGCTTGCTACGGCACCGGCGTAGCAAGAAACCGTCGCGTGGAGAACGTAACAATGTAAAATTGTTAAAGTTCCTACTTTTGAGAGTTTTTCATCGAAACGTTCAAAATCGTAGTATGTATAGTCTTAGAGGGCACCCATTAATTACGTCCATTAATGAGTTTAGGGGGAAGGGGATCAACCCAAACCTCACCCAATCTCACGTAGGGGAGAAGGTGGTCTCGACAAATCTCACGTAACTACGTTCATAACAATTTAAAAACCTAGTCCTAACTAGTATTAAATAAACAAAATTATGAACAAATAGTTTTTAAAGGAATAGTTTTTTTTTTATAGATCCATCGCAATCTAGGACAGAATAACTTTTTCACATTAAAAATATGCATATCCAAAAAATCTCACGTGAGATGAAAGGGGGTCGAGATAAATCTCACTACACCTCACCAAGGGGAGAGGTGGGAGGGAGTCGAAAAATCGCCATAATTACCTCACGTGACTAATACCCCATTGCCCTAGATTTGTAGATTTTTCTTGTTCCTGTAACAGTTCGTTTTGAAGCTAAAGAAACAAGTACTATACCTTGACATCTGTATCCATTAAAGCGATCGTTTGATATTCAGCGAGCAAAACGATACTACTACCCACCATTTTTCAATTCACACGTGATCGGAAAACCGAATATGTGCGGATCAGGTTTCTAAACCATGAATCAATCTAGGTATATCCCCAAATGATATTCGAATCCGAAACCAATGGCTAAAATGTACTTATTGGTATGATTAGACCGTGTAGTGTCAAGTTTCTTAGAGTCAAGTGAGAAACGAGACCATAGCTGGGGATACAGTCGCCCGTGGAGGCGGCACTTTATACAGGGTATTCCGATATTATATGACTAACATGCAGAACGAGTGGTAAAATAAAAAAATATATTTTATAAATTTTTATTCAACGAACAACATCTGAAAAACAACCTTCATGATCAACTTCAATATTTGATCCAAAAATGTGGTTTCTGTGAGAGCACTTTAAACCAAACACCACACAAATATTCATCGTCTACGAAAGAACCACCCTGTTTATTGTGTTAGTCGTTACAGAAACTCGAACAAATTAAACACTCGAGTCACATCCTGACCTTTCACGTAAGAACGTAACACCATTATTTTCATTTATAACAAGATATTTACCATGATTTGATTTTTGAGTTTTCCAATATAATATGTTTTATATAATATCTGGTATCTGGTTAAATAATAATATATGATATAATATAATAATAATAGATGATACATAATAAATGACTTTTGTGTTATTAACCGAGATAGATTCAAAAGTGTTCTCGCCATTATTTTCTATTCACGGTCGGCCCTTTTGATCCGATAGTGCCTACACTTATATGAGGGTCGCTTATTTATCACCTATCCGCATCGTTAACTCAAAATTTATTAATGTTTGTGCTTTAAGTTAATTAAAATTATTTTACGAGTAATAAGCCCACCAAAGTAACAATGTTAGGACTCTTATCATCCTTTAAAATAAACCCTTTTCACTGGGCCATTAAAGCCAATGTAATGTGTAGGTACATATTTTGTCGCAGGGCGTCTGGATGCGGCTAGCGCAGTACTGGATATATAAAACATAAACTCGGCTCAAGAATCTTAGACATTTTTCCAAAATAAAGGGGTTAAAAAAGCAAACGAATATTGATAGACATATTTTACGACGTTGCCCCTCTCGCTACATGATAGGAACCATGCTTATTATTTAGCAAATTGCAAAAACTCGAAGAAATTTTGGGATTAAGCAGTTTTTTTCGAATTCCATGATGATTATCATGGAATTTATCTGTCGTCTGTATATAAAAAATGGAACTTTTTTGTAACCTACAAGAATGGGTTATTGAAGTTTGTGTTTTAGTTTTAGTCATTAACTTGCTGTTACCATATTGTTTTCTGTTATTGCTTTTGTTAAGTTTTATTCACAAATGTATTTGTTGAAAAATAATATCTTAGATTTTATAATGCAGTATACGTAGTACGTGTGGCCTGCTTTATACCTACACACAGCCGTACTTAAAGTTCGTACGGAAATTATCATCATAATGATTAGATTATTCAAGTTAACAGAAGTAGTTGGATTAAGTATATCATAAGTTAATAAGAGTGAGGGAACAGAGAGTGTACCTGTGTTTGCGCACACACTTGAGCACTGTTACATATCCTGGGCACCTGGCTGGTCTCCGTTGAGACTGGCCACCGTGGTCGATATTAGGCTACGAAGACATCATCATGCTGAGATGATTATCAAGATATGTTTATCATCACCGTTATGCATTTCATCACAAGATCAAAGTATCAAAAGTATTTTCATAAATTTTGCTAAAATAGTAAATAAATTATAATAAATTAAAAATAAAATTAAAAGTATAATAAATTCTGGATATTTTATCGAAGCGGTGATCCATCTCTTTTGTATAAGTACCTGACTCGAGCAGTTGTTGGGAAAAGTTTTCATTCACATTATTGCAGAGTGGATTACAGATAGGTAAAATGATTATGATAAGTAGGAAGTTGGCAGATCAGATAAAAACAAACAGTTTAGAATAACAAGAAGAACAAGTTTTACATCCAATATTGTTTATTTACATGAGCTTTATAAGATACTTAGAAACAGCCTATTTCACACGATATTACTACTTCTACAGACAAAACCTATTAAAAACAATCAGACTCGTTCGGGCCGATTGGCCCATCCGACCTGTTATGTCTATAGAAAAATTATTTGGTTATTCCGTGGGAGACCCCACGGAATAACCAATCATTTCCCGTACAACAATCAGCTAACACATAACAAAGATCATTCTCCTGACAAACCTTCCACCATCAACTGGAGCATAGATCCAAGACCTACTTCTCAAACAAATCCCTTACTAATCCGCAACACCACCACAACCCCCCAGTTATTTTACCACAACGGAGTCACGAAAACAAAAGTAAAAAGTATATAAAGAAACAAAAAGGCATTGTACTCCATGTTTCCGCAATCTGGCCTCTAATCACTGTAATGAAAGCCTTTACGATGTCTCGTTCAACGAAGGGATAATTAAATTTGCGGGGCCACTTGTTTTGAAGCACCACCGAATAATTAAATCACAGATTATAAAAGTCGATAGGATTTTATGCACAAACAGCGTACTATCTACCTCTGTTGATTTGACGACCTCTGTGGCGCGGTAGGCGAAGGTCCGCCTGTGATGCAGGAGGTTGCGGGTTCGATTCCCACCTCGGGACAATTGTGTGTACGATCTGCAGATATTTGTTCCTGATGGGTGTTCTGGTCGTAATCTATGTCTACATTATGAGTAAATGTAATAAAAACGCATAGAGCATAAAAGTGCCGCACAGGTGCGGTCCAGATTTGCGACTAGCTTAAAGTCGTCGCAAGGCATAATCAGGCTAATATATTGACTACCCCACTTTCTAACAAAAATAATATCACGAATCCACCCCTATGTGATTAATAACCTTAGGCAAAATGGCCAAAGTTTGAAACTTACTTCTAAACGACTTACCTGACGTCGCTTAACTAACATGATGATTACATTTATTTTGGTTTCACGCGCGTGAACTTGCGGGCAACAAAACGTCAATTCAGTTCGTTGGATAAAAACCCTGCATAGATTTTTTACCTTTTCACCAGGATAAACAAATAAATCATGGCCGCCACTACTACCCGGTGAAATACGGGTGTGCCCTCACTAGACTGCAACACGTTATGCAGATAACAATTTTCAACATATTCGTTGTCACGAAAAGAGTATAGAACCATCAATTTCAGTCAGAACCGACGCAAACAAATTATTTTCCACTTTATTCTTTCTACATCAATCAAAACAGGCTGCTTTCTCTTTGGAATTTACCTATCTTATACACTTGGCTGTTAAATGAGTTCTGTATGTAACTTTGGAAAATTTCTCTCATTTGTCACTTTTGAAATTGTTACATAGCTAACTTCAATGTTTCATTACAATGTAGGAAAGTCAGTCTTCGAACTCACTTTGAAGTAGGGCTAATCCGAAGAGATCGGTTCCAATCATGCTTGGTATTTTACTAGTTACAAAATGTTGGATTGGTGTAGAGGTCTTAGATTTTACTCGTATCATAGTTTGAAGTTATAGCTTCAAACTATGATACGCAATAAGCAAATAAGCAATTTAATTTGATTGAACAATGCCCCTATACATAAGCATTATTATGAAATTCTATGACATGTATTTTAATGTAAAATTATTGACATTATTATTAATTCTACGACCCTTTGCAGCCAAGCATTTGTTAATGTTTATGTGCTTGAGTCATTGTATCGTCTATTTTGTTTTTATCTCTACTTCTTACAAAAGACTTAAATCAAATAATAATGATAAAGTAATAATATGTATCATATTCAATTTGATTTAAACGACATCAACATGTACATGGTGGAATAAAAGTATGAAATAAAAGAATTATGTAGAATTGAGATTACCATGTAATTAGATGCAGATAAATTAATTCCTAATACCAAGTGAGAAATGCTACGCCGTAGGCCTGCTACGAAGATCCTTTCGTAGCAGTATCTACGTAGATGCGATAGGTACTTAATACCGCAAAATCGTAAAAAATAAAAATATATAGATATAATACACATATTATCCTGCATCGCTTCGCTCACTGAAACCTTTTTTGTGTCAGTTACAGCAAGTGCTGAGTGCACACAATTTCGTGGGTTTCTTATTTCAATAAAAGCGTCGCATGCATGTATTCATACCCGTGGGATAGCACGTGTCTGCAAACCCAATAACGTAGAATTACCCGCGCCTACGTGAGCACGGACACTTCACCACAACTTATGAATATTATCCACACACGGTGAGCTGAACTGATTTCACAAAGACGATATGGTTCCCGAGTTACTTCAGTCTCTATCTCAAACCCAACTTGTAAGTAGGTTAAAATGAGCGTTACAAAAAACAATGGGAAGTTCATTATTAAGAATTTATAAATTGTGACTAGAAATCTTAGTCAGGGTCCAGCAGTGAATTAAAGGCTGGTGAAAAAAGTTCTACCAAGTCTTATATGATGAAAATAAAACGTGTAAACGGGAATCAGAATATTGACCGTGTTATTTTTTGTCGTTGGCTGTAACTAGCCAATTTTTGCAATAACACAATAACAGCAAACACAATCGACACCCAAACCAAATAACCAATCATAGAATTTAAATGAGGGACCAAGACCCAAAACGGAAAACCTCTCAAAGACAAAATAGCATCGAAATCTGAACACTACCGATATACCGAAGTTTTGGGTCGCTGATTCATTTTGTTCTGCAACCTAAATACCTATTGAAGTTTGTCGACTGCGATTCATTTATTCGGATAGTAAGGCGATTAGTCCAGAAGTAGTTGGATGTCCAATCAATCGAATTTAGGGGTCGCTGTGGAGTTTTCACAAGTTCAGTAAGCGCGGTAGGGTTCATTAGCGAAATCCGCGGCTTAATTGAAACGTCACGGGAACTCTGAACTTTGATTATGTTTGGTGAAGGCAGGTCATTGTAACGGGCCTTGGATGGGAATTTATGGAAATTATTCTATAGTTATAATTTATTTTAAACTCGGCTAAAACGACCTGTAAGTTAAGTTATTAACTAAATATATTAAGGCGTTTGTGTTGTTCAAAAACATTGGAGACCAGACCATTACTACCATTGCTAATATTCCAAATATCTATTAAAAACACCTACATGGATCTTACTCATTTTAATTATTGTATATTTAAACTTTCTGCCTGGCATGAACACCATAAAAATATGCTTGATACTAGCCAGATGGCTGATATTAAGCATCATCCAAAAATGTCGCAACTGGCCATTAAAATGTCTTTTTGCAGTAACAACGGATGCTTGTCTCCCAACATGCCCACTTAAACTTGAAATATCGCTTTTTGTCGCGTAGGTGGCCATAACTGGCAACTTTATAACATTTTAATTAAAATTTTGGGAATTTCAAAGGGTCGTTTGGCTTCTGACTGGTTCACGGTTGACGGGGTCTGAAAATAGGGGCCTGCGAGGTAGGATGGGGAGAAGAGGTGCGTTAAATTACAATTATCATGTTTACTACCCTTGCTTCATCGCGTGGAAGGCTCTCTTTCAGGACCGCGGGTATTTTATGGTGAGGAAAGCCGTCCATCACCCGTTTTGATCTCATTTGCGGCGCAACTCTCGCTGAGAATTAACTAAATATCTACAAAGAGATTCCTGATGGCTGATATAAATTTCAGTCCTACCTCGAATCATGATTTATTCGAGCCTGCTATCATGCGTAAGAATCTTTGAGTTCAAACGTGGAAATGAATTTTATTTAGGGTTGCTCTTTCGTACAAAAAAATGTACTCTGTTTCTTTGATCTGAATATTTAATATTTTGCCTTTTCTTACGAATGAGACGTGAGTGTTATTTGTCATCTAAATTTAGTTACGGAGGTACCTACATTTGGAAATAGGATCAAATGTCCAGTGTCTTCTCAGAGAATAGACGAATTTTATATACCATAGATACCAAAATTAAATTTTCAAGAATTGTCAAAGTTTTATGTTTCTGGCACAAATTTCGTTAGCGTTATGTCGTCGCCTTTTAAGAGAAGCACGGTATTCCCTTCTGGGATTGCGGTTTGTACGCGAATTGCCGCTACCCGTATTATAGTTGGTACTTACACATGGTTTCACAATTAGCTAGTGTGACGTCATTATCTTGGTTAATTGTTACAAAAGGGATTAATGCTGGGAAACGCATACCTACTTTTTATATGGAAGTACATATTTATGTTATTTATTTATGATTTTGCTGTAGAAAGTAGATAATTTCTCATTATATACTTTCTAATCCTTTAGAAGAGACTTTGAAGGGAGACGAAGTAAAATATTGGTACCTACTCGAACTTATTTTTCAGACGTTAATAGAAAAAGGCTCGTACCTTTTTTCTATTAACATCTGAAAAATAAGTTCTCTCTATTTTTATTCTAGGTCGGTAAATGTCGCAGAGTGGAATATGAATTCATAAGTTCAGGTGTTTATTATTCTATCCCTAACGCCGCGCCGGTGGTCGTCAGGGGCAGATTAGCCGTGCTTGACTAAATAGACGCCTATAATATAGGCTTTGAAATAACCTCAAACTCTGATAATGCACCTTGAACACATCAGATCATTATAGTGTTAATAAATCTGATTGTCAATGATGCCATCTTCAGTATAAAGAAAATATCCATGTTTATTTTCTTTGGAAGCAGATCCAAGGAAAATGTTTTCTTTATGACGATACGTCTCGCTGCGCGCATTGTTATTTGACTTCGCGGTATAATGCTGAAACATTTCGTGGGAGCTCGAAAAACTTCGTCAAATTAAACTGGTACAAGGCGCAAGTGTTTTTCAAGCTGCTTTATTTTGAATTCTGAATACATTTCCGTGTGAAACAAATAAGTAATTCAAGTTCGTGACTTGAGTGATGTGTTTACTCCCAAATAAACAAATGTTTAGAGTGCGTACCGCGCGATTTTTCACGTTTTTTCTAAGGTCCGTGTAAGTAATGGTGGAGACTGAGAATACAAACTCGAGTATTTGTTGTAGAGCTGGTACGTGGGGAGTAAAATATGGACATCTGTCAACGAACTTTGTGCAAGTAATAACACAGAACGTGAAAGTTATCTTTCAACTCGCGTATTGCAAACAGCATACATAATCAGAATTTTCATGTTGGGGAATTGAATTAGGTAGGCAAGGTCAGTCCTCCGTAATAATCCTGTCTGGTCTAGGTTGGGTTTAGATATTAATACGCCAGTGAATTTGAATATTTTTTGGCAGATAAGATAATGTATTTGACGGCTTTATCGCTAAACTGATCTCTTGCAGGCAACCTTGAGAGCCACTGGACAAAATAGAAAAATACAGACGGTGGCGTTTTAGTACATACGCCTATAACTCCTCTACGTAGGTACTATAACATTTAACATGTCATATACTACCTATTACATACACATAAAATACAGTTATTTAAATTGTTAAACGGATAAATAATGCTGATGAAGCAGTTGTTGAATATAGGGAGTGATTTCACACGTCTGATGTCCAGGGGAAGAGCATTCCATAGACGGATAGCTTGTGCAGTGAAAAAAGGATAGGATAGGATTTTTGATAAAAAGTAGTAGTAGAACCTTTGTATCCCTCGTATCTTTCTTAAAGGAACAACCAATTCGTGAGAATACACGCCGAATAATCATCCCATTCATCTTAGTAACTCTACCTGTGGATGGAGTTATTAAATAAACCCGCCGGACACACCTAGTTCACATGATAAATTGGCGAAGGGTGGTTTGCGTGACTTACTAACTGGGCTAATACGCGGGCTAACTGCTGGTTGTCTCTAACCATTTACCTGCTCATACTTTTGGTTTTAATAGAACTAACGGCATGCAAGAATTGAATTAGAAACGCAATTTTGTAGCAGGGGTAAGTTTGTTTAGTATATAGTGTTGCATAATTGAAGTAACCATACAAAATGTGAATATTTTTCGGAAACTAATTTATGTTTTGAGTGTGAGTGAGTTATGATAAAAATAGATGAGTTTGCAAAAAAATCAGAACAACTAACTATTGGAACATTTGTTAAACTACGAAAAATAGTCCCCTCTTTAGATCCTGGCAGGGCTCAAACTCAAACTCGAATAGCATTTATTTCTTTAGGCTATTCATTATTATCAAATAACATTATTTTAATTTTAATGTTCAATTCGATTTTTTGTCCACTAGTGGAAGAAGTGAAAAAGAAACCACTAGTATGTTCAATTTCATATAACTTATGTTAGACTTAATGTACCTATATCGTAAACTTGCCCTTATTGACTAATACATAGTAGACCGGTACTTAATGTATGGAAGGAAACAGAAACTCTTATAGTTTTCGTAAATTAAGAAAAACTATAAAACTACTGAAAGAAATCCGAGCTTTCTGAGCTTTCAAAACACCTAAAAAAATATAAAAGTTAAAAAATAGTAGATAAACCCATTACCGTATTTTTAAAAACCAATTTCCTCTTCTTTGATATAGCACATGACTAACCCCCAAAATGTTAACAAACCTTCACAAAAATGCAGCATTTGCGGTCCTTATTATCTTTGTCTGCTGTAGTTCAGCTCGTTGAAACTTCAATAGAAGAAGAGTCGACAGGAAATTGTCATATTATCGAAATAGGATTCGTGACTTTAATGGTAAAGCCAATACTCGTACAGTGAATAATAAACCGGTGCTTCCATACTTGTGAAAAGTTCGGCAGAGGCAACTCGTAAAAGATGATGCCATATAAAAATGAACTTTATGCCAATATTTTCGTAAGAAGATACGGTTATAGTGTACAAAGTTTTGTCCTGCAAGTTACGAGATACTTCCTTGAAAGTAAATGGATGAGAAGTAAATCGTGAGAGCAATAAGATCGACGAAACCAATAAGTATTACCTTTTACAAGAATACTGACATACTTAAAGAAAATATCCATCTATCGTTAAGGTAAAACGTATGGCACCATTAAGGAAATTAACTTACATTGGCTACAAAAAGAAAGAACCAATCGTAACCAGTTTTCTACCAAAACACGTAAAAAGCAACTGGTAAATTCGCAGTCGTAGTAAAAAGACTATTTCCTTTATATATCTGTTGTGAATAGCCCTTACGTATGCGTAGCAAGGTTAGGTTAGGTCCTTTATTGGATGTTTAAGTACGGACTAACCATTCAAGAAACAATAAAAGAAACGAATGCAAATGAAACGCGGGTGAAAGTTAACGTTTGTGGTGAAATAACTGGAAAATCAACATAAAGGTTTAATGAATTAAATAGCTTGTGGCGTTCGTTAGACAGCTGCCCGCCGCGTAACGAAATTGTTAGCATCATGTGCAGGTATTTTGAGTAAACTTGTATTTACAATACATTATTATTTATTAATAGACGAAACATGATAAATAAAAAAAAAATATTATACATTATTATGTATTTATAAGAGGATCAAGGAATGAGTGGTGGATCTGGATCTACATCGATCAAGTAGCTTCATAGCTGAATCGATTCATGATTTTGAATAATTTTTTAAAATAAATTTAACAATTTTTGAATCCCCATAAATACATAGTAAATAAACATTCCGTAGATACTTATTTCTTTAGCAAAATGTTTGTAACAAAATGTTGTATTTTTCAAAATTTTGAGAAATTGTCTTTCAAAGTCATGTGAGGTTTCCCAAATTTCCAATTCTCTATGAAATTTCAATGATCAGCAATTTTTAAAACTCATTGCATATCGCGTATCCTTCATCCTCCAATACAGCTCATTGTAACAGCTGATTGTGTCTATCTTTACTCATCTACACAAGTGGGCAAAGTAAATGCTCGTTATACCGTCGGAGTTTCTCTTTTAAACTCACAAGCTTAAATATGTTATAAGAGCCGTAATGTTGTGCACCTGCTGTTTATTACAGGCCTCATTATAGAGCCTCTTCATTAGATATTCAAGTACCTTTGTATGAGTTGAGTAGACGTGTTTGAAGACAAGCTTGCTTCTTTCTGGAGGTAAGGTAAATTTTGGAAAATTGTGACGTATTCATAAAAAATATGTTTAAAGAGTAATGTCGTTCTAGACTAGAGCAACAAAAATCAATGAACAGAGCCCTGAGTTCGGTTTGTCGATAGTATCAAGACATCATCCAGATAAATTAAATAATATCCCAAATGTATGAAAAAATATATCATCATCATAAACTTCCAATTCGACGGGACTAGAACCCACGACCATTCCCCCAGTACAGGGACGGTTTCATCAACTGAGCCACGAAATCAAGTGACCAACGAGTCGAAAATTTACTCCGAGTGCGTTAGCTTACGTTCATAATAACAAATACCTTATCATCCAGAGACGTCGTTTCATTTTTGTATTGGAAATAGTTCAGCACATCTAGCGTGCGAGGAACTACGCCAACCCCGTGACGTGATAGAAAAGAAAAACTAATAAAACCGGTCAAGTGCGAGTCGACTCGCATACAATGGTTCCGTAACAACGAACAAATTTATTTGGCTAAAGTAACCTTAAAAAACTTATTTTTGTCTATATGTTACGGAACCCTTCGTGTGCGAGTCGACTTTTACTTGGCAGGTTTTATTATGTGTCCCTCCGTATTTAATGTAATATATTTATTTTATAATTTTTTAACGGCTTTAACGACTGTAAGTCAGTTACTATTCTAATCAAAATCATTTTGCTTATGTGCATTGAAATCTGTAGTTTGTATTGCCAAAATCAAATTGCAAATAAATAAATAATATTGCTGGAATTGCTGGAAAATCTACACAGCATCATCTATCTAGCCCCAAGCTTAGTAAGTACAGTAATTAATTGCTTACTATTGTTGCAAATGATCACTCGCCTCGCCTCTACACTACACACAAATAGCAGACAGAATACAACAACATAATACCTAATAGATATATATGGTATATTATCGCTCTTGCCGCTTTGGCAACTAAGTTGGCAAATAATCTTCGCAATCGGTTGTGTAAAAAGAATTAAATACTTTTTCATCATCATACTTCACATGCATATAACTATGTTCCAGCCAAACTCAAGAAATAATGTGTATCTTGAATTCGATTATACTATTTTTTAAATTTTTTGTGTTTAAGTAGTTATAAGTTTTTCTTCTATGTTTTCTCCAGCAGTGGGATTTTATAAGCTAATTATGAAAAAAAATTACTCCCAATTATTTCGTATGCATGTCACTAACTGATCCACCATAAAAAAAACTATCAAATATTCCCAGCGTATAGGGGAACAACGGGAAAAATCCTATTAATTTTATGTGAACGGTTTTATATATTTCGATTCAGATTCGGTTCAAAACCTTTCTTTAAATCGTACAATTACGTTTATCAGTTCACATAAGCTGAATGGATTCTTCCCGTTGTCCTTCTGCAAACCACTCCCTGTAAACTATGTAAGCCTAAGCTTTAGAATATAGCACACACGTACACAACCGAATTGATTCCATTCCATTGTAGGTTTGTCGGGCACGGTGCTATAAAACGCCTTCCTTATTTTTACGAGCGGCGCAGACTGGAATGGCGGATAGTGCATTTACCTTAGTTTGAAATAAAAAGGTTTTTCTGAATTATTTGTCGAGGTTCGCTTTTCCGAGTAAAACGGGAAAAACGAATATTACATCCATTACTAATAGGTACTATCGAATATAAGCGAAAGTAACAAAAGAAAAGGCCAACAAAAGTTAATGAATTTCTGCAGAGTAGGATGTTATCTTGGGGAAGGATTTAGAATGTTTTACCTAGACGAATCTCGTGCAAAGCGGCGGGCAGGAAATAAGGTTAAATGTAAGATCTAAGTAATATAGGTGAGATACATTACGACGAGCAATTTGCTTTATTCTTTTGGTCAATAAATCACACAAAAGTACGTAGAATCAAGAGGCAAAACACGAACGCCACCATAACCGGTCCGACTTTGACTGAGGTAGGTAAACCTAATTGCGCCTAATTTGAGGCCACTTTCCAGACGCTAGTACCTAATGTCCCATACTTGTGCCTCTAGCTAACATTCATTCATTCATTCATAACATTCATATGTTCCGTATTCAATAGTCAGTATGTAGATATATCTACGAACAGAATTCCTAATAACAATTCTCGGAAATAATGTTTGCCGCTCACCGCTCCTAAACCTTACACTACCAGAGCGATCAAAGCTTAGAATTCATAGAACTGAAGCTGTGTTACCAATTCCGCGCTGCATATTGCGGTGACTGTGTTTCTTCTGCAGTAGGTACTATTTTTCACAGTAATAGGTAAGGTATCCTTGTATGTGTTTCCACTGACATACTGAATCTATCCTGCTGGGTGGGATACAAAGTATTATGCATTTTTTAATTGTATTTATGTATTTTGTATTGTATTTATTATATTTATATATATATATTTGTGTAATGTACGATTTGGTGTTGTGAGATGACGCAGCTTGTAGCATCGCTCAGATAATATACGAAATGGTTTCATTTAATCCTGCTGAATGAATCAAAATGCAAATGTTATTGAGGGTATACAAAAACAGCGAACGGTACAGAAATACAAATAAGCACACGCTAGAAAAGTAGACTATTTATGATACCGGGATTTTCCGTTCACTGTCAGCACACTTGCCTTAATGTCGTGACTTAACTAGTAAAGGCACTGAAACAACTCAATAAAGGAAGGTAAATTACTTAAGGGTGTTCTGTTGTCAACATCTTGCACACGCATCACCTATTTCTTGCTCATTGAGTCGTAGAACCCTTATAATTGCCGTCTTACAGTCGACGGCCTCAATTTTAACCCGACCACTGACCCGTAATCTTTGATTAACTTAGGACTCAGGGGTGTCGTAAGATGTTCGCATTTTTTTGGAATACAGGCGCTTTTCCTTACCTGGTTTTTGAACAAGATTTTAATCTACAGCTACTTCGCAAAATTCTGCCTAGAGACATCATAAAAAGGCCGTCATACAGGAATTTGGTTAATGTTTTGCAAGGTTTTTTGAGGTGATTTTGTATTTCAGAGACAATTTTTTTACAGTTAGGTGTCAATAATTACAGTCGTCGCGTACGGCCCGCGTGGAGTTCGATAATTATAAGCAACCGATAAGTCATCAGAAAAACAAGACTTTGTTTCCTCTAATTAAAAAAATCTGTAAAGTTTTGAATCTCTCACCGAATATGACAGTTTGAAATAGTTTGCCCATCAAATGGTTTTCTGCCTATGTTGGGTATAAATGTTTGTGTTTACAAACATTACACTATACCTTTTTTATACCTTTTTTTTGGTTGGTAGATCGGAAAGATGGTCCCCTGGTTTTGCCATGAAATAAGCCAAAGTCACGACGCAGCCCGACGAATTTTATGGAAACAGAGCCCGACAAATAATTTCCATATTTATGAATTGGCGGTGCCCAATCACTGCCTCTGGATTTATGGCCTAATAGGCACATGTTTTTATGGGTATTTTCCTTTTCTATACAATCAATAAGAAGGAATGTTTATTATTTTTAACCGGCGAAAAACAAAAGATGAGGAAGTTCTATGTTCGGCAGTATTTTTTTTATGAATGTTCGTCGATTTCTCCTTTAATTATGGACCGATTTGGATTTTTTTTCGCTATTGTATCAAGAATAAACAGGAGGTGGTCCGATAAAAAAAATCTTGAGACATAAGTATTTGTCCCGAAAAACTAAACAAACAGTTTTAAGACTAAAAAAAAGTCGGTTTTTCAAAACCATCAAATTATTGCCTGTTAATTTTTGATTCCAATTAATAATAATAAATAGTTTGTTGATACATGACATGGAACAGAACCAGTTTTGAAACTGTTTCTGTCCAACTTCCGGGAAGTATTCGTTGTTACTGAGTTTAATTGTCTAAATATGTAATAAGACGCGAAAACTTACAAAGTGGAAATCAATACGTATTCATTTATAAGAAAAAGCTGTTCAATATAGAATGCTGCCCTTGAACCAACCCCCATAGTAGCATGGACTACCTAGGCAACGAGGTCAAGGCGAAATATAAAGCTTTCGGTTAATGTTTCCCTATTCAAACACGATTCTTTACAAACGATCTAGTTAGTTTTTAGGCGTTGCTTGATTACTTTCTGGTATGCTTTAATAGAGTCATTATTTTTTACGATATACGACATTTACATCTTTCAAATTAATGATATCAATTTTGTTTCAAAGGATACACTTGAATAGCAGGGTTAATGTTAGATTGGTGAATTGAATAGTACCTATATCGTTTTAGTCTATCTCATTGTTGACTTTGAAATAATTACGAACATGAAATTAGCCGATATAATACACGAACAGGGCGCTATGGCGCTCATTGAGGGAGGCCTATGTCCAGCAGTGGACTAATATAGGCTGATGATGATGATGATGATGAATACACGAATAAAACACAAAAAACAGGAATACCTACGTCTAGTTTACCTTGGTTTCATACTAACGAGGAAAGTTTTTCGCGTGTACAATTTAATATTACAAAAAAACATCGATTTACGAAAACAAAAACAAAATTTATAGCTGCAACATTCCAAATGACCATTCATTAAAATTCCATTACGGCCCCAGCAGTTCTCATGAAACGGCCCAAGGTGACAAGAAGGTTCATCGATTGCTGAAGTTATTTCTCTACATTGTGAATTAGCGCCATATTAATAAGGCATAGTCGAAAGTAACGGCTGCGAAGCACGCACAGAAACCACGCAGAATACTCATATCTACCTCGGAGTAATAAAGCTAACGTAATGTGGATGGTCTTACGGCCATAGAAATAAGATTTGAAATGGCCTGCGCTACGTTATCCCGGGATAAGGTAAGGTCAAGTTTTGGAACAGCTATGTACCATTGTTCTAATAAGGTTAGTCATATTTTATTTTCATGACCGGACTCGTAGCGGTGTAGAAAGCCTATATCCAAGCGCGATCAGAATGGAATGGACAGATAGTAGATAGTAAAATATTTTACGTAACATTTCTCACTCAATTCGCGCGTTGCCTAAAGATAGAATCTCGTTAGAGTAAATGTAGCTTGTTTTTAATTCTAAATGGTTTTATCTCATTCAAATCATGCTCGGATTATAGGCGCTCGAAGCATTCGTAGCGCGTCTACACCTTTTAGAAAAACTTTTTATGTCTGTCAGCTTCTGTTAACAGCTTACGTGGTTCCTGGATAAAAGATAGCCTGCAGCACTCAGGGATTAATTTAGCTACGAGTTGGAAAAAGTATTTTTAAAATAAATATGGTGTAACTATTTTTGTCAGACTGTTTTGTCGACTTTCGGATCAAATTGGATTTCGTATTGAAATTCCGAAACGATGAAACTACTTTCAAAGAATTTTCCACGTAATAAATATATCCACGTAGAAAATATATCTGGAGGAACGTCGCATCTAGATGAAATGTCTCTCCTTTATTTTAAGAGCCACTTGACTTACAAACACATGAAAGTGTCCTCTTACGAAGCTGGTGCGATGCAATATGTCGCAGAAATTGGGGTTTTGAACAAAGTCAATGAAGATACATTGACTGTGTTCAGAACACCAATTTCTGCGACATATACCGATTATATTTTAAACCATGAAAGAAGAAGGTTTAGAATTTCAGTAAATAGAAACGACACTTCTATAAGTTACTAAAATCTACAAATAAGACTTATCTTCCTATTAGTATACTTGCAGCTGTGTGTGTCAAAGCACTGAAGTTATATTCTTGTCAACTCAACATTAATCAGTTTTTGTTTATGTACATGATCAAGAAAAATTATGAATGACACTATCTGTGACAGTTTCAACTATTTTCAGTGGAATTCAAACTTGAAGTAACTTGACCTAACCTATATACAACCAAATAATATTAACAAATTGGTTTTGAAAGTATTAGTGTCTTATTATGTTAGGTAGTTCAACTGACAAACAAAAAGTCATGTCCTAATGCTATGTCTTAAGACTCTGAACACTGGACCCGCTAATGCGACATTATCCAATGCGCCGGCCTGTGTCGGTTTATAGGGTTTTCATTTCTACGGAAATCTGAAAATAACTGACGTCTGGAGATTACGATTCAGTGTGCGAAGTTTAACAAAAAATCTAAAGAACAATTCTTTAAGTAGACACAACGGTTCGTCTAAGGAAAGTGGGCGTTCAGCGAAGAACAGCCAAACAATGTCATACGGACGATCGATGTGGCGCATCGGGCGATGGCTCGCCGACGCAGGACGTTGCGGGTTCGATTCCTGCTTGTACGATCTGCAAATATTTTTTCCGGGTGTGCTGGGTTTTTTCTATGTATATTAAAAATATGTATCTATGTCATGTATTATATTATGTACCTATATCAGTCAAAAAGCACCAATAAGACAAGCTCTGCGCTTAGCTTGGGGCTAGATGATGATGTGTAGATTGTCCAGCATTATTTATTTATCTGTAGGTATATCAAAGATTTTTGATTTTTTTGGATGTCTCAAAACAACTGAAACGATTATCTTTAACATTAATCGTTCCTTGTACCAAAAATCTGTCGACACAACGCGTTTACGCTATATTGAATCCTTTTACCCGATTATCCCTTTTCACCCTCATCTAATAGTGAAATAATGATGTATGTTTTGTTTATCAGTTACGAAAGGGTTCCGATATTTAAAGTAACAACGAAAAGAGGACATTATATCCTACTAATATTATAAAAGCGCCACTGCGGAAGTTACAAAATGTTTGCAACATTTTAATATCAAAGACTACGTCAACATTTTGTACTATACTAGCATTATATTGCTGGGCTATTTTGAACCTTCTCTACATGCCCATGATGGTTGCTCGTAATTTGCTGCGCGACTGTAACTCCTATGCTGAGGGATACATTTTCGTGCCGATATGGTATTTATAAGTAGTTACTTTCCCTGTATCCCACTTCTATTCTAACTGAGCTCATGTATTATAATACGGCGACCAAACTTTTATGACAAAATCCTTGAAAGCTAACTTTTTGAGGTTTCGTTGATCAAGATAACTAAGTCTTGTTATAGAGGTGAATCCGCCTAATTACCAAGTTTTTGTTCCCTCTCTGTCACGAAGAGGAAGACAAAACCTCATTATGACACGACCTACAATTATTTCCCCTACTACCCCTGCAGTGACAAAATACTAATTAAAATCTCCGGTCACGTAATCGCGTGCAAAATTCTGATGGAAGTGAACATTTTGTATTTAATTATCACGATACTTTGGAAGTTATTCAACACGTCCTTATTTCAGCAGTTTGAAAATAAACTTACGGATTAATATTTAAAAAGAGAATGCAAATTCAAAGTGACATTTAGACACATAAAATATTTTAAGTAAATAATGGTAGGCATAATTCTATTTACTAAAATATTATATGCTTAGGTTAACATCTAACACACCTTCCGGCGATAATTACCTACCTGTTAAACTGAACGACCTCAGTGGCGCAGTGCGACAAGGTCCGCCTGCGGCGCAGGAGGTTGCGGGTTCGATTCCCGCCTCGGAACAATTGTGTGTACGATCTGCAGATATTTGTTCCGGGTGTTCTAGTCGTTTTCTATGTATAATAAAAAATATCGATCTATTTAATGTATTGTATTATGTATATCAGTTATCTAGTACCCATAACACAAGCTCTGCTTACCATGGGGCTAGATAATGCTGTGTGAGTTTTCTAGCATTATTTATTTATTTATTTACCTTGGGGCTACATAATGCTGAGTGGATTTTCCAGCATTATTTATTTATTTATTGACATGTAACACACCTCACAGCGGAAATACCTACCCGGTAAACAGAACATGATAAGCTACATAACAAAAATAACTCTTCGACGAAAAACCTTCAAGTCTGAGGTAAATAAATCCCGCTGTTAGACAAAATTGATACTTAGCACATGACCCAATTAAGGCTGAGTATAGAGTTTCTTCCACCCATTAAACATTGAGTTCGTTTATCGTGTTTGTTTGAGACCGAATACTTTGTTATCAGAAAAGTTTCCTCCGCTGGGGTTTGGCCGCTTTTGGCCTTGTTTGCGATAGAGAGCAGGTCTAAGAGTGCCCCCAACATTAAGATTTCGGATTGGTCTTATTGTTCCTTGGCGCTTGGGTCTGTGCGAACAATGGCCGCCTTTGTTTTAATAATAATTATTTGACCCTTGAATAGTAGCAACTCGCTCGAACAAATACAATTTCGGCGAGTAAACATACCAGCAAGCATCCAGCATCTATGTAATTGGGGCTTTACAAATGGAAATGCAAGATTATGAATTCCGAATCGAAATCAAACAATTTGCAAATTAAGCCATTGAGTAAGTCATTTTAGGACGATTTTATGGTATTTTAATATTATGAAATTCCTTGACATACAGTGGTGGTCATATAATTAGAAACACTTAATATGAATTATGAAAGTTTGAAGTCCATGTCATCCATTATTGAAAAATATATAAATTCAGTTTTTAATAATCATGCAACAATATAGCCAGTAGCCACTCAATTTATAATACTCATAGAATACATTAAAAAAACAAAACTATCTAAATTTCATCATAAAAAGAGTTTAAAGCATACATAGCTTATTTTCTGTTACGGGCCTCTTGAGATACACCTTTTAGATACACTTTAGAAAAACATCCACGGCACATTCCATTTTTGAAATGAAAAAGTAAAACTTCTTTCTTAGCTATTTTCCATCGTTTTGGCGGCAATTGACCATCAAATTGAAAATCTGTTTACAATTTTTTGTTCAAAATGGGAAAAAATAAAAGTTGTGACGCGTCAACTAGGCAAATAATTGTTAATTTGCACATCGACCAAGAATGGACGTACAGGAGAATAGCTAATCATTTAAAATGTTCGGTAAAGAAAGTTTTCAATGCTATTGACCATTACAAAAGACACGGAACTATTGAAAATATTCCTAGAAAGGCTCGACCGAGGAAAACTTCGCCCAGAGAAGATAAGCTAATCGTACATATTGCTAAGAAAGACCCGTTAAAAGGCTCTAACCAGATTAAAAATGAAGTTTTTTCGCCTGATGACGCTAGAAATGTCTCGTCAATACTAGTACGTCGTAGATTAGTGGAATCAAAATTGTTTGGGAGGTTTTCTCGAAAGGTGCCGCTTCTTACCAAGAAACATCGAGAGAAGCGATTATTATTCGCTAAAAAGTATGTCAATTGGACGGTCCGAGATTGGAAAAAAGTCTTATTCTCAGATGAAACTAAAATAAACATGGTAAATTCAGACGGAAAGCGCTACGTTAGACGTCCAATGAACCATGCTTTTAATTATAAATACACTAGAAGCATAGTCAAGCACGGAGGCGGCAATATCAAGGTATGGGAATGTTTTTCTGGATGTGGAGTTGGACCCGTTCGTAAGATTGAAGGTACAATGGATCAACTGCAGTACAAAAATATCTTAGAAGAGACAATGATTCCCTACTCTGACGACAATTTACCTGTAACCTGGATCTTTCAGCATGATAACGACCCTAAACACACTGCCAACAGTGTAAAATATTTTCTTATGGAACAGCGTATTTCCATCTTAGACTGGCCTGCAAATAGCCCTGATTTAAATCCCATAGAAAATCTGTGGCATGTTGTAAAAAAGAAAGTCTCAAACAAACGTAACTCCAGTTACAACGAACTCTACGAAGCTTTTGTAGAAGCATGGAATTCAATCCCCCTAGAAAAATGTATGAAATTGCTTGAATCAATGCCACGTCGTTGTAGAGCTGTGATTGATAATAAAGGATACGCAACAAAATATTTATTATACGTTTTAGTATCTATCTATTATCTAAATTATATAATTTTAAATAATTAAACCTATTAAATATGATTTATCTTTTATTTTTTTGTATTGTTTCTAATTAGTTGTCCATTACTGTTGGTACTTTAAAACTCATTTAGTTGTTTGTATGAAATGTAATATTGAATCTGTACTTGTTTAGTTGATATTTTGTGGTTTTTTTAAATAAATGATTAGTTATTGAACATATTTTATGCTATTTGTGGTTTCATTTCCAAATAAAAAGTATTAAGGTCAAATATCTTGTATAATGTTAAGTTCCGTGGGTAGTGTTTCTAATTATATGTCCACCACTGTATATTTTAATTAAAATTTTAGACATTATTATTAATTTTCTAGTCCTGTTTGCAGCTAATCATTTGTTAATTTTTATGTGCTTAAATAGGATTCACTGTTTTGTCTGTTTTTTTATTTCAACTTCTACGTCCAAACCCTTATGGTGTTACCTTTCTATACAAAAAAAAACTTGTGATACATAAATAATAACTATTTACTCGTATGTAAAATAGTAAATAGATTATACCGCACATACAACACAAGCTAAGCAGAGCTTCTGTTATATGGTAGTGGATGACTGATATACATAGAAAACGACCAAAACACCCGAAACAAATATCTGCAGATCACACAAACATTTGTCCGGAGGCGGGAATCGAACCCGCAATCTCCTGTGTCGCAGGCAGGCCCTTAGCCCACCGCGCTACAGAGGTCGTCAGAGGTCGTTTAATTGTACTTTGTGACGAATGTATTTTATTTTCGGTTTCCAATTGCAGTTTTTATTTACATCACATGTTCAAATTCAGTTTCACTACAATGTCAGTAGTTCTAGGTCACGCCTGTTCGTGGTAAGTCCATACACATTTTTCACTTCACCTTCGTTGCGTTATACACGTAGAAAAAGAAAAAGAAAGTCATAGAAATATGACTTTCTTTTTCTTACTACATATTATACAAAACATGGAAAACAAACAAAAAAAAGCAATGCTGTTGTTACCGTTTCCAAAGACGACTATCATATGGTATCATATCAGGTAATGGTTTTTCATGAATTACATTGTATCTACATATACCAAGATTTTGTATCCCTAATTTACATGGTATAAAGGTCACATTTGCAATAGGTAGTTACTAAATTGTAATGAAAGGGTTAAGAATTCTACGAATTTTCCCTTTTTTCGATCACTGGCCTTTATTACCGAAAATAACATCAACCAAGAAAAAAGGAGTCAACATTTACCTTCTCAGAAACAGAAAGGGTTCCTTTTGAACTAAAATATACTCTGAAACTAAAAGTCTCGATTGAGAAGCTTCTAGGTAACTTCATCATGGTAATATCTTTCTAGAATATAAGTAAAGAGTGCTTAGTACAACTTACTACCTACGTAGTTTTATATGCCTTTACTACGGCATAGATATCCTGAAGCATATTGTACAAGCTGACTTATCAGGCCGTCAGCATTTCAGGAAGTTTCTATATGGAAGCTGAACTACGGAATTTCCCTTAATTGTGGTTCCATCAATAGGCATTGAACCTCGCCACAGTTTGTGTGGTGAACCAGTCAAAGCTGAATGCAAACACATACACCTATGATTGCTAGGTAGGAATAGATTGGCACCTACAGGATGCTATGTTACCTACCTCCCACTCTAAAATAACAATAAATTTTCTTACCTAACCATTAAAGAAACAATGAAAGGTTTTCTCTCAGAACAAGTCAACGTAAGAGTATATACAACATAAGGTATTCTTCAATTGTTCTTTGAAGATTCAGATCAATCCGCTAGGATAAGTTTTCATTTGTAACAAAAGTAAAACCTAATTCCATAAAATCCCACCAAAAGGCGTCTGAAGACTTCAACGTTACGAAAACAAATTGCTTCAGGCTTTACTTGCGATGAAAGCCTGTACCATAAGAGTCGGGGCAAACGTACCACTAAAGTTGCCTTAGCGAGTGGGCTTCAGTCATCGGAGGCGCATTGCGTTGCGACTTTTATATCTCCTTGACCCCACGTTGACCCCGCAATGTGCCTATTACGGTGTAATAGGCGCGTCAAACTCAAAATATGTTTGGTGGTGGTTCTTTTGACATGACTACGAATACTGGATTTATCCGACTTATGAAAAGTTCTTTTATAAATGAATTATAAATAACAGGCGCCAATCTCTTTCTTCTTTTTTTTATGATTGAATTCTAAGTACCTAACGGTCTCAATCTGTTTTTAATTTATTTTGTATTATCGCCAAAGCAATTAAAAATCCCATTAATTTAACGACAAAGTTGCTAAAACGGAAACTATGCCACAACAATCCGGTCAGAAGCTTACAACTTTATAGTTCACAAATAATTCCCACAAATTTAAATCGTATCACGGCGTGGTGGATTCTGCGGTAAAACAAAGATTTTTGTAATTTCCCAGTGCAAGAGCCTAAACTTGCAGTGTAAAGGAAGCGTAGAATACGTGTCCGGCACCACATACTGCGAGGTTGTGAGTTCCGTTCAAGATTGGTCGCCTCGACTCTTGGTCTACTGAGCGACGACGACGGCGCGTCGTGACGTGTATTTTAGTAGGTACAGACAACGTAGGAATGAATGCCACTTTTAGTAGCCCGTCTGCTCTGTACCCTAATAGTTAATCCTTTTAAGTTGAGCACGAGATGAGAGAACATTTTCTAGATTTAATGTTACAAATGTATTGCGATTTTAAAGGGGCTATCATTTCAAACGCTTTACGCCTGATTTATTCTTAATCCCCTGCTTAGACCAACTTAATCGTTTAAGTACATTACGTAATTCTTTAGAATTCACGTCTTACTCTATAAATATAAAACTCATGTTCAAAAGAATTGGAATTCAAATATTCGAGGATTCCTTCACCTTGGGGTAGTCAGAAATAAGCTTCTTAATCTGGGGCCAGCTATTATTTCGCTAAGTCCTGATTTGAATTTACGAAATTCCTATTGAACTCGTCTCGATTCGCTACTTCTCCAATAGGTAGTAGGGTTGCCAACTAAAATCAAATCAGATTGAGTAAACTAAAATTTTTACAAACATTTTATAAAGTCTGATTAAAGATAAACTTTATTTTTTGTTTAGCAACTAGTTACAAAAAAAAAGTTATCGGGAAAATTAAGAGAAAAAAAAAAGTATGTGTCGTAGTTTCCAACACAAATAACGTTCGGAGTTAACCCGCTCACATCTACTATAAATTCCGAAACGTTGTTCTAAGACTTCGTACGTCTTAAGACATGGCTTTTTCCATTCATAATAATAATTGTGTGTTAACTCAACACTGTGTCGACGTTACATTTACGCAATCAGAAGGTTATTTACGAAGCGACGACGTCACCATGTCAACGGCAAATTACAAACTTTACCTGTCTGTTTTTGTAAGCAACTTCAATAACGATTCAACCGCCACTTATATACTGGTAAGTATATATTTCTGTCCAACAACAAAGATGCCTACAAACTTTGAACGAACAACAATAATCTTATTCTCAAACAAATCGTTACAACTCCAACAGGGAGATTCCTAAGTTCTTTCATTTAGTTGCCAGCAATAACCGTTAAATCGTTACCAACAACAGCCATCCATCAACGACAGTGCGATTAATGACGTCACGCCCGCTTCACACAATACAGATGTTGAGGAGACTTCCGCTCAACTTGCCCAACTTCAATTCCTCCATTTTATTCCCTCGGTTATTCAAATCTTATTTCGGCCTCATGCAAATCGGTGAGGTACGCACCTCACACCGAGACAAAGGATGCGTTACCCCATTCTCAGAGTAAATTAAATTGCGACGGTACCTATGTAGGGTAAACCTCAAACAAAATACCTCAGACGGCAACATCCGCCCTTATTCATTAGGCTCCGGCAGAAACTCGACAGCCCCGAGGTTGGAAAATGTGAATTCATCAAAAGCAAAAAATGCAATAGAATAGAGAGCTTCTCCATCAATCAAATCGAGACAAAAATTTAAAATGAAGCTCTTCAATTAGGTAGGTTTTATAAGATTAATTTTGTTCTTTTCATAAAAATACGGTTTGACACTTTGATTTAGGGCTTCTGATGGATGGTTCGGCAGTTTCGGGGCCAACCATTGCTTTTCGATATTTTTACTCGCTATAACGAACAAACAACGCAGGCTGTCACCCGACTTGAATTTCTTTTATTGACACACCACGTAAAATCTGTTATTTTTTCAGGGTTTTATATTTGAGACGACTTCATTCACTGAATATGAAAAGCGTGCGGGTTTTCGACGTAGATAGAGATCGAAATGCTACAAAACACACGACGAGAGTGCATAAAATACCTACGAGCGCGTGTTGCATAAAAATGGGGTCTATTGTGCAAAAGTACGTGAGGTATTCCATATCAGTCGGGCAACGCGTGTGGTGAGCCGTAACCTCTGGCACGCCACACTTACGTCACTATTTGCAATGCACGTTCCATTATTAAAAGCATGGCGCCGCGCGACATGGGGCTTTGTAACTAAAACGAAATTTATACGGGGCTTCTTTATGCGCAAACTCGGGGATTTCCGGGGAAAATTGCCAGCAATTGTGCCAGGAGCGATCGACAGGGCCGGTTCTTTTATAACACCCGCACGGACGCGGTCGCTCTCCGAAACTTAAGAAACGCAGAGGCCTCTGAATAAATAATGGGGCAAGGCGAAACTTTTACAGATATTGGCTTTGTTTCACAGCGGAAAATATTAATGTTGGCAGCTGTGCGTGAACAAGCTTTGATGGATTTGACCGAGGGATTTTATTAAAAAACAGCAATAAGAAAATTGTGACTGTGGAGCTCAGAAACTAGAGACTCAGAAACTATTATGGTGCAACTAAAACCAACCTAAATGTAGGTCACCGCACTTGGTCGCCAAGTTCTTTTATAGAGGAAAGCTGCACAATTGAATAAATTGAGCGTAGACTCGACTTGCACCGACAAAAGCTACGCTCTTTAATCTATAATAATAGATTCGACTTAATCGACTTCGGGATTAGAAACGAATGGACAAACATGCTTCTCAAACATTGCCAGTAACCTCGTTGTAGGTAATTAAACTGAAAGCCATCGCTTGGCAACAGTTGGTAACACTACGCCACCGTTCATTTGAACGTCAATAAAGAAAATGTTGCGTTGTACCAGTTATATAACTTCAAATGTCGAGATATACTCGTAATTGTATCTAAAGCACTTTATTTAAAAAATATCTCTGGTTATGCTTTGATATGATAAAAAATCTTAAAAGCAAGCTAAGTAGGTAGGTATATTATTTAATATACAAAGTTTAACCGAAACATTTCACCGTGAAAAGGACATCACAGGGTCATACCCTAACATTAACGGCTTTGAGTCTCCTTTCAGATTTGATTTGGGTATTTCCCTAACGAAGGCCCTCGACTTATGCGTGATGAGAGGCATAGCAGGGCTGTTTATGTTATCTTTGCAATTTTTGCTTTGAATTTTACAAGCCTTGACTTTGAGTTAAAGTGCCAGCTTTATTTGATTAATTAAAACGCTCTGACTGCAATATTATTACACTAGAGGTTGTATTATTTTTGATACGGTGCAATTCCAATATGGACCGCAGGCTGCAGACTGCAAGCAACACTACTTGTTTCTATGCATCTCTATGAAATTGATTCCAAGCGCGGCAACACTGCGGCCTGCGGCCACGGCACGCAACGACCGCAACCTGTAGCGCCAGTGGTGTCTCGATCGTGCTTGGCTATAGAAGCAACCGCGATGCAGTCTACACTACTACGAACTTCTTAGGTCTACGAAATAATTAGCAGTGTGTCCTGTTCAACGAAATGCCACGCCCATATATACATATGTACTAAGATATGTACGTTACTACAAAAACAAACATTTTCAGTTATCTAATTTGAATAGCGTCATTTTATTGTTGATTAATATGAGTTTTAAATTCTCGTTCCGTTTGATTTGCAAGTCAAATCTACCCCATAAAATTGAAGTTTGAATTTACCAAGTTTGTACATTTTCACTCAAAGGGATTAAGACAATTCCCAAGTAGTAGGTATCAAGTTTGAGAGGAAAAGCAATTTGAAATGCAACTTTGTTTCAAAAACGAGTTGCAATGGAAGCCAGCCATTGCTTGTTGACAAGCAGGGTGGTATTTGCCGTTGTTTTAGGATATTATCTTTCTTTGTTAAGTTTTTTACTTTCTTGTCTCTCATAAGACATTGGGCATAATATATAATGTAATAATAATAAAAAATGGAATAAGCATTTGATTCCACCGTGAGCTCTATGATGGCGCAACGCGAGCACTTGTCACATCTAAGCCCTGGTTCAGACACGGCGGAATCCGCGCGGACGCAAACCGCGCGGATCAACCGCGCGCAGCTTATTATAATGGCATCGTAATATAACTCAATACTCCACCGAGCGGACTTTGCATCCGTGCAATAGCCGCCAGTCAACTGCTAGAAAATGAATTAGCGCGATCGCCGCGCGATTTTATTACTATAACGTACTTTCGGCGCATTCATTTGCTCCATCGAATGCGCGGGTATCGGAATCTGACAATGGATTGCTTTGACACCAAATTATTCATTAATCATGCCCTTTATTGAAATGAAGCGGCTGTCAGATTACATGACTCCGTGTTCTCACCGTACGCCTGTACGAACCGATATCTTTATCCTCGATGGATTGCAATGGAACCACGTAATTACTACACCACGCGGTTCGGATCCGCGCGGATTCCGCCATGTCTGAACTAGCCCTAATAATACAAATAAATGGTTGGCAACAGAGCTTATCAAAATTTAATAACGTTACAGTATCCATCCACTTCGTAGAAGGCCAAGCGCTTTCAATTTATCTAAAATTATTATATCTAATTATAGCTATGTTTTGTTCTACGGATAAACTGTTGCAGAAAATCCCTTAATCCCGATCCCAGGAACAAAGCGAGCTAAATGGTTAATCGATGGCACCTTTGCACGTATCTTCTTTTAAATAATGACGGAACTCGCCTCCGAGAAAAATAGTCGAGGTAAATTGAATGGATATTGTGTTACGACCTCGCCGACCCGGACAGTCGCGTTGTTGGTTCGAAATAGTTCTGGGTTTCCATTTCAGAATTGACTTTAGTGAATTCTGAAACGGAAACCCAGAACTATTGGTTGTATATTAATACAACCACAGATAATCTTAATGGTAAAATAATATTTAGAGTCAGGAATTCCAAAAATCAGGTAAATTGGTAAGAAAATTAGACCGAAATAGAATGGAGCTAAATGCGAAATGAAATCCTTTAATGAATTGTTCAGTGGAACAAAGCCGAATAACGATGATTGTACTTTTGTACCTACAGAGAATATCCTATTACTCACCTTTGGTGCGATAAAGGATTACGCGATTGGGTCCGAAGGAGTCGAAAACGTTTTGTACCTGCCTTGAAACTTAAACAATAAACTTTGCCAATTCTATTGACGTAATCTAATAGCCACCCTTTTTCGGTAAGTGAATAACCACGTTCTATCTCTACGAAAACGACGTTCCAAAGTTGCAAACACCTAAAATATTTAGCACGGTATCCTTTCCTAGTTTTCACAAGACTGTAAGGTATGTTACTTACATTGTTTTGTAAGTTGTTGTCTAAACTGAACCGTAAACAAACCTCTTTAAGTTACGACAGCTGTGATAATAAGGCTCAATATGGGTCTCGGTGCCTCAATATTTTAGTTGAACAACTTAGACGAACTTCTCTCACTTAATTAAGGAGCTTCAATTTCATACTCGTAGCTAAATAACAATTCGCGGAAAATGTCGGGTCCCATCTCAGGCCTGAGTATCACATGGGTACTATCATAAGATAGTGCGTAAAATATACGAGCGTCGTTACGTAAATGGAACACTTATCCGCAGAGCCATGAAAGCGGCTCCGGAGCGAGTCTGTTAAAAAATCACCGTCTTGAAATTCAATGAACGGCACGATAGGGTAACATAAACCCTAACACAATACCTCAAGCGCAAATTTGGTGAAAGGGTCCTGAAATCTTTATGATAAGTTGTGAAACCCGTAAAAGATCGCACTGAGGGACAGTCATAAATAAAATCCAATGATTGACCCTCGACAACCGTAAGAGGATTATGAATGCGGGTATGGAATTCTGCGTCAGTATATTGTATGCGGCAATCGTCCCGGGTCAATATCTCGGGGCGAAAGAAGCAAGGAGGCAGATTAAGGAAACGCTGGCATAATAAATCTTGTATTCTGTAGACAGACATGGATTAAACATGCGATATTCATTGCAGGCTGTAGGAACGGTTGCGAAGGGAATATCGTAAGTATCTAAATAATGCGTTGCGGTTAGATTTTGTTTTGGAAGGTGAATGAGATCAGTATTAAGTTTAAATTACTCTATAAATAATTCAATTACAATTATATTAAGGTTAAACAAGTCGCTCATTTTACCATATAAACGTAGAAGGGAAACAATTATACTACATTATTTGATGTTGACCATCCAAAACTAAGGATAATATCAAATTTAACTCGTCATTACCTATGTTTGTATACATACAAAGCCGTAAAAAAGTATACATAGAAAAATATTTCTAAGCATTTTAACACTGAATTTTTTATTAATTGCCCAATTATTTATTTTATTATTTTTTATTTTGAGCCATTATTGTCCCACTGCTGGGCAAACTAATTTAAGCCCAACCTAAAAAAAATTACGCGGTCGTTTTAGGAATGAATCATTTTGCATATCATCCCAGCTTGCCCTTTTGTAAATTATATCAGGTGAGATAGCATACATTTAGGCCTCGCCTACCGACGAGTTCACGCCGCGCCGCCGCCGCCGCCGTCGACTTGTGTACCCTTCAGTGTACTTAGAAAAACCGACGAAGTTAACAGATGACGCCGATCACACGGATCTAACAGCCTTATCACCAAGTGGCATCAGACGCGTCACTTTCGTTTCGGATCTCAAAGAAATAAATTTCGGAATCCTTTTCAAAGTAACGTCACCGAAGCAATGGATCGACTGTCCGTCATTTGCTATCCGACGTCATTCGTCAACTTTGTTCGGTTTTCGAAGTAGACC
This sequence comes from Eupithecia abbreviata, assembly GCA_943735965.1. NCBI lineage: Eukaryota > Metazoa > Arthropoda > Insecta > Lepidoptera > Geometridae > Eupithecia > Eupithecia abbreviata. The sequence continues at coordinate 8,817,878 of OX030976.1, forward strand.
TCCAGTGACGTAGAGAAAACGTTAGATTACAAGTTAATGGTACGCTACGAAAACATTACCGCATTTGGCCGCACCGTTTCCTTTAAAGTACTCATACAAGTAAGTAGTGTCAGTATAAACACAACCGCTTTGTTAACTCTGCAGTTTCACCAATTTCTTACACCCAGTGAACACGTAATTTTGTACGAATACGAGCAATAACGTACAATATCAGATTGTATTCATTTGAATAAGTACTTTTTGCTACAACCGGTGGCTGGAATATATGAGTTTTTGATTGCAGGTTCGAAAATGTTCCTAATTAGACTATTATCTGATTGCCATCGTATGCTTTCAATTACCTATAAAATATTGTAAATGAATGAATAATCTAACATTAGAAAACATGCTTTTGTCTATTTGTAGGTTTTTGAAAGTGTTTTAAAGCTTCTATAAAGAATAGAATCTGCTTCGTAGATTTCAATAGCAATTTCCTGATTTTTTTTCTCGTTACAAAAATATTATGCCCCTAAATGTTCATCGTTCAGCAGTTATCTTAAGTAAATGGGAGGGTAGATACAAAGAAGCCTATTATTCATTCACGGTTCATTACACCCAGAGTATCTACATTCAAAATTTATGTAAACAGAAGAACTGAAATACTTAGCAAAGGTTCTCCCTGTTGCTTAGGCCTATTCAAATACAATTCCCTTAATGAGACGCGAATTATTCCTGAAAGAATAACGCGGCCAGGGGTGTTCCGGGAGGTTTAACAGCATCTTAGTCTCATAAATAAGACGTAAGTGGACAGTTTTAAAGGGAAACTTTGGCTTTATGATTATGAACCTGCTAAAAACTGACGCGTTAAAACGTGTAATGCCAAACCTTCTCATCGCGGTTTTAATTTGTTTGGTAAATAAACAACGTTAGCATCACAAAATTACCTAAACCCCCTCATGTAATTTGAGCTCTGTTTGAAATAAATGTTGACACAGAGATTTGTAGAGGAACTTTGTTTGTAGAAAGTTCATAATAAATTCTCAGCGGATGCTAAATGTAGGTGGTTTTAGAGGCAATGGTCCGCGAATAAGGTTAATTAGAATAAGCTTGATAATGATACCCAGTTTGGTGAACCAATTAGGACATAGTCATAGGTCAATGTTGGCTTGAGTTTATATTTTATTTTGGTCTTAAATACCACTAAAACCAGACTATTAAAAGGAACATTTATTTAATTTGATTGTTTAAAAAATTAAAAACTTAAAAAATTAATATTCTTATTCGGTAGTAACATATTTTTTAGGTTTTTGAATTTGTTTTGACATATATTTCACTTGATTCTGACCGCAACAGATAGAGTTAGGTATACTTATTATTACTTTGTCCTTCTGTTCCATTTGCATATTTTTAACTTAATTTTATCTTGATAACATTTTCAATTAAATAAGCTACATTCACCTTTAGTTCAATTTGTAGTAAACGAAAAATTCCTGGGAATTCGCTACGATCTCGGGAGTATTACAAATTCGTATTTATTGGGGTGGTTTAGTCCCTTGTAAAAAATACACAATTTTTTTTTACCCATTTGTATTTTTACAAGGATTTGATTTTTTTTTTAACTAATAAATAAATACCTAAGTAAAGGCGCTTGCAGCGATGTTATTTTTCTATCACAAATTCGAAGGTACACGAAGAAAAACATTTAATCTGGAGATTCCCATAAATGTATAATGTTACATAGTAAATGATTCCGAGAAGCTGTAGAATAAACGATTTTTCTAGAGCTTCAGAATCATACTAAGCGAACATCAATCACTCTTCATCAAATGTCAGGTTACGTAATACCTGTTTGTTCGTTGTGCGGAGCCGATAATCAAGATTTGATCCTTGAGCGTGAGTGGTACTAATAGGCATGAACATCAAACATCAAAATGCTTTATTTTCTTCAGATTTTACAGGAAAGAAAGAAAATAAATTTATTTTCAACTACAATCAATCACACAGACAAAAACTTAAAACTATAATTATAGTACATACGGTATATTGTGGATTGTAGCTAAAAAATAGGAGTCGGCTCAGCATGAATGCTACGGGTACCGGTAGAACCAATACACGCAGGACTCTTGAACACGTCACCAATTTCAAATTGCATAAGTAAAATGATGAATACTCATGATGACTGATTTTGAGAAACTACTCCAAAACGAGAGCCAAAGATGCAGCTAAAAAAGTTCTCCACCTAAAATGGAAAAGGGCTGGTCATGTTCAAGTTACAGATAATAGATGGACCAAAACGGTAACAAACTGGTACCCACTCGATAAAAAGTGCAGACCAGGCAGACCATCAAAACGTTGGAGTGACGATATAGATCAAGTAGAAAGCTGGAGTTACTTGGAGCAGACTGGCTTTGGCTAGATAAGCATGGAAGGACCGGAACCTGGAGAAGGCTTTCACCACTCTAAGTGGTACTGCCACAGATCTAGTTTAAATTCAGTGTATAGATAAAAATGTTATTAATTGTGGTAGTAAATAAAGCTTATTTAATTTTTTACTCCAAAATGTTTTTAGACATCTGCTACACACAACATATATCACATATCTGTAAAAAAGGAGTTTGAAAGAAAAATTGCTGCTTAAAATGAAATTTCAAATTCGCTATTTCTAAAACGCTAGAATACTAGTGGCATCAGACTATGACGTCACCGGAGTACGGACAGTTGTGTAATGTTCTGATTGGTGTTCAACGTGTAAATGCGGATGATGATGATTATGATTCTTTGTTAATGGCAACTGTATCTGGTTGGACACTTTTCTGCCAGTGTCAAGTAATGGAAAATAATTGTAAAATCATTGAGTTATGAAATATTGAGATTGTTTGATATTTTCACCAGAGCCTATTTCGTTATCTAGCAGGGAGTACCACGTGCAGGTTAGGTTAGCTTGGGGGACGAGATGTTAGAGTCTCCTTACTCCACTGTAATGGCGGATAGTCTTTTGTTTTATTTTACACTAGCCGCACCCCGCGGTTTCACCCGCGTGGTGATAGATATTTTGGGTAATATACAATATACATCTTTATGAATTAGCATATGTGTTATTCTGATATGTAAGCTATATTAGTGTGAAGTTTCATCAAAATCTATTCAGTAGTTTTTACGTGAATGAGTAACAAACATCCATCCATCCATACTTAAAACTTTCGCGTTTATAATATTAGTAAGATAGTTACACACATGACATTATCATTGACAGTGTTCCATTCTACTTTGACGGCTTGCGTTTTGTACATGCTATAAATTTGACGTAAATCTATTTATTCCATATTTATTCTGACAATGTTCCTTCTTATTCCGATGGCTCGTGCAAAAACAACAAATTTAAAAAATGAGAGGGTTCATTAATTAAGGAGGTTAATTCTCGAGGGTATGGGGTTTTTTACTACAAATATGTACTTAAACCCTTTATGTGAAGTATACTTAGTTAACTAACATTCCACCATACTGTGGAATTTGTGAGAAATGTTGTTGATAATATGACAGAAAAGGGTCAGCAAAGAATCCCAGTAACGTTCCAGAACGGTCCGCCTTTAAAGAGACGGTTCTACTGTAGATAGGTATGTAATTATTTTTCACTGGGTAGGTTATAAAATAATTAAATATTATTAATCAAGATCATTATCATACAGAGCTACCTCTAGCAAAGTTAAATAATACGAGTCATCATCAATATCATCATCAACCTATAATAAGCCCCATAGCGGTCTTACCCTGTCCGCATTCAGCATCTGCCTGCAGTCTTTCGCAGGTCATCATCCCAACTGACCGGAGGGCGTCCTACACTACTTTTACCGAGTCGCGGTCTCCACTAAAGAACACATTTACCCGAGCGGTTGTAGGTTCATCGTGATATATGGCCGGCCCAATGCCACTTCAGCTTACTAATTCTTTATGCTATATGTCGCGAGCTTTGGTTCTCTATCGGATGATTACCTTACGAATCATATCAGAGAGACCCCGAGCATAGCTTTCCACTCACTGAGTGACTTTGAACTGGTGTACCATCCCAATGATACGAGTAGTAAAATTATTGTGCCCAACGTAGATTGTGTGCCCAGTGGCCAAACCCTTTCAAATGAAAATGAATAAATTGTGCTAAAGCTAACATAGAAGCACTCCCGACTCAAACGACTGGTTAATCTTAAAGCTCGACCGATCCTAAGGGAGCCCACGTTATTGATTGTAGAGTCTCCAAAGTTCAGACTGAATTTTCGCAATCTTGCTATTTCAACAGAATGCCAATTTATGTTCTAGGGATTGCGTTTTATCGTTATTAATTTTATGAAAGCTCAGCCCCAGACGTATTTCAGTTTAAACATAGGTAGGGTACACTGCATGCTTACAGAGGTTTTTTTTCAGTCTCGTTTACAAAACAGGTTAGACGAGGAAAGAGATAGATTAAGGTTCCTACAGTCTATCAGTAGGTACCTGATAACCGATTTGCACCGTACTGCATTTTTAATTCATTTGGAGTTATAAAAAACTATAAACTGACTTCAAACTCCTAAATAGTGAAAATGGGTTTGGAAGGAATACTTCCAGTTTGTATAATTTCTGTGTGCAGTACTTTTTGAATAGTTTCTCCAGCGAATTATTAAAAATACACAAACTATATATTGTTAAAATGAGATGAATGATTTTCAAATGTTTATCACATTTGGAGATCCGCCATTTGTTTATTTAATTTGGTTAACTTATATGAGATGCGTTTAAGAGGAATGTTATGTACGGTAAAATAAGTAATTTCATACGCTAGGTAAGAAAAATTTATCAATCCCATACATCCCTTTAAACGTTACAAATAAAATACAACTATTCTTTATTGCACACCAAATAAATAACAGATACACTGGACAGGAAAAAGACAAATAAAGAATGTGTTGTACAATGGGCGGCCTTATCGCTTAGAGCGATCTCTGCCAAGCAACCTTTGGATGGACATGAAGTGTTAAAACAAGTATAGACGGTGGCGTGTTATACAGAATAATATTTAATTGGGACATACTAACAAATACATACCTATTGATAGCTATAAGTATAAATAAAAACATAAATATATATATATGTAAAATATAAATAAAAATACACATATAAATATAATATATAGGAATGTAGTAGTGTATAGGTAGTGTATATAAATTAACAATTTGATGTTGAGGTAAGGAAATGTTCAAATGTTGTGACTTATTTCATACCATTGTAGATACTTACTGTAAATATCAATGATGGCAAAATCAAGTAAATGTCAATGTAGGAAATGCCATCATCATCACCAGATTGGGACTACCCTAACTGCAATGAAATTATCAAAAGCTTACTTTTAACTTAAAGTTAGAAACTGATGTTTACCGCAGTAACACAAAACGCGCCTATCTTTACTTTACTTACCGCGCGCAGTAACTGTATTATAAATAATCGAGCTTCTCAAGAGATAGTAGGTAGTTATCGTGTATTTTCGCAACAAAAGCAACCCTCAGTAGAATTATTAACGAATAAGAAAATAGCAGCCTTTTATTTATACAAGAAGTTACGACAAACAGTTGAAGAGCAGTCAAATACAACTAAATGCAATAATTAATCCACTTTGATAAGCTTCTAAGTTCAAAACTTCAATTTGACTTCGAAACACAAAAGTCAAACAACAGTTTCGAGAGTCGGGGAAAATAGGTTAATAAATGCGACAAATAGCTGTAAATAGCTATGCTATAAAAAGGTATTAACATTGCGAGTTTATTGATAGAATACTCGCCTATGTCTGTCCGACCGAAGCGTGCCAAAGTCGAAATCAGTATGCGCCGCGCAGTAGGTGTCGAAGCGTGTTGATCGCATTACTACCTGCCTGCACCGACCGTGTTAGGGCGGGCAGTAACTGGCAACACCTAAGGACTTTTAAGCTATACGTTATAGGCTTATGTGTTTCATAAAATCTCGAGAGGTCTATTTTTAACCGTCGATACGAACAACGAGAGAGGAAGGTTTTATGAATTTTGTTTGTTCGACGATTTTTCCGTCTATTATGAACCGATTTAGAAAATTCTTTCGCTATTGAAAGATCCCCTTCTTCGTCATGTCGCCTTCTTTTCATTTTTGAAAATAAGCTAGGTGACATGACTTGTATGGCATAGATTATTGTGTATTTTTTTTAAAGTTTTGCGATAAAGATAACGGAGAAAAACGGTTTTATATAACCCAAATAACGATCAATTCACATGTATCTACGCCTTAATAAGCTAACGTTAACAGAATTAGCAGAAGACTCGACAGCTGTCACACTCGTTTGTCACAATTTTGTTTCCTTGTGAGATGGAAATAATGAGGAGGCGAATACAGTATTAATAATAGAAAATATCATTAACATAGCAAACACATATACATACATCGAATAGTAACAAATTAGAACTAGTACTTACAAACATAGAATACTAATAAATTAAAACTAGTACGAACTACAGACTGTTGCAAATAATCTAAAAGTAGATCAAATGATCGAAACCAATATGGCTGGCATTGAAAAAGTGCATATCTCTTATAAATAATTGTAAATTTAAGTTTAATATCTATTGTCTAGGATAAATGAATACCTACTGGATTTGTATAACGATTATACATGTTTTGTTGTTTATAAAAAAAAAAAAAAAAATTATATATATCTGAAGAAAAGGAAGAAGAAAAGGGAGGCCTTTGCCCAGCAGTGGGACAGTAATGGCTTAAAATAATAATAATAATAATAAATAATATATCTGGCGAGAGCATCCCCAAGATACTGGCTGCATTGCCCGCTGTATGGCTGTTGATGCTGGATAATAGATAATAATCGACATAAGGACGAGATGAGAGCCGAAGCGAAATAAATACTCAAAGCGCACTTAGTTGCGCAAGTGTAAGTAGACGTGCTTTACTAATTTAAAAAAAAACGTTCGTGTGCTTTTCCACAACTATACCCAGATATTACCACTACTGGCATCGCCTACCAAAAGACAAATCAAAACACACAACAGAAGTGGACCAAACTCAGGCGACCTATGTAGTTCACCATGGTGGTCATACGAACTGTATACGAGTACACCGATGAAAATACAGTTAAACCTACCCTTCCAAATACTAGCTCATCAGCCCATCAGCCAACATTACATTTCACCGGTACGACTCCGGGAAGCCGTATCAGCATAACAACTACTTTATTGTGATACGTACGAACAACAGTCCTTCTCATTTGCATGTTGAGTTATGATATGAAAGCACTTTGTAACTGGGGGAAAACTACGGAGGCCCCAACGATAAAAACTTGTGACTTTTTGTGTTGTGTTTAGAGCACTGCCAACGGGCGTAAACTATAATTTTATAACTCTACATGATATTAGAAGGGTTGGTCAGGATGGAAGATTTACGTTTACGTCTAGTTAGGTCAAAAAAACCGTATGGATGCGCCATGATCACGGTATAACTGAAGGCACTGCGACTGCGAGTAAGTTTTTATGGGCAGACATACCGATCTACCCTCATTTTTTGTCTTTTGCTACGAACGTTACCACTACCACCGGTTTCATTATTATCGAACGCAGCTCGATCACGACACACAACACTGACGGTATATGGACTGGTTTGCCGAAATATTGGATAACTCAAATATCTAATCATGGTAAATATCCCGTTTTAAATGACTTTAGTGTTGATAACCATGACATTTTCAAAAGTTAAACAAGGAATTGCTGAAAACACTGCACCGATCTAACAAGTCCGGACGGTTTTTTCAATCTTACAATACTTGACGGTGAATTAAATAAAATTACCTATATAACTAGAAAAGATCCTATAGGTAGATAAGTACTTCTCCAGAAAAGGTCTTCTTTTGTTATCATTTAATATCTCCCAAATTGATGAATGTATTTTGATTGATTTGATTTTTGAGTTATCCAATATTTCGGCACAGTTGCATGCGCCATCAACAAATCAAATCAATCAAAAATCAAATCATGGTAAATATCCTGTTTTAAATGACTTTAGTATTAATAACCATGATAGTTTCAAAAGTTTTATTTTGATTGAATTTATTATTTTTTGTAAGATATGTAGTTAAATTATTTAGTAGATGCGTTCTTTGCTATGTTTTATCAGTTTCCGTACAAAGTCGTTCTAATTTTAAGACGGTGGGTAGTGGGGGTTATATTGACAAAGAAATAAAGGATGTTGAATTTCTATAACATATTTTTTTGTAAAATTTACTTTTTTAATGTATTTATTACTAGCGCGGTCCGCGGCTCCACATGTGTTGTTTAAAATGGAAATTAAAGGTAATTTATATCCCATGGAAACCGTTTTATAATCTATGTTTAATTCCAGACCCATGGCTAAATCTATGCAGTTTTCAGCCCGATCCGTTTAGTATTCATAAAGAAATAACAAACATCCATTCATCCATCTAAACTTTTGTATTTATAATATTACTAGCTGCTCCCCGCGGCTTCGCCCCCGTGGAAACCTATGTGTCAAATTGTTTAAATGATAAAAAGATATCCTATGTTAGACTCCTGGTTCTAAGCTACCTCTCCACCAATTTTCAGCTAAATCGGTCCAGCCGTTTTCGAGTTATAAGTGTTGTAACAAACACGACTTTCTTTTATATATATAGATTAATTAATGTGACAAGAAGCCAAACTTAACTTTACCCAAAACTTAGTTTTTATAACAACCTCTGCGTGGAAACAACAAACAATCTACGTGATCCATTGTTTTACGTCAACATCTTCCGAGTCAAGAACTTGTCGCAGTTTGAACTACATTCAAAACGAAGAATTTATACATAAACCACTAGGAAGGCACTCACTTTGATGCCACTTGAGTATATACCGCAATAGTTGTCGACATAGTTTAAGCTTTATTAGCCGAATGGTGGGCTTATTTTCAAGTCGAAACAAATATGGTTATGTTGAATAACATTTCCTCCTTCTCTCCCTCAACAGTCTATATTGGTCCACTACTGGACGCAACGACGCACGTATAGTAATCTAAAACAGATTAAGCTACAGGTTTTTTTTACTTACATGAGTGAATGGTAAGTATCAAATTTCCTTTTTGATTTGATAAAAATAAAACAATCGATAATCCGCTTACTTATACGCCCATTTTGATTTTGAATATTTTTTGCTTTTTTATATTCAATAGACCTTAAAAATTAAGCATAATAAAAATGTATTCACTCTGATCTTGAAGATACCCAAGTTGTAATTGACCGGAATAACATCAGCAGGGAGCGTGTTCCAAACCCCAGGTGGCTACCTAAAATAAAGTGATGCTGCATATATCTTTCAGTTTATGTTTCGGTAGGTGTATATCAAGATAGTACTGGTAGCAAGACAAGTGTTGGGTTGCATTTCTAGTATCTGGTACAAAGTGTCGCATGTAAACAGCGCGCAGGAGAGACATCGCAACTTTTTACTTGCGAGGCGCATTATATTTTATTGCTCTTGTCATTTCACACACTTGTCATTTGTTTTTTACGATTTTGATTTATATCAAATAAAATAAAATTATATTTTAACAAAAAATAATAATATATAAAAAAGTAGAAGTAAATTAGAACTAGTATTTACAAATAAAATAGTTGAGAGAACTGCAGACTGCTGCAAACCATGTGTTTTTTATCTTGTCTTATTGCATTTCATCATCTCATCTCATCGTCTCATCATTACAATTGTCTCTATTCAACTTAATGTGTGCAATAAAATAATTTTCTATCTCTCTCTATCTCAACTGATTCGTCACCAAGACGCTGCTGGTTGCATTGCTATATAAATAAAAAAAATGGTTCTTATCTATTAATATAGAGAGCATTGACTGTTTCTTCTCAGAAGCCACTTGGATCGATTAAGCACTTGCCCTTCGATCTGGCCGCGATGATCTTAGCCCGAGACCTTCGCCTATATTTAGAACTACCTTTCTCGTGTTTCCTATTAGCGTAAGTTATGGTTATTTATGGGTTAACATTTCATAATAATTATTTAGACCTACCACATTTTATCAACTGGGCTCTAAATGATATTCCAAATATTTCTCATTCAATGTGTAGGTAACTGTTATTTTAATGCCTATATCCCGTGCAAACGTGCGCTCTTGACGGATATCCTAAATGTATTAAACTTTAGACTATGCCTAAACAATATCGCATTCTGTGTTAGCTATGTGTTTCATTCAATCACGTAAGTAATGGAATATTCTAACTTGCTACACTAACCGCAGTTGGATAGTTAAATTAATTGAATAACGTCGGTGACTGTACTGGTGCTATATATGGTGAAACCCCGCTGTACCCGACTGTACCCACAGTGTGAGCATGAACAGCTAATTTAACTTTACAATTTATAATGAAAACGGTGTTCTGTCTTTACCGTGCTGGCAACATTTTTATTATTCAACCTTCAATGTTGATTTTGTTAGACTAATTAGGTTGGTTGTTAGACATATTGGAATAATGTTACAGTTTGACCTTTATTGAAACAACCCTCGAGTCTGAATTTCTTTAACATCATTTTTTATTATGGTACTAGAAGCAAACAAAAATATCAATAATGGCTACAACCAAAAATTATCCTAGACTCTCATCATTGTAATTTTTATTTGTGAGAAGCTATATCGAGGTCGTTCTTTAAAGGTACTTTTAAGTAGATTTCGGGTGCGTAACGACCTATTAGGTCAACAACATGATAATTTCAATAACGATAAACCCCTGAAGGACATAAAGGGGACAACAATTAGTATCTGGCCGGGAGCGGTACCCTTGCAGGGTCTAAAAATGAAATTGCTTTGCTTTACCCTTTGGAAATTGCTGACATGAACACTGCGTGGAATGTGGGGACATTACCTACAAAGATAAATGAACCATACATACCTATTATTATTTACTTTACTCAAACTGAAACCGAAAATAAAAACACAAAATGTTAATGTGTCCCTACATAGTTATAGTAGTAATAAAAGTTATTTTGATCAAGGTATAAGGTGGCTATATCTCGCGAAGAACCGACAAACGCTGGGTTATACGTGTTCTTTAGCGCAGACGACGACTCGGTAAGCGTAGTGTAGGATGCCCTCCAGCCAGGTGGTATGACTTCCTGCAAAAGACTGTAGGCAGATGCTGGATGCGTTAAGCTGAAAACAGGGTGCTATGTAATTCATTAGGGGAGGCCTATGTCCAGCAGTTGACTAACACTGGCTGATAATGTTGCACCTACAAATGCATGAGCATGTGCATAGTTTGGAAAGTTTTATGAGCCGAAACATCTCAAACAATCAGGTTTTGTTTTTGTAGAAGGGATCTTTTTGAAACCATTCCAATCTCTCCGTACAAAAAGCACCGGACGCACTATCGACTTTCTTTTGTCTATGGACGATTTGCGACGATACTATTATCATAGTAAAGGTTTGCAGAATTCGGCCCAGTACATTTAACTTAGAAAAAAGTACTTTTAAAATCCAAGAATTCCTCTTTTAATTAACAGTGATAATTTTCTTTTTCAGGTATGTTCGGGTCCATTCCAGTCTGCAGCTCAAAAGTAAGAATGAATAATAAAACATTCTTAATGTAAAAGCAGAGTGGCGAGTTATGTAAAAAATATGCTGGTATGCTGAATTTCTTTCGCACTCAGAATTTTATTGCTCCGTATACGAGAACTTACTTATTCCTATCCACCCAACTTCATAAAAAGTTATTCAATTATTCATAAAAAAAAATTACAAAATCTTGAGGGCTAAAAAACTATTTTTTTTTGTGTTTTCGTCCAACAAAACGAAAGTTTTGACGGCAAATAAGGATATCAAATGACTACTAAGGACCACCATTCATAACCTCAAAATTGTATACGTTTCTTCTTTGTTCATTCTATTTACATTTCTTTAGTTTGGCTGTGGGGTGAACAATTTGTACGCAAACTAATATAGAAATGGATATTTGCGTCTAAAACTGCATACAAAACTCGTTCATTTGCCGCTCCTAGTTTAGATGGGCGTGCTGTTTGTTCGACGAAATGGTGCGCAGACTTAAATAATATTCTGAAAGGAACTGCATATATGTATGTATCTATAAAGGCAACAACATTGTAAAGGATTTAAGCAACTGGAGTAAAGTAATGAAAAAGCAAATCTGAATATTTGTTGGTTTGTTTTTAATTATTTTTATAAAATTATTATGATTCAACAATACGTTCCTAATTGGCAAAGTTATAACTAAACCACACAATGTTATTACGAGCTATCAAGGCATAATCGGTAAATTCGTAAAAGTATTTAAGGTGATTTGATGACCGATGTGGCGCGGCAGGCGAAAGTCCGCCTGCGACGCACGTGGTTGCGGGTATGATTCCCGCCATGTTTCTACGATCAGCAAATATTTATTCTGGGTGTTCTAGGTATTTTCTATGTATAATAAAAAATACGATACGAATACAGATCAGACAATAAAAAAAACACACACGTTATCATAAGTGATTGGCTCCATTACACTAATATACAAAGGGTTTTTTCGATGATTGTCTATTTAATACTCCTGCTACAAAATTAGAACGTAAAAGGCTGAATTTTTGAATTTTCTTGGCTTAGAAAAGATACATGGCTACTTTTTATTCGACAATAGCGTTTGAAAACCCACGGGCAGAAGCTATATAATAATGTTATAGATAATAACGCCTAAGCAGAATCGTTTGAATAAACAATAAACCCTCAGAGTCTAATAACATGCTACGCCGCCGCCGTAGCCAAACTATGGCGTAGTAAAGAGTGTAGCCATTCTATACGATACGCATCGCGAGGACTGTTTGTCGTCCATTTTGTAGTGCATTTTTTTCATATTGTCACAAATAAGAGTGAGATAAAACAGTCGACAAATTTTGTCCCGGCGCGCCTCGTAAGCAAGCTGGTGAAGCAACGTAGCAAGCTACGCGGTCTTACCCCCATATCTTTAGTCGTACCTCGACCACGATTCCTTAGGTACTCAAACTCTAAACGTGTTCCGATATGCTTGATCATAAAAAATCCCTGTACCTAAAGGAAAAAGAACAGCAAGACGGGCAATAGAAAGAGGACGAAGATATCAATGAAATCACTGATTGGAAAAGTAGCATTCTTCATAGCATTCTCTAACCAAAATCTCACAGCAAACTTGGCGTCAGTTCAAATCAATAGTGGTTAGATTGATCGAGCATGCACTGATAAATTGACTAATTGTGTAGAGTACATTGGTTGGTCATAGATCAATTTGAAATGCCCATCTGTCTAAGGCAGTCAAACTATGTATATGGTTAACTGGACTTGCTACCGTTTTACCAGTTATGCCGTGATGCTATAAACTGAAAACTATGAATTGGATTGCCAACAAAGTTTAGCAACAAGTATAAAATGTATTAGTTTTCAAAGTTTGTAAGAGTCGTATTTACCGATATTTATATACATATATTTGGAGTATATAGATATAAATATATATACTACTATAAATTAAAAATAAAGGTCACAGTATCACTTTTCACTATTTTAATTACATAAAAGAGTGAAAAGTGATGCCTATTGTGTTTTTTAATTAAATTTATAGTGATACTAAAATAGAATTTTGTAATTATTCTAGAGCCTTATTTTGCAATTTGCAGGCTGGGATAGAAATATATGATACATGAGTAAAAAGACATAGCAATATACGTCTTATTGCGAGTCGCATGGTCAGCGTTTTATTGCACTTTGGTCTAGCTTCGTCTTTCCATCTTGGTTATTCATTAGGTAGGTATATTACACACACACAAGATTAGGAATAGCGTGTGTTGCATAAGGTTGAAACACAACACAGGTCATGTGTTGAGTTATGGCGGAGAGAACGTACCATATCTCCCGAATTGTAATTATATATATGGTTACGTCCGCTTAAATGCAAGTTCGACTAAAGAAATGTCGCAAATAAAATATTAAGGAACTACCCAGGGATTTTATAAAATCTTTCCACAATTGACAGATAAATCGGCGAACATACAAAAAATATATAAGTAATATATACTTACAGCCGAACATACAAAACCTCCTTTTTTCGGAGTCAGTTAAAAAGAAATAAGATCTAAGCGCAGGACAATCAATGAGGACACAGACACTTTCCTTCATATGTCAAGCTGTACGTGAGACGTGAGCTCCTCTGTTCACGCGAGGCACGATTTTCTCCACTAATGCAAAGTACACAGCCAGGGGTTCCACAAACACAGGACACAGTTGATAAATACCTTCTTTACTACAGTAGGCGAGCTCTTAGAGAAATTTCCACAATAAGCAGTAGTTAATCACAATCAATATAGAGTAATTTTTAATCTTATTAACAAGCCCATAATGTACATAGGTATGTAATGTACATATATCCATAATTCCACACAGATATCCATGCACAGTAATTACCGCTGCTGAATAATTATTTATATCACCAAAACAAACAAGAAAACTAGTACCTATACTTATATAAATATACCTGTAGGTCGACTTGTAAAAGTTGCAAACATAAAATACTAACAGCCGCATTGTGATCTCTATTAATGTTCTAACAAATAGATAGAACGTAGAGATCTTGTTCACAAGATCATCAAGTTTCTAAATAATATATTACACATTGGAATGTTTTTAAGTGATTTTCAAGTTGGTAGCTTAGACACAAAGCCGTCTTATTACCAAGATTAGCAACACAGTCGAGTAATTTTAACACAATTACATAAACAAATTAAATGGTTTTGAGCAATACAAAAAGCAGCATTACATGCGGAGGAACGAAGTTAGAGAGTTTGAACAAAAGTCATATCTCCGTCTCTTTTACTACCGCGGATTATGCGCTGTGTATCTCTGTTATTTCTTATTTAATCCTTATAGTTATTTTTATTCTCGTTGACTTTAAACTTTATGCCATAGAAAATAGTGATTTAGACGCGAACTTTTGGAATGGGTTCGGAGTTTTCGTGGCTGATTTGCAAGTGCACGAGTGAACTACTAGGAACTAGTTTAGGTGACTGTTCTTACTCGTTCACTTGTGGGAACTAGTTCAATTCAGTACATCGTTCCTAAACTACACAAGACTAACGCAAAGTATTTAATTAAGATACAGATTTTTTAAAATTCATTTCGTATTTCTTTTACATATTATTTGGGTTCTAAGAAGATGGCAGAGCACAAGATATCGAAGTAAGTGTTTATCTTGAGCAAAAGATATGTCTCATACCTTGTGTTCATGATAAACAGTTTACCTACTGCTCGTAGAAGCTACTGTGGAAAGGATAAAAATTACTTACCCCTGCATTCTTTTCAGGTGTTTTCAGGGCACTGTTTGTAAAGGATTGTGTAATTTGTTACTAGGTTTATTTGGACCTGTACCAGCTAGAGAGAATTAAAAGTGTTGGAATCGACTACCTCCACGAGAGCAAAATATTTTTTATTTTTCGTTACTCGAGTCACTTTTGCACGGTGTGTAGTATTGGGTCGGAGCTTTTGGTGAATAAAATTTCCACTATCCGTGATTGAAACATGCCGATAACTACCGATGGTTTTAATAAAAACGGACAGTGGAATTCTATTTTTGCTTTTATTGGTGCTGAACTAGTTTTGGAGTGTAAAATAGTCACTATGCTGAAAATGGTATTCAGGTAGAGTGTTCGGAATTAAATAATGAAATTACATAAAATATGAAGAAGATTATCTATAAACACAATTTTTCCGATAATTTCGTTCAGTAAAAAACTATTTCAAGCCAGAAGTATAGCCGAACATCGATTTTACCCAGTGGCTATCGATGTAGGTGGAACAAACGATACAAACAGACGATTTTGCGCTTCCATGTGTAGTAGATGCCAGGGCTTATACTCGTGTGCGGCTTGTATATAAACAGCTAAATCAATTTATGTCTGGCATCCCATACAACATATTTTAACACACAAGATAACATTTAAAAAAATCTATTGTTTTTCTTCGTTTGGGAATGGCGCGTCTGCTCTTTCTTACTTGCTAAACCTAACCTAACCTAACCAACGGGCTAGTTTACCTCTTTTTCGTATTGATATGATGCTGCTGGTATAAATTTATCTTTGCTCACCACCGCCAACGTAAAAAGGCTCTAAACGTCATTATCGATTGCTAATGGCGCGTCCCAACCACTTTGCAGTCCATAACTTTAGTGAAGTGGGATAGCTGTCAACTTCAATGTTCTGTTATGTCCTCATCGATATCGGACGTCAGAATTATTAAACAGCCTGTAAAGTAGCCGGTCGGAATTCATTTATGTATGAAGGAGCTACTAAAGTAGGTCGCAGTAAGCAGAAACAGATGAAACTCCCGACTAGGCCAAATTGTTTAAGTAAGTTGTTCGCAAAGCATTGTACAACGTCTATGAGCTAAAAAGTTTTTTATACAGAGTTTCAGCTATTTTTCTATTTTGGTTCATCCACAAGTTGTCCCTGTTATACGTCTTTCGTTTTGTTTGATACCTAAGTTATAAGATAGACGGGACAAACAGACTCATGGTGTATTACTACCCCTAATCGGTGGATATACCGTCCACTCGCCTCGCTATTATCCTATTATCTCCATCTTCATCATTTGCACCTACCGCTGGGGTATGAAACACGCTTCCTGTTGCTGTTTTTCCGGTCAATTACAAACTGGGTCTCTTCAAGGAGAGAGAGTGTGAATAGGTATCTTCTAGGCCTTTGTGATACATCATCGGTCACACTTTCACTTTCATCACGTGATATTTTGGCAATAAAACACGTCAAGGTACTCGGCTATCATGGTTTATGATTGTACAGTAGCGTTCATTGTAAGCTGACCTGCTGCTACAGCAGGCAATAAAACTACACAAAATTGTATTGATATTGTAAAGTGAAATATTATTATATTATATTATTGTGCAGATCAGATATGGGACATATATTGTGATTTGTTTCATTACTTGTTACATTCGTTTTAGAAAAATCTATAAAATGGCCGCATCGCGTAAATTTACCCAATTCTGTACTCACCGGGACAGAAATGGGCTATTATACGTGGACGGGCATAACGGCTGACAAAAAAACATAATTTACTTTCAGCGTATGTAGGTAAAGCACAGGAAAATTCGAATATTGAATAAAGTAACATCGGAAAACCACTCGCTCGACCCATTTGCTCAACCGGACCGGATATTAAGAATCTGATAATGTTTCGTCATTTAATTATCTTTGGTTTTGATGGACGGACACAAACTCGATATTATCATACGTACCGTAATTGGTAATCGAGTTAAAATGCTTTTAATATTTAATTTATACGTTCATCGAAATCTATCCAAAAGCACTTTACTACTCCCAAAAGCATGAAGGTAGAATAAGAACAATGGATTATACACACATTTAAAGCGCTGCTGTACCGCTTTACACACGCCTTCGCCTTAAACCGTGTTGATCGCTCACTGTCCACGCACGGTTGGCAAAAAGGCTGACAATTTGCTTTAAGCGAGTGGTCAGCTTTTTAGCCCCTTAGACTACACGCTTCAAGCTTGCGGTAAACAAATCGTCACCTAACAAGTGGCTAGGTTGCTGAAAGATCGCTTACCGAGCTGTCTATCAAAGGTAATTAAAAATATAATCTAAAGGTAACGAGTTAAGGCTCATTTAATTATAGACAAATTGTTCTTCTATGCGGTAGCGGTATGGCTAATTGTACTACAACCTTAGATGTTGTCTACTATACGGTAGGTACATTAACCATTTAGGTATGAGCTTCTCAAGCCTTACGAGTTGAAGTTTTCTCCATCGACTGGGTGCTATTGTGCTGCACGGGGCAAAGGCTATTTGTTTTCACGCACTAGCCTTTGATAGCGCAGTGAGCACTTAGCCATCCACTCAACCCTTTCAGACTTCACACTTTGTTCCATACAGATGTACTCACTTCATTATTCACAGATGACAGAGGTTCTGTGACCCTAGTAATGTACTTTATTTACACGATATGTTTTTTTTTTAATGGTTCAGATACATTTTGTCTGAGATTGGCCGGATCATAGCGGGCCTCGATACGTTTAGGAGTGATGAGTCGGCTAACATGAAACTGCACAATAACATATCAAAGTCACGCATATAGCATAACCCCGCGTAGTTGGTAAGAAAAAGAAATGTATTGTAGTTTTTTTAGCTAGCCGGTCACGTAACAAAGAGCACGTCGTCCTCGGATCCTTTTTGCCTTGCTTCCTTTGGTTAAAGTCCTAAATCATTTGTAACTGCAGAACCTACAATAATTAATCCATGTCAGTGTTTGCAGACTGTCTTAGTTTCCCTTTGTGAACGGTTGTTTAAACTATCTTGGGATGTCTAATTAGCCCGATGCATGTCATCTTGCAGGATGCAGCTATTCAGTCTAAGCGGCTGTGTCACGATAGCTTGAAAATATTGCATAAAGACCGAATATGAATCCAAGTCTGCTTTTATGTTTTTATATGGAAACTTTTAAGAAAATACACAACAAATTAACCTCAAAGAGATCTAATTACCTTTTTAAATTACATAGTATTGATAGATCTTACGTAGTGGACAAAAAATAAACCCATCAAAAAATATTTGATGCCGACAACAGACATAAATCACCGTAAAATATCAGAACAAAATGATCCGAAACACTGTCCGGGGTAATTTTATCGCTGACAGTGCCACCGGCTTAGCCTGAAATTCATAGACTTATTTTTCTGGGAACATTAATCTCATTGGTGGCTTTGGTCGCCAACCGGATCCCGCGCTTGTGTCAATTTCCCGGCAAACACTTGCCCGACCAAACAACCTTTTTTTCATCAATTTTGATGATAACGTGCATTTTAAACTCCGCATTGCGCGTGCCGGCACCCCTGCTGAGACAGCTCATCCAAAATGTATTCGCTGCCATTTACCTCGGTTTCGGTATGAGCGGGACAAATACAGCTGTTTGCACACCGCCTCGTGTGGAGCCCTAAAATCAGGAGCTAATTAGAACGCAATTAAGCGAGTCCTTAGTCTGATGTTTTAGCATTAGTAACTTATAATAATAGGATAAGATAAACTTCCGAACACAAGTTGATACGTACCAGCTGTATTATTCATTACATGAAATTATTAGGTAGGCAATACTTACATAAAATAATGTTAATAGAAGCACAATAGCTTATGGTTTATGTTGGTAACTATGTTGAATATTGTTAGAAACTGTTGATGTTTGTACGGAACCCGCGGGTTACAAGGGATCGGTAGAAAATTAATATTTCTATTATCATACTATCATACTAAATTCTAAACTCAATTTCAACATTACATTATCCCTACATCATATCCAATAAATCCAACATGTACTAAGAAAAACGTAAGCCATGTGGTGTTTAGTGATAGGTACCTAGGTCAGATGAAGTTTAATGAGCAGGTACTTACCTATATAGCTATGCTACCAGCCCAAATGTTAAACGACAGAAAAGGTAGAGTTTTTATGTCCTTAGGAGAATTGAATTTGCGATTCGTTACATTTAGATAAATTAACAATGCTGGACTCAGCTTTACTTTCCGACGTCGGAACACTTCGTTGTCAAGTGCGGTTTAAATAAATAATTGCCTGCTCTCAACCCAAGAGAGCTTCTGTTTGTAAAGTCCTCTGTATAAAATCTCACCAAAATGTTTAAAAATATTAGGCTTGAAGTTCAAAGGCGGACTTTGTGATAAACAAGTGTCAATTCTTACTGTGGTGTTTTCAAAACATAATGACAGAGAACCGCTTTCATTACAATCAGCTGTCAAAGTTGACTTGGCAATTAAGGTTGTCTTTGTAGGGAGGTGCTTACTCTATGTGGAGCCCTAAAACTTATTTTGGGTGTTTGCGCCGCACCTGCTATGTCATTCTCAAAACGATTAATCACGCTTTGTTTCTCAAGATGCAAACCGTTCATAAATAGTTCGTTGAAGGATGACGGTGAAGAAAATTTGCATCGAGAATCTTGTTAGCTCTTGGCTTTACCAGTTGCAGATAGGATTAGGGGAGTTTGTTTGTTGGAACTTTAAAATTTCGTTGCGGAGTCTTGAACAATTTTGCTTGGATTTTTTAGGGTTTCGTTACCGAGATTATTATTAAAAAGTCAACGCTTTTTAAAACATTTAATGATGGGTGGGTAGCTATGGGGTAACATCAAACAAAAACTTATATAGAAGTAGTCAAATAACATGTAGACGTGATAAGATGAAACGATATAAAAATGCATTTAAAACGGGATATTTACCATGATTTGATTTTTGAGTTATCCAATATTTCGGCACAGTTGCATGCGCCATGAATATTAGATAACTCAAAAATCAAATCATGGTAAATATCCCGTTTTAAATGACTTTAGTATTAATAATTTGTTGTTCTTTAGTAGATTCATGTAGTTCATAGTAAGTTGATAGCTCATTTATTGATTATTTTTGGTTACAGGTCGCATGTATGACCATTGGCACTTGCTTTAATTGTTTTATTTAGTTTTAGTTTTATTCTATTGTTACAAAAGTTTTTGTTAGTGCACTTCCTTACCTTACCAGCAAACAGAAAATGTTTTGATACCCCGCGAAACAGGCCTAGCCTAGTGCGGGGGTCACTGTTAACTGCAACACCTCAATCAATCAACTCTAAAATGTAAGAATATGTACATACATTAAGTTAAGGTGTTATTATTTGTAACCTTTTGGTAACTAAATTTTTTGTATTTTATTTAATAACCATGATAGTTTCAAAAGTTTTAATATAAAAATGTATCCTTGCGGGCCTTCACTCTATCTTCTATGCCTAGAGTAGATCATTGTCCAGTCACGGTATGTAACATACCCCTACACGTCTCCGCAGGGTGGGCAGGACAAAGCGGTGACCATTACCGCACGCCTAGAATTGCAATGGGTCCACAAAGGACCTGCTGTCTCATGCCCATTCAATTACTGAAAAGGTCAGGCAACATAAATTTATCTTTACACTCAGTGGTTTTGAGAAATGTTTCTATTTACACGGGCGGTTTCAACCTTAATGCAAGTTTTATGGCGGCGTGAATTCATTTTTGTTTTAATAATTTCTGTCCTCGTTTTATGAAAAATTTACCTACTTTCTACAGATTTTTGAGAGTATTAGCTATCTATGTTACGGCTTTATTGGTACATTTTTAATATTAAAAATTACATCCACAAAAGTGATAAAAGGTAACGTCTACCAACGTTTCATAAAATAAGCATTTCATAAATAAAAGAGTTTTCTCTTAAGCCCCAAAGTGTTTTTTATTTATGAATAAAATCACGCTGGGGCAATGAAAATGTTTCCTGCTTGATTAATATTCAAATAAAAAGAACAAACTCGTCTGAACTTATTTCATTTTCTACATTAATTAATGCTGTATTCTGTAGAATTCTGTTTTTTCTCTTTCTTTTTTCTAATCTGCACGTACGAGACTTTATTTATGTATAAGGTGTGACTTGTGCCTATTTCAAGGGACATCGTCCTCTATGACAGGTTTTTGCTACTCACATCATCAGTAATATTGAATTTGAATAAGTTTCCAAGACTCTCAGAGCCATTTACTAACCTTACTACTATATCCATTTGTATCCTTTTAGATATGACAAAGCAGACAAAAATCCGGCATATCTTTTGTTGTTCAATTGTCCAGTGGAAGCCTTTGTAGATAGAATTCGGTTCTTGAAAGCCAAACGTTTGCTTTTGGCAGCTACATGTTCCATTCCAATGTAGAATTGTAGAACCGATTGATACCGCGATGGATAGATGTTAAATAATTCAGTAGCCCGACCGCTGCTGTGCCCACGGAACCACTGAAAGGTCGAATTGCAATTTTAAAACGAAGTCTATGGTGTAGTTTTAGTAGTTTTGTAAGTTATTAGTTTAGTATTTAAAAACCTGTGCTTAATTGAAAACTATATAAAACCTGACTCGGTTTCCTTTTTTTTGCTCTTCCAATTTTTTATTTGATTGAGAAGACCCTCAAAATTTAACTTAGAATATTACAAGAGAACAGACTAATATTTTGATATCTCATTTATCAAAATTGCTTTAGGCGTTTTGATGCTTCCATGATATAGAGAGTGTCTGCCAACTACAAAAAACACACGAATAACAAAACCCACGCCTCGCGGGTGCCTACTAAGAGGCAAAAACACGAAACTTAAACTTTGTTGAACGGTTGATGAAAATGTTATCGCCGCGCCCGTTCCGTGCCGCATTGCAAAGCGCAAAGCTATTGACGTCGACGTGACAAACTTCACACTTTTTACTTTATTTTCACAAAAGCGTTTTTATTTTAGAACGCGCCAAGTACCTTGCAACCACAACTATATAGCCAATATATCTATGCTTGCAACTTAATACTAGGGTAATACTCTTCGAAATGCAAAACAACATCGTTTGTGAAATTTACGTGTTTCAAAGTCAGTCAGAAACCGAATCCTAGATGTTCTTTTGTCTCTTCACAATAACAAAATACATATATTTTTTTCGTGTTCTATTTTTTTCACTCTTCTTAATTTAGATAGCCCATGTTGCTGCTAGAATACTGCATTCAAAACATAAAATATCATATAGTTGTTATATGATATTTTATGTTTTGAATGCAGTATTCAAACAGCAACTTGTTTTATGGTAATATAGCGACATCAAGTAGGTTTTACTATTCAGAGTAGTGTTGATCATAATTTTGTCGCAATTTACCAGTTATTTTCCGTGTCGTATTCTTTTTGGGAATTGGTTAATTTGCTACATTGCTGTCTTGATTGGTGTGGTAGATAGCATTGACTTCCTGCATGTCAGATTAAAATCTTTTAATGAATTCGGTGATATAGAATTACATTTGGGTTTAGAGTTATATTATTTTATATATTTTTTTCGCTCAAGCTCCACCATAATATATTGGTTTTTGCTTCGGAAACACTTATCTGGTGTATTGCGGTATTATTTACGTGTTTGTCTTTTTATCAGGACAAATTCTGCGTTAAACTATTAAAATGACGGATTTTTTAAATTACGGAAGATTGCAGAAAGATTTGAACATTGGCACAGTAGCGTCCTCTCTCATCGCTTCATCTTTTGCACTTGAATATCATACTTTTTTCAAACGATAGTCTTTAAATTAAGGTTATAAAAATGACATTCAATTCAACTCTGCCATGTAGAGCACCAATGTGTTGTAATTCAACGAATTGCCAAAAAGGAAATAAGTAGGACATTTGGCTCATTTCCAGGCCATTTTTCCATTGGATTTTCTAACTAGTCCAAGATTGTCGAAACGTGAACAAAACATTGAATTTGAAACTAAATTTTAAAGAGGACGCTATCTACTTTTGATCTGGTAACTACATTTACCAAACGGGGCTTTTAAGAATGAGCTTAAAAGTGAAATTGGTAGCCAACTTCTCCAAGGAAAGTTCACAACTCAGTCTAACTTTAGAACTTGAATGCCTCGGACACGCAAGACCTACTATAGGATTCGTAATAAAATACGTTTTCTTTTTCAAATTAGACCACTTATCGATGAATCGGCGTAAAGAATAAAAGACTGTTTGAAGAAGAATGATTTGACTTGAGCATTTTTATTTTCTATTTTGGCCTGACCCATTTTACTGAATGTTTTGGCATTGTATTCAGCCAAATATCTACACAAATGCACGGCATATACTTTCGACTGTATAATGTGAGTAGGATATTAGAAATGAATGTCGTATTTACTACCTTGGACTCACGTCTTAAAGTGAGGTTGTTTTTTTTTCCGTAACTGTTTAAACAGTGGTCGTTTGACAGCAAAGTGTATTCGCTTACTAAAGGCATCCCTTTTTCATTAGATGACGTTTTGCTCCTATGGCGAATCGCGTTGCGAACGTTTTTCTACTAAGATCAATTTGCTAAGGACACTCTGTATTCCTTATATTATAAATTTAAAGAACGTGCACCAAATAGTGACAATATCTAAAATAAAAGTTCACGGAAACAAACATCAATCTTGTTATTTCTGTTCAATGCCGCGGAAATTCAATAACCACCCTGAATGATAAAAATGTCATACTCGCAGACAAAGCAATCCATTGCACAAACATAAACAAAGCTGACTTGCAGAAGTGAAACTCAAATAAAATATTGTTTGAGTATTTGCAGTCTGCTTTAATTAAAACGTACTCTAATAAGAAGATAGATTGGACGGAAAATGCACTCTTTGAAAAGTCTTAGTAGTTTCTTTTAAAGGGAACTGTGTAAGATGCTCCTGGAAAACAATCCTCTTTCAAGTTGGACGATTAGGAGTACCTAGTAAGAAGTTTTCTGCAGTTTGTTTTCGTATCTTTATTACATCATCAACATTATTGGCAAATTATCTGAACCTGCACGGTTTTCAGAATAAAAACCTTAAAATGGGATGTTACAGGCAAAAAGCTCTACAAAAACTGAAAATCCCATTTGTTTCTCAGAGATACATACAGAAGGTGCAATAAATTTGTTCTGAGAAAACCTAGGTAGAAGCGAATATTATAAGTTGGATGAAGTAACTTTCAAGGCAGCAAAAGTTCTTTGCGCTACAACACGACTGCGCCCCGTTGTTTACAGTCAGCTACTTCCTTTCAGTTACTATTTACTGAAACATTCCAAATTCCTTCTTAATTCATTTGTAAAGCTGCGTTGACACATAAATAATGCATATATAAATAAAATACTAAGTCTACGGTAACAAACATACTAGGTCGATGGCACATACACGTCAATTCACGACAAAAACTAGTGGTAGAAGCCTGACGTCTTCCCATCTTTTTTGCAGTTTCATACACACACATCGGTGTACAAGATGACTAATAAGCATATTCATGCAATAGCGGGAAAATGGGTCATTGGCCGAAAGATAATTTATTGTTTTCTGACCGCGTAAGCTGAAAAAAGTCTACCTCGCAGTTAATCAGTTAAAAACAAATCGGACTTAAACAGTGCGTGATGTGTTAATGTTAGATGTTACTAATTAAACAAGATCATTTTGAGTAATAGTAGAGTTGGTCTGGCCGCCAAAAGTCCTTAATTGGGAGGGTCGGAAGCGGCCCAGGGCTGGCAAAGGCAAAGTTATCGCCGTAGCAGGATACTGTTGCTCATTAGGTGGTATTATTGCGGCGCACTTGAAAATATTGAACGCATTGTATTGGAAGTTTCTGGACCTAAGCTTAACGAAGAATGGACAAACGTTTGAACCTACATATATAATGGATAAAAAATTTGACAAATGCTGGACTTTACCCACAGCATCAGTAAATTACATGAACGGACGTATAAGTAAGTAACCTGAGATGTTAGGAATAACTCGTTTATGTATAAATACATCACAATTAGAATGTCATCGATGACATTCTGTCATCGGCTTTATGGGAAGTGATGACCTTCTGATCTGGGCCGTCACTATATTAAACATCTTACGAACGCAAATATTTGTATAAACCTATATTTCACCTATTTTCGATTTCGAAATCCCCAGTCAGGGCTTATCATTGAATTTTATGTTTTTGCGCTTCAATAAAACCGCTCTAAAACGTATAAAATGTTCTCACTCGACGTCAGTGCAATGTAAGAGAAATGTTACAATTT
The DNA here is from genome assembly GCA_943735965.1 of Eupithecia abbreviata. NCBI lineage: Eukaryota > Metazoa > Arthropoda > Insecta > Lepidoptera > Geometridae > Eupithecia > Eupithecia abbreviata. Next base: position 8,843,528 of record OX030976.1, read on the forward strand.
GTGGTGCTGTTGAATTTAATATTTCACGTGGATCGGCTTGCTAGTGTTCCGTACAATGATGAACTTGTACCAAGCTTGAGAAATGACGCTAATTTAGATCTATCAGTGGATGAGGAGTACGAAGACCTTCGTGCGGAGTTGCTCGCCTATAACACGGCGCTGTCTTCACTCTCCGAAGACTCCCGAAGTGAGTGAGTTTAACGCACTAATATGCACTAATACTGATTAGTACTGACTGATCTAAAACTGTGTTTTGGGTACTATTACAGATTTGAAGTCTGAAAGCGCATAAAAGTTATAAAACACAATTTCATTATTTAATTTTCTCCGCATTATAACGCGACATTTATGGAATAAGCGCTCGGAATGGATCATTAAACAGTTTCCGTTATTACAGGATCCATGAGGTCAACTCCATGCTGGCGGATAGGCGGGATATGCGTTAACATCAATCTATGCATATCTGAGAGGTATTTGACTCAGGTGCCCGGCTGCAGGAACCAGGAGAATGTTTGTTGCTTTGCCTGGAATAAATTCTACGAGAGAGATCAAAGAATCCACGACATACCTCCGCCAAGGCTCCCATGGGGAAACGTAAAAGAGCCATTCGTAGGCAAAGGTGTCGTGGAGGTTGAAACAACCACAGAGCAAAAACACAAACGCAAACGGAGACCATTGTCAGCTACTATCGATTTGGATGATGCAATCACTGGGGATCCCTTGGGTGACGTGGGAGATGAACCAACTAATTTTGGAGACGAGAATGAAAAACCAGCAAATAAAACTATGCTACGGTCAGCCGCTATAATAATATTACAACGAAGAAACACTGACGACTAAAAACATTTGCAACCTTTAAATTTAATTAAAAGTCATCTTGTGTAAAATTATTTTACCTCGTGTATTTTCTCAAAGAAATAGGTACTCATTTATCGACCAGCGCTGAATTTTCCAATTAATTTTCGCTCATTCAATTAGATTTCATCACTAATGTATGTAATTCGTATTGGATATTTCTAACTACAGTAGCAGTAGACAGTAGGCCACGCCACATACCTCAATGTTGATTTTAATCAAACTTTTTTTATTGGTGTGTATTTCCAAATCCGAATCGAAAAATAAAGGTATTGTTCTTAATAAAATAAATAACCTACCACCACTGCTACCAGATACCTACAAGGATGTTTTTAAGGCGGGTACCAATGGGAGACCGCAATTGGGTTCGTATTTTTTATTTTATTTACACTTCTATACGGTTCGCACTTCGTCTAATCGGAACGGAAACAGAAAAATGAAATTTTCATAACTGATAATAAAGTTTCATCACCCAACTCGATGATGTGTGTCTCTGAATTTCCGTTTCACTGAAAACTTATGTAGTTCATGGCTATTCTAATTTCATGCCACATATGTAAAAACCACAAAAACAAAAATAAGCACTATTCAAATAACTGCCATTTGGAACACTCAGGGTATTCAAAATGGCAGTTATTTTATGTGACTTATTTTTGTCCCGTAAATTGTCATGTAGTACGTTTAGTTCAATAGAACCTGGGACCAGTTATATGTAGAACTTACGCCAAACGGTAAGTGGGCGTAGGTAGAACCAATTGCAATCTTTATTTAATAAAGTTATGTAAAAGTGGGTTTTTTTACCCTTATATACCCTAAACTTATATATAAGTTATGTACGTACAGGAGCATAACTTTTTTGATAAAATTGACGTATAGATACGTAACAGAGAATTGTCGACACAAAGTTAAATAAAAGTCAATAAACAAAGAAATCAATAAAATTAAACGAAACGAATTTCACGTCAATCAAAAAGTTTGATTATGTTTCTTTAGAGCAAGGGTGTTCTAGATTAAGGGAAATCTTTACTTACATACGAGAGATGATGGTCAAACACTCTACAATAAGAAATTAAAAAAAAATTTAAACTATTTATTTTTACTACAAACAAATACTTATATTGGCATTCATTCGAGTGGCACCGAAAACCTGAACTTACAATGTTGCGGACTGCAATATTTTTTGACTTGTTAGTTTTACAACCTTATTTAATGGTTTAAATATTTCACTTATTAGTATCTATGGACAAACATGCGATAATTATGTACATGAAAAAATTATAAGCCATGTTATTTCGTATAAATTAAGAAGCTAAAAATCACAAAATCGTTGGTTACCATAAGACAAACGTTAGACCGAATACCCTGTATTTATAACATAGTTAACATTCTATAAGTTTGATCTTGAGTGATATTAGTTAGCTACTTCGGACTCCAAAGACAATATATTGAGTAACCTTTGGGAGGAAACTTGACGCCTTAAATCAACTATTCAAATAATTTATTAGTTTGACATGGCTGAAGTTGGGACCAGTCGTGCCACACCACGTGCCAACCACAGTGAGGTTACTTGCCATTCACTGAGCTAACTAGCTAGAAACTTTACTTCAGTTTAGTCAGCCAAAATGCTAAAATCATGGAAGCTTCTAAGGATAGGGTTCTATGCTAATGATGTCCTCTTACAATTACGAGTAACATTAAATAACTTAGGAGCCACACTCCTAAGACATTTATTGTTAATATCTCGTTGAAGGAAAGCAAACGCATAAAAGAGGTCAGTCGCGTCTTTTAACTTTATATATTTTACATAATATTCATCGGACTTTTTTATTTAAACAGAAAAGTCACTTATGACGGGGATATTTACCATGATTCGAGTTTTCCAATATCTCGCGATCGCGGAATGACTGAATAATTATCATGGTAGATATCTCGTACTATGTGCCTTTTCCGTTTAGATAAAAAGAACATGACAGTTTAAAAAGTTTTATCTGAACAGGTTCGACGTCTGCAACTTGTTGGGCACGCGGAGGCGTCTGCGTAGACATAAGACAATGTCCGCATTTGGTAATCGACACCACAGTGGCTGGCTGCGCTTGGGGCCAAAAGATCTGCTGCATAAATATACAATACAAAAAACCCACTGTTGGATTTCAGAAAGTGTATAATATTGATAAAAGTACATGGCGAAGAAGCGTGTTTGGCAAAGTAATTGATGACGGATTACGAATTATCGGGCGACGAAACGCAATGAAGATTCAAGATTTTGATGAATGACTACGACGAGTGATAGCTCAATATACTAATTACTGAGTACAAACTTTGCCCCATTACAAGAACCGCTAAAAAAAATGATAAAATGATAATGATAAATATTTGTGCTTTTCTTGTTTTTGTAACAATCAAATTATACCCACGGCATTCCTTGCTAGTATTTTTCTATCCGCATCAGAATGTAGCTTTTCCCTTTCATAAGTTTCAGCTAAATATCTGATCAACTCAATCCACTTACGTTCATCATCCAGCACGAGATTGCGTGAACATCATTTCTCCGAGACCCGAGTGACAAGTTCATCCGATATTTTCCCTAGGGAATTGGGATTTCAAAGACTTCATTTCGAAAGTGGCGAAGTTTGCTCTCGCTACGATAAGAGCAAACTGCGCTAAAAGCTCTACAATATAACATTCTGAAACGAAAGGATGGGACACAAGGAAGCAACAATCAAAATTCAAATATCTGAGAATACTTTGATGATAAATATGAGATAAGTGTAATGATAAACTACTAGCCACAATACAATATTATCATTGCTTCGTAAATAGCCTTAAAAATAAATATTGGGTACCTACCTACATAATTTTGAACGCTTGCCAAATTAGTTTGACTTTAGAAGAAGCATTAAAGAAAGCCTCGAGAAGCCTACCAAAACCCCACAGTTTGGCCTCAAATAGTCTATGTCCTCAACCCAATGTCATTTCGGGTAAATAATAAAGATGCGCTGGAGCGGAATGGACAAGCGCCACCGTAAACGTGGTGCTAGGGCATTGCTTAAAACTGTCAACGGCAAACTAAACGTATTACTCAGATTAAGTTAATGTAACCTGGAAATGCTAAAACAACGCAAGCAAAAGCCAGCTGCCATTGTACGCATGTCCATTCCGCCACAGTGCACGGCCTTACTACTTACTAACTCTGTTTATTTGGTAAGATATAGCTAAGGGACTTGCTTTCATGGTGTTGTGAACATGGCTTTATTATTTACGTAGGCTTATCTTCGCTCAAAGCTGGTGGATTTAGTCAACATAATACCTCTATTATTCGGGTCACATACATACATTTACCGTCAATTACCACATGCAGCGGCGATAGTTCTCAGATCTTGCCTAAAAGGCGTATGGTTAAATAATGAAGAGATAGCAAGCAAAACTGATGGATGACTGACTTCGAGTTTCGAGGATTTTTTTCTTTTTTACTTATATAAGTTTTCTGATTATAGTGCCTGTAAAATCTTTTTCTGGCTAGAAGTTTTCCACAAACCTTGAATAAAAAAAACCGATTAAAGGTTAAACTTAGGTAAAGGTATGGTAAAAAAAAGATACGATAGGAAAAGGTAAAACTCGTTTCCTGCTCATTAACACCTGAATCCGCTTATGGAAGATTGTTTGGGTGTATTTTTGTAGGACAATTGGAGCTTGAGCGCATGCGCATGAAAATAAATAATGTGGGGGACCTACAATCTACACAAAATGGGCCGAATTCTGTTAAACATCACTTTATTATGACGGTCGTATCGTCATAAAATCGTTCATGGATGAAAAAAACACTATAGGGAATAATGCAAAAGCTATCATTGATGATATATTGATGTCCGTGATAGTTTTTGTAAGCGTGACAACATTACTTTTAAATTTACGTCAACTATTGGCTATGCCTACACAACTATGTACATTTTGTATGCCATGAATTTATCATGGTCGGTTGTCAAGTCTAGATTTTTTCTCTCGAGATGAAAAACACTCTGAATAGTGCGTGTAAAATGACAAAATGTGTCATTCTAAGACGATGCAATTGTTAGTGTGAAGCGATTTATTTAGTGGTTTAGGTGGCCCAAGTGATGTGTTGTAGATCGTGTGTGGAACTCTAAATTAAAAGTTGATTTGTAGAATGGATTTACTTCTCCGCAAGGTTTCCTTTGTATAATAATATCTAAATCCGCCCCCGCTCCCTCTACCCTGTCCACCAAAAACACAGCCATACAAGCTTTCCTGTTATTTTCGTTCGCCAGTAGCGCTTCTATTGGTGGTTTAATTTCATAGAAAGATCTTGCTATATCCCTGTTTGGAATGCAGTGATGGCTCCCGCAATATTGGAGCCCGCATTTTATTTTCACGCCATGCGCCAGTGCGCTGCAGTGTCACTTATTAAATGGGTACGTCGGGAGCCAAGCGCAGCGTCATTGTGTGCACACCCCCGAATGATCTCTTTGTTTTCAGTTACTGTCCGTCGTGGTTGGGAGCTGGATTTTATCATGATTGATTTTATCTGGTTTTCGATTTAATGCGTTATATGTGCTACGTGACTTGTATGTTAAGGCAAAAGTGATTCGGAACCCGATGAGGTAATATTTTGTTCTATCATTTTTGAATATTCTATAAATAATGTTTAAATACCAATATGAAGAAATACAAGCTAGCATTTTTTTTCAAAATTATTGGATCTAAATTGGCCTGGTCGTCGCCCTCACCCCTTCGGCAACCTGTACTGTTGCTAGTCGAATGGTTATTTACGAATTAATTGAGTCAATTTTTTCCGTAAACGAACATGCTTTCCCCAAATGTCAGGGGCTTGCCATAATCTTAACGCCTCAGGGCGTTAAGATTATGGCAAACACTTAGTACTTCGTTTTAAAGAACTTAGCCGTAATAAAAGCAGTCTTATCCAACTTCAAATAATAAAACAGAATAGAAAATGCTAAATTGCCGAAGACCTTTTTCTGAGTTGTATTTATTTTAAAGTGGAGAAAGGATTTCATTTTAAATCAAACCAATCACATCGCTCGAATTACGCAGAATGGGCTTAGATGGAGCGGATAACAGCACAAAAGCAGCTACAACCTAGCTACAATTGATTTTGTTGGGTACATCCATTTGAATGATAGCATTTTACTCTGCAAAGATAAAGATTATTTGCAGAAGTTTAGCTTCGCATACTGATGCTGGATAATTCACACAGCATTATCTAGCCCCAAGCTAAGCAGAGCTTGTGTTATGGGTACTAGATAACTGATATACTTTATACAATACATTACATTGATAGATATTTTTTATTAAACAGAAAATTACCAGAACACCAAAACGAACAAAGCGGAACAAATATCTGCAGATCGTACAAACATTCGTACCGAACATCGAACCCGCAACGTCCTGTGTCGGCAAACCATCGCCCACCGCGCCACAGGTGCCACAGAGATTACCTGTCATCAATTACCTAATATATACTCGACGAAACTTAGTTTGTACCTCGCTGTAAACTTACGCGACGACGCGAGGTGCAAACTTAGCTTGGTCGAGTTGTAATATTGTAATTGTTAATTACCTATAGGTATTCAGTAGTATTTTAAAATGAAGAACTAACAAATATCCAAGCTTTTTCTTTTATAATATTTTATTGTAAATAGCCTGAGTTATGCAAAGTACCCACATCCTTTATCAAAAGGAACCTATTTTATAGTATGTATCGACGATAGGTTTTCGAATAAAATGAAAAACGACCTGTTTAACCTATGAACCGAAGGGTTGCTACTAACTACCTATCAAAAGAATTTAAACGGTATCGTTTATTTCCTCTGCGTACGCTATTAAAGTAACGATTTATCGCTTTCCGATACCTATTTTTATTTTACCAATAGGTAGTTTCATTTCTCTTTTCTGCTATTTTATGTTTGTTAACTGGTTCAATCCGGTCGCATTTCACGTGAGAAAATATTAGTTCGGTGAAAAGTTAACATCCGAATCGTCCGTCACTTTTTTTTCAAAAGTGAAATAATAATGAGATAGATTGATTTTACAATTAATGTTTGGAATATACATTAAAAACAGTTTAACGTAATAGAGTCAATAAATGTTTTTATTAACAAAGAAAATTACAATCTAAGTCGTTGTTTTTTTTGTGTAGCAAACACAAAAAAACCAGCATTGCCCCCCGCTTTGTATGTCAATACTGATACCTTGTGCCAGATACACCCAGCTATTGGGTCATGATTATTACTATCCAGTAATGAATAGAACTAGTTCGTGTCATGAAAACCAACGTCTCGCAGGTTTCTCGTCTCATGTCTCGTACTTACAATTTTTATTCAACCAAAAAAGGTGTCAGCTACTTCTGAAGATAACGCGTGAAGGTAATTGAAATACCTATGTCGCGCTAGGCACTTTCATTTGACCCGCAACTTTGTAATCTCCTGCTGAATAAACATGTCTGTTCATGACGTTTATCGCCTTTTCTGTTATTTCCTTTGAGATATATTCGGATAAATGAAATGCTTTGTGTGAAATAAACTGTTGCCGGAAAATGTTGATCTGTTTTATAAAGCAAAAAAAGAAAAACTATTTCCTTGGAATCCAAATAGGATTACGAGCGAGTAGGTATCAATCGTGTAAGAATTCAGAGTAAACATGTGAATCGAACCAGTGGTGTGGCCCTGTCACGTTCGGTTCGGTGCCGCTCAGGTAGCCATTTACCAAGCAATAATTCCTTCAAATGCTCCATCTGCCGAAATTACAGCCCAGTGATTTATTCTCAACACCGTATTCAATAGGAACGGAGAGAATTACCTATTCCCAGGCATTCAGGGGTCGTGTAATAAATTGTTCGATAGGCAGGTTAATTAGACATTTCTCCAAATGGTACCGCGTAAATCGGAATGGGCCGCGTAAATGCTCCGTGGAAACTCTTCACCAAAACAAATGAATTGTTAACAGAGTTACCGCGATAGTAATCACAAAAGCACTGGAAACCACACAACCAAATTACGGTTAAGAGCCATTTCCAGTTTTTCAAACAACCTTAAGACACGATGGCTTGTTAATATTCGCCTTAACCGTTTCTAAATGAGAACTTATTTGCATTTTCATTAAAAGTAAATTTTCAGTTGTAATTAATTCCGTTTTGTGAAAGCAATTTAGTGCTTCGTTTAATTTATAAATAGAATAGATAACTGTTAGTTGTAAAGTAGGTACGAGTGCCTTTACCATTTTGGTTAGGAAGGTTTTGGTATGTATGTACATAGTCTAGTAAGTATACCTATGTTAATGTCGTCGAGTGCCAAAACAAAATTTGGTATTCTCGCCGTTGTTATCGCAGTATAACTTTTAGTAGCATAGTGTACCGCTGAGCTTAACCTTTCGTTCTGACGAGCAATAAAAGAGCGCACAGGCCATTGGTTTTTTAGTGCTTGGAGGAAGCTATAGGGAGGCCTGTGTTCCGCCCGGGCCGCTTCGCATGCAAATAACCCAGAACGTCTACAATAGGTTCGCTATTTGCATTCAAGCTAATTGCTTTTCCTTTCGACGCCTCGAACAAACGACCGTTTATTTCTTTGTGCGAGACACCTTATCGAGCTAACTACCGTTCGCAACAATGCCACTGTTCAAATTTATTCTTTAAGACTTTGCAACCTTTGTTGGACTTGTTGGAATTTATTCTATAGGTCAGACTCCCAGAAATTGTCATATAAAGTTAAATAGATCAAATTGAGATAATTTATTGGCTAAGTTTCCATTAATTGATATAAAAAATATATTAAGAATTAAAATATCGAAGCTAAATAAAAGATCTCTCTACCTACGAGTAATTATTAGAATAATCACCGCAGATTTGAGAAAGCTTAGTGTGGTGTGCCTAAATATTCTGTAAGAAAAGTGTTCTCAAATTAAATGGGAACAACGTTGCGACGAGAGATGTGCTTAGCTAATGGTTGTTTCAAACCCCATTAGCTATTTATATGGCTACAAACTATTATGAAATGTTAAAACTTTATTCACCGTCTCATCTAAAAGACGATCATTTGAAAATTTGCGAAAGTACAAAGTTTTAAGCTTTATAAATGCCTTCAATATTCTCAACAACTGAAGCTACTTTTGACCAACAAAGTTTTGCTGAGTGCTCTTCTTGATTATTTTCATTGTTTTTGTCTACGTACCAGCTTACTACCTACTTTGCATATTATATTATATATCGTGTTATCAAAGGATTCAATTTGTAAAAAAGTTAAATCAGCGTAGATACATAAACGCATACTTATATTGAAGAAAAAATAATAAATCAAGGTAAAAACTCCACATGATATTTGAAAAATAGTAAATGTCATAAAGCTAAAAAAGGTACCTCCTTGTTGGAACATACGAGTAGCATACATAGATCCTGCTTTGTTGTTACCTCTACGTTGTTGCACACCAAAATGAAATGGTGTCAAATAAAGTGTCAACCTCCATCAGAAAACTATGCGTTATATGTTCTCAACTTTGCGGACAGGTAGTTAAGATATTTCATAGCAAACCAGGGCTTTCAAATTTGAACTCAAAATTACTTCAGCAACAACTTCCTATATCGAGTGGGTTCATATGTCCTAATAATAGTCATAAGGACATAATGAACCCACTTCATTTAAAACGAATGTTATTCACATTAAACTTGAAACTAATGATTTTACAGTACCTTTTATTTGTACCTTAAAGTTTTTTTATAGACAGAGAGAACAAACGGCATCGTTAAAACATCGATACCTAAAGGCAATGGGTAAAGTTTAAACCTGATATAACTTTACGGCTTCAGAACAAAGGTAAATTGAACATTTTTACGACATTGTTACGGGATACAATGTAACTACTGTTATGACAGCTTTAGGGGGTCTTGTAACTAGGTAAGCTTACGCTTACCACCGGCTCACGGGATTAACACATGGCCTGTTTATTAATAAACTTGGCCGAGGTACCTTATCAGAAATACCGAATACTTCCTTATCCTCTGTATGTAAAACACAAGTTTAGTGGTTCGTTTTAAAAATGGTAAAAAATTAAGTTGTTTAATAAATAAAACTTAATATTTGTAGAAAACTCTATAAAACTGTGCCTATTCCTGATACTTAATAGACCCATTCATTAAAACGGCAATGTTTTCTAGAAATAATCGCAAACGAACGACCGATGCAAGTAACATTTGCAGTTCAATTTGCAATGCTTCAGCCTGGTCTGACTTCTCAAAGCCTAAGCTTTTTCCTGACATGTTCCAGCTTACGATGGTCGGGGAATATCCCCATTATTTGCTTAGCTAGTAGATACCCAGCCTTATACAAACAACGTATTTTAATTAATCCTGGAATTAGGATGGGATATCCGCGAGAGCTCGTTAAGTTTATGTTATTAGTTAGCCGACTTTATGACTATTGACCCTATACAGGGCTGTTTAGTGATAGCGTGATTGGGCGCAAAGATCTGATTAAACTAATTCAATAAAGTTGTTGTGTTGACTCAACCCTCGCGTTGTGACTTGGTGACGTCAGAGAACTGGAAAAAATATGTTGATAGTGCAAATATCTGTAAACCTTACTGTATGACATATCTGTCATACAGTAGGTCTGTTTTTATTTTATTTATACTACTAAAGCAAATAAATCCTCCTACTACTTATATATTTTCAACTGCACATATTACTTGATATTTTGAATATAATTCGACGTATAAATTCCTAAACCCTTTTTGAAGCTCAGATTCACCGGGACATTAATTAAGCAACCCGCCCTTATAAACGCACGGCTACCCAACTAAAAGAACTCAAAATTGAAATTCTTCGGCTGTTTACCCCTTGGTAGGTTAGGTAGTACTGGGGAAATTTATCTATTGCAAATTTAATTCTACATTCACAGCTAAAGTTCTTTAAATTTTTCAAGTTTCTAGGCTTCGATTCAGTCGAAGTAATTCTGTTTAATTTAAAAAGTTAAAAGAAAGAGTTTGGTTGACTTTCCTCAACTTCAGTCGTTATTCAATGGATTTTAAATAAACGAGTTTTAAAAGTATTTGTGCTGACTTTGTTTTTGTGTAGCAAGGAAGACATTCAATTACGTATTTTATATAACTAAGATTATTTTGTTTAATTTGCACCTATTCAAACTGAATGCTTGAACTGTGATTATGATTCGGAAATTTCCGAATTGCAAGGTAATCTACCCAAAACTTACGCCAAGCAATCACACCACAAACTATAAGTTACATGCCTACGTCTTAGAGACATTCAGTTTTATAACTCTATCCTACAGCAAAACTTGCTAGTATGTTTAAAGCTATTGCCTCGTATTGTATTACTTCAGCTATTGAAACTGTAGTCTTGTAGTGATATTCCTTTGTTCACTGTTTATTCTATGCTAGTTGCATAACAAGCGGCTGGTAGAACATAGACGCAGAAGATCAACTCCGTAACAAATGAACTGAAACCCTGGCATGCAAATGAACTGTAGCGACTAGGAGCTCTACATGGCTCTATAGCATAAAAGCAAATGGTCGGTATCAAGGTCCTACGTATGGCTTTTGTGTATTTTTTCCGGTTTTATTGCAGTCATAACACAGGCAGATATCCCATATAGCACAAACAAGTGCTCATGGTTATGGTCTCATCGGTTATCCATAATACGAATTGATTTGATTGCTGTGTTTTATTCTGGAATCAGAATGACACTTTTGTTTCGGTAAAATGTAGCATTTTATAGAAGCTTAGGTGTTCTCAGCTGCTACGCCGTAGCAATCCTGTATAGGGAATCTATAGTTGATCGATTCAAATGTATTTGTGAGTGTATCACTCATACTAGAGTAAAAACTCATACTACTCTCACATTTGCTTTTGTTTTTTTTTTAAACATGAAACGAAGATCAAATGAAGAGGAGGTTCTACGTGCATGTTCGGCTGTATGTGTGTTTTTATGTCCATATGTTCGTGGATTTCTCCGTCAATTATGGACTGATTTGGAAAATTCTTTCGCTATTGTATTGAGAATAATTCCAAGATGGTTGGCAATTTATTCCCGAGGGATAAGTATTTGTCCCGAAAAACTATGTAAATAATGAAAACAGATGTAGGAAGGTAGGTAGGACTCACGAATACACCGAATTTACGTTAGAGTTATAATCACCAGTATAAAACAAAGTCGCTTCAAGCTGTCTGTCTGTCCCTATGTACTCGTATGTTTATATCTTTAAAACTACGCAACGGATTTTGATGTGGTTTTTACATGGATATAGTGATTCACGAGGAAGGTTTATAAACCACTTGAGACAGATTTCAACGCGGGCGAAGCCGCGGGGCGCAGCTAGTGATAATATATAAAACTGATACTCTAATACCTTTAAGCTTTAAAACATACCTATCTTTATCTATTATACCTTTACGAAACGCACGATTTCCATTCAATCAGTTCAGATAGAATAAGGAAACACAACCATTTCCGCCGTAAAACATACAAAAAAGCCTTTATGAAAAGTGTGGGCTTGGAGTGACGGCTCTTTCATGCGATTTCCGTGGCAATTGCCTCAATAGCCGTCGCTGATTCCATTAGCCCCCTGCTACCAACTCCGCGGGAGTTGGAAACTGTGCGATTTTGCGCTACTTTTATTTATCCTACATTTAGTTTACGCAAGAACCTTAATTTTCAATACCTATATGAGAAGACTAAGAAGATTATTGCTCAAAAAAAATATATATTTATTATTGCCTCGTGCCGGGGCGGCCAGTAATGTGTACATATCTAAGTAAAATTAGCCATTTCACTTAGATTGTACACATTACTGGCAATTTTTTTTTTTTTTCAATCAAAACGTGGTATAAATACTTACAAAAATACAATTATTATAGAATGTATGTAAGTTCTTACTAAATACTGTGAAATTAAATAAATAAATAAAATAAAATAAATAAATAAATAATGCTGGACAATTCACACAGCATTATCTAGCCCCATGGTAAGCAGAGCTTGTGTTATGGGTACTAGATAACTGATATACATAATACAATACATTACATAGATAGATATTTTTTATTATACATAGAAAACAACCAGAACACCCGAAACAAATATCTGCAGATCGTACACACAATTGTTCCGAGGCGGGAATCGAACCCGCAACCTTCTGCGTCGCAGGCGGACCTTCGCCCACCGCGCCACATCGGTCGTCAAAAAAAATTAAATATAATGATTAGTATTAAGTATTTTAATGTTATTAGATTAAAATAAACATAAGATGGTTTTAACATTTTATTAGTCCTTTTTTTACTAAACGCAGCTACGTCATAGAAATTAATGTCGTACCGTTACCGTGCCGTCACGGGTATTGTCTTTGTCTTATTAAAAACTTAAATTTCTAATTACGTTTAGACCCTAAAACCTAAAGATTTCATAAGGTCGACAAATGTTCTCGTTAATTACAAGCAAAGCGGCCAGCTCTGCTTCGAGAACTTCAGCAGAGCAATAAAAAGTGAAATACCGTCGGGTCAAACTATTAATCACGTCGAAATAATCTCACCATTCTCGCTCCGCTGTCTCATCTATTGAAATCTTTCGACCTGAATTGAAATATTACTGTAAAAGTTACAAATCTGGAAAATGAGATTTGAAATGTGATTGCAAAGACGGGGAAGCCTGGCTTGCGAAATATCGAATTTGCTGCAAGTGTCTCTGTTGTTAGGAACGTTTCAAAGGAATGTACTCACTACAACGTCTCATACCCATGATTTCACCGGCTTACCGGCCAAATTATATCAAGTTTGTACATTTTTGGATTAGGTATTATTTAAATTCTTAAAAAACTATGTTTAATATATTTTATTTATGTGTATTTATTTAATTAATCGACTTATTAGGTATATTTTTTTATTATTAATTTCAAAAATATCTAACTAAGAAAACTTTAGCTGAAAGGGAGTTTTTACGTAATTGACGAGTTTATCACACGAAAGTAATAATAATGTGAGATAAATCAGATTATATACAGGATGTCAAGTGATATATGTACCTACTAAACCGAAAGGGGTTGATTCTGGACCCCGATGAGATCAACATATTTATATACGAATTTATGTTTATTATAAATTATGTTGTATTACTTGTAGAGAAAAAGTTGATAACGTCGGGTGGTAGAATCACCCCCCTTCGGCTTTGTACCTACACATATTTTGTGGCACCCTGTATGATTGCATGTTATTAATTTAATAAAACCCTGGTCTATATTCGTACACGATATAAAAATTGATTTTAAATATTTTATTAAATGTTTCCGACCCTATTTCGCATCGAAGTAGATACCTGCAAGTAAAGTCACAATTAAAACTCCTGCTGTTTATAAATTTTATCACTATCCTTTACTTTCTCAGTCGCCAAGCCTTAAAAGCTCTTCATGTTAATATTAATTCTGATACGTACATATTCCGATTATTTCTCGATCCTGTGCAGTGGGCTTAATCCTGCTCTCACCAGACTGTCATCTAGCTCAGATGAAAACTCTGAAAAGCATCGTAAATGCTATTTACTGCGCGGTCAAACTTCTAGTGCATTGTTGTAGGTAGGTACTTCGTTTGTGATGTGAATACAGAAGTTTCGCTTTAAAGCAATGTATCATCCTACTATATGTATAATATTATAAACGCGAAAGTTTGTAAGTATGGATGGATGGATGTTTGTTAGTATTTCACGTAAAAACTACTGAATGGATTTTAATGAAACTTTACGATAATATAGCTATACATCAGAATAACACATGGGCTACAATTTATAAAGATATATTGTATATTATCCAAATTATCTAACACCACGCGGGTGAAACCGCGGGGCGCAGCTTGTGTGAAATAAATGGCTTAGAAAAGGTAGTTAGATAAGTTGGTATTCTAGGCCTGGATCCTGGGGCATGTTTACCGATTTATCGCACGACAGTAAGTGTTTCAAATCCCTACTAGAATCGAGTTAAATTCGACAGAATTCATGACGCAAATATCGATTATAAACCTGTATCGAAGCCTAAACTGTAACTTAGCATATTAGGCTGTAGTGATCGATATTCTGATTGATCACCAGCCACGTAGGTAATAGATGCATAGCTTGTGCTAAAGTATCTCTTGCAGGAATATCTAGGTCAATTCTGGCACTCTATTTTTTACCGCACCAGGTGTCGTCAGTATCGACGATTTCATATATTCTTTCTGCATTGTGATAAAATCTTTAACACCTTCAGATAGGGTTCATTTCTAACAGATCTAATGACGAACGGCTTTAATCGGATTAATTTTTCAATCAACTCAGTGGAATAAAAAATTGGTTATTGATATAAAACGCCTTCTTGATTGGGTGCGATATAAATGAGTAAACCCGCGCGTGATATCGACAGCCTGATTTCATACGGATCAAGCATTCTTAATTAATTTTAATGGTTATACAGGATGAAAAGTTACAGCAAAATGAAATGAGCATAATGGTAGGTATATTTTTAACAAGACACCCACTTATAGACGAGGACATTGACTTGACCGAGTTATAATGGTGGTTTTGGCCCGAGTGAAAATAACTGCTTTTCACTTCGATTGCAAGAAAATAAAATAATTAAACTACCTTCATATTGCATACTTTTTCACTTCTTCGTAAGTCTTTAAATATATTTCACATAATTTCGACCGCAACTCACACGAAAAACATATTAATAATTTCTTTGCTCTTCTATTCCATTTGCATATTATTATTAACTTATTTTAAGTTTAACGACATTTTCAATTTAATAAGCCACATAACCGTCAGTTCAATTTGTTGTAAATAAATCAGTGATTTCGCGCTACTACAAACTTTTTTTATGTATCCGTTACGCTCAACGCAAAGTCTACCTATCAATGCATTCTACCACGGAGGAAGAATAACCCTTCATAAAAACATCCAACAATCACCAAAAAGGCGGCGCATTCAGTTCCATTTTCAAAAATGAAATGCATGTTTTTTCTAAATGGAATACCAAAAAGTCGAGTCTTTAAGTAAGAGGACGAATATCTTGTTCTAGCTGACGATTTCAGACAAAAGTTAAAAAGAAAATAGATATACTCTTAATCCCAAGATGTAAAATGTGAAAACAGTGTAAGAAAATACCACAGTAACTCAATCTGTCTAAACGCTTACACACGTTTATCTGCCGCGTGCAGAAGCAAGTAGCAAATAAAACAACAACTGTAATATTATTTTATCCTATTGAATCAGCTATTGAATATTATGATTCTAAAAATAAATTCATATAGGCGCCTGAGTAAAGTCTTTAAAATAATACAAAATGTAGAGCAGCAATAACAAAATCGATCTTCATAATAATCAACACGCCGGGTGATTATGTAACTCGCGACCGGTTTGCGACAGGCGTAAATTAAGCAATCAGTGCTGTCAAACGTCAATTTTGTATTAGTTTGACACCAGCTACAACGTCAAAATTGGTCAAAATTGACGTTTGACAGCACTGATTGCTTAATTTACGCCTGTCGCAAACTGGTCGCGAAGTTACATAATCACCATTCTGGTACCTACAGCATTAAGACGTGACAATTTGAGGTAATGAGATATCTTCTATTCCGTATGTTAGTTATACGGAATAGAAGCTATATCATTACCCAGCTAAATTATTAAAATGAAAACAACACAATGGTTTAATTTAAACAGCCATGACTCACACTCAATCAGCGCGGATTACAAAGGATTGAAACTACGAATCATTAACTTCTCATTTCGCATAGGGTTTTATTTCAATTATTTGTGTGAAAATTGAAAGCTTTCACGAGATTCACGAACATTGTGAGATTTTTTGAAAAAGTCGTCAAAATTGCGATATTGCAGTGGAATCCTCGAAAGCTGTGAAGTCTTTTTCCTTTATGTGATCTCACGAGTAGTTGGGAGGGCGTTCTAGGCGCCAATATTAAATTGAAACTCGCCCTATGAGAAGATTGATATCGATGAATGGCAACAATTGTTCCTCGGCCACAATGGACGAGCGAACTATTGTTAGAGCGATTACTGACTCGATGTATTATCATGTGAAATCGCTCGTTGGCAAATTTTGAGGAAATCACTTGTACTTCCAAAATACGACTTTGTTTGTTGCTATTAATGTTATTAGGTACCTAATCGCTTTGGTATGTGTATAATACAGCGTGGAATGTTTTGTTTCAGGAGAGAGGATGGAAAATGAGAGAAGAGGTGAACAATGACAGCATGTCCCCGCCGCGAACGATGACCCTGCAGGGCGCCGGAGGGCACGCGGGACCCGCGGCGGCGGGGCCCGCCCTCCACGCGCCCCCACACACATCCATGCCCTTTATTATACAAAAATTAACGCTTATTAGGCTATGTCTACAATACCTAGGAATATGGAACGACGAGGTCATATGGAACTCTTACTTTTCAAAGCGTCCGCTAGTCAAATTAAAAGCTATCAGTTATTTAGTTAGTTTTCGAACTAGGACATTGTGTTGTGATGTTAATTCGTTATTAGTGAAAACTCTAGTGCAATTATTCTACGTGGCCAAGTGTGGGTGTCGAGGGGTTATGGGTAGGAGGGCGCGGGTGGTACTGCTGCTGTGGCTGAGTGGTTGTGGCTGTAGTGAGGGGATGCGGGAGGAGATCCTGCACATTGGGGGCATCTTCCCCATGGAAGGCGAGGGCGGCTGGCAGGGCGGACAGGCGTGCATGCCGGCCGCCGAGCTCGCCCTCCTGGATGTCAACAACAGGACCGACCTGTTATCCGGCTTCAAACTGATGCTGCACAGCAATGATAGCAAGGTAAGCCCCTGCTTGCATACCGCATTACCTAGGTGAGACTGTAAAATGTACACAATGGTAGCAATAAAAAAATATGACTAAGGTGATGTCCGTATCAATAGAAATTCCATGTTAAATTCATTGTTTGAATCATAATAATAAAAATTGACTAACTTATCTAATCGTGGTCGACTGTGTGTAAGCCAAGTACCTACATCAATCAACAGAACGCCCATGGCATGTCTTCGCACTGAGCAACTAGTACCGAGACCTAATCCATTAGTTCAAAACCGGCGCAGCTGACAGAAGAGCTACTTTAGTAATTAACAAAAAGGGCCCTCACTCAACAACCCAACGCTGCCATCCCAAAAATCTATGAACCACAACCGTAGGCTTATGATATTGCAGCCAAGACTTGCCTGGAGGGCTCCGATTCGAGGTTCGATTCAATTATTGAGAATTTATAAATGGTTCTCGGAAGAAAATTTTATTGGACAGAATTTCCGCACCGGTTCAATTCAACGTAATTTCCCTCTTTATCGATTCGAACCTATTCTCTAACAAATTGACGATCCGGATCACTTTTATATTGATAACACGGAGACTACTTTCGGAAATTCTTAAAGGGCGCCGATGTCGTAATATAGGAAGAATTATTGGGGATGGCCTATCGACCCGCTATATAATAGCAGCGTTAGACGAAAGAGGATTATTGAGGTCGAGTGCCACTGCGGCGTCACTTAATTTCATTATCAAGTTGCCGGGGATGCGTTATCTGAAGTGATTGCTGATGTTAGATAACAATAATCACAATCATTATATTAAAATGTGTTTTAAAATATTTTCATTTCGTATGTTTGTATACAACCTCTTTTGATTATGAAAGACAAAAGCACAATCAAAAGTTTATGTATTATGCTTTTTTTTTGATGAGATTTCATCCTACCAAAAAACGTAGAATCAAAACTAACTTAAACTTTTTGGTTCAAAATGATATAAAGCTACAACTTTTTTCTGACGCCTTCTTGATCAAATGCTTCTACGAGTCAGTGGCGTGCCTAGGGCTTGAGAACAGGGCAAGCCCGAGATACGATTCGCTAAATAACTAGGCACCGGTTTGCCGCTATCTTGTTATTGCATAAACAAAAAAAGGTCTTTAAAAAAAGGTCGTATTTGGAGAGCAAATACAACACGCGTATTGTGATTTGAAATTTCTCCAGATAATTGACGAGATAATGATGTCTCTATGCGTTGGTTATCGAAATTACAAAATGAAATTACATTCATGTGTTTTTGTGATTTTTTTTTAAATTTAAATCATCAAAACCAGACGTATTCCAAACCGTTATCTCGTTAGAAAATATGCAACTCCAGCAATACAATTTGTTGGAATGGGAGCAACCAATGAGTTTTGTACACTGATCTATTAAATTGTCTTATGATAATGAGACTTACTTGTTTGCGAAATACACAAAACCAGTGTAGTGTAGGTTTTGCGGAAGGCCACAGGTCTTTTTTCTCCGTGAAAGATAAAGATTTCATCCTCTCCTCGCCTATTAAAACTTTCACACACTTCAAATCCTCACAAGTAACAATATCACCTGTTACACTCATTTTAAACTCTAAATCATACAAAAATCTCGAAAGTTAGGACGATAAATAAATATGCTAATTGTCGCTCACTCAATAAACAAAACAAACAAAAGTGATTCGAATGAATGAATACGAAAATTTTCTTGTACGAACTTCGTGAGTTGACCGTAGTTTGTAACGAACTTCACAGTGAAAGCCGGGCTTCATTTTCCATACTAAACGCTATAGAAAACTAACCTAGTATATCTATAGACGTAGACACTTTGTCATAGGATAGAACGGGACAGATATAGGCGGCTGCAAAGCCCCGTTGCAAGCCCATGAGTGTGAGCGAGATGCATGGCTGAGAGCCAACCTGAGGCCGCGCGCCGCCGCCGCCGCCGGCGCGTTCGGATACTTACTAGATAGTCATCTAGCCATAGATTAAAAAGAAACAAATGAATGTATTGGCGCGCGAAAATTGAAATATTGAAGTAAATGTTTTCGGTCGGTATGAAATTCGAGGTAGGGCAAGCCCGGCTTTTGGGCTTGTATGAAGCTACCGCCACTGCTACGAGTAAACAAAGCAAAGTATAAACTGGTATTCTAAATTTAAAAATTTAAAATAATAGATAAACAATGTGTTATCCAGCCAGCGTTTTAGAGACGCTTCTGACTGTTAGGTCGTTGATTGAGGATTGATAAGGATCAGTTCAGTTACCTGTAGATTTGTTTCTATTATGTGACTATAATGTTATTTGTCAATAAATAATGTGATGTGTGACTATGATGATATCCGAAAGTTTTCTTACTGATATTCTTATTATTATTCGGAGAGGTCAAACTCTTTTTATTATTATCATAGTGCTCAGGTACATAGTGATTTTATTCTCTTTGGTGTTCAGAAGTTGTTTTTTGATCTTTCTTTTTATGTGTCTACCTAGGAAGGTATAATATTATATAGATTATTCTGTGTGAAATGCCTTAGATAATTAAATTAGTAAAATAAACAATTTCATCTTGGAAGACTAAAGACACTGGGCTTCATTTTTCTTTCCTGTCAATAGTTCACAGACTCTTATTTGTGTTCAAGCTCTGCCATCCAGTCATCTTTGGAAATCTGGGAATGATATCACAATTCTTGACACCTTTATTTTTTCACAGTGTGAGCCGGGACTGGGTGCGAGTGTGATGTACAACCTTCTTTACAACCCACCACAGAAGTTGCTCTTGCTTGCTGGCTGCTCAACCGTTTGTACCACCGTCGCGGAGGCTGCCAAGATGTGGAACCTAATGGTTGTAAGTACCAACTTCTGAACCATTCTAATTCCTTTTGCCGCAAAAACTTGTACTTTGTAAGATAGGTAGTGGTTCAATCAAATTGTGTCGAATTCTTGGATCCCAGAATATACAGTTTTGCCTGAGGATAGTTGAATTATGCAAGATTTTTATATTATCAAAACATGTGAGAAATAGGAAGAATACCTAAGTGGTTGAAATTAGGTTGTATTGTATTATAATATTTATAAAAGTAATGTATTATATTATGTATATCAGTCATCTAGTACCCACAACACAAGATCTGCTTAGTTTGGGGCTAAATGATGCTGTGTGGATTGTCCAGCATTATTTATTATTATTATTATGAAGATAACAAAAACCCATCAATAATTAGCCTCATATTTATTTATTTCTTTTTTAGCTTTGAAGCTGTGTTCTGCTAAACTAGTATATAAGAGATACGTATAGTTTGTATGATTGAATGTAGGAGGTAATCTCCAGAACTGGTCTATTGTGGTTATTTTATTAATAAGTAGCTACAATATCCTTGAGTTGAGATGTTATAACCAGGTGAGCTTAACCACGAGGACAAAGTCTAGTGAGTAAATAAATAATCAATCTATTTCTAACAACAATCAATATCAAAAATCTAAGACCGTTTACGTTCATGATAACATGTAGTTCTGTAACAAGTGAAAGACTGGCAGATAGCCAAACTGCCGGTAAGCGGTTAGCTTTAGGTTACCGCGCCCGCCCGTCACATTACCGGAGAAACCTTGGCAAAGCAGTTTTTTGGCAATGTACTTTGTATTGAATCAATAGGATTTAATCAATCGACTTTGGAAATTGACATCTTTTGCCCGTTTTGCGGTTAAGGCCCAACTAGGTACTTATAACGAACACTTCTGGCAGTATTAACTTCTTTACGTTAACGCTTCTGAAAATAACTTTATTTATTTAGCTACAAATCCGCCGAAACCTTTCTGTCTGCATATGTTTATGTTAAACTCAATAACGTAACGTATAATGTTCAAGTTTTACGACAAAGGTTAGAACAGCTATGTCAGAAGTTTTTATCTTATTGCCTTCAAGTTGTACCAAAGTCACATCACTTGAAAAGTTTGGCCTCGGTTAAAGCTTGTATCTTAACGACTAACAAGATTGATCCATCAAGGGGCTAGGACACGCGTTTTCCATGTCGTGCGAAGACGACACCATTTTGGAGCACTGCCAACGTTTCCCGGTGACTGTTCTCGACTCGCATGCGGCATTCCATTCTTCTACTCTTTTTTTCTTCGCGTGACTTTGTCTGTGACAAGTAGGAACATCCATTAAAAACACACTGGACGCACGAACAGCACTCCAGCTGGAGGGTTGTGGGTCAGATTCGGGAACATAAAGTATTTTGATTGGAGGAATTCGACAGGTTATGAATATTGGATTTCGTTTCTGGTACCGTTTTTATAGACTCCAACGTAATGAGTTTTGTTGTGACTTCTCTTTTATATGTAAGCCGTTAATGGTTTATTAATATTATACCCGCCTGAACAACACGATGAAATACCGTAATTAGGGACTCGAATAAAATTGTATATCAATATCCATTCGCGTGATTGATTCAATCAATTATTCATTGCTATTGCTCGGGCAATTTTATTTTGAACGTCAACTGACGTATTCACAATAATTCCTTATGTTTTCCATATTCTATAATATCTAAATATTTTTCTCAAGTAACATTTCAAAACAATAACGGCAAATGTTTGTAATAGTTCTAAACTGTGTAAGAACTTACAAGATACGCTGTGATAACGCTATAACGATTTCCTGTTACCGACAAAATCTAAAGAACCCTAAGGCGAAACCTAAATCTACTAGCAACAGGCAGATACAGACGGATATTAGCGACAAACATCATCATCATCAACATCTCAATCCAGCGGCGTCCATTGTTACACCTAAGGAATGAATGAATGAATGAATGAATTAACACTTTATTGCACTTAAAACTATAAAATAACACCTTATATCTAAATATAACACATAAAAAGTACAATAGGCGCCCTAAGACCTCACTGCACAAAGAAACAACAATAAATTAATAATTATTATTATTTTATGAATTATAAGCGCAGTTCTGAAAAGCAACTGGTTTTCGAAATGCATCGTTTGCGCTCGTATTCAAGCATTTCATTGCTCTAAGATCTTTGTCTCGACCTTGTTCCCATTTCAATTTAGGTCAGCCTTTCTTAGTTCATAGGTACGCTCTCTTCGAGATTCACACCTTGAATTGTAGCGAGGTTTCAAAACTTGCTTGCATAGATTCAGTCATACCAATAAAAAAGCAATACCAATTTTTTAGGAAACAGTTTGTGCTGGAACGCAATCTCATTTAGGCATAATATTATCAAATCTAATAAACATAACGAAAACAATGGAGAAGAAAATAACATTTAACTTACAAGCGCTCTCGTTTACGTTCGCGAACTTGATGATGAGCTTTTATTTCGGCGCCGAGTTTGTCGTGTTGTTAATATTAAGTACATACTACTAAAATGTTTCTACGTATTGGAAGTCTAGGGTCGACACATCCTCCATGTGTCGACCCTAGACTTCCAATACGTACCTTATAAAAAAACCATCAAAGCTTAATTTTATTATTTCAGACTATATTACGACAGGAACGAAATCTTTATTGAACAATAAATGATTCTATTATTATTTCCAGCTGTGCTATGGAGCATCTTCTCCAGCTCTATCAGACCGAGCGCGTTTCCCCACTCTGTTCCGAACTCATCCATCCGCCACCGTACACAACCCCACCAGAATCAAGCTCATGCAGAAGTTTGGATGGTCCAGGATAGCGATCTTGCAGCAAGCGGAAGAAGTCTTCATTTCAGTGAGTAACCATTGTTTACTTAGGTTATCTTCCACAGTACAGTGTTAAAAGTAGACATTAGCTAATATTCCTACAAACGAATAAGTGCTTTTCATAAATTTAATGAAGTCATACAAAGTGTCTCTACTTATGTAAGCGGAAAGCGGTTATTGCTTTTCCGAATGACATCTTTATCACGAGAGAACAGGTCTAAAGCAATTGCTTTTTACGCTGTTTCAAGTAATAAAAACGCAATGTGCCATGAAATAAAATATGACTCTACTTCACTTTTAAAAGTTAACGAGAAAGAACTGGAGAACGGTTTATCTAAGAAATAGGAGGGTTAATTGCGGCTGCGTCTGACTGTCGGCAGTCGCGTCGTTCAAGGCTCGACATCTATATCTCCGCTGATAAACGTTCCATTTTGAAACTAAGCTGAGTTTACTCAGCTTTTTCCATTCCAACTACTTCTCACAATACGTTCTGATACTGGTATCACCGATAGGACTGATAAAATGAGTTAATACATTCGCTTGATTGACGTGACAGGTACAATAACGGTGACTCCGAATCATCTTTACATTACAATGGTTTTGTAGCTCAACCTGTAGATCAGTGAACAGCTGAACAGAGATAATAAAGGTCTGATACCGAGAATAGTGATTACGTGGGGACTTCGCTTTTCGTGTCCCCACATCGGTTGCGTGATTGAAATCATTCGAACATTGGTTGTTTCTATCGACATCGAGTGGAGTATGACACGCCAAGCGCTTTGTCTGCCGTCTAACGTTATTCGTGATTGTCCTTGGGTGACTGGGTGATTTGGATTTTATTACGTATTTAAACCCAGGCTATGGCTTAGAACTATCGTCGTATTTTTATACGACTACATTTGATTAAATAGTCACTAAGCACCAAGCCAAGAGCACCATCCTCGATTAGTACTTAAACTTGCACGTATGAATATGTAATTGTTTGTAGTTAGTTAGGGTATGATGATGAAGTATATATATATATATTTTTTAAGAATATTCGTTCTCTAGAAAGACAGCTTAGTAGCTTTCATTGGATGTAATTTTTGAGTTCCGCTCTGAAAGAAAAGAACCCTTGTCACTTCCATCCGTCCGAATGTATGACATAGGTTTTTACTACGCTCAAATAAAGTTTTTTAGGACATTTATTTTTTAAATCACTATACATATGTAGGTTACATTAACCTTTTCGCGCCTATATATTTTAGTTTCATAAATTTTTCATATTTGCTGATATTGAAATTTAAAGATGGAACATTTTATATTCTTGGATATAAGCACTGAACTTTATTTCCATAAAGTCTCGTAAGCGAATATTCAGTAAAAGATAGACAGTAAATTTATTCAGATGAGAATGTATAAAGTGGAACGTGAATACATAGTAAAATACGAATACTTTTTGTCATTAATGCCTTTTAAGGAAAAACGACAACGCTTTAGTAAATACGATTGCTTTTAACACTTTGACTGCGGTATTTTTTCGACGACTGCGATCTTTTTTTTAACCTAAAAAATTCGTGCTGCCGCTCTACACAGCGGTTGTGTTGCGCCGCACATGCGTTTCGTTCGAAAAATATTACGGCTGTGCTGAGTCACACAGATCTGTATTTACTCAGCCCCTGCGCTAGTGTGGATTTACGCATATTAGTCACTTGTAGAAAACTCATACCGTTCGATTTCAGCAGTCTAAGTGTTAATAAATTCTTTGAAGTCCTCCCAATTTAGACGCGTAGAAAAGTTCAAGCGATAAAAACAATCTCCGAGAAAAGTATTCCTGCGTAGAAAATTTTAGGTGTGATAAAAAATATCTTTTATAATGCACGAAGGCGAGTAGAGGCTATGTGTATAGTGGCCCCGCCATGAATACGCCGGGTCTTTCACGTTGGATTCAATGTAATTAGAGCGGGCCCGGTTTTTTCTGCATAAGTGGGTTTGAAGCGGTCTCGCATTTTGTTTTACTTTCATCACCGCTGACTCAACACAAATGTTGACTTTCCTATATTTTACCTTGGAATTTCAACTCTTTCATTTGTTCACTGTATGACTCAGACTTAATGACACTCTAAACCTACATTTATTTTCATTTCTCTACATAACATTAAAGCTAAAGTAAATTGGAAATCTTAACAAGAAAGAATGTAATCTTTCTTGTTAAGATTATAAATTACGTAATTGTTTTGAAATAGAGTACAATTTTGAAATTGTCTCCTTCCATTTACATTCCTTCGTAATAATTTCTAAGCTTAATTGGCTAAGTAAATTTAACGGAGCAAAATAAGGCACAGAAATTAAAAAAAACTGCCAAGAACATTATTATAAAATGTAAGAGCTTTTTAAACCTTCCAGGTATGCAAATATAATCTTTCACAGTGGGTGGCGTTACTTAGTGGTTATTGTGGGTAACAACGTTAGCAAAAGCTCTTAGTATAAAATAGGTGTTCACGTTTGGTTTTACGGACTTTTATACAAACTTTCACGTGCGGGATAATCTTCTCCCTAGATACCGTACCACACCATTAACGTTCTCTCATTAAAAACTTTTAATGGACAGAGAATAGCTCATTACCCGTTACTTGTACCTGTACTCCGATTAAGAATCCAATATATTTCATATCAACAAAGGCATTTATAATGAAAACTTATCAATAACTGATAACAATGATAGAAAACAGGAAGATTATCACTAAAAAATAAAATGCGTATAAAAGGGGCGTAATAAATCTCATATGTGGAGTGAAAGATGTTTAAATTTGAATTCGAAAACGAACGAAAGATCAATTAAAACATGAATGAAAGCTTAAATATCAAAAATTGGTTGGAGCTTCTGTGGTTTGCTTCATTGACACCAATGTCGTTAAATATTTTCCACGACTATGCCTTAGGTTTTGTAACCCCTTATATAAAATATATACAGCTTGTGGATCGGAGTATAAAGATATCTAGCTATTATCACAATTATCCATTATTTTAGACTTACTATTTCTAGAAAATTAATGGAAAGTACAATGCTACTCAGCACCGCTTCATTTCATTAATCTTGTAACTTTATCTCCACAGACCGTGGAAGACCTAGAAGCGCAATGCAAAAAAGCGAGTATTGAGATCGTGACCCGGCAGTCGTTTCTATCGGATCCCGTGGACGCAGTGCGCAACTTGCGTCGTCAAGACGCACGAGTGATCGTCGGCCTCTTCTACGTGGTCGCAGCTAGGAGAGTCCTATGCGAAGTCTACAAACACCGTCTCTACGGAAAATCATACGTCTGGTTTTTCATCGGTAAGTTGACTACAACCACTTTTAGTAAGCAGCGAAGAGGAATCATCTTAACGCACTTTATACGGTTAACCTGGCTGGGAAAGAAAATGTTGCGTAAAATTTTATTCCTACTATTGTGTTGACTGCTTTGAAAGAAGCTTAGCTGAAAGCTCTTCCTTTGTATTTTACCTAAAGCGAAGGTAAGACTTTTATCAACAAAGGCATGGGACATCTGTCATTTTAAGGTAGCCTCATAAATAAGATTACCCAAACGTCCGGAAAATCTTGGTCTTGTCCAGGCCACTGACATTCAAACAAAAGATCATCCCTTTTCGTGGGGCTGGGTCACGTTCTTGCTTTTTATAATTCCTCGTAAATGTCCCCCAAAAACTGAATATTATGAATTAGCGTCTTTTATTTCAAACGAATCCGATCTACTTAAATAAATGTTTCTGAAAATGTGTCTACAAAGGGCTACAATGTGGAGAAAGGACGGTATTGTATATCTTTTATGTAATCTTCTTTGTTTGTAACGCTCGAGACGACACATTTGTGGTTGTTTCTTCGAACGCCTCCGCTAATCATTATAATAAGCACATTATAAAATTAAATAGGGACATATGAGAACTGAAGTGTATAAATTAAGCCTGCGACGAAAGAGAAATGTGAGGCGGCGACGCGTTGCGCGCTCCCTTAACCATATGAATGCCTACGTATGTGCTCTTATCAAGAATAATTTATGCAATGCGACGTCTGGCTGAAAAAGCAATAAGGGAAATGAGCCATACCCTGTTTATTAAACAAATTGACGCAGTATTTTTGCTGTATCGTCTCCGTATTTTCTTATAAACGAGTCCCGTGGGTCTAACTGAGCTATTTATTAATGAATTTCCCGGGCGAATCCTCTTGAGAAAAACCACAGTTCGTGACAATAATGGAAGTGAGAAAAAATGGTTAGATAAAGTTAGCAACAGCGAACCACGACACTAACGATACCCGAGTGTCAAATAAACCAAGGATATAAATATTTGCATGACGTGCTGTACATCATTGTCGGAGCTTTATGTTTTCTATTTTATCTAAAGAGAAGTTATACATGAAACCAACCAGAAAAAATCATGAATAATAAAATCAAGTGCAACTTAAAAGTGTCTCTGAAGCAAATAAAAGTAATAGGTACGAATAACGTAGGTCCGTAAGCGATGTCGGTAGTACACAACGAAAGAACAACTAAGAACTAAAACTGTAATGTTTTCATAGTGGAGGGTACCCTTTGTTTTCTTGTCAGTTTTAAACTCGTATATTAATTTCAAACTTAACAAATACGGTATAATCCAATATCTGCACTTCATTTTTTTTTTTGTCGAAAAGCGTCCCTTTTGTTTGTGATTTGTGATCGCACTAGTTTTGGTCTTTAAAAGAATCGGCTTTCAATTTACTCTTTATTTTAATTAGTACCATACTTGTGATCCTACATGTTTTGGTGTGCTGTAAAGGTGTTTTTATCTGTTTTGTTAAGTTACTAAGTACCTAGTTTTGTAGTATATTTTGTTATAAAAATGAGAGGGTTGACTTGGGTACTATCTAAAAGGATAAAAATTGTCGATTTGCTGGCTTATTAGAATCAATTTAAAATTAACATGTCCCGGGAACGTAGCGCTTCAAATTAGTTGGAGACGCGGTACTATAGACCTGATCCAGCTCGTGAGATAAGTGTATACCCTCACAACGCGGTTTGGCATAGCGCCAGAGGATCCAGAAGTACGTCAGCCCAAGTTCGGCAGGTTATCAACGTCCGGTTGGCCTTAATATAGCTTCTAAGAATCTTTTTTTCTTCCGCAATAAAACTTTATTACACCATAAAATTGCCCACTAAAGAGATCACTTCATATAAAAATAATCGACACGTCCGCTGACTTTAGCCGATGTGCTTGCATATTTTTTTATGGCCAAGACATTATCCGTACTAAAGTTATATATATGACATAGTAAAAAAACAGAAAAAAATGTAATCTTTATCTCCAGCCTATAATATTATTAATTAATTTATTAATTCAAATTATTAACTAGCACGATTACTTATATTCACGATGACCTATAGTCAATAGATAGACATAGGCATCCCATAATGTTCGAATTTCTATTAGAAAAAAATATAATATCTTACATAATTGAAATCAAGACATGAAACAAGTTCAATAATTAAAATGAAACAAGACCCACCACACAAAAGACCACAGCGTGTTAGTCGATACCGAAGAATTTTACAATTAAATTCAGGGAAATATGATAATAATATCATTGCTTCTGGGCACGTCCAAGCTCTATGAAAATGGGTGGCCGCAAGCGGGATGGAACGGTAGACAAACATACATTTGTTCGCCTCAGGTTCTTCCAACAAACAGGACAAAGGAATCGGATAGAAAGAGGATAAATAATGGTCCGAGGGTGCGGCGCTACGTGCGTACAAATAACGAATTATTTTGCGTTTATACCGCGTGCAATACCTATATGAGAATTACCACACGGGCGGTTGGAAGCATTTGCCTTGATGGTTTCCCATGATATATGATTTTATGATTCAAATTGGTTAGTATTAAAATATCGCCTTTAGGAACAGACTATTAAATAAATAAATAAATAATACTGGACAATTCACACAGCATTATCTAGCCCCAAGGTAAGCAGAGCTTGTGTTATGGGTACTAGATAACTGATATACATAATACAATACATTACATAGATAGATATTTTTTTATTATACATAGAAAACGACCAGAACACCCGGAACAAGTATCTGCAGATCGTACACACAATTGATCCGAGGCGGGAATCGAACCCGCAACCTCCTGCGTCGCAAGCGGACCTTCGCCCACCGCGCCACATCGGTTATCTAAACCGGACTATATGCATACCTTCACGAATTCTCGGCAGTTGATCATATCAACTTACTAGGGAACTAATAGAAAAAGTCAGGAATTCAGAAAATCTCTATATTTTTCGTAAAGTACATCGAAGTTCATGATTCTATCAAGCATAGTTTACTGTCTAAAAGCAGGGAGTACCAAATAAATTTATAAAAAAACTAAAAAAACAATTATTGCAACAGCACAGCTCAAATAAAACTTGAGTCAAAGGGTAAAAGGTTTCCTATTGAATAAGGAGTACGCCAAGGAGACCTACACTCATGATATGGAAGAGAGAGAGACTACAAGAGAGAACCTACACTCAAGATAGGTATGTGTCACAGGACAGGATAAAATTTAATATTAGAATAAGATGTAAATTTTTAGAAAGAAAAGCCTCAATAAAAAAATGAAAACCTGAGAACGAACCGCTCCGTATTCGGTACCACTCCCTCCGGTCTTGCGCTAGTATCATTCAGGTTAGCCTTTAATAATATGTTTTTAACTCAAACTCTAATGTTAACAGGCTGGTACGAAGACAACTGGTTTGAAACCAACCTGGATAGGGAGGGCATCGACTGCACAGTGGAACAGATGAGGGAAGCTGCAGAAGGACATCTTACAACAGAAGCTCTGATGTGGAATCAGAACTCCAACCAAACCACTATCTCCGGGATGACGTCAGAGGATTTTCGGTAAGTATTGATTTTATATAAGTACCTGTTTAACTGACATCAAAAAAGGAGGAGGTTTCTCTATTTGGCTCCATATTTTTCTGCTATTGATTGTGTAATCTCGATTATCTTTTGTTTTTTCATTGTTGACGACGCTGACGTCACAAACTGTCAGCACAGTATACGAAAAACAAATGACGGTCGCGCCAATGTAGTTATTTATTTATTATTGTTTCCGCGAATCACAATTCTTATTGCCAAACCTAAATATATTTTTATATTCAAGTTCAAAGTTCAAACCCATTTCGTAAGTAGACCCATAAAATAAGGTACATGCGATACTCATTGCCCCTTGGATACCTACAACTTGTGAGAAGAGCGTAGTTATTGATATATTACCAGCAGTAGCCGTTTCAATAAAATTCCTGTGTATTCAATTAGGAATTCAAAATGGAAGAACCTATTTGGTTGTGTAAACATTCCGGAACGCGAACTATCGTATATATGTACGTCGAAAAGCTTGCATCTATGTTGGAAGCTTAACAGAGTCTCAATCCGTCGCCAATAAGCTTATCGGGAACATCTTGGTGCAAGACAGTGTGGTTTGATCTAGAATGATGGTCACGTACGAAAATTGTTCCTTGTTTGTGTGATACAAAGCACCATCAATACACTGAACTGATATGAAATCGAGTGGAAGCGACGGATGATAAACATATGATAAAGCAGTGACAGAATTTGTACAGTTCAATGTTATGAACGTCTCGCTACGCTCGCGAACAGCTTTACAAACTTAAATAGTGAAAAGAAGATTAATGTAATTGAATTTTAGTTCTCAAGTTGAGCTTTTGACCGGGTCGCTATAAATCCTCTTAAGCTTTACTAGAATTGGGTTGCTTTATCCGATTGTGGGAACAACTGATGAAATAGTGTTTAATCCGAACACCGCCTTAGCTTTGCTTTGATCGCGTGCGCCTTCGTTTTCGCTTGCCACTCGAATGCGTTGAACTGATTTAAAGCACAAAGACAACATTTTATTACGTCTTAAAGCTACTTAGTAAATGCCATCGGTATTGAACTGAACTTTGAAATAAATGCAAAGTGTTATAAGATAGTACTTGTACTCTCTTTTAAACGCTTTCCCGTTGGCTCTTTACAAAGGAATCCATTAATAATGTTTATTCATTTTATCTTTTGTAATTAAGTAGGTATTTTAACTGAAGTAGTACTGCTCCTTTCAATTAGAGAACGATGCTGCTAATACGATTCTATGTAGAAACCCTTTAGAAAAGTGACTTACACAAAATTTTATCAGGTTAGGGTAGGTTTTCGGCACAGATAAATGGTAGGTTTTAATTCCCTCATTACTTTTAGCCTCCCAGAATGTAACTCAACCAAGTGAAAAATGAGAGCTAACTCATTATTTATGTAGATTTGGAACGTATAGGGGAACCACTGGAATATGAATCGAGAAGAACTGTGGGCACGACAGGGCGGGAATTAATTACCTAAAGTTGTACATTTATTGTCAAAGACAAAGTCAAAAATCATTTATTCTTTAGGCTTACAAAATAAGCACTTAGTTAGACAAGTCATATTTTATGCATTAAATCATTATCAAATAAAATTATTTCACTGTTCACTTTAATTTTTTGTCCACTAGTAGAAGAAGTGATAAAAAAACCACTAGTATGTTCATCTCTTATATTTCTAATGCATGGTTATTTGCCTATTTAAGTCTAATGTCAATTAGATTTAAATGTCATTGTGTCGAGGCACAGAATAACTATTAGTACTAACATGTTGAGGCCACATGTAGGCCTTCTCATCTATATGTACCTACTTATTGTAAAACCATAATAGGTCCTACAGGACCTATTATGGTTTTACAATAACAGACAGAATTACAGACTATAGTCTGTACCTACATTGAAGATATATTGTTTTTTTTATAGAAGGTATGCTTTTATAGCTACTAAATTTGTGTTAAATATGTCAACATCGTCATCATCAGCCGTCTTTCTCAGTTCGTCATCCCACCTGGCCGGAGGGCGTCCTACACTACGTTTGCCGAGTCCCGGTCTCCACTCAAGAACACGTTTATCCCATCTCTTCAGCCGAAAACGTTTCTGTGCACAGCTGGTGTAGACTCTCCTCATCCATACTTTCTTTTGCAAAAACACATTTTGCAAAAACGCGAGCAATTCGTTAATAACTATGTTACAAGTTTTTGAGGCCATTTTGGCTTCAACGAGAGAACGATGAGTCACCGGTAAAGAGACAAGACGCGCATCCGTGCGGTGTCGCAATCGGTAGCAGACTTATGTGGATAATTAGTATGTGCTGGATGGTGGATAATTAGTATATTACTTTATGTGGATAATTAGTGCGCAAGTATAGCAATCGCAAACGAAGTCACGGGTACAGCTAGTTACAAATTATATTTCTGCTCGTATGGATTTCGCTGAGGCTTTGCACTAAAAGCACAGAAGTTGCACGAATAGAATGCTGTAATGTACGAAAGTTTTCAAGTTTAAACCATTGTTTCCTATTAATGTGACGGAAAAGTTTAAAGGCTTCTAATGCACCCATCTTGCTCGTTTCCTCATCGCTGCTCGGCCCTGCTCAGTGCACTTATTTCTAAGAAAGACTCCGCTCCTCAACAAAGCTAAGTACCGGCGGCGGAGTCCCGGAGGACTATAGCAATAAGCTTTTCATCGTAGTAACTCGTACTAGCGAGCAAAATACACGTATACACTGCTCATACAATAACTAACAACTTTGCACAGAGCTCTGCGCTCGTGTAGGCAAATGTGGAAATGTAAAGAGTATTGAAATCCCTACATAGTATAAAACAAAGTTGCTTCCCGCTGTCTGTCTGTCCCTATTTATGCTTAGATCTTTAAAAATACGCACCGGATTTTGATGAGGTATTTTTTAATAGATAGAGTGATTCAAAAGAAAGGTTTATAACTATTTTTTTTTCTATTACACATATACATATTTCCACGCGAGCGAAGCCGCGGGGCGCAACTAGTTTTACTATAAAACTATCGTTGTTTGACGAATCCATTACTGATGTAAGCGGGTTAACTACGAACAATTTATTGATTCACAGTAAAAACAATACAGACTAAGTAAATACAAAAAAACCTTTTAAATAATTTGTTCTAACATAGGTAGGGTAGACTAAAGCAGTGAAGTAGAGTTTTCTTTATATGTTTAAACAATTTTATTTACCACAAAATATAAGACAATGACGTTACCCTAACTTGGGTTTCAAAATCATTATTCCAAGAAGAAATAACAAGCAAACACGCCATAAAACATAATACAGCTATTGTAAAATCAATACAAAGTTAGTTCAGACAACGCCGGGTCAGAAATAGCCTCGTCTGAATTTAGACTCCCTTTTCAATAACTGTGACGTATATTGTGAGTGCAAAGAGACTAAAGGTTACATTGGACTTACTTATTTGTAATTTATACAGTTGTGAAAACGTAACTACGTAATACTCGTAGAACATTTTAAGAAATCGTGCTAATAACGTCATTACCTAAAGACTGATGTGATTAGTAACTTTTAAATGTAGAAATCTATTGATTATTTCGTCATCCCATCTTCTTAGGACTTCTTCTCTTAAGTCTACATAACGAAGCAACAGAAATAAAAAATATCACCTTATTTCCATGTCAGTGTTTAGTTTTATGAATTTGACCTTTTCTGTCTTTATATTTATTGTATTGACGAAATTAATAGTTTTTGAACCTTTGATTCTGGATTCCCACTATTCGAACAACAACAGCCTCATTTGTTACTGACCTTACTTTGTGATTGGTACCTTTTAACTCTACTGAGAAAGATCCGTCGTTTATGTACTAAACTTACAAGCTTTTTCCTACAGGTTACGATTGAACGAGGCCTTGAAAACAGCTGGATACGACATCGACGGAGAGAAGTTCCCAGAAGGTTATCAAGAGGCACCTTTAGCTTATGATGCTGTATGGGCAGTTGCACTGGGTATGAGATCCTTATTTAACATTCTTATAGGTATAGTACACAAGCTTCTGGTAGAAAATTATTTGGTCTTCAATCACATGGTAGGAGTACCATGTGTATCTGGAGAAAAAGTAGTCAATATGATGTGCGTCCAGTGGGTTAGAATCGGAGCGAACGCTGCGCGTACGCGGCGTCGATATTTAAAATACACCTGGCATCGGTATCGGCTGATCATGTGCACGCTGTACTATAGAAATCTGTACAAAGCAAATCCTGACAATTCTAAAAAAAAAAAAACTTTTATTGCCATTTCTTAATCTAAACTAATGTTAAATACAAAAAGAAATTTCTTATAATAGGCAAAGGGAGTATATTCAGCATTGTGCTGCATGCCAAGACATGCGGCGCTGGTTTTCAATATACTCCCGTCGGATAGGTGGTCACCGAGGGGATGGGATAGCGGGCTAAAAGTAGATTCTCATACTTATTAATAGGTTACAATTGTACAATTAAAAACTCATATATAAACATATTAAAAAGATTCCAATGCAGTGAACGCGGAACTTTAGAGAAAATGGTAAAAATTATATTTTATAAGTCAAACCACTTTTATAAGGTCCTAAGTTTACCTCTTCTTAAACAATTCTTTAGACTACTAGTTGTTACTATTTTAGATACTGAAATGGCTCAGCTAGCTTATCGTATTTCACAGTTAGACACCCTGCAGTCAAACTACAGATCAACTATGGTTCTCGAAAGTAGAATCAAGCCGCAGACAACTTAGTACTTAGTAGATATATCAGTGCTCTAGCCACCAAAGGCCTCGAAGGCTGGGCATTCAAGCTTTGGCTTGACTCTACCCTACTATACAGAATAACTGGGGACGAGTTTTGCTCCAACTCGAAAACTAACAATCTTACAAGATAAAGGTTTCTTGTTCGCTTCTTTACTTTAACTTAAAAATGTTTGAAGTGAATAAAAATCAAAGTGATCACGTTATTTCCTAGTTTTATTTATGTAATTTGAATTTTGTGACGTGTTCAAGAGTCCTGTGAGGTCAAAAGAAATCGAGCATTTTGATATTTGGTAATAGTTTAAATCGAAACTACACCAAGAAGTTACTAAGATTACTTTAAAGTTGTACAAACCTATTTTGATTTAGTTCGTTTCCATAAGCGATATAAAATATTACGAAAGGACCCTTACTTTTGGATACTTTTCCAGCATAAAATAATATTAAAAATGTGAAATTGAATCCTTTTGTGTAGGTTAACCTAAAGGTCACAACATAAATGGGGCTCGCCAATGGGCTATTGGATATAAATTTGGAGTAGGCCATTATATAACGCGATGTTAGAGAGGATTGTAAATCATATGAGCCATAAAGATATTTGTATGAGGTAATTTACGATAGTGCGATGACGTGTTTTAAATCAACCACGTCCCAAAACAAAGTAAAAACAATATAACACTGTTATAGAATGTTTAATATTAATATGTCTGTAAATAAGCAGAATGTATGATATTTATGGTTGCCCGTTGACGTGAATAACTCCAACCCACATACCAACGCATTGCCAACGCGAGCTGATAGAATATTAATTCGAAGGTGCTTTCGTAATCGCTGTAAAGCGTAGGCTTTACAGGGATTACGAAAGCACAGCAGGTGTAGACCTTACTCCAAGGGAAAATGCCAAAGAGCAAGTTTTAACTATTCAAAGTCGTTATTTTTGTCTTTGTCTGACTTTGGTTCCACATTATTTTTTAAAGTGAACTGAAAAAACTATAACGAACAGAAACATATTTTCATATATGTATATTTTATGTATCTTGAAACCTTTCTACCCTTAAATCAACACATAATTCTTAAATACGAACACAGAAATCTAGAACGGCTGTCTATCTGTGACTGCTGTAATAAATTAACGCCAGCAAATTGCAAAGTGATCAGATTACTTAAAATTCCAGCTCAGTCTAAAGCAGTTGCTGTTTTTTGCAGCTAAGCATGGAAGTTCGTTTAAAACTACAGCCATCTTTTTACTAAGGAAACTGCATAATGAACGTTAACTATCTTAGAGCCACTATTTAAGCTTTAAGCTTCTGTTTACGTATTGACTCATCCTAATTGCTGGCAAGATATTAAGATTTATTTAGATTATCTAAAGTTTTCTTCTTCGCTTCTTTTATTAAGCCTTCAAGTTGCAAAAAGTATCAGTTTTAGCATAGTACCGACCTAATTAAAATGTTATTTTTTTTCGTAGCTTTCAACAAAACGATGATGAAACTAGAAAAAAGCGGACTAAGCTTGAAGAATTTCACTTATACGAACAAGAAGATAGCAGATGACATCTACGAAGCCATAAACTCTACGTCGTTTCTTGGCGTCTCAGTAAGTATACCTACTCATGATAGCTCGTAACTCGCACCTACCGGATATTCATGCGATAAGCTGAGATATGGTCCATTCTCTTTAAAATTATGTTGAGCTTTAGCTGGGGTTTTATCGGAGATAAAAACGAGTACGCATTTTTGTGGCTCCTATCTCTTAAGAAAATCTTCCCCTAAACAAGTGGTTATAAATCTATCTCCCTAGTGCACAGCAATGCGTCACAAATTCTCAATTTATCTAAAAGAAATCACGACTGCAGTGTTTTCATCTAACGTCTCAGTCCCCAAGCAAAAGGCGTAAAAATATAAATGTCGCGTTGGAATTGTAGAGATAAATTGCACGGAGGTATTGCAATCTTCTTGCACAGAGAATGCACTTACAAAATCTCTTAGGACAATAGTTACAAACGGAATAGGACAATATTAAAGGAATATTATAATATAATATATATATATATTTAGGAATATCCTTATGTCACAATATATTTAATAAATATATAATAAATTAATTAATATATAATAAATTTCCAATGTATGCCACATTGGAAATTTTTTGACATAAGGAACATTGGAAGCTCTCTATAAATTTTCCTTTTACCTCTTTATAAATACTAATCATTATTCAGTGACAATAGGTATAGTCACTAAATAATTATTAGTATATAGAGGTACCTTTTTAATTTTATAAGTTAAATTATGGTTAGGGTACCATAATTACCGTACGTAAGGTACGGTAATTATGGTACGGTTAGGGCATGGCACAGATATAATAATACGGCATAATAATAATAAATGTTATATTCATATCAAAAAACGTAACCTAAATTACTACCTACCTCAATTATGTATTTATTCAGTTTTTTACACAAATTTTTGGTTTTATGTAGCAGTAGTATATTATCACAGATAAATAAAATATCTAATGAAATTTCTGATCTTAAACATTTCTAGAGCAGTGGCGGCGTAGCGCTACGGATTTCGTAGCAATTTACAGTTGACCACAGCCAATTCGTAGCATCGCCGCCGCCCGCCCGTCTTTCAAGGTTATTTGGTTTGCTTAAAAATAGGGACGTTAGCTTTCTGATAAATTTGTTACAAAATAAATTAGTGTGTACATATTTAGTCAATTATAACCCGTATGGCCCCTGTAATATGGCTTGATATTGGATGCGATTTCGGAGAAAACGTGATTTGTCGCCGACCATATGTATCAGTTTAACTTTTAGACTTCAATTCTTTGGTTTTAGTTGTGCCCCGCGGTTTCACCCGCGTGGTGATAGATATTTTGGATAATATACTATATGTATATCTTTATGAATTGTAGCCTATGTGTTATTCTGATATGTAAGCTATATTATTGTGAAGTTTCATTAAAATCCATTCAGTAGTTTTTACGTGAAAGAGTAACAAATGTCCATCCATCCATACTTACAAACTTTCACGTTTATAATATTAGTAGGATTTATTATATACCGTTGTGTGTGTTGAATAAATGTTATTCTATTACACTTATAAATGTGAAAGTTTGTTTAGTTTAGATGGATGGATGGATGAATGGATGTTTCTTACTTCTTCATACCAAAAATACTGAACAGATCAGGCTGTTTTTTTTTTGTATACAAATAGTTCTAATACAAGCTTATGGCTAATGCTTTTGGCTTTTTATCAAATAAATCCGTTCCAATGTGATAGAAATAACCTTTAAACGATTCCATAGAAACAACGCGTGCGAAGCCGCGGGCAAAATCTAGTCTTATATGTATCTTTAATTGATGAGTCATACTGGGCATACAGAATGACTAGGTAGCTAGGTCGTAATTGATTTTCTAATAAACAAATATACTATTAAAACTTTTGAAACTATCATGGTTATCAACACTAAAGTCATTTAAAACGGGATATTTAACCATGATTAAGTGCGTTATTTGGTGGTAACGTTCGTAGCAAAAGACAAAAAATGAGGGTAGATCGGTATGTCTGCCCATAACAACTTACTCGCAGTCGCAGTGTCTTCAGTTATTCCGTGATCATGGCGCATGAAACAGTGCCGAAATATTGGATAACTCAAAAATCAAATCATGGTAAATATAATATTGCCAATCTATGGTTTATAACCAATCGTCTTTAATCAATGGGCTATCCTTACATAAGAGTATGCGATGTTTCGCTTAAGTTAGTATAAGGTTCCAATCGATACAGAGAATTCCATGTATCGACAGCCTCTATTAAGTTTTTCATCGATTTTCGTTCGATCAAGTCGTTTTTCGATTCAATTTTCTGCAGCTATAAATTGATACATTAGTAATACTGGTGGCGATGGCAAATAGGTTATGCATATTTGATGATTCAGGTCTCTGGGGTAAAAGCATTACGTTATAATAAACTTGATATGTATTCACCTATAATAGGGACTGCTTTGTGGTACACGTGTAGTTAATTTGAGTACTGAATTATTATGTTTGTCTCAGAGGAATAACTATGTACCTAAAAGCTAATAATTTCACAACTACTTAAGTTTAAGATCGTATCTTACTTTGAAATAAATTATGTATCTGTTTATGATCTGCAGATATTTGTTCCGGGTGTTCTGGTCGTTTTCTATGTATAATAAAAAATATCTAACTATGTAATGTATTGTATTATGTATATCAGTTATCTAGTACCCATAACACAAGCTCTGCTTACCATGGGGCTAGATAATGCTGTGTGAATTGTCCAGCATTATTTATTATTTATTATTATTATTATGTATACCTACCTATTTGTAATCTTGTTTTTTGTTTATTTTTCTGTCTTTTTTAAGTCTAGTAGTTAGTGTTTTGGTGTTAGACTGTAAGCTAACTGCTGTATTTTTATTAATAAATAAATCCATCCATCAGACAAGGGCCCCTGCACACAGGACTACAGTTATGTCACGATTACAACCACTTTATGTTTGACTAGTTTCTGCCCGTAGCTTCTCACGCATTGGGAACTAATTTAAGGCATATAAATTATAGCCTAGGTTTTATTCCGGGCCTGTAACTACCTGTTTCGAAAATTTTAGCCTGATGCGTTCAGTAGTGTTTGCGTGAAAGAGTAACAAACATCCACAGATACAAACTTTCGCGTTATAATATTAATAGGATTCTGAGGCCCGTATGATAAAACTAAATATATTAAATTATTAAATAAATAACTATGCTCAGTTACCGACCTATG
Organism: Eupithecia abbreviata; assembly: GCA_943735965.1. NCBI lineage: Eukaryota > Metazoa > Arthropoda > Insecta > Lepidoptera > Geometridae > Eupithecia > Eupithecia abbreviata. The sequence continues at coordinate 8,883,382 of OX030976.1, forward strand.
CATGAGTGACGCTTCTACCATAGAAAATCGTTACTCAAATAGATGATGACAGAGTAAGCTTGTTCTAGCCTTCCAAGAAGTCTCAAAATTTATAATTGTCAATGTCAAAATGATTAGTGCTCACACTTGACCCTTTTTTGACATTTTTGTAATTCCCTCTTGACTTGACCGACGCCACCAACTCGTGCGTCTATCCATGATTGAAATTGGAAAACTGAATAATCTCCTGAATTTAACAAAGATTTAAAAACATCCTACAAGGCAGCTACAAACTCCCAGGCAATTACAAAGCTTTATAATAGGGGCCTCAGTCAGTCAACCAGGTCGCCATAGTCGCCATAAATACCACCTTCACATCACCTTTCACCGTCACCTTTAAATAAAAATTACAACAGTTTTTCTGTAAACCATATTCAATTAATTAGACAATTAACAGTTAGTGACTATTATTAGTCGTGTAGAAAAAGAAAGATGACGAACCAATAAGCTCCTATATTATATATATATTGACGACCGATGTGGCGCGATGGGCGAAGGTCCGCCTGCGACGCAGGAGGTTGTTGTTCGATTCCCGCCTCGGAACAATTGTGTGTACGATCTGCAGATATTTGTTCCGGGTGTTCTGGTCGTTTTCTATGTATAATAAAAAATATCTATCTATGTAATGTATTGTATTATGTATATCAGTTATCTAGTACCCATAACACAAGCTCTGCTTACCATGGGGCTAGATAATGCTGTGTGGATTGTCCAGCATTATTTATTTATTTGTTTATTTATTATTTATACCTATGAAGCAAGGTATAGCGCGAAGCCCAAAGACTTGTAGTTAGCAACTAATTAGTGTGTAAACGCCTCATTGATTTGAGTAATCAGAATCAGATTTACTTAATATTCTGCTGATTGAACCTAATTACGAAGTTAGTAAAGCATTGATTATTATCTATTAGAGAATATTAGGGCGCAGGTGCTTTGATCTATACTAATATTATAAAGAGCAAAGGTTTGATTTTTTGTTTGTTTGTAATGAATAGGCTCCGAAACTACTGGAGCGATTTGAAAAATTATTTCACCGAAGCTACACTATCCCTGGTGAACATAGGCTATATTATATTTTCAAAATGTTAGGGATCCGTACTAATAACGTGCGAAGCCGGGAAGGTCCGCTAGTATTATATAATGTGACTTAGTTTGTGTCATCATAATCAACGGGTGTAGATAATAAATTGTATTTAATTAAATAATGCTGGACAATTCACACTGCATTATGTAGCCCCATAGTAAGCAGAGCTTGTGTTATGGGTACTAGATAACTGATATACTTATGTATATCAGTTATCTAGTACAACAATACATTACATAGATAGATAGTTTTTATTATACATAGAAAACGACCAGAACACCCGGAAAAAACATCTGCAGATCGTACACACAATTGTTCAGAGGCGTGAATCGAACCCGCAACCTCCTGCGTCGCAAGCGGACCTTCGTCCACCGCGCCACATCGGTCGTCAAATATAAATTACAAGCTGAATAACATTCTTAACTATCGAAGATTAAGGTGGCCTTACAAGTAAATTCAAGCGCACTGAAGGTTCTTGTTTTCAGGCACTTTTACTAATTGTGTAGGAAAGTTACATTTTATATAAGTACGCATTGTTGTACACACCGGATTATAAGTAGAAGCAATATTATACTATACAATACAAAATTATTGATTTTTATTTTATTTTTGATTACACCAGAAAAACAAGATTATAAAAAGACATTACATAAGACAAGTACAATGGCGCTTAGAAGCGATCTCTTCTCTAGAGAAGTTCATCCAAGGCCTAGGCCTTGGATGATAAGAATTGTAAATTTTTTAAAGCAAATATGAACATAACGTTATAATTTCCTAGTAACAATAAATAAATATATATAATAAATACCTAATTAAAATATAGACGTACAAAAATTATATACTCAAAACACATTGAATATAACCGTCGCTTCACAACATTAATTAAATATCCTTAAAACCTTATGATTTCCGCAGGGTCTAGTAGCATTCTCATCGCAAGGAGACAGGATAGCGCTCACTCAGATAGAACAGCTGACTGACAACCACTACGTAAAGCTGGGCTACTACGACACGCAAGCTGACAACCTCACCTGGCTCGACCGAGAGCGATGGGTTGGTAAGTAGAAGGCTTAGAGGTCATAAAAAGATTCGTCGGAAGTATGGTCTGCTAAAGCCGTGCTAATGCGGCAGTTGATCGATTTTCTGAGCAAATTTTTAGGTTATGAAAATTGGGTCGACTATTTTCATAATAATATTTTTAATCCCTGCTGATATAAATGAATTTCCAGAACGAAACATATTCAATCACACAAAGTAACATGTAACATTACTGCATACGAACTACTCGCCCTTTGAATTTCGTTGTAGGTACTAAAATAGATAACATAATGAACTGTTAGTGGCCCCGCAACACCTAATACTGTCTTTGTAACATATAAAATTAATTATGCAAATGTAGAAATGTAATAAAACTCGTTGCACGTATTCACGCGACGACGGCAATACGTTTAAATGTAGCTATTCATATAAATTTACGCAAACATTGTGATAAAAACTTGTAGTAAAATGTCAAATGCGCGGAAACTCGTATTTTGTGTTCGAGCAAACTTTTCAGAGGGAAAGAGGGAAAAATTGTAGCGAGTGCAATAGTAAACGATTCTTTCCACTCGTACTCGCTTACAGCTCTTCAAATGTAAAAATTTCACGTCAACGCGACCGAGTTTAACCAGCTTTTATAGCTTGTATAAATAGCGAGGCAATTTCATATCTCTCAGGCGGCAGTGCAATAAAAATGTAAGCACCTACTTGATTATTTTGTAATCTAAGTACAGAAATGAAGACGACCTTACGTGTTGAGTATTACGTTAGGTAGGTAGGTACTCATGGTTTTGTCACTAAGATAATACACCTTTGCACGTTCACCTATTTGTCGGTGTTCTTTGCCGGTAACAATGGATAATTTGTAATGTTCTTCTAAAGCGGTACTTAGTTGAGCGTTGGCCAAACAATAAAAGCATCTACCATAAGTACAAAGCGAGTATTCATTGTATTTCACTCAGTACGAGTACGTACATAAACAGTATATACAAGTGGATAAAAAGAGACCACTCTTAAACATTGATATTTGGTACACCATATCTAAAACATACATAGTAAAGCGATCCAAATTGCCGCATGTTGTCTTTCTGAAAGTTTTGTAGTACGTTCAGGGCACGTTACGTACTATCATAAAGTTTGTGTGCCTATCTATCTCTCGCTGTAGAGGTTATCGAATCGATGTATCACGATAAAATTCATAATTTTGTCAAATTGTGCGATGGAAAACTTTTATCTGAAACAATATTTCACGTCGGAAACAACGTAAAGATTTATCTGATTCATTTATTTTCGAATCGGCTATTAATCATAAGTATCTTCGATTTGTTTCGAAAATAAACCATGGATATAAATCCATTGTTGCGCAACACTACATTTGCCAGCACAGACTTCGATTATTTTACGACTTTTTTATGATCTTCGCAAACGCCTGACCCTGACACGAATTTACTGAAAGAATGTTTGATCTTTTATGCAATCGTAAAATTTCTAATTTCCTCAAATCGAAATAGGTCTAATCACTTTGGTTGTTTTTTATAAGATGTTTGCATTATAAAGTATTTCTATTTCAAAATCGTTATTCATTTTATTTTGCAGGTGGAAAAGTGCCTCCTGATCGAACAGTGATCGTACGAGAGCTTCGGAATGTATCATTGCCGCTGTTTGCTTGCATGACGGCTCTCTGCATAGCTGGGATCCTGGCAGCCATAGGTCTCATCATATTCAATATCGTTCACAGGAGAAGAAGGTAACTCTTTACACTTTGGTTTCCAAGCTAACTTAGCAAAGTTCATGTTGTATTCTGGCCTACAACAACTGTTAAAACAGGATACAAGAACCTTCTACGTCACCAAGTAAAAGAAAACTACTGTGGTAATAGTGACATAGGTCTTCTACTTTGACATTAGAAAAACCCTTTTGCAAACGCAATCGACTAAAAATGTCACGTGAATCCGTTAAATGTCAAGCGCCCCGCATCAATGTCAAATACGTCCTTTGCTGATACGAGATCTTGGGGCGCATCTCCATTTCGTCAGGGGCTGTAAAACACACCGACCGAAAGCGACGCTTACGAACGATATCGCTGAATTTTCAATTCCAAAAACATAGATAGATAGGTAGATAGAATATACTTTATTGCACAAAAAGTTGTACATAGGCGAGCATAATGCTAGATAGCATTCTCTACCTGCTAACCTTTGGGTAGTGTGGACAACAGTTTGGTAGGTAGTGCTATATAATAGAGATAATAAAATATACTACTCATAATGATACTAAGCTACTTATATTATACTTAAACAGTAATATAAATACCTATATAAATAATTAAAAACACAAACCAGATTCTAAAAAATAAAACTGAAAATTGGAACGCGATCAACGCAGAATACTTTGGCGTTTGACTTTTACAGTACGGATTTTTGATTCCGATCACTGAATAGCACGTAGGGCAGCAAAAAGAACCTCCCAATTTATTCGTACAGGCAAGATTTTTGACAACCCGCATCGTACCAATAGTTGTTTCTCGAAAAGGAACTTTTGTATGCGAAGCGGACAATTTTGTGTCCGGAATCGTGGGTAGAACCTGACCTGGGCTCCCCAAATCGGAAGTTCCCCTTTGTATCTTTTATTTTCGTTGGAAGTTAAAGTTCTTTTCAGCGTATTTGACCCTCGGCTGAATGTAAAGTGGCTCTTGGAAACAACAATAGGTTAGTGATATTATGTTCTCGCGATACGAAACCGTTGAACGAAACATTGTTGAGTGAAAACTTTGTTTCCGTTTTTATTGCGTGAGCAGTAGCGCCGTTAACCTCTGGCATTAGCTGATCTGATACTAATATTTTAGCGTTCCGTATTTATGGTAAAAACTTTCTCCTGTAGTTTCATCGTGTCGAGATGAAAGTATAAGCGTGGATTCATTATAATTAATTCTAGATGGATGATCTTTATTTCGCAGACCTTAATATCACAAATTAATGCGCTATATATTTATTAATTTTATTTGAAGGGGAAGAAGGGGGGGAGGCCTTTGCTCTGCAGTGGGACACTCCGAGCTAATATAATAATAATTACCGTAATTGTAATTATAGTTAGTACAATAAGTTGTTGTTTTATATGACATAATGTTATTATATTTTTACAATATTTACAATATAATTTATATAAAGTTTTTGAGTCATCTATCCTACAATAAAAACGAAGAAGAAAAGCGACAGTTAAACAAATATTTTACACATTGATTCATTTTAATTGCTACGGAACTATGATAAAGCCTATTCGACACGCTCGTGGCGTGTTCATATAGGTTTATGGTAGAATAGCAATCAAACGCGCTTGCTGTGTCGCTGCAATAAAGAATGTCCTCCAACTTTAGGAAAAATCGCTCACATATGAACTGAAATATTTAAGTAACCAAACAAGTTTTGTGAAAATATTCCTAGTTTTCAGTAGGATTTACTCCCTATTTTGATAAGATGGAAATATTCTGTTTAGATCCATCTAAATCAACGGTTTACGCTTAGTATCACGAATTTAACGAAATACAAACATCTAACTCAAACTAGACGAGACGTATGATTATATAAATAGAAGGTGCTCGGTTTTGAAATACATCGCATGTTTTGGATTGGACGTTTCTTCATACTTAGGTTCTAAACTTATTCGATAATAGCGGATAAGAATCACTAGCAGCAGAAGAACCAAGTTGATAGTTGAAATACTTTGAAAGTTTTTTTTTTCTGAGAAATATTTATTTTTCTAATCCCGATGAAAATAATTTACACTGTAAGTTGTATAGATGGGATAAATACTAATCCCTCAAATGTTTTTTTTTTTATGAAATCATTCTCTATACAATGCATTGGTATTATAGCAAATAGCTAGAAAAAATTAAATTGGTCCATAATTGACTGAGAAATTTACGAATATTACATAAAAAACAAACCTACAATCGAACGTAGAACCTCCTTATTTCGAAGTCAGATAAAAATATGTACGTCAGTCAGTTCCACCTCTGAGTTCCACTTGTGGGAGCACGAGTAATTTTGATTTCTCGGAGTTCCACAAAGGACAGATAAATTAAGATAATAATATATACTTCAGAATTTTTTGGCTGAATTTTAAGAATGCAATATCTTATAGAAATATAGACATTGCATTCTTTCTAAAAATAGTGATGTCAATCTGTAGACTCGAAAAAAATATGAGTTAGTTTAAGTAAATAACATTTTTAATACAAAAAACTAAAGCTGAAGTTGTTGCAACAGGGTAATTCTCTGGTCGCACCCCGCTTGCAACACAGTGATGCTGTGCGGCTGCTGCGTGTGCCTTGCAGCTGCTGTGGCACTCGGGGTTGACGGCAGATGGGTGCAAGCCGCGTCCTTCCCCGGGCTATGCGCTGCCCGGGCTTGGCTGCTGGCTACGGGCTTCTCCATGGCCTACGGAGCGATGTTCACTAAAGTATGGCGGGTACATCGGCATACTACGAAGCCAAAGGCTGAGCCGAAGGCATCGTCGAAAGGGGTGAGTTGTCTAAATAAGTATGTAGGTGCCTAATCATTTATTTGCCATAAAACTTAGAAAGCTATCATGGAAAAAAACATAAAATCTACATGATTGAAATTTGGATTACAAAATAGCAAGGGGTTTAAAGGGCAAGCAACATCTCGTCTCCCAGACGAGATGTTGCATGCCCATGCATCTACGCGTGTAACACCCTGCTAGATGACGAACTAGGCTCTGGTGTCTTTTCAGCCCGATCTGTTTAGTCGATTTTGCGTGAAGATGACAAACATCTAAACATTTAAACGAACTTCCAAATTTATATTATCAGTGTCGTATTATTTGGGAATGGTGGGTTTTTGATGGGAGTGGGAGACTCTCATGGTTTCGTAATTTGGCCATCCAAATATTTTAAACATAAAATTACACCCACCATAAAGGTGGGTGTAATTTTTTGATTTTATACTGTGACTTTTTGAAGTTTCCTTTATCATTCTAATAATATACCAAGGTACTACAAACAACATCAACGCTTGTTTGACGCAAGTTGAAATAAAATCGTACATAAATATTTTAGTGCCTCGTTTCCAGTTGCGATATTCAATACTGGAAATATGAGTTTTGGCGCGGAGGTACCAACATTTTATATTACGTTTTCCATATTTGACTTACACATGCACAAATATTTATGTTTTATCCCTGTAACATACCTACGAGTTTTATTGTTGTTTTTATTGGAGAAGGGTGTAATCGACAGCACTGACAAATTTTGTTCAACTAACCTCCGAAATTGCTTTTGTCAATCCATCGATCGCTTTCGTTATCAAAATGTCGATCGGAAAAACGACCGAATATCATTGTTTATTAAAATTGGACATTAGTTATGGGCGGCTCTCAAACTACGCTAAACATACTTATAGGTAAAATGACAGTCCCCTAGGTGTCTTCAAAGAAAGATCCTTTCATCCATTCAAAGGAAGCAGCTTTGTTTGTGTGACCCCTTTACTTTCTGTTGTTTATGAGTTGAGTATCAAAGGAAATTATATTACATCTAAAAGCTTCTTGTGTACCCTCGTCAGTTAGAAATTAACTTGAGTATTTTAGGAAATTTAATAGTCAAGCTTTGTTACTAGTTCTCTATTGACATTTATTGACCTTTTAAGGGGCCTCCGGAGGGACGAATTCTTCATACAAACGTAATACCAAAATTATTTCTAATTCAAGCATATTTCCACTATAATATTGCATTATTTGTGTTAAAATAGTATTTATCTAGGTTCCCAAATAGTTTTTTTTCGAAATAGTTAGCTAAAATGAAATGAAAGCCAATCTCATTTTGCACATTTTTATGCGAAAATGGACAAGTTTTCTTGCTATTTGTTTCGCATTAAAAACATACGGTATACGTTACAGAATAACAATACTTTGTGAAGAATACAAAAAGTTTTCAGTCATAATTTTTGGTATTACGGAACAAACCAAATTTTTAACGGCTAATATTGCTATCGCGCACGCATGGGGCGCGGCGCAAGGGTTAAACAGGGACAGCGATATTCGGAGCGATTTTTGCAAGCGAGGGTCGCCGGACCCTTAATAGACTTTATTATAAGGCCATGATATGTCTATAGAAATAAACTAAATTAATTAAAAACCAAAAACAGGATCCTGTTAAATTTTAGAATCATCATAACAGCCTGGGATCACCAACTGAGGGGTGTAGACTTCGCTTCCACTTATTCTGATCACTTAAAAGAATACAATCATTTGTCCGAATAGAATAGAAATAGAATTTTGCATTTATAGGAGTGAGGTAGAGCATACCTTTTTAGACGTTAGCGCAAAAATTGTCTATTACAAGAAAAGTATACAGCTAATCAAGAAACTGGCTTAGAGGACCCAAATAATTAGTAAAATAACCTAGTATATGCGAAATAGTGCATTTTGTCGTTTTTTTATAGTTATTTCTTTTTTTATATCAATACTATTTTCACATTAGTCTTCGACCTAAGAAATAATGTTGAATTTTATGTAATTCAAGTAAATATGTAAGATCTAGATCTAGTTTAATTAAGAATTCCGCTAGGGCGCCCTATATCCATCCAGTCTTATTTATTAATTGGTAACGACTTATTTTATACGCATGTATGTACCTAGTTGATAAAGCTAATATAACTTTTTGTCTTGTTTTTTTACCATCAGAAAGGACTACACGGTTGGAAACTATTCACAATGGTCGGCGGTCTACTAGTGCTCGATGTGACGCTGCTATCAGCGTGGCAGATCCGCGATCCTCTCCAGCGGAAGGTGGAAACCTTCCCGTTGGAAGCTCCAAGTCACTCCGATGTTGACGTACACATTAGGCCTGAACTGGAGCACTGTGAGAGCGAACACAATACCATTTGGCTTGGTAAGTCTATTTGCATCCATTAGGTGTTCATATTATAGTTGCTTCTTCAAGACTTTAGGGAAAGCTGATACTTTTCTAGTTGTGTGATCATTGTGGAGCTGAAGACATACAACAGAGCAAGGAGAGAGTCATAGCAGGAATAAATAACGATCACCAGGGTTTTTTCACGAAGGCTATGGTGGCTCAAGTGACTGATTACTTTCTCAACCTTATCTTGTTAATTCTGAGCCTAATTGCTCTCTTTTAATTTATTTTGTCACAATAATCTTTCGACTTCATTGTACCTCGTAAAGTCTTTTAATTTTTCCCCGAGCTACATTAGAACCCATCGCATTTTTAAAAGGAAACCGTTATGAACTGTGGGCTTAGTGATATTGGATTGCATTCGCCACTCACGATGAGTACACCTCGGCGGAGGATTGGCTCAAACGGAATATCAAATTATAGCTTAACGGGAATAAAGCCAAATAGCGTTAAATAATGCCCTGTGTACCTACACCATCGTCATCATTTTCTAGTCCTTTCTCTACTTAGGCATTTATGGTCGCCACACGTTTGTTTTCCTCCATAAACGTCTACCAACTGTCATATCAACACTCGCTTATTCCCACTTATGTCATCTCTCACATGATCGATCCTCTTTTCTTTGAAGAAATGTATTAATTATTTAGCTATTGTATCTAACAATTACTAGGAGCCTAATCAATAGAACACTCAGTTCCTGGAAGTCAATTAATTAAACATTGAAGTGAAGATCATTAACATTAGCATAACATCATTCTGTTTGGTTAATTAACGCGTGTCTTGGCATGTCAAGCCACGTCTGAGCCACGCACACTACTCGTATTTGCGATATTTCGAAGTGTAAGCCCGTTCTCCCCATTCATCAGCTTAGAGCTGTGACTCAATGCTGCAATGCAGTAGCATCAATGATGTCTGTTTGAGCTGCAATGCCATTAGACCCTAATGAGTTTACCCTCCCGACTGTAAGCTATGCGGCCTCTAGATTTATATGAAACAGACATATAAAGGCTGATATATGTAATTTAAAATGGTGTGATCCCTTATGGATTTTAGGATACTGGAGGTCTGTATTTGTGACGTCAGCGTGGATGAAAAGAGTCAAAAAATGATATTTGTATGAAAAAAGTATTTCGCGAAGCTTTTAAAATAGATCTTATAAAGGCTAATTTCTTTCAGAAATACTTGATCGTCTCGGCAAATGATGGAAATATTTGACCAGAATATCATTCATTCATTTCATTCATTTCATTTTCATTCATTTTCATTCATTTTCATTTCACCTCAATCTCTTCAAGTATAGCGATGTTTCATCTGAAAAATCAAACCACGGAAATAAATGGTCGTCGCGTTTCTATTCCATATATGGCTAAATAGATAAATAATTCGTTCGTCCACTAAATAACAGTAGATAGTTTATACAAAGACAACAAGGGAGAAGTCAAAAGCCCAAAATTACCCAGTTTCAGACTCGTGTCTTAGACAGTTCACAACCCTATTGGTAACTACACACAGTTGCGCTTACCTCAAACCAAAGTTTCTGTAAAGTAATAACAATTGTATAGCTCGCTAGGGACGGCAGGTGGTGTGCTCTGGACGACATAACAGCTTTAATAACTTACCCGGGTGAACGAACACACAAGCAATCAGTGCCTTGAGAAAATCTCTAACATTTAATTAGTATTACTTCAGGACTGAATAACGGTGGAACCACAGAACCTACCATATAGCGATTCATGGGCTCCAGTCAAGCTCCAGTAAGGTAAGCATAGTGATTGTTGGCTAGGGTAGAATATACGAGAATGACATCGCATCATCATACATTACGTGAGTTATTCAAGTTGAAGAAATTAGTTTCAAATATATGTATATTGCATTTGATAACGATGCGATGTCATTTATTTTCTTTTCATCCCTAGACAACAATCACTTTGCTTTAACATGTTACAAATTACACATTATTACAATTCAAAATAAAATATCACAAAAAATGTTTATAATAGGCGGTCTTATCGCTCAAGAGCGATCTCTACCAGACAACCGTAGAAGGATAGGATTGTTGGATTTAACATAGTATTAAGAGCGTAGACCATCCATAAAGTAAAAAAAAAAACTATATTTGACCTATAATAAATCACTGTTCAATGCTCTTTTGCTAGACGATTCATATTAACTAACTGTTATTTTAATCTTATATCACCTTATAAATTGTCCAACAGTTCACATAATAGATATTTCTATATTACGTTGACAAGGCGTGCCCTATACCACATTTTCTTTTGAAAGTGAGAACCAAATTCATTCAGAAACCTTAAAATCACAACTCGAAACTATTCTTACATTTTAAATCAGCTCAAGTCGGATAATGTTTTCCATTTCCGCGAACACACTTACTTGGTCCATAAAAGTTCCAAAATATAACATTATTTTATGATGACGTAACTTGGCTACTTGAAAAGCGGGTGTTTTGCTTGGCGCAAGAGGAAAACAAATTTCACTCAGCTCGTAACGTGTATGATAACATTATACAACTTGCTAACTGATTAGAGCATGGCATTGTAATATGGATAATAACCAAGGCCTTGAATATCTGATCACTTTAAGTAGAACGTAGCACGCTATTCGCAAATTTTGTCCAACATTTTATGGAAGACATTAGCCGCTTTCTGAGCAGAGTGGTGCCTAGACTGACTAGGTACCTGTGTAAATAAGAAAAAATCCTCAAAGCTTCTAAGAGTTTACAAAAATAGAATGGCTGGTTCAAAGCATTATTGGGGTTATAAGATTTAGCTAACAGCAGTTTAGGCCACCGGTGGCATTAATGTTATATAATGTGGTTAGAGTATACTTAATACAAAAAAAATGGCCATAGTATCATAAAGCATCAGTTTTCTGGGATAAGACATATGCAAAAAGTTTATTCTAGCAATTCGGTATTTTTATCTGTGAATCTGTTGTGAATGTTTTATCTAATATCCGCACATTTTGTTTGATCCAGTGTCGAAAACGCATTATACATATAACTCATTCACTGTGATAGATAGATAAAGTCTTTATTTGCAAATTCAGACATACATACAAAATACAACAATTATACAGTACACTAGCAAAAACTATGCGGCGCGATGTTCAAAAATAACAGTTAAGATTAGGCCATACAGAAACCAGAAAACCCCTTTTTCGTAACGTTCAAATTTGAAATTCACTAAGCTTCCTTTGTAGACTTAAAAACCGAAGTCAGAGTCCATGCTATCTAAAACAGTAAATTCCATTTAAAATCTTTTCAACTCCACCGCGACTCATTTGCGCGCTTAACTTTGCCGACAAAATTTTAACTTTTTTATAAAAGTCGTTATTAAATCTGTTTCCTTTGTTATGTAATTTAAAAGTTTATTTTGTTTTCATGAGATTCCCCACTTCAAAGAGTTGAAATGTAGATTACAAAAAAAAAATACGTTTTTCTCTCCCGGTTCATATTTCACTAACACAATTAATTCCATTTGTGCTGTCATTTTTCCCTGTCATTTTCACAAAGTAGACCCATGATTTTTCAGAAATATGGCAGGGCTTTGTATATAACAAACAATATGAGGACCCATTGAAAAAAAAAACAATAAAAGTTTAAAAAAAATTTCTTTGTTCTCTATAGTTTTGTAAAATTTTCGGGAAACCGCAAAGTTGAGAGTGTAGGCACAACAAAGTCTGACGACACATAAATACATATATTTCATTCTAAAATTTACGATTCCTAATTTATTCGTGGAGCTGCAAAATTGCAAGTCTCTAGGATTAATAAAATGAATGAGATATAGAAGCGAACAATAGAGTGCCCAATGGTTCATGTAACTGTGATACTCACTGCTATTGCGTCGCTAGTCTCTTTCCCAACTTGGCTCTAACGCGCGTTTCAATATACTTCATTTTTCCATATCTCGGAGTCTAGCAACAAAAATGAAACCTAGCACTAATTCCCTTTATAATTAGTAATTAAGATTTTCTGTTTAGACCCACAACCCATCACTTTTAATACTTACTAGCGCCTACTCCACATTTTAACAACTCGATAATTGAAAAACTACCCTCATTCGATCTCCGGTTTCCTGATTTTCAGAAGCAATATTGCATTTTATAAACGGACGTTGAACATTATCCATGACATGGTTTGGAAAATAATTGAATTTAACGAACATGCATTTATGGTTCAGGAAACTCTCAACGTTACACGTATGGCACGTTGATTGTCAGCTCTCAAAATACTGGACTTTGTTCCCAATGAAGGTTTTATTGTAACCAAATATTTTTCTTCTTATTTTTAAAAAATCTGTCAATTTTTGTTTTCACCTGTTGACATACGCGTGCGCAATGAGAAAATACACACCCTGAAGAAGTCCGTCGTTAAGGGGGTATCCGTTAATTACGTGAGGTAATTTTGGCGATTTTTCGACCAAGGGTGTTGTGTTAATCTTATCCATCCAATACTTTATTGAACTGCGAAAGACTGCAGGTAGATGCTGGATGCGTCAAGCCGAAGACAGGGCGCTATGGCACTCATTGGGGGAGGCCTATGTCCAGCAGTGGACTAATATAGGCTGATGATGATGATGATGTCCAGCAGTGGATTCCCATAAACTGATGATGACTTTATTGAAAACAATACGAATTCAAAAAATATTGCATACTTACTTAGAAATTTTGTTTCAGGTGTTCTTTACGGATACAAAGGATTAGTCCTAGTCTTCGGCCTATTCCTCGCATACGAGACTAGATCCATCAAAGTGCGGTCAATCAACGACTCCCGTTACGTAGGAATGAGTATCTACAACGTGGTGGTGTTGTGTTTGATCACGGCGCCTGTGACGCTGGTGATTGCAAGCCAGCAGGATGCGGCGTTCGCGTTCGTCTCACTCGCCATCGTCTTCTGTTGCTTCTTGAGTATGGCGCTTATCTTCGTCCCAAAGGTGAGTCGCATGAAACAAAAAAAAAACCAAGTAATTTTTTTTTCTGATGTAACGTAAGTAGATGCTGTAGCTGTAGCTGTCTGTAATAGAAGTCGGAACTATATAGGATGCAATAAGGTAATTATGAAATTACCAAAATAATAATGTAGTTTCCCCTAATGGGAGATATTTTATTGATTTATTTATGAAACTACCTGGAAACCTTAATTGAATTGGAAATTTCAACTTACGAAACAAATATTTGATGCCTTCCTTAAATTGCCTATTGGGGACGCTGAAAATGGATTTTCTCCGAAAACTAGTGCCTATTTCGCTGCTTTCCAATTAGCTTTCGTTGAATCTGGGCTAACAAACCTAAATTCATCTTACGCGAAGATTGCTTTAAATCTGTCTAAGAACATTAAGATTTATCGGTCCTCAACGACGGTGGGTGGACACAGGGATGACACGCAATATATCAATCTGACAGACAAATGAATAAGAATGAGTCAATTTGTCTGAATCGATAAAAATCATCGAGTTTTCCGCGAGAAGGTCTAAATATATCGTGCGGGAAACATTTAGATGGAGCAAAAACAAACTAACGTTCCCTTTCCAATTATTGCCACTCATGCTTAATTTGCTTATTATTTTGAATTTGGGTTTCATATCTTTACCAAGAAATGCTTAGCTTAGTTGTTGGTAACACAACCTAATATTTACTAGGCCCGGCGGCTTTACATCACGCCCTGTTTAGTGATAAGCCGAGTTTCAATTAACTCATTCGCCAATAAAAGGCTTTGCTATAACTGAACTAGACTTTTTCCAGAAAACTTGACTACTTGGTCGAATGATCAGCATTAAGCAGACGCGACTTAGCCAAAGTTCCACCTGAGCTCGAAGCTCATCTGGCTAAAGCTTGAATTATTTATTTGAACATGACGTTTGCTTTTCTGTTTCACAGTTTAACCTTTTGCCTCAATTTTGTTTGAGCTTTATAAACGAACTAGTTGTTAGATGTGCGCGAGCTGCAAGCAGCTCGCGGCGGTTATGTGTAACAGTTATTTTTTATTAAGACTTCCTTTTCGTACCTTTGATTATTTTGTTTGAAATCGATAGCCATGAGAAAATTTTGCGATGAAAAAATGTCAGCCATCTTTGATTTGGAAATGGACATCTTTTTCGTAATCTACGTATGCGAGTTATTCGAAAACGATACCCATATTATGTGGGTGCTCGTCTCAAGGCGAGTAAAAACTGCGATATAGAGATGTCAGCCATCTTGAATTTGGAAATGGAAATTTTTTTCGTAGTCGACGTATGCGAGTTGATCGAAAACGATATCTATATTAGTGGGTGTGCCATCACACAGCGCGGCTCGCTTCGCTCGCCTTGCTGTATGGCGGTGGTCGCATTGACGCACGACTCTGCTCCTGCTGCCACACAGCAAGGCTCGCTTCGCTCGCCTTGCTGTGCGACAGCTATCGCTTCAGGTCAGGAAGCGCGGCTCGCTTCGCTCGCCTTGCTGTGTGACGATGGTCGCAATTCGATCGCATTGTGGCTCGCTTCGCTCGCCACAATGCTACCCTGGGTTAAGGGTGAGGGGGTCTTGGGGGGGTTACCCGCGGTCATATCGCGGCTCGCTTCGCTCGCCGCAATGCTCCCCCGGGTTATAGTTGAGGGGGTCTTGGGGGGTCATTGGGGGGTCATTGGGGGGTCACAGCACGGCTCGCTTCGCTCGCCGTGCTGTTCCCCTTGGTCGCATCGAATTCGAAATCCTCACCCCCAAGTTAGTCAATAACGATACCCATATCAGATTTTTTGTTGGGGGAGGGGGTACAGGGGGGCTGGGGGCGTGGGAGGTCACGGCACGGCTCGCTTCGCTCACCGTGCCGTTCCCATTGGTCGCATCGCGGCTCGCTTCGCTCGCCGCAATGCTCCCCCGGGTTATAGTTGAGGGGGTCATTGGGGGGGTCACAGCACGGCTCGCTTCGCTCGCCGTGCTGTTCCCCGCGGTCGCATCGCGGCTCGCTTCGCTCGCCGCGATGCTCCACCCGAAAAAAAAGGTCAAAAATAGGCCAATTTTCGGTTTTTCCTCAAAAAAGGGGGTCTGGGGGGCAAAAGGGGGCAATTTTTTTTTGTCATTCAAAACCACTTGTTCTCCTCTACAAGACTGTGAAAAAAAACTCTTCCAAGTCTATCCGTTTTGGAGATGGAAAGGGGGGGCAAAAAAGGGGGTTAAAGGGGGGGTCCAATTTTTTTTTGTTCCAAAACGAAGAAAAACCCTCTATACGACCCCGCAATCAGAACCCCTCTATCGCGACGCATTTAGCACATGTAGCACACTCAAAAGGGGGGTCCTGGGGGCAGGGGGGGGGGCGAAATTTTCTATGCAATCAAAATCACTTGTCCCCCTCTATACAACCCCATAAAAAAATTAAGAAATATGGCTCCACGTAGGAGCCCCCCCTGAGGTGAGTCTTGGGGGGGCAAATCTCAAAAAGTCGGAATTTTCCCTAGGAGACTTTTACCTCCCCTATACGATACCGTAAAAAAAAACATACCTTCCCATCCACCATCAAGGCGAACAATTATGTCAATCAGTCAGTGAATCAGTCAGTCAGTCAGTGAGTGAGTGGTAATCTAGCTTTATACTATAGTAGAAAATATAACCATGAACTTTAACGAAATTAAGATAACATGGCTATGTTTTGCCGGAACTAGCTTAACATGATCATCTAAAAAAAAAATTACAAAAAAGCTTTGCTATTTTTGTATAAAATCTCTTATAAAGTTGATTATCTCAAAAATTCTTGCCTTTGGGCTTCTTAAATAATAATTGTGTTTCGACCAAGAGTCAGCAACTTTCTTTTAAAAGATAAGTTACTGCAAATAGCTCTCCAAAGAGTTTACAAAACTTTAGGGCCTTAAATATTTAGGCACGACGTCAATCAAAATACTTTTTATTGAATTAATGGATAAACGCATTTCTTAATAGTTAATTAAACCATGCTTGGCATTCATTCGTTTTTAATCATATTTTACTTAATCCGCATAATTGTTGCATTATAATGATTCTGATTTCTTATTCTGGATTCTGGATATATACCAATTTCCTACAACATCCTCTAATTCAAAACTAACATTGTTTACACTTAAATAGTCGTCAATTTATTCTACCCTAATGGCTCCATCTGTTATCTTATTAACCTTAATTTTAACGAACAGTGCAGGTTCTGCCTATCACCACAAACACGTTCGTGAAGACGCCAAGTCTTAATCCTTGACTTAGTATTTGTACTGAAGGTGTGACCTTCTGTGGTGAAGTAAAGAAGAAACCAACACTGTAAAACCAAAATCACAAAACACTCTATTCCTCTCATAACCCAGTCTGTTTAGAAAGCAGTTCTATACGGATATGTTTATAAATACACGTATATTTTTGTATGGAGATACGTACATTTTTTGCAATGAATGGGCTGTGGAGAGTCCTCGATACATCCCCCTATTTGTATAGCTTATAGCTCTCAGGTGATTAATGATCAATCTTCGTTTACAAAGCTGATCGAAGTAATCCACCACTTGGCCAAGGGGAGAAGTGGGGGTTCATACGATGAGCTTGATGTATTTACATAACGCTTTGGCCCACTAATGAGAAGTAATTATGATTATGTACCAAGTTAAAGTTTGTTACCACCTAAATTTAATTATCTAAAATTAAGACTTACTATGTAACTGAAGGCGACCTTATCGCTTCTAAGCGATAAGGCCGCCCATTGTACTTGTCACATGTAATGTCTTTTATTTTTTTTCTCCGCTACACAGTTTCTTAACTTTTGCGGTAGTCAGCCCACAACTATACCCTATACTATAAGTCTCTTGTTTCTAATACAGATTTTTATATTTGTATTTTTTGTATTAATGATCTGTATCTGGTGTACATTAAAGTATTTTTCTTTTGTATTGTAGTTAAGATGGCATTATGATTTTTTGCATACATTTGGAATATATTTTGCCTCGACTTGAGTTATGAATGTACTCGGACCTAAGAACTTCTTTCTGCCTTTCTATCATTTCTACCGATAAAAAAAACGATGACCGCCAGTTGTTCGAATGCATATCAAAGATATCAATGATAAAAATTTTAGTTATCAATCTTAATATCCTTTTGCGAAATGCTTCATAAGTTTATTGGATCAATCTGTCAATCATAGAAAATCAAACAAATAAATCGCTATATGAGCCAACATATAACGGTATGAAGGTATTTTCTTTTTGTACTTGGCAAACCTCTTGAGCTTGGCATTTGCAACATAGTATTTTTAACTGACTTCGAAAAAAGGAGGGGGGGGGGGTTCTATTCTATGTTCGGCGGCTGTCTGTTTTTTATGTATATTCGTCGATTTGTCTGTCAAGTCTTTTTTTGTCTAAAAGGCTTTTACTTTGGCATTTATATTATTTGTATGATTGGGTAATCGGTGATATTTTCTTGGCAGGTGATCGAAGTGATCCGTCATCCGACTGAACGGGCGGAGACCGGTCGAGGCTCCGGATCTGGGACGGGCAACGGGGACGAGGAGAAGTACCGGGAACTCGTCAAGGAGAACGAAGAACTGCAGAGGCTTATATCACAGGTATACCTTTATACCCAATTTAGATATATTTGTCAATAAAGACCATAGATATGGTACACATATACATACATACATATACAAACACATACATAATAGTTTCAGTACTTATTTTGTAAGCCTATAGAAATAAAGGATGCAAACATTAGAACTTTTTAAAATTTTTGAATTCGACAATTATACAGTACACAACAATAAACACAAAGAATAATAAAACACAGTTGACTAAAAAACAAACAATTTGTTAAATAAATAATGAAGGATAATCCACACAGCATCATCTAACCCCACAAAATACTTAATTCATGACATGCATAGATAGATATGTTTTTAACCGACTTCAAACTCAAAAAAGAAGGATGATCTATGTTCGGCTTATTGACGGAGAACTCGACGAACATACATATGTTCGTCAATTATCCGATTTTTGGTTGTTTTTTCACTTGAGAATGACCATGACCCCAAGTGGTCCCATAAAAAAATATTCCCGAGGGATGATAGGTATTTGTACCGAAAATTTTAAAAATCTGTGCATATACTTAGGATTTTGATGTCGGTTTTAGTTATTTCAATACAATAAAATTATTTATATCAGAGAAAACACCCAATACCCTCGGAAAATATCTGCAGATCGTGCGATCTCCGTTTTATAGGCAATTCTATTAGCTTAATGCTCTTTCATTTAAATAATCCAATGGCGTCGTAGCTTTGTCATTGCACTATTTACGTCGCTTCAAATAGAAATTATGATCCATAGATTCACTTAGGGCCTTCAGATAGTTAATGCCCGGCTAATACGACGGACAGACAGATGAGCGTGCATAACATGATTAGTGATAATATTAACCGTAATAACCACGAATATTCCGGGTACAAATACGCTTGACTAAGCTCTCCGCGCGTGACCGAAACCAATTACCCACTGTTATTTTTCTATCTTATCAAATTCATGGGCCAAGTTGAATGCTTACACCGATCGAACAGCAATTTACAGAAGCACCTCCGATAAATTCCTTTCAACGGTTTAAGGGTACCGTAGTTTAACAAGATTCCCTTATCTTGCTGGATTATCAGCTTACGAAATGAATACGAAGTGTTGATAATTTCGAAATAACAAACAAATCTATATTTTCAAAAAGCTGTAATAATCATTTGATGAGTTACTAAAACTAAAAACTGACTTCGAATTCTTTATATAAACACGATTTTGAAATTCCGGAATAAAATTTAGATGGGCTCGCCGTGGGAACATTTATTTTATTTATTTATTTTATTTTTATTTTAAGCCATTACTGTCCCACTGCTGGGCAAAGGCCTCCATTTTCTCCTTCCACTCCTCGCGATCCAACGCTGCAACAGGCCATGATGGAAGATATACCTCGAGCTCGTCGCGCCATCTCATCCTGGGCCTTCCACGTCGCCTCTTAGCGTTGAACATTACACTAATATTATTAATGCTAAAGTTTGGATGGATATTTATTATTTCTATGTGCTAAAACTACACAACCGATCGGTCTGAAACTTCACATATCTATATGTATGTAGGCCTATACCTG
Organism: Eupithecia abbreviata; assembly: GCA_943735965.1. NCBI lineage: Eukaryota > Metazoa > Arthropoda > Insecta > Lepidoptera > Geometridae > Eupithecia > Eupithecia abbreviata. Next base: position 8,903,595 of record OX030976.1, read on the forward strand.
ATACATAGACTAACTTGTCCCATAAATCACTTTCCATGGGATAGAAATAACCTTTGAACGTTACCAGAAGTAAGCAGTCGATAACAACGCATGCGAAGCCGCAGGGAGAAACTAGTTAAACTCTACGAATTTCAATAAGTCTAGCCGACTGTCAAATACTAGTTTTCGTTTCATGCTGCAATCGAAAAGGTGTTTTTTTAAAATTCCTTGTTTAATTTAAACAATGTGTATTCACCGAAACCATGTTTTACTGGCTTGCTTTTAGTACTAATTTTCCCCTGCTTTCGGATTTTGTACGAAACCCACAAGCGTGTTCAACACGCTCTTGGTAAATCTTTAACAACAGTTTCCAGTAAATTGTTTTAGAGGACCATTCAAGCTATCATTACTGAAAACTTTTCTTATTCCGTAAACATTTTTGGGCGCCTGAACAAAAGCCCGTTACATTACCATCATTACAACATTCCAATTTTATACGTTTTCTTACCTTCCTTTATCGTAATACTTCCAACCTAAAGAATTGTCTTTATTTCCGAACGTACAAAAACTGCTGAGTAGAAAATGTTTTCGGAAATAATATGTTCCCTTTTTCGGCTAAAACACCGGATAACATAGAAAGTTTCTCAACCTCTGAATACTTTGCCCTTGGGATTGTATAGGTCTAAAAGCATATTAACTTTAGTAAGCTGTTGCGATTGAACTTTAAAAACAATCTCCTATGCTATAAACGCTTACATAATGAATTATTATGGGGAAAAGGACAGTAATATGATAAGCAAGAGCAGTGTTAAGCAACCAAGAGATGACCCAAACTTTTACCATCAAATAAGTGGATTTTCCTTCTTGTTTAAGTCAGTTTTGTGAAAACTAGCTATGAAGAAACACTTCGGACAAACCTGGTTCCTCGATATCCGACTAACTTTTGTATGGATATTAATCTTACAGTCGAAACCAGCATTTCACGATAAAAACCGATCGGAACTTTTGCATGGAAATGAATTCGGTTTAATCCGAACTTTCATTTATAAAGTCGTCGATTCCACCTGGGAGCGTTGCAGCTATTCGGTAACTTGTTTAATTAGTAATCAAATCATGACTACGGATTGCGAATCATGCGGCTCACTGGCCATATTTATACTGGAATCAACTCGCTTGCTTCTATTAAACACTGACAGTAGAAGCAAACAAGCGTGAACGTAGTTTACTCACTGCACTTCCATTCCAAGTAGCAATTTATTTTCTTCTGTAGGGCAAGCATGGGGTTTTTCTGGGGTAGAAAAGTGAAATATTACGTTACTTTTTTGTCGAATGCTTAAATTGTTGGAAATTAATTAAATAATGCTGGACAATCCACACAGCATCATCAAGCCCCAAAAAGAATGCTAAGCAGAGCTTGATAACTGATATATCAGTTTTCTAGTACCCTTAACATAATATTAAGTACCTATAGGTACTTCATACAATACATTACATAGATATTTTTTATAATACATAGCTAACGACCAGAACACCCGGAACAATTATCTGCAGATCGTACACACAATTGTCCCGAGGCGGGAATCGAACCCGTAACCTCCTGCGTCGCAGGCGGACCTTCGCCCGCCGCGCCCCTAGGTCGTCAATTCTTTCAACTTCAATATGTATGACGTTGCGATGTCATTATTGTATATTCTACCCTAGTAATAATCCCCATGCTTGGCCTACTGATGAACTGGAACTTCTTTTTGAGAGTCTATGCGTAGCTGCGAGTCTACGTCTCCGTATTAGTAGTTGGTGAGAAAACAAAATTCTGGGAAAGTATACATTTTGGACTTTCAACGTTATGAGAATTCAACATTCTGTTCCTAAAAGAAAAAAGCACCTAATTTTACAAAAAAAATACATTCAAAGAAACTGTTTCATTTTTAACAAAGCCAGTAAAGCAGTTATATAAATAATAATCCATTATTAGTACCTATTATTTTTAAGTGAGAATGAAGTGGGCACAAAACGATATGTTATGATCACAGCCTAGGAATTAAAACAAATGAGAGTCATAAAGTGAAGTACGAAAACGCAAAGCTTAATTCCATTGTCATAGATTAACTAGCACGCCGATAAGATAATGTAATTACTTGAAATACTTAAGTTATTAATTCATCTATGGTTCCCTTTATCCCAATGTTTCTTTCTAGTTTCTCGAAGCCACGAATGCTCGCTATTAACGCAAAGACAAGACAAGTGCTGAGTAAACCAGCATCGATTTTTGTTCGGCATCGAGCTAATAACATACCGTCGCGCCGGATCGTTTATTTTTATCGTATTATAAAGTTTGAGTGTGTGGATACCGAGGGATAAAATAGTGCGCGCTTAATTAGAGGCTTTGTTGGAACTGTTCGAGTAAATTACAATGTGACCGCGCATCTGCGTACCTCGTACACTCGTATTCCAAGCAACTTTGTGTAATTTACTTGAACTTTGCCATTTCGTTACAACTAACTTCGCTAACTGTTGGATTTAAACTACTTTCACTAGATTAAAATGAATCCGCTGTAGCTAATTCTAGTTAAGAAGCTATTTAATATATTTTATGTTGTCTTGGATCTGTAATTACTAATATCCTGATAAGCCTGCGTTTACTTTGCTAAGGTTTTGTATACCGACTCTGAATCTACTTAAGCCTGGGCTGATATGATTTCGTATGAAATTAGTTTACTTATTTTAGCCGTATTAATTTCAATAGGTGTTGAGAAAACTTATGGATGCATGATCGTAAAATTTTATATTAAAATTATTTCAACGCTTAAATTTTGCATACCGTAGCAGCTTTATTTTACAGCTCGATAAATAAACTTCGTGCAAGGATGCTACCATTAAAAATTCAATGACTAGTATAAATTATTCATAACCAATGAATTCGCAGAAAACTGATGAAGTGTGAATAAAAAAAATAAGCATTCCTGTCTAAAATGCTAGCGTTCATAACCTTTATCGATACTACTCGTTTTAGATTTGGGCCAGTCTACTATTGTGACCCATATGTATAGGAACTATGGTGCGCGCGACCATAGCGATTTAATTCCCGCCACTAGAAAATTCTTGTATGATCTGCAGGTAGGTTGTTGTTCCGGTATACGTTTAATCAGATTTATCTGTAATCAGTTATCCGGTACCCATAACACAAGCGTGATGATGCTGTGTGAAAATTACCAGAATCATTTATTTGTTCAATATAATGAAGGATGCAAAAATTTAACCTATTCCGCGCAAAACCTTCTCTGATATGATCCAACGATTGTGTATCTGTTTTTTCTACAAATACATAGGTTTATTTGTAGAAGAAAAATCTACACCATAGGAATTGTTGCTAATTATTTTCATCCTTATATTTTACAGTGGATTTCCGCAAAGTAACGCCCAAATCTATTATTTATTAGTAACCGCAACACCGCAAACGGCAGCGCTAACCTTAAACACTTTTACACCCAGCCTCAGACAGGCTTATTCCAGTTTTCCCTATATTAACGGGTGTTGGTAACTTCACAAATAAACTCAGCAGCCTTAACCATACATGCCTTCCCTGTAGGAGTGTGGCATTACTTCTCTAGATAGTTATAAAAAATATTTATGGAATTCCGTTGAAATAACGTTTACCGCGATTCAATAACTACCTCTGTTTTCATAACGACCGTAATGACGCAACGAAGTCATTAAGTCTCTATTAGTCTTAACACGGAAAAAGTATGAAGGAAAGTTTTTTCACAACGCCATGTTCGAAATAAACTCGTTTCTTGGCGGTTTTAACGTCAGCTTAACATTCACGCGCTTAGCTACATCTGTCGTGTTATTCTCAAGGTCCTCGTTGTTAACGATTTTTACCGATTATCGTTGCCCATTAGATAGTTCGTGAATTGAATGAAAATTCAATTAACGATACTCCTTTACCCCCCCTGATAAGTGCCACATTGGCTTTTCGAGAGGTGGTGATATGACCAGAAGTAATTGATGACGTGATAATTACTTGTTGTACAGAAAGAGGAACGCATCCGGGTGCTGAAGCAGAAGCTAGCAGAGCGCGAGGCGGCGGCGACAACAGACGGCGGCGTCACGCAAGGTACGGGCGGCGAGCGCGAGCGCGGCGCCGTGCTGGCCGACCTCGCCACCGCCACCTCCGACTACGGCACCTCCACCAACTACACCAGATCCTCTCGCGCCTCCGTCTCTGATCTAGACTTCTCTGAAAGCTACCTCTAGAATTCTAGATATACTATTCTAACCCTTAGAAATTGTGATTGACTTCTTCTCTGACTTTTAAAAGACCCTTTATTCCAAAATGTGTAAACTGTGTCCATATACCCTATAGATGTGAATAGTACTATGAAACAATGGAACCCTGAAAATGTGTCTTTTGATAATCTACGTGCAAAGTACGGGTGCTGTGTGCTGAGGTGCCTGGTGCAGATAGACAGGCACTTTCACTAGATAAACTACCCTTACAAATCGATTGTTACCGACTTCTTCTCTGACTTTCGAATCAACCTTTATTCTTGTAACCTGTTAACCTTGCAAACTGTGCGCTATAGATGTGAGTAGTTAAATGAAACACCGAAACCCTGAAGATGTGTCCTTTGAGAAACTACACCTATGCGGTGCTGTTTGCCGAGCGTGGTTGCCTGGTGTAGATAGACTACGACCCCTCCACAAACTACACCAGATCTTCCCGCGATCTCTCTCGGTCTCGGATCTAGAAGTCTAGATAAACTACTCTAACGAACCCTTAAAATTGTAAACCACTTCTTCCCTGACTTTCAAACGATCCTTTATTCCAAAATTTGTAAATTGTGCTACCCTATAGATGTGAATAGTATTATGAAACACTGGAACCCTGAAAATGTGGTACATATAGATTACGACAGGTTTATTAACTAGGTACATCAGATCTTTGTGCGCGTCTTTGATCTATACTTTTTGATACCTCTATATATACTATTACCCTTAAAAATGTATTGTGGTTACTCATTTTGGAAAGTCAGAGTTCTTCTCTGACTTTCTAAACGTTGTAACCTTAGATATTGATTGTTTGATCCAAGTTACAAATTCTTTATTGGTCCTATTCTTCATTTAATAATAAAGATTTACTACTAGTACCACCCTATAAAACATGTCTTACATGATATTGAAACAAGATAAAGAAAAAATCCACTTATTGAAAGCATTTTCCCTATAACCCTAAGTTGTGAATGGTGCGGTGCTATCCTTCAGAATATGAAAGCTATCGCGGTCCTCGAAAACTTATAAATAATAATAATGCCACGTGGTTGACTCCATCACCAATCTGACTTGATTCGGAAAACTACCTGTTTTTCTAATCTAACTTAAAGAGACTGGATGCCACTGCTAAACATAGCCCATATTTATTTTTTCTTTTATTCATTTCAATCTAGGCGTTCAACTCAAACTGGTGTCTGGGCTCTCTGATCTACTATATTTGCCTGATAAAATTAATAATTCGAACTCTCCAATTCAAGAGTTTTTATCTAGTTAGTGCGAAATCTCCTTTCATATAGCTCCTTCCACTGTCTTGGAAATTCCTAAAATTTCCTAATTAACAACAGGTACATTTCAGAACTTAACCACTTCTAACAAACCGAAAACCTTGCTGTCTAAATCTATTTTCAAGTTGAAGCTTATTTGAAGAGGTAGATGATAAATTATTAGTTTGAGTTTAGTAATTATGAATTGTGATTCTAATGAAATAAATATTTATATATATATAACGATAGTGTCCGTCGTCTATGAATTGTCTTTTATACTACTTTCTCTAGTTACTCTCAAACAATACTCTCATGGAAGTCACTTTATCATATCCCTTGATTATTCAAATCTTCACCGCTTTAATTCTATTAGGATCTTGTTGTCGAATGAAAACTTTGTCCATAAATAAAATGTTATTAGACTTGTGAAGTTTGTTCGTAATTGGCCTTGGCTCGGAGGCGCTCAGCCTCTCACTAATTAAAAGGGACTCCTCTCATGTCATCCGATGGCCTTGATTGAAATACCTGTCTTCAATTTAGTTACGTATTTATGAGGTGACCCAACTCGAATTAACGCTAGTGTTTCGAGCGATCCTATTCATGGATTTATAAAATATTCATAAGTTACGGACGGTTTGCTAACTTGATTCGACTCCTTTAACCCTGTTCAATTACGCCTCTATTACAATAATTTAATAACTCATATCTATCGTACTCTATTATTTACGAGAAATAATATTAATAATAATTTTCTTCGAGACCTTGAGACGGTAATATTTCGTATCAAACTAACTTGTACAATGTTGGTAAAATGTTTTTGGTTTTTATCGATAACGCGCTCTATCATAATTTCAATTCAATTGAAATCCAGATCAGTGATAAAATTTGAACTCTGATAAACCTTTTTCACAATGCCGCAGTAGGGCATGAACTCTACCACTTACCGTGACATTTCAAAGTCTCGATTTATTTATAAAGGTTAAATCAATCGGAAAATTAAATAACGGTCGCTAAGAAATGGCGTAATTGAGGTAAAATTAGGTACTCGACCTTGTGGATCACACTTTACCCTAATTATTGGGCTGTGGCCAACCCTAATCATCGGCCTAGTCCCGTATCATTGTAGATGAGGGCGCTATTCCTATTCAATTTCAGCCATTCGATTCGACTTTCGTAGAAAGAACCTAACATGCTGAAGTATTTATTTAAACGAAAGTCGATATCTAATATCTGATATCTTATTGAAGCTAAATCTTGCCATTCTTTTTTATTGTGATAAATCTAAATGAATCGTCGTATACAAAATTGAAATTACCCAATAAAATGTAAACGATTTTTTTACTTTGGTATCATTCAACTCTATGATTGATAGAGTTTTTCACCTCTAAAAGATCTTCATTCTGATAATTTTGAAATATAATCCTACAATACCCTTCAATAAGCCTCCCCGCAATGAGTTACTAAAATTATGCCAGCTTAGTCATCATTTCCAAATCAAATGTTTATGCGAAGAATATCTCTTGTGTATTTTTCTACATCATTACTCCCGTAACCGAGGCGTGATCAAACCAATTTGTATTTAGAAATAAGCTTCCAACGATTTGAGTAAGCTGGTCCATCAGTAAACGTCAACGGAGACGGCACACCTGCAAGCAAAATTAATAGCAATTATTAATGTTTATTATAAATTATTAAAACATAATTTTTCTCTACGATCGCGTGTGTTAATATTTCCTTTAATTATGTCTTTGCGCGATTCACACAACTCTACACAGATAAAAGGTCCCTCGAAAATAGTTTTCTACTCCTCATATTCTTCACTATGGTAAAATAGGAACTAAAAAAGTAAAGTAAAAAACCAAAATAGGCTGAATATGTATCTCCTGTGACGTCAATGCGGACTTAATGGACCTATTACTAGATATTTCTTCGATATAAAGTCAACGTCAGTTATCTCACCTAACTGGCTGTGGCTGTCGTTTTCGTATCCAAGAGTATATAAACCATTCACATGTTAAAACCCTTTAGAATAAATTCATCAACATGTTATCATGTTAACTAACTTCCCATAAATGAAAGTATTTTAACTTTATTGTATTATTCCTTTACCTGAATTTTAGCAAGGAATATTACCTAATACTCAAGATTTAAGGGCGTTTACAGACTTGGCGTATTTACTGTGTTCTCATTAATTGCTGTTATTTTGGTGCTCATAATATTTTTATTACGTTATGTAAGGCTCAAAGTAGTTTTTATAGATGTTTTTATTTGCGGATCACATAAAATGTCTATGATGAAAATGCACAAATGTTCTCACTTCAAATACGCCCATTCTATAGAAGCTCTATTAAATCTCTCCGTGGCAACAGACGTTAAGTTAATAAAACTTGGATTAATTATCTATGCGTTCAACTTCTATGTACTTGTAAAAGAGAATAAGAATAAATTATACACAGTCAATATATTAGCATAGTATACAAAATATATTTTATGTGAAAGCAGTTTGGGCACTTTGCGGATAGGCTCAGTCCGCGCCCCTATTGGCTTGATGCATAAGATTTTATGTCCATCGTTCTATATGTACCATTCTGCTGCCACGTAGACGAAACTTAAATCTAACTCTACCTCACACATAATATACTATTTATTGCACGTACCTATAACTCTACATTTTAATATTACCGACCTACAACTCCTACTAGACTGATTTAGTGGTATTTTAGTATACTATAATGTACTTGTCTAAATCGACTCTACATTCACTTAGTCTTAGAATATTTAAACTCTATTGACGAGTGCCTAGTGTTAATGAAACCATCGCTACAACGATTTATCATTTACGCATCTTAAATATTATTGTTGATGTTATTGCAAAATACTCGTAACTCATTGAGTAACTTAAATTTCACTTTAAAATTTATTGGCACGAATTAAAATTAAAAATTTAAATAGTTCTAAGCTCAAGTTAAAGTTGGTATACATTTTCTTTCTGTAAACGTTGATTGTTTTAGATATAAGTAGGTTTAAATAACATTGTCCATAATATTTTAATTGCATTTCATATAATTATTGTTTTGTTATAGAAGCTGTAGTTGAGAAATTCATGCAGTCAAATCTCGTTATGATGCTACAAATGTGTTTGTGTTAAAGTTTAAGTCGGCTAGGATATTTTGGGAGAAAAAGACCATTTTGTGTTACCACGAGAGCTTTCAGATCGGACTGATCCGTGGATGAACAAATACGTAGGTATGCTGCTACATGTCTGTTCGTCGCGATGCGATCGGAGAACAGCGTGCTTTCCACTTCGCGAGCGATAGATCACTCTAGATCGAATTCCCAGGAAAACGAATTACACCATTTGCTGTTTGGTTAATTTTTTATTCTGCTCTGGTTTTCATTATTTTCTGATTTTTGAAATTTGCTTTTTCAAAGCAACTAATTTTTATTCTTCTTATCCACAACATTTAACACCTTACTTACCCCCACTATCTCAAAGCTCGACCTCTAAGCTTTCAAATCAAACACAGCGTGATACGAGGGATCAACTTTTCCACGTCTACACTACAGCTGTAATCCAAAGGTGGTTGGCCTGGTTTATGATAAGTAAATCAAACCGTCATTTCCAAAGTCGATAAACGAACAGCAAAGGGTTGAATCGTTTTCCAGCGTTTTCCTTATACTCGTACGTCGTCCCCCGATCCCGCGGCTTGTTATGTAAGTAGTTTGGAGATGTTGTCCCCCGTAGCTACCCAGTACCCGTGTCCGTGTCACCCGCAGCATGTTTCCACACCGCACGCCACAATGTACCTAACTTCAATTTACTGGTTTCCAGGACGTAGAGATGGTCCACTGCACGATACACTTAGAAAGCGATTCACGAATTTCAGGTTTATTTTCAAAGTCCACTGCAGTAGCCGATATTTTTATTTTCCCTTTAACTGGCTGTATTTTAGCTGTCGAACTGTTTGCCTGAAACAGTGTTTGTGCACACAGTTTGTTTTTAAGCAAGCTGAGAACGAACACAATTACGAAAATATTGGATGATCGTTTCAAGTTTTGTTACCTGATAAAAAGTTCTGGACTTGATGATGCTTCGTGAGTTTTCCAGCATGATTATTTATTTATTTAAACAGTGAATCGCTTTCGGAACAATGTTCTGATATTATGTAACCCTGACCTTGCTAAACATTTCAGAAAAACGATGTCTATGGTGTTACAGTAATCTAGTCGCTATCTTTTTGAATTTGTCCTGACTTGAATTTGAATCAATAATAAAATTACTACTACTATACTAATACATATAATCCTATTACCTCAATTTACATATTTTCCGAGTTTTAAACAATCTATGTCAAAGTGTTCTATAGCTCTACATTGAATTAGGTATCTAACCAACTCTATGTCCAGTAAAGACGGTTCACTAAATGGACTAAACGTGCTTAAAAATGTAGTACCTACCTATCTATGTGTGCTGTGTTGTCTATATCGATGTGTGTATTGTATATTACCTATTTGTTCAAACTAAGTTGTCCTTAATATTTTCGGAATAGTGCATTATTGCGAATATCGTCTTGCAATAATGTTTTATTAAATCACTTAGAATGTAATATTCTTCAGTGAATAAACATCTTAGCGCTCGTAAACCCAATTTGTTTCCTGAAATTGTATATAAATATGTAAACTGCTGAGTAACGAGATTTCCTTGCATGAATGTTTTATGTTTATTTTTGTACGGCTTGCTTTAGTTCAGTTTGAAACGAAGTTTGGGGGATATGGGCAGTAAAATTAAAATGAGAAAAGTTCATTATTCCGACGGCAGAGCCTGTGCTATATCACTAGGCATACAAAGTATAAGCTGCTGGGAAGTACGCCCAAGTACATAAAGTAGTTGCACATAGGTTTAGCGCGTACTCCTGCGGCAAACCTAAACACGAGACGGATGCCAAACAAGCGTTTCACGCTGAGGGAAACATAATGAAGACTTAATACTGTATGTGCACTGTTTGTAGACGTGTAATCAACAAAGTGCTCACAGGTTGCATTAGAAGTACTACTAGAAGTACTACGTATACTGTATTCTTCTGCATCGATGTTCTGAGCTTCAATAGTAGTTACTGCCTTCGCTTTTAGCAATCGTTTAAATATTATGTTAAGTAACGTGTTGTTTATGAAATATTTACTAATGATAAATGTTCTTTTTCTCTCGGCAGATGTACAAGATGAGCACATCTGAACGCCGCAATGCAATCTTCGAAACTCCTTACCCTAAGGTTAGGTTTACGACGAATTTTTTTTGGTTATATAAAATGGGATTTGTCTACAAATCGTCATAATAATTCCAGAGTAACCTTTATTGGTTTTGTAATCTGTAAAACATTATACTTTATATGTTTAATAATCTTTGTGATTGTAACGGAATCCAAAAAAGTTCAACATGGAAAAACTGTATAATATTTGTAAGAGATAAAGTGTTCTTATTATATAATTACCGTAAGTTATAACAAATTTATATGTACGTCAATAAACTCGATTATTACTACGTTACCTAGTTTTTCAGATCAGTTACTTATTTTAATTGTATTTACATGAATATTAACACTTTGACTGCGATTTTTTATAACCTAAAAAATTCGTGCTGCCGCTCTACACAGCGGTTGTGTTGCGCCGCACATGCGTTTCGTTCGAAAAATATTACGGCTGTGCTGAGTCACACAGATCTGTATTTTCTCAGCCGCTGCGCTAGTGTGGATTTACGCATATTAGTCACTTGTAGAAAACACATACCGTGTGATTTCAGCAATCAAAGTGTTAAAATATTTGCTGTAATAAATAGTTTTTTGTGTGCTGGCCACGTGGCGTTGCATATACTTACATAGCTAAAAACGAATGATTTGTTTAGTTATTTAAATAATTGTGTTTATTGAATCCTAGAATAAAATTATTATCTACTATTATAACATATCAAAGTAAATCTAAACAACGCATCCCGTGTAATATTTAATCGATGAATTTATTATTATCAACCTAAATCTTGTGTGATTTAGATTTGCCAAAATAGTTACTACAAAATTGTGCACATAATTATTATTAGAACACTTTCAACTCGTGTAACATGAATCTTGAACTTAAATAAACGAAATTTAACGTACCCTCATTTTGAACCGTAGCCTTTCCATTGCTATTTATTATAAAATATAATAATTACTAGGTAATTGGAGGTTGTTTTAGACTAGTTAAAGTAAAAATACTTTATAATTATGTTATTAGGTACTTAAGATAGCTAAATTTAAGAAAGTTAGATATTGTGTTTACAAAAATCTAGTCAAATTATAAATGAATTTTTAATCCGTCATTTTGTTATGAAGATATTAGATTTATACAGATGTTACAGCACTGCCAAGTTTATTGTAAGTATTCGTAGAAGAAAATATGTGACTAGTCGATACTAAAATTTGTAGAGTTTCACACATTGTCTAAATTTACTTATTATTTATTCAACGTTCAGTACCTTAGAATAAGCTCAAGTTTGAACTATTGTTCATCCAATCTAGCCGTTTGAAATCGATAATCTAAACTTCACAGAATTTCAATCAATGTTTTCAGACCGTTCTAATGACATTGAGAATATTCACAAAGTAGTACTAGATAGCTTTATTATTGTTTGCCAAGACTTGACTTAATTAGCGTACGGCCCGGGCGGGCTCGCTATTGTATGCAATTGGTGAGTCCAAGCGGCGGCGGCGGTGCGGCGAGGCTAACTAAAAATAACAACGACATCTGCGTTATTTTGATATAATGTGTTTTGTATATTATATATCTTTATTTATTTAATGGAGTTTTGTCACAAAGTGAGTATGTCACTCCGTAAAAGATCAATTCTTTATACATGGCAAAATACACAAACTCAACAAAAAAGAAAAAACAATAACTACTGCCACTGACAATGCATGGCCACCTCCATAAGGAATGTGGATAATACTGTGCGGCTTAAAAACTACTACTACTTATTACCTACATTAATGAATTACTTTGGTATAGGTAATTAATTTTCGCATCTAAGCTTATTGCGTTATAAATAGTTTTCACCGTAATATTGTTTTAGAACTTTAAGCTATATCATAAACTCAAAGATTTGACTGCATAGAATTTAAACATTTGTTACCTACTTCATCGTTATATTATTAAAATGTTACAAGGCATATAATATGTTCTAGATGTAGAAAGAGAATTGTTGATATTCTAAATACGTAAGAAATGCGAGCGGCCTGCTTTATGAAGTCACCTTTCTTCACTAAATTGGCAAATAACATACTTAGACGGGTAGTTGGTATCGTGTAAGCTTTAATTTATCAATACATTACTTTCCTGTGATCTATACTTTGGTTGTACATTTCCCCGTGTCATCACTCTGTAAATAAAGTCATCGAATGATCTGAATGTAAAAGACGCATTTTATTTTACTTGCCCATTACTCTTCGTCACTTAAATTACACTTGAGTATAACCTAAGAGTTCGCCACCTTCATGTTTAACTAATATATTTCTGTAAATTTGCCGACCATGGGTACTAATATTCCATTACTTAGTCTTCATTTAACCAGAAACGTCAATAACACAAGCTTTGGTACCCAGATGGGTCTCAATATGACCGCGTCATGACTTTAGTACAATAATGGCGCGACCACGCGTCGGCTCCAGACACTGTAACAAAAGACCCTTTATCTGCAAACAAAGGGCTTTCTCACGAATAGGACAAGTCTATAAAAAAACTATTGACACCGCTGAAGAAACCTCTAAGTAGATAGTAACCTTGATTAGTTATCTCCTAACGATTTTTACTTATACGAATAAAACAGTGATTTGATATCTACTATAAACAAAATGATTAAATAGAAACAAAACATGTTTGTGTTTTTGAATAAATTATAGGCCGATACGTAATCCAAACAAACCAAGTTCAATTAATTAATGTAAAAGCAAATGCTTTCGAATGTGCAATTTGTAATTTGGAACTTTTTATATAGCTAAATTAACACAACAAGGAAAACAAATGTGTTATTTATTACCGTTTAATTGAAAGTAGGTACCTATTCCTTTTCCTAGTTGTATTTAACATACACATCCCAGCCAGAACGAAAGGTTTAATTAGCTTCACTCTATTATTACAGTGAAGTTAGTCATTTGGCTCTGTTGTTCCAAGTTTTAACTTTGGGGTTGTTTTGAAAGCAGTTTGGCCTTATCTCCGTACCCAGCTAATAAGAAATGCAAATTCCCTGTACCAATGCCGTCAGTTAACTCAGAGCTTAAACTTCCGAGAACTCGAGAAAGGATACAATTTCCTATCCAATGTGAAACGTGTCAGCAGCGGGGTGAAAACATCAACAGATCAGTTTCAGACGCTCATCAGGCGAGATCTTTACGTTACGAGCGAAAAGCAATTTGTTGTAAAAGCAGGATTAGGCATGATTGAAGGGATGCTCGAGCCAGTAGTCATAACGCGTACCTTATGGAAGTCCCTAAACTTTGTTAATTGCATCGCTGGACTTCTCAGCCAACATCTGCGTCCTTAACTTAGGTAGGTACGTACTTTTGAAACTTCAAGCACTTTACTGAATACTGCCAGCAGATACAGTATTACGACGATAACCTACATCCTCGAGATTTGAATACCCTGAAGTCTCCTATTCTCATTGTACTGGGCATCTCATAATTTTAAAACCACATAAAAATGTGTATTTAAATATGGGCTTAAACTCTTTACTTTACCTTTATACAGATTTAAATATACAGTTTTTTTAATCAATTTTTGATGACTTTTGATTTATTTTGAAAAAAGCTAAAAATCATGATAACTTAAAAATGGTTCACTTTTGCATGATGTACATGGGGGTGAAAATTATCGCAAATAGTCACCCCTATCACCTCCTAACGGGAATACGTCGAATTACCAATAACCCTGTATACATTTTACAGTGATAAGATGGTTTCCCAGAAGTATCAAACGTGATATGTCATCTGATGCCGCCAACATACATCTAAATGTGGCGAGATAAGCCCATAATTGAATGCACATTTTTTTGCTGCGTGGTTGCAGTTCGTTTATTTTCTGCGTCAACCTTTACGGTCGCTAAAGTTCTAGAATAAACTGTGAATTAATCTATGTCTACAGCTCCAGCCACCTAGTTAATCTCGTTACGTAGGCTACTTTTAGAAAAAAAGCTTCACGAGATGACAAGTTTATTTTGGGTGAAATCTTATACCGCAGGCAGAGAAGGTACGCGTAATGCGCTGTTATGTAGGTATGGATCGGCTCCCATCGTCCCCAATCCATCATTGAGACAAATGGGCTGGTCATCACATCATAAGTATGATAATGGTTAGATGTCCTTGTATTAGCTACTAAAATTTCCTTTCACCTTTCAAGATAATTTATTGTATGGGGTTTATTTCTATGGTACCAGGGTAACTTTATTTAGCTACCTACCTGCTTAGTTGACTAAAAACAATAAAAAAAAATTAATAATGCTGGTCAATCCAAACAGCAACAGTTGTGTTATGAGTACCTACTAGATAACTGGTATACGTAATACAATACATTACGTAGGTAGATATATATCTGCAGATATTTGTTCCGGGTGTTCTGGTCGTTTTCTATGTATAATAAAAAATATCTATCTATGTAATATATAGTATTATGTATATTAGTATTAGAGATTCCAGAGCCACCCTGACACGCCACTATACCGACGAACTGCCTGACATCAGTCAAGACGAGATCGTGTTAGCTCTAAGGCAGCTTAAAAATGGAAAAGCCCCCGGTGAGGATGGAATTACTTCAGAGCTTCTTAAAGCCGGAGGAGCTCCTGTAATACAGGAGCTGCAGAACCTCTTTAACACCGTCCTTCACAGTGGGAGAACTCCAAAGGCGTGGAGCGGGAGTTTGGTGGTGCTCTTTTTTAAGAAGGGAGATAAAACCCTTCTTAAAAATTACAGACCCATTTCACTCTTGAGCCACGTCTATAAGCTGTTCTCACGGGTAGTCACGAACCGTCTCGCCAGGAGACTCGACGAGTTCCAGTCACCGGAACAGGCTGGGTTCCGCGGAGGATATGGCACCATAGACCACATACACACAGTGAGGCAGATTATACAGAAGTCCGAAGAGTATAATCAGCCCCTGTGTCTGGCTTTTGTGGACTATGAGAAGGCATTTGACTCCATCGAAACCTGGGCTGTTCTGGATTCCTTACAGCGATGCCAAGTAGACTATCGTTATATCGAGGTGCTGAGATGTCTCTACGAGGCCGCCACCATGAGTGTCCAAGTACAGGGCCAGCAGTCTAATCCCATCCAATTGCGTAGAGGAGTGAGGCAGGGGGATGTCATATCCCCGAAACTGTTCACTTGCGCATTGGAGGATATGTTTGGGCTGCTGGACTGGAAAGGAAAGGGCATCAACATAAACGGCGAGTACATCTCACACCTGCGATTCGCTGATGACATAGTCTTAATGGCGGAGTCGCTTGAGGAACTGAACCGGATGCTGGACGGCCTAGCTTCAGCCTCCCGATGTATCGGTCTTGGCATGAATTTGGATAAAACCAAAGTCATGATCAATGGTCACATTGATCCAAGGCCGGTAGTCGTACATGGTCACCTTCTCGAAACTGTTTCCGAGTACACTTACCTTGGGCAGATTCTGCAATTGGGTAAAAACAGTTTCGAGAAGGAGGCCAAAAGGAGGATCCAGCTGGGCTGGGCAGCATTTGGGAAACTACGTCGAGTCTTCTCATCATCCATACCGCAATGCTTGAAAACGAAAGTTTTCAACCAGTGCGTCCTACCCGTTATGACCTACGGAGCTGAGACGTGGACACTCACGATAGGGCTGGTCCACCAGTTCAAAGTCGCTCAGCGAGCTATGGAAAGAGCTATGCTCGGAGTTTCTCTGAAGGATAGGATTCGTAACGAATACATCCGACAGAGAACCAAGGTTATCGACATAGCTCAAAGAATTAGCAAGCTGAAGTGGCAGTGGGCCGGCCATATTTCGCGAAGAACCGACGGCCGCTGGGGCAAACGTGTTCTTGAGTGGAGACCGCGACTCGGCAAACGTAGTGTAGGACGCCCTCCGACCAGGTGGGATGACGACTTGCGAAAGACTGCAGGTAGATGCTGGATGCGGCAAGCTGAAGACAGGGCGCTATGGCGCTCATTGGGGGAGGCCTATGTCCAGCAGTGGACTGATATAGGCTGATGATGATGATGATGATGATGTATATTAGTTATCTAGTACCCATAACACAAGCTCTGCTTACCATGGGGCTAGATAATGCTGTGTGAATTGTCCAGCATTATTTATTTATTTATTTATTTATATTTTTTATACATAGAAAACGACCAGAATACCCGAAACAAAAATCTGCAGATCATCCAAATATTTGTCTCGTGGCTGTAATCGTACCCTCATCCTCCTGTTTCGCGCGGACTTTTGCCCACCGCGCGACAGGGGTCGTCAAATCTCAATACTCTCTATCCCTTTAGTCAGGGTTAGCCAATCTCTGCCCTATAAAATTGGATTTTATTAGCCCTAATTGAGCGTGAATCTGATGAGTTTCACAGCTTTTAAATAGAATAGAATAGAATAGAATAATGATTTATTGCCTGAACTTATAACTACTTATAGACTACATCATAAACTAAAAACATAACTTATCTTAAATAGATTTTACGCCATCATCCATTTGTCATATCATCGTCTCTTTAAAAACGAATAACTTCATTTAACATTAGAGCAACCGTGCTTAAAATTCCCCAAGCTTTGTGAAAAAAATATAATTGTGTTAGATACCAGGAAAGAAAAACCTTGCGAAACAACGTTTATTTCCTCTCGTCGGGTTAACAATACAACGGATTCTGATAAAAATAAATTCTGATAGCGCGGCTTACTTATAACAATAATAAGGTGAATGTATGAAGGTAGAAAACCCCACTGCCTGCGCTAAGCTACTTACGAACTCTCGGCGACTTTAGGTATTGTACTGGTATGTTGAAAACTTTCATATCGCAGGTAGGTGGTACATAGTACCTTCGCACTTACAATACAATACAAAATACTTTATTGGACACCAGATGCAGATCATTACAAAAAAGGCATTACTTTTGACAAGTACCTACAACGGTTATCGCTAAGCGACCCTTCGAGGCAACCTTTGGATGGAAAGAATTAACTAAAATAAATATGAACAGAACATTATGGATACTTTAAGACAAATAATAAATAAAGGTTTCGAATACCTAACTTACCTACTTGGATTGGACTATTCAATAGATATCATTACCATCAACATATTTTAGTTCAATGCCTTCCCTAATGAGCGCCGTAGCGCCCTGTCTTCAGCTTGACGCATCTAGGATCTGCCTGCAAGTCTTTCGCAGGTCGCCATCCCACCTGGCCGTGGGGCGACCTACACTACGTTAACGTCGTGGTCACCATTCAAGAACACGTTTACCTCAGTGGTTGTAGGTTCTTCGCGAGATATGGCCGGCCCTCGCTACTTCAGCTTCCTTGCAGGTATCTACTATTACTAGGTACTTCCATAAGTATTTACGTAAGTATGAATAACTATTGATGAATGAAAGAATGGAGAATGAAAGCACATATTAACTTTGAAAGGATGGAGGTATGTATCGACTTTAGTAAATAAATTGGGTTAACTCTCCTGAAAAAATACGAATGACCGTTGCAGCACAGATTAAAAGTTACCAGAGCTGCAGTGCACCAAAAAGACAAACTTCATTACCTACATTACGGTCTTTACCCGCGCCATACACTATCCAATTTTTAAAAAAAGAGGACGAATCGGGACAGCTTTTTCCTGTTTCAAACTATAGTTAAACTACTATCCTAGTTAATAAAAAAATCTGTACTTATCTTATCTTTTGTAAGAGCACTATTACGTGCGCACGTCATCTGATACATAGATACCAAACCCACCCTCTGATATCAAAAATATACAGCAAGTTTCATTTCAATACTGCTAGATTTAGGAACAGAACTAGATCGGGCGTAGTGAGCAAATGCAGCAGTTTTTAAATTGGCAACTAAGATTGCGCGCCACACAGGCGCCGAATTCCGCTAACCAGTCGCTTTTCTATGACAATGGTATCGTCGTAGAATCGTGCATACATCGTACACAAAGAAATTTTAGATAGTACGAGCGCGCGGGGAGATTGATATACCTAATGGTGTGATTGATATACCTTTACACACGCGTCCCTCCATTTGTAGTTTATATCAAAAGTAAAACGCAGAAATGTATCATTCTAAGTCATATACCATTGTTATGGTTAAGCTAACAAAATTAGCTAACTCAACTCAAATACCATCCTTCCGGTGTCACCCTCCTATATTATGTTTATAAGCACCAAACATTTTTGAAAGCATTTAAAACATTTTTTAAAGTTTGATAGGTTTATTACATTTATCAAAGTAAACAGAGACATGCACGGAGCAAAAAAGGTAATAATGGCCGAAAATGTAATAACTTTAATCCAGATACGAGCTTTTGGAGGTTTTATATTGACGAGGTTATTGCAAGTTTGTTTTTTGGGGCGCAACTACAGCGTGGAGCGGAGCCAAGTCGAGTACGACCCATAAACAGAGGCAGTGTCGAGTCGCATACCCAATAATCATGTTACAGAGTGAACATTCGTGATGAGACCATAGTTAGATATGGGCTATACAAGGTGTCACGTAATATCCTACTAATTTTATAAACGCGAACGTTTGTATGTTTGGGTGTTGGTTACACTTTCATGCAAAAACTGATAAACGGATCGGGCTGAATTTTTTTATACTAGTAGTTCCAGGCCTGAAATAAAACATATAGGCTACTTTTTATCCCATAAATCTATGGGATAGAATTTTAAAGCTCTGGAGAAGCTCCTCGGGCATGGATCATTCAAAATCTCTGATAAAAGCCTTCGATAGTCGGTATACCAACCGAATCCTAGCGCTAAGCAGAGGTAACCTTCGCATCATGACAAGAGCCCTAACCGGACACTGTCGCCTTAACAAGCACATGTTCAAACTAGGGCTAAGCGACACACAATCCTGCAGATTCTGCGAGGAGGCGGATGAAACGCCCCTCCATCTGCTAAGTGAGTGTGGAGCACTGATGCACAAACGCAGCATCCATCTGGGCAAGCATTTGCATAGCCCGGACGAGCTGAAAGACATCACCCCGAAGAAAATCCTACAGTTCCTGGCAGCTGCAAGGGTTAGTGGCGAACTATGAACGCCACGGCTTCGGGGCTGAAAATATAAAAGTGGCGATCACAATAGGCCTATCATGGCCGCCGTGATATGAAAGCCACCCCAAAGAGAATAAAAAAAAAAAAAAAATGGGATAGAAATAACCTTTAAACGTATCCATAGAGCAACGCGTGCGAACCCGTGAGCAGAAACTAATCCCATTCTACAGTACCATTAAACAGCTGACATGGGAAACGATCTTCGGTATCTGTCTGTAGTTACAATGGGTGTACAACAGGGATATATCCTCGATCCTTTCCTATTTCAGTTGTAGAAAATACCCCTATTTTTAGGAATCACCTCAGATAGAAAACTTCAATGAGCTCACATTATGTATAGATAAGCTATCGAAAAGACTAAGATCTGCAGCCTATGAAAAAATTGGTATACCTATTGCTGTGCTGTGGTTGCAGATATTAACACCATTTTTGAACTACAGAAGAGGGTTTTTGATGCAATTTATAATATGAGGCCCAGAGACACATATTGCGTGGCACCTTGTAGGCAGGTAGGTAGATATGAAGTGGTTTGTGACGTTCATTAGCACATTCAATGTGGACTGATGAGTCCGTTGCTTCCCAATCAGTATAGTCGCTGTTTCGGAATCAGACCACCTGCTCATTTCTAAAGCCAGAGCGTATATTGCCCTAGTAGCCATTTGCAAGCAAAATTGCCAATTAGTTTTCATAGACTTACGAACATTAGGTATGGTATATTATATAAAGTTCATTTTAAAATATTTACTAGGTAATATTAAGTTTAATTAAACGTTGCATCTTTCTGGGGTAGGTTGGACCGCTCGAAAAATAGAATTTTGAAGGCTGTCTCTGACCAAGTCTACAACAATCCTATACATGCACTGGATTCTGGACTGAAAGAAAGTAACGTGCGATAGATTTATGCGTCGTGATATCTTTTTGTTTTTAAAACTGTATTTTTTTGTGATATGTTTTTTTTGCCTGAAATAAACGAATTTTATTTATATTTTTATTCAATGATATTTTTGCCTGAAATAAACGAATTTAACTTTAGATAAATTTTAATTTTATAATTTTAGTATTTTATATTTTATTTAAATGTGTAATAATTGTGTTTTTCTATGGACCTGTCGGTCTGAAATAAATGATTTTTATTTATTTATTATTAATTTAACAATTGTCACTAACAACACCTTGCCCATTAACACTTTGACTGCGGTTTTTTTTCGACAACTTTGATCTTTTTTTTTTACCTAAAAAATTCGTGCTGCCGCTCTACACAGCGGTTGTGTTGCGCCGCACATGCATTTCGTTCGAAAAATATTACAGCTCTGCTGAGTCACAAAGATCTGTATTTTCTCAGCCGCTGCGCTAGTGTGGATTTTCGCAGATTAGTCACTTGTAGAAAACTCATACGGTGCGTTTTCAGCACTCAAAGTGTTAAGGTACTTATCTACATATAAATTCTGTTAGTTAAAACTTATACCCATCGAGGTATAAGTTCTGTTAGTTACAATTTTTCTTTTCAGTTATCGGAACCCGAAATAAAATCTAATATTGATGCCACGGTTGTTTGTGAAACTAACAAGTTCTTTACTCACATACCTATCTGTATGTAGGTCACACTCATAAAAAACCTTGTAGGTAAGAGTCAACCGATTCTCGTCAGTCAAATATGTATAGCCCGTCGTGTAAATAGACGCAGGTGGCCCAAATAAGGGCCATGTTTGTCAACCGCTATCCGAATCGTAATTTCTTTCAAGTCCCTCGTCCTTTTACTTGTCCGAAATCAGGAGTCAGGATTGAGAAAATAATGAGATTCGCAAAAAGCGGTCAATCAATTGAATGAGCTCGGATGAAATAAGAATTAAAGAGTAAAGAAATAAATCGTTGCAGGCTTTGGAAATATAATAATGTACCAAATGGCAACTGTATTCAGAACATGTCTCCAGAGGTCAGCTTCAGACGATAAACAGACGCTGAGCTCGAAATTCAATTTCCAAGTATAACCCACATGACGTACACACGAGTTTTCGGACTGTTTATTTGGGTCAAGTCAAATCATGACACATAAAAAGTTCATACAGCCAATTCCTCAAGTTTTCCTGTAATAAATTGCGAGTGTGAAACTATAAGTAGGCCCTTTACTGATATTCATGTTTATCTACCTAATGGTAATAGGCAAAACGACAAGTCAATTGCAAGAACGACTATTTTTGATCAAAGCTTTGCTTTTAACCAAGATAAGCAAACAACAATCATATTGATCAATAAAGAAGATTTGAAAGACAATAAAAAAACCAATTCCAAGAAATATTTGAATACAAAGCGAATTCACTGCTATCCTTATCTCAATAAATAGCTTTTTCTTTCAAAAATATTCATAAATGTGATATTCACGATTCACGCCTCATAACAAGTAATGTAAACTCGTATAAAAGTAATGCTCGAAGTTCGAAGTTGTATTTCAGCAAAATCACATTATTGCCAATAATTGTCTTGTATGTAAAACAAAGTATTTGATTTTTTTTAGTAAATAACTAGTTTTACACCTCAGCCAGCAATCTGACGAAAACAAAGGATCTGGAAGACAAATAGAAAGTTATACCTGATACCTTACTTTTACCTCGCATCACCAATCGCACTGAAAGCGAAAAGCCGAATATGGAGATCAGATTTACTGCTACAAAAAGTTCAATATTTCCGCCAGATTACAGAACTGAGCCAATAAACAAACCTGCAAATGGGTAAGCGAGAGCGAAAATAGGATTACTTGCTCCTTTATCAGACTCAGCCAGGCGCCCTAAACAAATTTGTCCACAATTACATTTGCTCTGGGAAATTAAATTTTATTGTGCTATGTTTATAGTTTAAATTAGTTGAACTGCGAATGGCTAGTTTCCGTTGTTGAGATTTATATTTAATACAAAACTTTTACTAATGCTTCTCATAGCACGCACGTTTAAAAAAGTTAAAAGTGTTAGAGGACACCAAAAGTTCAAAGTATCGTACATATTTCCATAGTAAATTCTTGCCTATATTTAAGCCAGCTGTAAACCGGTTTATTTAGTACCCTTGCTCGGTGGGAACACGTGAAATATTTAAACCGAAGCGCGCTAAAAGCACGTACAGCCTTCAAATACCAGGTCGCTGACTGTTTTTATGGAACCCACTTCATAATTCATGTGACGCGGTTTTCACGCGAATTCAACAATAAGTTTAGTGAAGGTTCGGGCAAGAAAAAACCAGCTTTTTTTTAAAATCTTTATTGATTAAAGAGGGTTTCATCAAATCCAGCTTTAAATCCATAAAAAACCTTTCGCCAATTCAATAATACTTAAGTTTTATATTAAATCATTATTTTTTCTATAAAAATCTCATTAAAAGTATAAGTAAGTTATAGTAAGTATGTTGAGATGATTTTTCTTACTTCTTCACGCCACAAGAGCTGGACCGACCGTGTTGAAATTTTGCATAGATGTTGATTGTTGGTATACACATAGACTACAAAGCTACTAGGTACTTAAACCTAAAATAACAATACAATACAATATACCTTTATTGCACCATCAAATATAAAGAAAATAATAAAAATAGGATCTTAATACTAACTAAATCTAGTGGCACAATCGGCGGCCTTATCGCTAAAAGCGATCTCTTCCAGGCAACCTTTGGATGGATAGGATCAGTACGTATTAAAGCTGACGGTGGCGTAATTATTTAGGATAATTACATACATATACTTATCCACAGGGAGTATTCATGACTACCTTTTATCCCACAAGTTACTATGGGATATAAATAACCTTATCTTTCAATAGAACAAAACTAAATCTATGTTGACTTGGCATTATGTATCTATTGACTACTTTTTATTCCGGTAACAACGCTTGCAAAGCCACGTGATTACTAATATTACATAAGATAAACTAGTATTACATAAGGCAAAGGTTTTTCGATGAAAATCTTTGGGAAAAGCCTCTTTGTAAAAGAAAAGTGCACCGTTAATTCGTTAAAAGAAAAGATTTTCTACTGTAGCTTCTCACAATTAAAAGTTAAAAAGCCAATTAAAAGTTAGCCATTGTAAGAGTTAGCGATTTTTGTACCTAACAATTTTACAAGAACAAACCACTAAAAAGTACAGACAGGTCAATATTATAAAGGCATCTGGAACTGAACCCGCAAAATATTCTAATTCTCCGTATGTAGATCAAACAGCCTTTGGTCAAAATAAGTAGTCATTTGGGGACGAGACTTACCTACCCAATGATCGCTACCTACGTGACTAAACGATTGGCCTCAGGAGTCTGCTATCGTACTTACCTATTATATATTTTATTATTATTTATTATATTCCTTGCAACATTTTACAGAATTGATTCAATTATTAATATAAGCTAATTATAGGCATATTTTGAAAACTGCCCACTTTTTAGACTCGACATGTTTCGAATCAGAAAAAGGACCTCTTTCTAAGTACGTTAGTTCCATAAAGTCAGGAACCAAGTAAATTGACACCACATTTTGTGCGTTATAGGTTCCCAATAATATAAATTTACTTCGCTAGTCAATAAAGTTATATCAACAACCAGTCCCGTGAGGAGGTGAATAAAACACAGACTGTTTGCTCTGGCTTGTGTTTAATTGAAACTGAGAATTCTAGCAAATAAAAGAATCCACTTTGCCCTTATTTTTTTGCCCCCGGCAAGACTTTTACGAAAGGTACACGTGGCCCTTTTTGTCTGCTTTACATAATCAAATAGGCAGTTAAATTGTGTTTTAATATCTCATTATTTTGAGAGGCTGTTATGGATTACGATGAGGATTACGGTTCCCAAAATGGAAACCTAATTTCCAATGTTATGCTTGGCGTTATTGTGTATCGCTGATTGTAAAGTTTATTCGTTTTCCACGTGACTGAAAACAATCAGCGGCGAGCGTGAATTTATAATATTCTGCATTGGAAAAATTTGAAATATATCTATAAAGATTTATTTATTGAGGAATAACAAACGACTACATTTAACTTATGTGGCCCACACTATGTAGCCCACAACGATATCCACATATGAGTTACATACATAGAATGAGTTACATACACTTTGTCTCTCTCTCCCAATAAGGTTTGCTGGAAGAGAACTCTTTTTAGGGTTAAGTTCGCCTTTGTTTAAATTTTCTAGAATAAGTTTTGTGTTATGTTTTTCGTGCAAAAAGTATAAATAAATAGAATATAAAAAACATGCAACAACATAGGATGCCTAACTAGTTAGGCTCCTCACAACTAAGTAAAGTAAATAAACTAAAGTTCTATAATGTAATGATTGATTTATGATTATGTGCTTTTTAAATAAAAGCGTTTCATAGTAATAGATTTCGGCGAATCGCAATGAGAGAACACATTTTTAACCAAACGTTTTTCCACAACAGCAAAACCAGCAAAAAACTGGTTTCATAATTTTCTTGCTCTTGATTGAAAACATCTAATAAATTTATTAATTTATTATCATGAATTATAATAATGCCTCTTACATGAGAACAGGGTTATTAGGTTAGTTTAGGTTCAATAGCTGACTCATTTAATATTTACTTAATAAGAGGTGAACCATCATTTATGATATGTTGATATTGAGCTAACACGGCACAGTTTGAACGCATTAAATGAACTTAAACTTAATTCAAATTTTTAATTTGTGAGGGTAAATTATTGTAAAGCTGTGCGCCTTCACATAGTATAGTTTTTCCATAGTTCGTCTGTGTTTTTAGTAGAACGATAAACTGGCACGATAATACGGAAAACCTATTGTATTCCCAGTTATCTATCTCTGTCTGCTATTACGGAACTATAGACAGGAGATCCGGATGTAGACAGATGAGTATTGAGCCTCCGAGTGCCAGTTTCCGAGCCTTGTATTATAACAGCATGTGCCAACGAGATGACATTGCTAGCACAATTTATTAGAAACATAACATTGTGCAACTGTCAATATTAACTGAGACTACAGAACTGATTTGAAAAATTATTTCACCGTTGGAAAGCCACACTATTTCCGGTGAACAACTTAAACTCCAATAATGTAACCCAAGGAAATTTACCTAAAAAAATCCTAAAGCATTCCTTAGATACATCGCGTGCGTTGCGAAAACTATTGATGATGGAACAAATTAATGTACGACAACTTTGCAGATCACATCATTTTCTACAAAAAATCCGTGTCTTATGTCTATCCCAAAAAACAAGGCATGTAATATTTTTTTTTTCAAATGAAATTAGTTTCTTTTTAAGATTTTTATCGATACCTAATTTTTGTAGGAATTTCCGCACATGTCGTTTGATAAAGTTTCGAAAAAACACATTGTATAATATATAATATGCTAGACCCCATTATAAAATACCAAACTCTATGGTTAGAAATAGGGTTCGTTATGTAGTTTTGTAAAACCTTTCTTACAAACTCGATCACAGACTTCAGTATTTAATTACTTAGAGCCCGCCAAAACTAAATGACATCGTCATTAGATCAACTGGATGGTCTGTAGGCGTTGAGGGTCCACAACACAAACCACTCTCCAAACTAGCGAATTTATTTGGTCAAGAAACTTCTAAATTAATGGATGGCTGTAATTTATCAGACGAAGTTTGTAATTGGACAAAAAGACATAAATATTAGAGCACCGCGAAACGTCTAACCTGTGCCGATTTATTTCGGTTCGTATTTGCGGTTTCTCTTTCATTACAACTACTTTAGTAGTTGGTAACATTTAAACTTTGTAAATTTGCTCAAGTGTTGACACATCCACTAAAATAGTCGATCTGACTCTCAAAGATCTAATGGTTCATCCACATGTAGACTTAGCATCGGCACGCCAAGGCTGTCAAATCAGCGATCACAAAGACAGAGACATAGATAAAAGAAGAAGAAGACTTTTACATCGACTCTCAAAACGTGTGGTTGGACTATATTCTTATATCGTCCAAGTCACGATAATATTTACTTTAAAAGTACTTAACAATAAATATAATTTAAAAAAATATTTACTTACTCTGGTTACATTTACATAGTCGAGCTTCCTTGAAAAAGAATTTCAGTGATGCAAATTCTGTTACGAACTTAACTAGGTGGTTGCAAAGTTTGTTTTATGCAGATAGGTAAGTTACAGCTAACTTCACTTCTACTACGTTATAACACTACAAGACGACCGCTTGTCAAACAAATACAAAATACAACAAAATACAAAAAAAATATTTACCAAAAGTTAACAAATAAATTAATTTAAAGTTTACACCTTAACTTAATTTATGTACATATTCTTACATTTTAGAGTTGATTGGTCGAGGTGTTGCAGTTAACAGTGACCCCCGCACGACTAGGCCTTCCGCGGGGTATCAATACATTTTCTGTTTGCTTGTAAGGTACGGAAATTTTCATAATTATAACTTGAATACTTAAGGGGCAAGTTGATACGTATAACAAATATAATTATTATTGTTATTTCAAACAGTATTTTGCCGTAAGTTAAAAAGAACACAAATATTAGATAGAAGATAGATAGAATATACTTTATTGCACAAAAAGTTGTACATAGGCGAGCATAATGAAATAGCATTCTCTACCTGCTAACCTTTGGGAAGTGTGGACAACAGTTTGGTAGGTAGTGCTATATAATAGAGATAATAAAATATACTACTCATAATGATACTAAGCTACTTATATTATACTTAAACAGTAATATATATACCTATATAAATAATTAATATATAATTATAATTACGTACCGAATTATTCTTGCAATATTGTACATAAATACAATAATTATTATTTTATGTGTAGACATTTGTATAAGCATGATATTATTATTATCAACGTCAAGCACGGTATTATCTTACCAGTTAGATAATACGGCGTTTTCACCTTTTTGGTATTTAATCATTTAATTTTTCTGTATTTGATTTTAACGGTTTTGCCACGCCCGCGCCGCCATAGGTATAGTTGAAAAAAATCTTATCAGTATCTTATTTTGTAACCCTATTCCAAGCTAAGCTATAGTCATTCAAGCTTATGGGCGCGGTAAAATAAAAATCTCTAAATATTTAGAAATTATATCAACCGTACCACATCACAATTCCTTGCTCTGGTTCTTTTGACAAATCATCTTTCTTTTAGCTTAGAACGGAGGTAATGTGTGAAATGTATCAAAGAATAATATGCATGCCGTGATTTCTGATGGTCATAATTATGGACACTAATTTAACATTATTAAGGGTCCGGCGACCCTCGCTTGCAAAAATCGCTCCGAATATCGCTGTCCCTGTTAACCCTTGCGCCGCGCCCCATACGAGCGCGATAGCAATATTAGCCGTAAAAAATTTGGTTTGTTCCGTAATACCAAAAATTATGACTGAAAACTTTTTGTATTCTTCACAAAGTATTGTTATTCTGTAACTAGACAATATAAGCAAGCAGTAAGATATTGTTGTTTTTAATACGAAAAAAATAGCAAGAAAACTTGTCCATTTTCGCATAAAAATGTGCAAAGTGAGATTGGCTTTCATTTCATTTTAGGTAAGTATTTCGAAAAAAATAACTATTTGGGAACCTAGATAAATACTATTTTAACACAAATAATGCAATATTATAGTGGAAATATGCTTGAATTAGAAATAATTTTGGTATTACGTTTGTATGAAGAATTCGTCCCTCCGGAGGCCCCTTAATAAAATCATTAATAATACTGGACAATTCACACAGCATTATCTAGCCCCAACCTAAGCAGAGCTTGTGTTATCAGTACGGATATACAATACACTGCTTACATGGATATTTTATTATACATAGAAAACATCCAGTAGGTACGCCCGGAACAAATATCTGCAAATCGTATAAAAAATTTGCCCCTTTTAATTTTTCTTTTAATAGTTTGGGGTGGGAATCGAACTCGGGAAACCCGAGGAGGGATCCTCCTGCGTCGTAAGTAGGTACCTTCGGCAGCCGCGCCACTGAGTTCCAAAATAAACTACGCATTGGTTGTTTTGGTGCCCGCTTTGGCGGAAACAAGTCTTATGCATACGGTGCATAGCAATGTCATAATTAATTCCATTTTTGGCCTTGTTAGAATACCGGAAGAAAACACCTAAAGACAAGTTTTATACAGATTTTAAAGTTTGATTGCTATAATCAGTATACAAATACCTTGAGCGATGTTTGTTGTGACTTTTCCCCTTTGTTATTCTTCGCTACGAATGCCTGGATTCTCGAACAATATAGACGTAGAAGCTGTGTAACGCTAAAACCACAGACCCTATAATTGACATTTGAAAGCCATTTCAATAGCCTTCGAAGTCCTTTTAATAGCCTTCGTCTCACTATAGCAAATTACGAAGGCCATTCAGAGGCCATTCAAGGATTGGTGTTTTTTTAATTACACTGCGGCGCGACTTATGAACGGAGAACCGTTGATAAAAATAGCATCGTAGTACTAAGAAATTAAATAATAACCCAAAAATTTTGGATTTCGACGGGACTTGAAACCGCGCCCTTACTATCCCTTTGGATCCAAGAAGTTATTATATTACACATATTAAAATTCAAATAAATTTCAATATTGACATTAACAATTGCCAGCATTGTCCCCAACATATATAATATATTAATACTAGCTGCGCCCCGCGGTTTCACCCGCGTGGTGATAGATATTTTGGATAATATACAATATATCTTTATAAATTGTAGCCTATGTGTTATTCTGATGTATAAGCTATATTATCGTATAGTTTCATTAAAATCCATTAACTTTTTACGTGAAAGAGTAACCAACCCATACTTACAAACTTTCACGGTTATAATATTAGTAGGATATATTTACTTTTACCCATACTACGTTACATAACACCATAGCATTGCGTTCAAAACTTGTCTCTAGAAACATCTAAAGCGGAAATTTAAAAGGTTTTTTGACCTTAGAGACCGAAGGTAATCAACGTCGGATGTTATTTCCCCGCTCTAAGGTCGGATTGCATATCAATAGACATTATGCAATCTCGATCGAAATTGATAGGAATATTAACTAATATGTAAAGTTTATTTTGTTTGTTCTTTATTTTGTTGTTTGCGAGTAGCATCGAGTCATCTGGCTACGGTTAAAGCTGCGGTCATTAATCCATTACCACCCAGCTCAAAAAAGTGCATTCGTAAATGGACTTAGCTCGTACATTTTTCAATATTTATATACGATACATATTACTGTAACAAAATGGCTTCCCACTTGAAACAAGTAAACCTTACGCACCATTCTTATTAATCTATTTCTTGAGGTAATAGGAAAAAATATTGGGAACGTGACCGAAATTAGGAGGGTCGGTGAGGAAAACACCCTTGCACGTTATCGGAGCAGTCAAAACAGCTCCATAAATATCATCCCCTGGGGTGGACGCTATGCATTGTTTTTATTGCAAAATACGATCGCTCAAATGTTTTTTACCTTCAAGTTTTTCTTGCTTACTAATTTTTTCCTATTCTAAATACCAACAACAATTACCTGAACATGTGAAGATCTGAAAATGTATTATCCAAAACTACTGAACAGATAAAGATGAAATTTCGCAGACATAGAGAACATAATCCTACTAATACAATAGGCTACTCTTTATCTGGAAATAGACGCGGTCGGAAGCTAGGAAATAAATAATGCTAGACATTTTCACATAATATTATCTACATAGCTTAAGAGAAAGCTAAGCTTTCGGCAGCAAAGTAGTGGATACCAGCTGACTGATCAAAGGTTGTAGTAAATAAGAGGCACACAACACAGCATACAAATGAACCTACAATACCCAATAAATACAATACCAAAATAACAATACCAATTCTCTATTCCCTGACTCTCATAATACGATGAAACGGAAGACCGTCGAGCTGGAGGCACAGGATCAACGGTTTAAAGTGCTTTCCGATGCACGGGGGTGCAACACCGACAATTTTGTTCCTTAAATTATATGTATTCAACATGTAAGCAAACAAGCATTCTTTGATTTCTCTACGCAGAGCAGACACAGGTAATACTAGTCTACTGCTGGACATATGCCTCTTTTAGAGTGACATAGCTTAATATGGAATACTCAATGTTTTATTGCTTACTTGTTTAGAAAGAGGTTTTAAAATAATATTACAGAAATCCAACATGCACCCTGCAATGTCATTGAGTAAAAGGATCCTCATTGGTCTTAGGTTTGAGGTAACTGTATATAATGTAAATATGTAGATTATAGTTTGCAAAATCCCAAATCTCATTTATTTCAAGATATATGCTGTAGATGATGGCTCTACCTCTGAAGCTAAGTCGGTACTCGCAGTGCTATCCTCAGCACGCATCACAGGCGCCGCTGTACTACTAGTGGTAGAGAACCAAGGTTCAGGCATGGACGGGAACCTTATGGTGCTGTCGTAGCAGCAGACGAGGTCATGATGGTAGCACGTGCGCGATATGTAGAGCATGTTGGGCTGCTTACATTTCGCACGCGGGATACATGCTCCTTTCTTCGCGACACATAATGGATCTGGAATAAGAAATAGTTTCCATTGTCATCATCGTGCGCAGCCTGATATTACTGACGTGGTCCTAATAAACACAAAGAGACCTAATGTGTAATCATCCATGTGCTATGCCATAATAACACAAATTCCCAGAGAACATAAAAAGTCTCAAAAAGTAGGTAGATAAGTTCTAAACCACACTTTAATTTGGTTTTGTCGGGTAGTCTATGCTCAGAGATGATATAAAAATATTTAAAAAAGAACAGAAGATATTAAAAAATTCAACCTGATCCGTTCGCTGCGGTCCGACCTACCACCAAACCTACCCCTGACCGGGACGAACGAAACCCTACCTCCATGCTGTACTCGGTATTTTTTGCGTGAAAAAGTAAAAAAATAGGGTTATAAAAACCACCTTTTTTGTGCAATTTACCACGGCCCAAACACCGAATATCTGAACAAAAAAGAATCCGCGTGTTTTTAAGAAACAGGTTGGAAGAAGTCAAGCTTATAGACAATAATTTTTTTTTTATTATATGATGTTACTAGCTGCGCCTCGCGGCTTCTCCCTCGTGGAAATCTGTGACAAATAGTTTATTAGTTTATAGTTTATAAACCTTCCTCTTGAATCACTCTATCTATTTAAAAAAACCGCATCATAATCCGTTACGTAGTTTTAATTATCTAAGCACACAGGGACAGATAGACAGCGAGAAGCAACTGTGTTTTATTCTATGTAGTTATATATATAAAATATATTACATACGTATGTTAGTAGCGAAGAATATCTCCTTCCCTTGGTCGCTCAGCGCTGTATATACTTGATCCCTGTACAATTTTGGATACTTATAATCAGGATACGAGTTGTTGCTCACGTAAGGCTTAAACGTTGGTGTTTTCCTTCCTTCGCACGAAATTATAAATATAGTTATCAATACAAGCAATGTTATTTTTTCCAACATTATACGATCCTCCATCAAACAAACATCAAAAACAATTGGTTTGGATAACGTGAAATTTGGTTGATTAGACTAATCATTTTAAGAGCTCATAAAAATAATAATCAGTAGTTACCTAACCAAGCACAAAACGTACTTAAGTAGGTCAGGTAATCAAAGATTAACTGCTGCAATCCTTAGTTCCTCATTTTTAACCGACTTCATAATAGGAGGAGGTTCTCAAATCAACTGTTTTTTTTAATGTTTGTTACCTCAGTTTTCAACTTTCGACTGGGTGAACCCATTTTGATGATATTTCTGTTTTATTTGAAAGCTTGTGCTTCCCGTGTGGTCCCATTTTAATTTGGTCCAGTTCGAACAATGGCATCAATGAGAAAACCTTATTATTCTCAAAATTCGCATTAAGTATGTGTGCGACAAATAGACGAAAAGTCAAGATCACGCCAACCGATTTCGATAATATTTTTTTAAAAATAAGTTTTAAACCCGTTTTCATTATTTAGGAAATTGAAGTCAGTTGATAGTTATTTTTTAAATACGCCAAATTATTATTGTTCAAACATGATTCCTAATTTTCAATTTATTTATTTCTTCTCCCAATGGTCTTACTTGATAGATGCTAGTAGGTAGAGGTTATATTATAACAATACAAGATATTATGATAGCAGATTTTTATAAAAAAAGTGGAATTTTTGTTTAGGTACCGTAAACGATGAGAAAAATGGAGAATCAAGAACTAATGATGACTACATACTGAATAGGTAGGTAGAGTAAGATTGACCATTAGATAAGTTGTTATTGTTTAAAGAACGTCAAACTGTAGATAATGATAGATAATGTTCAGGTGTTTTGGGACCATGACGAACATGGTAAGTAGGTAGGTAATAATCATTATACAAGTAAGTATTTATAGAAGAGAGAGGTACCTTAAAAGATTTATAATACCTAGCAATAAGGCGGCCTGTTGTACCTACTGTTTTTATCTGATTTCGAAAAGAGGAGGTTCTGTGTTCGACTGTATGTATGTTTTTAAGAGCTCATTAAAAGTTTTTCCATTGTTTGCATTCGTCGTTAATAAGTGCAAGCCCCTAACGGTGTAAATATTTCTTCAGCCAATAATTACAAAGAAGTGCATAGTATACCTATAATAATAATATGCACTTGTACTCTCTTGTACTGAACTAACCAATATGTATTGCCATTGACATTCAACGTGTCAAATGTGGCAATACTGCCAGCATTCTGGGCACTCTTTTGGTGATGGATTTTAACACTTTGACTGCGGTTTTTTTTCGACGACTGCGATCTTTTTTTTAACCTAAAAAAATCGTGCTGCCGCGCTACACAGCGGTTGTGTTGCGCCGCACATGCGTTTCGTTCGAAAAATATTACGGCTGTGCTGAGTCACACAGATCTGTATTTTCTCAGCCGCTGCGCTAGTGTGGATTTACGCATATTAGTCACTTGTAGAAAACACATACCATGTGATTTCAGCAGTCAAAGTGTTAAGGAAATTGATATTAGTCTAGGTATATAGTTCTTTGCATATTATGTTCTTATTTATTAATGTTATCTCAAAACTGTGGGCAGCTCAATCATAAGATGACCAATCCTGGCCACAGTTGAGGGGATATTGACAAATCCTGCGATATCAACCGTGATAAGTATCCGTACCTACTCAAGACTAGGGAAGTGGGTGTCCTTTGTAAATTTAGGACACGACAAAACGTTCCTTCGCAATATAATGCATTGTTAAAATACTATGATGTAAGTGCTAAACATCACGAGGGTCATTTGGTACTCATAAATAAAAATCCTTGTACCTATCTCATTATAATAAATTTTGACTTATGACTTTTTAATTGTTGGTTTCTGCGCAGTATTATTAGTACTTACACCGTTAGTTGCTAATGATGCGACCGCCACTTGTATTTATGAAAAACTGGAGTAGGTAAAAAAATATGGACATGTTCCGTAGAAAACGGATTTTTTAAAGAAATAGGGTACCTTGTGATACAATATGTATAGATAGTTCGAAGTTGAATGCCTATCTCTTGTGTAGTTATGGAAATCTACAGCCCAGAGTTTCGGTAGCCTGGACCCCAACTCTGTATATTTTCGTCTCCAGTTGCGAAGAACGGCCGGGCCGTGAACCGCAACGTATAGTATAGCTAATCTTGTTTGCTTCGGAGCAACAATTTTCTTGCTTCCGAAATTAAGAACAGTACATACATTTAAAATAAATACATTAATTTAATCATCATCAGCCTATAGACTATAGCAGTCCACTGACCATTAATTTAATACAATGTTTTAAATCCACATACATACTCACCTTGTAGATACTGTTGCTCGGAATCTTATGAGAGCCGTGTCCTCAGGAGCATCACATACACTCGTTACATTCGAACAATTCAATAAGTGTTTATATTTGTTTGTGTAAGTGTTAATAAGTGTTTGACGACCGATGTGGCGCGGTGGGCGAAGGTCCGTCTGCGACGCAGGAGGTTGCGGGTTCGATTCCCGCCTCGGAACAATTGTGTGTACGATCTGCAGATATTTGTTCCGGGTGACCTGGTCGTTTTCTATGTATAATAAAAATATCTATCTATGTAATATATTGTATTATGTATATCAGTTATCTAGTACCCATAACACAAGCTCTGCTTACCTTGGGGCTAGATAATGCTGTGTGAATTGTCCAGCATTACTATAAAAAAAAAAAAAAATTATTAAATATTATTTTAAATTACTATTGAATCTTTGTCGACATAGACAATATTAAACATCAATAAATTACATACGAATAGTATTATGTAGATAACTCATAGCTTGTTGTTACTGATCTCAAAAAATCTGTAATGTTTTATCAGTTTTACTAAAAACTAGTGCGGGCATCATCATATTCCAATAGTTATTTACAACCATGTAATGATCGCGTGTGCGACAAAGCCCTTTATAATATTGAGAATAAAAAAATTTAAAAAAAAATGTTCCGAAATAAATTACTTGAAAAAAATTACTTTAACAATTACATGTTATTCGTTTTTTGTTTATTGACCGAAATTTCAGTGTGAAATAGACAGAAAAAAATATACTTTCGAAAGTAAAAATTTAGACACTGCGTCTATTATGAACTTTGCGCCACAATTTCGGTTTTCGTAGACACCCTAACTAAACGTAGTAGGTACTACCTACTACGTTTAGAGTACCGATATATCAAAACAAAGCACGAATGAATTTTCGTGCTTCGATGTATCAACTAAAGAAGGCTTTCCTAAAGGCCCTTCTCTAATAAGGAAATAATAAAATAATGTTTGCTTTAATAATAATACCTACCAACCAGCCAGTTAGATTTTTTTTTTACTTTTTCGTTAGCCCTTGCTTGTACCTACATACTGCCAAGCCTCCGAGCAATGGACTTGCTACGCTTAACCTTCCACTGAGCAGCCAGGCAAGCCTTCGCCTCAAAGTTAGATTCCTTCCAGCAACGTCGAATGATTTCGGCTTTTATTATAGACAATGTTTACAAACCTGCCAAATAGTAAATAGATTCGTGTTGCGTTAGTCGTGTTGAACGTTTAGTGTTCGCTAAATATTACGGAATTTCAAAACCCATAAATAATAATCAAGTTAATAATACTACTAATAAACATTTTATACTACTATTTATTAGTATTTATAAAATTTTTGAAGTAGCATTCCAAGATGTGGGCCGCAGCGTACTTATTCGTGATATTTTCCTTAACATCGTATTTTGTGAAAAAAATGCGGAGTGCAGAACCGAGTACCATCAAATATTATTTTACTTTTGGCATTTTCTATTTTGTAACGTCGTTGATCGCAGCTGTATTGTGGCCTCTTTTCCTATTGCGACCAAAGGACGTAAAGAATTCAAAGTAAGTATTGCATGGTTTTTTTAATCATTATTATGGGGGATGCTATGGAAGGACCCACCATAAAATCCATAGGCACAATGGATGGTTATTCTTAGGGTGGCGATGGTTAATACAGTTATTATGTTACATTACATTCACATAGGTCACATTATTTGAAATAAAATGTTTTGCTAAATTAAATAAATAATATAACACAAAAATCAAATGAATATGAAAAAACTTTGATAAAATTTTTATAAAAAGTTAAAATCTAGCTTTTTAAAGAAAATATTTACCCCTATCTGTGAACCTCTGAGAATAAACAGAGTAAATGCATTAGTAACTTTACACCAATATGATAAATGCGATAGTTCGGATGTTTTGATGGATGGATGAATGCAAGGTTTGTTACTACATCACGCCAAAACTACTGAACGGTTCGGATTAAAATCTTGCTAAAGTAGCTCTAGGCCTAGAATAAAACTAAGGCAAATTTTTTCCCATAAATCAGTTCGCATGGGTAAAAATAACCTTAAAACATTTATCTCTGTAATACAGATATAAACTGAAACAGAAACCTGCCATTTGTTTTGTATATTTTATTTTGAAATAAATGATGATTGATTTGATTTTTTGATTTCCAT
Organism: Eupithecia abbreviata; assembly: GCA_943735965.1. NCBI lineage: Eukaryota > Metazoa > Arthropoda > Insecta > Lepidoptera > Geometridae > Eupithecia > Eupithecia abbreviata. Next base: position 8,940,411 of record OX030976.1, read on the forward strand.
AGAAACAACATGTGCACAGCCGCGGGCAGAAACTAGTATAACATAAAGTACTTTGATGATTATTTTTAGAATTCTACCGCATCCCTTATAATAATAAACCACTGATCCCATAGGTAAAATAAAAACACAAGGTTAAACCACAATTTACCTACAACATAATGACATCAAAATGTACTTGAAAGTCTTATCAGCGTCTGAAGATTTGTTTGAAAACATTAGGTAACGAGTTTTTGCCCACGGTTTAAGCGAATATTCAGTCCGAACCGTTCAGTACTTTTGGCGTGAAGTAACTAACAACCTAAACTTTCGCATTAAAATATTAGTGTGATGTACTACCTGCTGCCTTGTGTTTTTATCAATATAAATAAGATTTTAAGAAATTTGATAGGTGCTGTCCCAGCCACTGGTGGATACAAAAGCAGACAAAAAAATATTATTCACTTCTCTTGCTCAAAGTGTGTCATTCATTTATAGAGTAGGTAGCGGCCGTAAAACTTATGTCTAGTGACTAGACATACGTTTTACGGCCGCTAACTACTCTTAGTCCTATGGAATGGACTAGACTCTAGTCCATTCCATACAAGAGTATTTTTTATTTTTAGATTAAGTCTTCAATCATCAGTCAGTACAAGACATTCGTCCCCTTAAACAAAGACTCGACTATTTGGTATTCCATTTACAAAGAACATTTTTTTTTTTTTAAGAATTTGAACTAAAAGCACCTGGTAATTGTTGGATGTTTATAAGATGGTGATTCTTTGTCTATGGTAGAATGCATGGAAATTTTGCGTTGCGCATAACGAAGGCACAAAAAGAGTTGGTTCCTACTAGCGCGAAATCACTGGGATTTTTAGTTTAATATAAATTGAACTAAAGGTGACCGTGGCTCGTTTAATTGTAATATGCAAATGGAACAAAAGAATAATTAGAATGATTCTGTTAGTTGCGGTCGAAATCACTGGTGTAAACAATCGCGAAATATATTCAAAGATTTGCGACAAATTTGTGAACTAGAGAAGTCAAAAAGTGTGTAATGTTGTTATGAAAGTAAGTTTTTATTTTCTCGCAATCGAAGTCCAAAACCACTTATTATAACTCGGTCTGGTCATAACAACCAATCTCGTATATAATGAGGTGGTTTTGTCCCTTATGTAAAAATATACTATAGGTGGAGCTATAGTATATTTTGTACTTATCTGTTGTAACGTAACAGGTTACATACCTACCTACGTTTATTTCTAACTTTAACTCGATTCCTACAGATCGAATAAACTCGTGGCTAGTCTAGTTAGTCATTCGTCAGCGCACTAACTAGACGCAAGTAAACGCGCCAACACGCTTGATCACATCACTACGGACGGAGATTGTTTATGGTCTCGCAAGGCTGACGTTGGCCGGTTGCGCGTGAGACGTGAGACACGCCATTTTCACGTTGCTGGTCGTTTGATCAAAAACACCACGTAAAATCCTAATCGATCTTCGATTGAGTAAATTTATTTTAAATTGTATAAATTAGTGTGTGTAGTTTAAACCCCTGTTGGGGTTCAAAGTCCACCCTAAGGGCAGTCTCGTCTCCGGCCGGACTTTCCACGAGCTGCGTTACCCTTTTGGACCTGTAACTCCAGCCAGCGCTTACACCTTTCGTCGAGGGTCTCTGCTACACCCGCGGCGCAATAAAGGAAGTACTGAGGAAGAAGGAAAATAAAGTGCAGACCTTTTATAATCAAGTAGTACAATTTAAAATAAATTTACTCAATCGAAGATCGATTAGGATTTTACGTGGTGTTCATGATCAAACGACCAGCAACGTGAAAATGGCGTGTCTCACGTCTCACGCGCAACCGGAACAGGCCAACGTCAGCCTTGCGAGACCATAAACAATCTCCGTCCGTAGTGATGTGATCAAGCGTGTTGGCGAGTTTACTTGCGTCTAGTTAGTGCGCTGACGAATGACTAACTAGACTAGCCACGAGTTTATTCGATCTGTAGGAATCGAGTTAAAGTTAGAAATAAACGTAGGTAGGTATGTAACCTGTTACGTTACACTGTATGTCTTATCTATTTCCTTATATTTTTTTCTTGTTTTTATACTTTCTTATTATGTAATGTATCGTGTTATGTGTTATTTATGGTGTCAAAAAATTTATTTGCTTGAAAAAAAAAATTGGTGGAGCCTGGCGAGTAGGATCTAAGAAGGTAGAGGGCCTCTTAGTTTATAAGCCTTAACTTTAAGCAACAGCTAATTAGTCAATCACTCAGTCAATCATGTCTTCTGTTGACTAAGTCAGAATAAGAATAACACAGATAGGATATTGTAGTTTACGTTGTATTTTCATAAGTTAAAATAACTTAACGATATATAAGTTTAAACTATGCAATCTTTTTAATATCAAGGTTATTCATTCAAGTTCAACTTTTCGACGACGGTGGTGTTTTATTGCGAATAGGAAATAAAACATGTTGTACGAGTATGCTAAATTGTTGCGTTATTCATTAGACTGGAATTACCGAAAGAACGCACCGTGCTAAAATATAGATAGATATATTATAAATAAATAAATAAAATATCTTTATTTCGGATATCCATAGATCCATTATTATGTAATTCTTTATTTCATAGCCTTAAGAAGCAGTTGGCACTTAATCTAGACTAGACTCATCCTATAAAGATGCAATGAAATTGCATTTTACATTGGTGGCCTTATCGCCTAAAGCGTTTTTAACCAAGAAGTAAACATAAATTCATAGAATCTTATGGTCATCTTCATCATCATCATCAGCCTATATTAATCCACTGCTGGACATAGGCCTCCCCGATAAGCGCCATAGCGCCCTGTCTTCAGCTTGATGCATCCAGCATCTACCTGCAGTCTTTCGCAGGTCGTCATCCCACCTGGTCGGAAGGCGTCCTACATTACGTTTACCGAGTCGTGGTCATCTTCGACCCCCTTTTATTATTCTTCGCTACACTCTTGTCACCTATTCATATTCATCATTGTATTGCATCATTGTGTATATTTGTAGGTCTTAATATCTAGGTAATGTATACGCGACACAATGGTACCCAAGCAAGCAGGTTGTGGCAATAGGTACTGAGAGTGGAAGTGAGCTGGGTTTCAGAAAAAAATTGTTTATTAGATGAGAAAGAGAACAGAAAAATATAATTAAATATATGTTATTTAATTATATTTTTCTGTTCTCTCTCTGTTTCTCTCGTTGTAAATAAAATAAGTACAATATAATAATAATACATGTCAACTATTTTTCATAATTTTAATATAATTTGTCATTACGCCCAGCCCCTCAACAAGAATAAACTAGGTGACCACGACACATTCGAAAAATTTGTCGTAGAGTTTATTCTATACATGAATAAACTAGGTGACCACGACAAATTTGTCGTAGAGTTCGGTCACCAAGTTTATTCTATACATGAATAAACTAGGTGACCACGACAAATTTGTCGTAGAGTTCGGTCACCAAGTTTATTCTATACATGAATAAACTAGATGACCACGACAAATTCGTCAAATTTGTCGTAGAGTTCGGTCACCAAGTTTATTCTATACATGAATAAACTAGGTGACCACAACAAATTCGGCAAATTTGTCGTAGAGTTCGGTCACCAAGTTTATTCTATACATGAATAAACTAGGTGACCACGACAAATTCGTCAAATTTGTCGTAGAGTTCGGTCACCAAGTTTATTCTATACATGAATAAACTAGGTGACCACAACAAATTCGTCAAATTTGTCGTAGAGTTCGGTCACCAAGTTTATTCTATACATGAATAAACTAGGTGACCACAACAAATTCGTCAAATTTGTCGTAGAGTTCGGTCACCAAGTTTATTCTATACATGAATAAACTAGGTGACCACGAAAAATTCGGCAAATTTGTAAAAAAAAAACAAAAGTTCTCAGTGTAGATTTTCTTTCTCAGGTTGGCATCTGTGTAATCATTAAATATAATAAACAATCATTAAATACAAAAACATTAATCACTTGTAAATAGATAAAACCAGTAAATGCCTTGTGCTGCATACAAAGAACACGCAGCGTTATTCCCTTGTAGGTATCTTTATCTTTATTATTTATTGCAAAATAAAATACACAATAATAAAGAAGAGTTCTCTTCCAGCAAACCTTAGCTATAACTCACTGTATTCTTATACTCACACCCATTGCAACTTAACACATGTCTTTGCTTAACACCTTCTAACAATTCAGATTTCGCGGCAACGGCCTTCTTTATCTACTTGTCTAATATCTAGATATCTAATCAGTTTCCTGGAAATTGTTGGATGTATGCGTCAGCGTCTTTATCTTGTCAACAAGAAGATAAACATACAGTTTAGCCCACCACACATCCGGTATGGACATTATTTTCAAGCTAGAGAAGTGAAAAGTTTTACAAATGATTTTCAGACTGATGGCGTCTATTGGCTCAGATGAGCGCGGGGTGGTACATATTGAGCGCTCTTAACGTGTATCTAGGGATTGCAATCCCGCAAAACGGGATCACGCATTCCCGCGGGATCCCGCTTATACTTAATTAATAGAAAAGAAATTATTTAATGTAAGAAATGTTTAACAATCGTTGATTTTTCCTAAAAAATCCGTAGTTACAATTTGATTTTATAACATATTTTCAAAGATGCGGGATACCGCGGGATTGAATGAGCTGCGGGATTGCAATCCATACGTGTATCATATGCGTATTGCCCTGTTTAGTTTAGACTTTAGAGGCGTGAGGGTATGATAGTAAAGTATACCACAAATATCAGAAGGGCCGTTCTGCTTCTTGTATGCTGTGTAGCATAACATCCTACAAATATTATAAACGCGAAAGTTTGCAAGTATGGATGGATGTTTGTTACTCTTTCACGTAAAAACTACTGAATGGATTTTAATGAAACTTTACAATAATATAGCTTTATACATCAGAATAACACATAGGCATTCATAAAGATATATTTTATATTATCCAAAATATATATCACCACGCGGGTGAAACCGCGGGGCGCAGCTAGTTAGTCTATAAATTAATATAATGGAAATATGATTTAGGTACATACATACAATGAACCAAAAAGCATTATCGTTTTTATGGAACGAGTTTTTAAAAATGTTTTATAACTTGAGATTTTAATAACCGCAATTCAAATCCAATCCAATCAATTCAAATCATTTAGGTATTTGCAAACATGGGTCACAAATCATTAAAATCTAAAAATTATAAACAATAATAAATTTTTTTTAACGTTAGTCATAAAAATATAATTAAATACAAATAATTAAACATCAAGACAATATCCATTCATATAATAAGTAACACAATAAGAAGAACATCTGTCTATAATACTAGGTTTGATTTTTTGTTTGTTTGTACTGAATAGGCTCCGAAACTACTGGACCTGGAAGCTACACTATCCCCGGTGAACATAGGCTATATTATGTTTTCAAACAAGTAAGGGATCCGTACTAAAACTGGGCGAAGCCGGGAAGGTCCGCTAGTTATAAATAAAACGAGTACATACTAATTACTTACGCGATCTAACAGTATAGTATTTACTCTGATAATAGGCTTACATAATCAATTGACCATTAATCAATTGATACTAAAATCTAATTTTGTATATGAATAGCAGTTGAACACTTCTGATTCTAAATCTATTAGCCCTTGAATTGTTACAAATAATGATAACATTTGTGTTAACAATTACAATGAATCAGTGCTTGTATTGACTTAGCCCCGAACGTGCGCGGGCGACAACCACTATCCACAACATGCTGAGTATCGTGCTTTTAGTCTTCACTTTCCTAGTGTTTTCATACATTTTTAGAAACCTAACGAGGAAAGAACATAATCCTGTGCGATTTTACTATAGATTTATCACATTTTATGTTATATCTTCTTTAGTAGCTGCGGTAATTTGGCCATTTTTTCTTCTGAGGCCCAGAGATGTGAGAAATGCAACGTAAGTTTATTTGTTTAATAATAACGATATCGGAACTGATAACAAGGCAAACAAAAGATTGTGCTATACATAGAAACAATAGAAACTCTGTGGGTTTAAATCACAGAACAGAGAACTGTTCTGTGGCTTAAATCTAACACACTTTTTCAGCCTATAGGTACTGAAACAAACCTATGAATGGAATGCAACCAACATAATGTACCTTGACTTTTTAGTTTTAAAATCAATGATTTTATTATTTATTTAATTATTAACTAGCACGATTATTTATATTACAACCACTAGTTATTTACAACACCTATATTAGAACAAATGAAACATAAAAAATTATAACTAAAATTACACAATAAGAAAAACTAATTAAAATTGATCATTTATAAAAAATCCAGGCAAATAAAATTGTATAAAAACATTATGCTTTTTAAAACTAAAAATAAATTAAAGAAACTCAAAATATTACTCCTCATTCAACTCTCGCAAAACCTCAGGCACACCAACATAATATCCTTCCATTCGTCCAATGATACATAGGCTAGGAAAGCAATCAGGTTCAAATAGGTACTTATTCCACTAATAACAATATAACTAAACCGTAACTAAAATCGGTAAAATAGGAATTTATCAGTTTAATTTTATTTCCAAAATCTAAGTTCTTCTAGACTTCAGGACGACAACATGATAATTTCCTACTTATCTATAATGTTCGCATTTTATAATAATAATCGTTTGAACATTTGATTGACTCCTTTGAGAAACGAATTTGTTATCAGCTCTTATACTTCTTATTAAATGTATATTAACTTTTGCACATAGAATTAGTACCTACCTACTTATGATAACACAACTTGTTTGTAATCACTTCTTAGGGATCGTCGTTTAATCACATGAGGCCCTAGATGAGGGGTTCGGAAAAAATAACGAAATATCCCTAGTATGGGGGGATATAATGAGATATCATAATGTATTTATTTTTCGTTAAACGCACGATTTTTAAAACAAACAGCTATGCATGGCCCTGACTCACCGTTTCCAGGCAACGGTTTTTCCGCGTGTCGCGATAACCGCCAATATACATATGTATGTATTTTGGCACCTTCCTTCATTATTCTTATGCCAGTCAAAAACAACCTACAACCTATAATGTCTGGCTGGTCATTTTTATCACGATGTCGTGGACACGGGATGACTGGAGTAGGTACTGGAGTTACCGCCTCAGCGAAGCGGGGACTAGTATATTTAAAACTACCCTCACTTGGTTTTTGATAGTAGGCATGTCCATCTGCACACTCAGACGACACACAACACTAACCTGTTGAAACGTCGGGAAAATAGTTAAATAAACGCGATAAATAAAAATAAATACCCTTCATAATACTTATAATTATGTGTTCAGATCGCTTAAGTTTAAACATATTTATCACGATGCTTTATTTTTCAATATTTTATGACATTTCACCTGTATTTAAAGATAATATTCTGAAAATTTCAATAATATATGTAATAAAAATACAATAAAAAATACACGTGATTTTGGGCATGGGGGAGTCATATCCAAATCTCACCACATATCACCAAGGGTGGTGGGAGGAAGGCAAAAAACATCACATGACTACTGGACGACCCCTTATCAATTTGTAACTATAATAAGTACCTAGATAAGGGACGTTTGGCCCACAAACATAATTAGCTGCGTAGGAATGATTTCGAGTAGATAATATTCCTTCCTGCCTAATTTGATTATTCTTCTAATCTTCTGTTGTTTATCTACGAGCGAAACGTATAGGTATTATTGTCTAAATAGCACAAAAATCACAAAACATAAATACTAACAATAAGCTAAAAAACTACTCTTTATAACGTTACTCCCGTGTCTTTACCTACTCAATAGGTGTTCACTAAAATACTGCGTTAATAATGGATATAATAAAACAAATTCAACAATTTTTTTCTCTTACTTTGTCAACTATTAGGGAACTTCATAGTCATGCATATAATAAAATAATAATAAATAAATAATCAGTGCTGTCAAACGCCAATTTTGACCAAAAAATTTACGTTTGACAGCACTGATTGCTTAATTTACGCCTGTCGCAAACCACCGCGAGTTACATTATCACCCGGCCGGTTCCTTTAATGCGCTGAAGACTGAAGATTTTTAAAGCGTAATACAATAATCACGTTTTTTCACAGCATTGGAACTCGCATCATACGGAACATAGTCAATCGAGTAAACGATACAAAGTGGATCCTGAGAGATGGTCACCACTTGTCTGAGGACCGAGGCGCTGTCATCGTGTCCAACCATCAGCTCACCTTGGATATCCTAGGTAAAACAGACACATTTGATTATGAACACGAATTCACATCAAATTATTATTATTATTATTCCCCGACTGTCTCAATCTCTCAATCCTATTGAAGTAGAATGAGGTTCACAAAAAAAAAGAAAAAAATACACACATTAAAATAATATTTTTTAGGGTGTAGATCGCCAACCATTCTGTAATGTTAACTTTTTTAGCTAACTTTATTGTGTAAAAAAGCTCAACGCCAAAGACTCCAGCACAATGGGCGCTGGCTAACAAGACAATCTGAACCACCCCGAAAAGAGCGGTCTTATCAGAAAATATTCAGTGATGAAATTAATGAAGAAACTCCGTCTATTTCCTTCTGTGATGAAGATTCATATACGACAGAAGAAAATAGACTGAGTTTCTTTCGCGGCAGGACGGTGGTGGCGTGCAGTTCACTTTGTTCTTCATCGCCGTGTATCAAACTGAAACCACTCTATGTAGTAAATTTATTGTAATAGACAGACGCATAAAAAATGTGGACGTTAGATTTATATGATAGAAGATATGATAGAATATCTTTTTGTGATGATCTGCATATGGTGTAGGTACAATAAACCATTTTTGTTATCATTAGTTATATTTTGTTTGTAATTGAAATTAATAACCGACCAAATTAAAGAACAATTTTTTCTTTGCATTATTATCTTTTTATCGTTTACCATTTCTTGTTGTCTAAAGCGGAATCTTTAAACATTTCCAGGTATGTTCACAATATGGGACCACGTCGGCAAGATCGCAGCCATCGCGAAGAAGCAGCTGCTTTACGTCTTCCCCTTCGGGCTGACCGCATATCTCGCTGGAGTGGTTTTCATTGACAGAAACAACCCGAAAGCAGCCTACAAGCAACTGCAAGAGACATCTGATCTTATGGTGAAGAATAAGGTTAGTTTCTCTTGTTCCTCGATGTTATAACCACTATACATGTACTCATTTATAGTACTGATATTAGAAAAAAGTCAATCCTGTCAAACTTATTTCGCTAAAGCAGCGAACAAACAAATTGCATACTGTCTCAACTGTGGCTTTCTTCGCGCACAATGAACTTATTTTTAAGAAGCAAATCACATTTTGTGTAAGTTTTTAACCAAACTTTTCAACCTTTGAAACGTACCATAAAGGTAACCGTAAAAATGTAATCTTTTGTCTATTTCTTATTTCATTTATACACATGTACCCACTTCTCTCTTTACTTTGTCTCTCTCTCCCAATAAGGTTTGCTGGAAGAGAACTCTTTTTAGGGTTAAGTTCGCCTTTGTTATAATTTTCTAGTATAAGTAAATTTTATAGTGTTATGTTTTTCGCGCAAAAGTATTAATAAAGGTAAAACTCACCGAGCTCTTCCAAGGAATCAAAGATCGTGTTTCTTTGCAAGTATATAATCACTTGAGGCGGGCACCGTTTTCTTGCCTTATATAATTATACACCACACTGCGATCCCCAACCCACACACACCACACACATAATCCTCATGCCCATGGAGATTATGCGCCCCCTTATGATAAAAGCCAATAGACATTGTCAGATGGCACTTGTGCTTTGACCAGTATAAGCTGTAGACGATGATCGATCATATAGCAACATCAGCACAGCTAAAGTTTGTCTTTTATTTCCATTTCAGACCAAGATCTGGCTCTTCCCTGAAGGCACGCGGAACAAGGACTACCGAAAGCTGTTGCCCTTCAAGAAAGGAGCCTTCAGCATAGCTGTGGCTGCACAGGTCCCCATCATTCCTGTCGTCTACTCGCCTTACTACTTTGTCAATGCGCAAAAGCACATCTTTGGCAAAGGTGAGAGTTTTGTTAAGAACGAGCTTCAACATAAAGTAAATGTCGGCAGTCTCAAGACCTTCCACAGGATACCATCTATCTCTCTGTCACGTTTCTTTGGTAATTGTACTGTAAACTTTCATCGAAATCCGTTCAGCCATTTTGCCGTGTAAGGGTAACAAGTACCTAAAGATAAACATAAAGATCGGTGTGGCTAAATAGCCAAAAAAATTTTAAATTACGCCACCAAGGGCAACTTCGTATCTCTGAATAACAAAATAAAACTATAACCAAAGGTATTTAAAAAAAATTATAAAAGGTATCACGAACTACCCAATTTCTTTAGTTAGGTAGTGATAATGAATGTAGTAATACTACGTTGAACAAAGTAAATTCCTAAAATAAAATAAACAAAGATAAAATGTGGCGACACTAGTGGCCTCGGGTGGTAACCCGAGGCCACTAGTAGCTTAAGAAAGGCTTCATGAATATTTTGTTTTTCTTCTATGGATTTCAGAGTAACTATAAAAAAACAAACGAATTTAGTAGTTAAAATCCTTTTCAGTGAACTTAAACTCTGGAACTTGTACTAGAAAATTATCTTAGTATCTCTTTATATTTGATTTTTCAATTCCTACATTATACCTTCAGAAGCGTTCAGTAATCACCGGCAAGCTTTCCATTCATATTCACAACACGTCCAAACTTTTGCAATATTGGTATCTAATACAAGAACTCTACAGAGTATGTATTTTTTAACTGGGACAGTACGAGGGCACCAACTTCCGCTGCTCAGTTTTTTTCATCCGATATAATAAAATTATCCTAACAAGAGACTGAGACGATTGACGCCATTTTTTTTACAAATTTGATTAATTTTACGGTGGTACTCACGCTTGACCAAACATTTTTTAATTTAGTTTTAGTATTTAGTTTTTCTCCAAAAAGAAGCTGATGTTTCAAAAGAAACTGCACCTGTATCTCCCTTGGTTATGGGTGCCCCCCTACTGTCCCAGTTTAAAAAACACTGTATAGGTACATTTCCATCCCATTTTATACATTTTACCCTTCCTTCGATTTACATGCAACATGAAAAATGAAGACTGAAAGCCGTATTACATAAAAACAAAAAAATATATATAAGAAGTCAACACCAACAGATGTACGAGTAATTACCAGACTTGGAATCTGCCAGCTATGTGAATGATGAACGCTACTGTAACTACTAAAAAAAAACCTATTTATTTCAGGTCACATAATCATTCAAGCCCTGGAGCCGATCCCAACAGTGGGACTCACGAATGAAAACATACCAGATCTTATAGCGAAGGTCCACGAGAAGATGTCGACTGTATACAAAGAGCTGTCGAAAGAAGTTCTCAACGATCTACCAGTCAACTATCCGTACACAAACGTGGGGTAGACAAGGGGATGTTAGGGACTAGTCAAACCATGAACAAACGCCGAATAATGTTATTATTATAGTCATTGATTTTATATAAATCATTGCAGTTATAATATTAATGTATACCAATATTGTCGGTTTGAAGCTATAATAATAGGATTAAAAGAACTTCATCAAAATCACTCAATAAATGCCGATTCGAGTAAAAAATTCAAGCAACATAATAAAACAGCAGGGGCTTTTCATTATTTTTGAGTCTAAAACATTTATGAATTTTGGTTTTAGATTATAAAAAAACCTAAAATAACAATGTAAGCAGAAAAATTAGACATAGCTACGAAAAGTCGTAACAGCGTAGCACTTTTATCATTGCTTTATTATCTGTGTAGGCGCCAATAATGTATAGTTCATCATCAGCCTATACGAGTATTAGTCCACTGCTGGAAATTATAGGCCTTCCCTTATGAACGCTATCGCACCCTGTCTGTTGTATTTCTTAGTTGTGCGACCATAGTTATTTATAAACCGCGCTTATTTGTTAAGGTGTTCGATACACGGACGCTCCGTAGATTTTTCTCTTCTTAACTGCGAAATAATAATATCATTTTGCAGAAAACATATTATGTTTTCTCTTCTGTACGTTTTTTTTTTCACTGACAATAATTATTATGTTAAACATCCAGTAGGTAGCATGTTAGTGTAGACACTTATTACATATTTCTACAATTTAGGTCTAACTATAATTTATTTGCATAATTAAATATTTGTTTTGTATAAAAAATATTTTCTTTTTATCCTAGAACAACGATTCCTAAAGTGGGTTCGGAACCTAAGAGTTCCGTAGAAAAGTCATCAGGGTATTTTTATTTTTGTCTTTAAATATTACTTTGAAATTGCGCAATTTATGTGATGAGAAAAAGATAGCATCGTTTTTTAAGTAAGTACCCCGAAATATTGACATTGCTCCTATTTATCACAACGTATCTTTGTTGGGGATTTACCTAATATGTACAATAGGTACCGGGTTAAAGACAACGCTATTTTATGAATACCTACCTAAAAATAATAGTACATTTAAAAGTAGCAGTAATATTTTTTAGTATTTGTAATAGTACATATCAGATGGATCGCTCTGAAACTTCGAAGATTTTGGAGTAATCGTAGATATTTCGTCATTTTTCAAATAAAAAAACAAACAGATATATTAAACACTGTTTTGAGATGTACCTCTAATTTGATACCCCACTCCGTGAGGCAGAAGCTTTTTGGTCATTTTTTAAAAGTTTTCTACTTATCTATAGATATCTCTATATTTTTCCTATAAAATAAAGATATTTATAATGAAATAAACAAACGCTGCATACATTTTATGATAGATCGCTCTGGAAACTGTAATGTCCTGCGTACAAACTGTACCTACGTGGCTCGACGACCGCTGTTCCATGGTGGGCGAAGGTCCGCCTGCGACGCACGAGGGGGTTTTATTCTCGCCTCGGGACAATTATTATGTGTACGATCTGCTGATATTTTTCCGGGTAATCTGGTCGTTATCTATGTATACAAAAAATATCTATCTATGTTATCTATTGTATTAAGTATAATCAGTATGTCATCTAGTATCCATATCACAAGCTCTGCTTAGCTTGGGGCTAGATGATGCTGTGTGGATTGTCCAGCACTATTGTTATTTATTTGTAACGTGGCTTGTCTCAGTTGAGACTAATTAAGCCGAAATTGGTTTAGGAGCACATCATAGTATTTGATATGTAATTATGTAAAGCTATCACGTATCTGTAGTACAGACATTGGAGCTGAAATGCTGATGATCTGCCCAACATAAAAATTACCCAAAAATTGGAAAAGTTTTCGAGCTAGCAACATTGCGTGGGCGTAGAGGATGTTTTGAACACACGCCGCCGCCGGCGCCGCTCCGTACAATTTACACCGCACGCACCAGCTGGACCATCAGTAATCTGTGGGCGTTACATAAAGTCGTCCTAGTACATCTGTAATATTATTATATACACGTATTTCAACTGTGTCGAACGTTACATTAGTCGCAATATTTTCGGAGATTCAATAACTTCTCGGGCAAATATTGACACAAGTGCATTGGTATTATTTAAACTGAACTAATATCTACCATTCTTTTATTGTTAATTTAATAAAATACTGAGTTGGTTGGAAGTATTACTCAAAATACCTACCAACCATACTTAATTTTTTACATTTATTTGAAGTAATTAAAAGGAAGTGCTTCAAGCGGACACCAGTGTTAAATAACCAAACGATGTGGTATCAAATAATATATAGTGTGTTATTTATTTTACTTTTCTATATGTATTTGAATAAAACGCACCTAAAGCTTATATTTTATGGAAAAATATTAATTGTGGGAATATCCGGTATTTCCGTTACTATTGTCACGATATTACCGGTTTTAGTATTTAGGGAAAGTCATTTTCGGAATTTTTCGTAAGTTAATAACTTTATTATTTGTAAGTTCTTAGTTTAAGCACCTGGTTTTTTTCGGGATGGTGTTAAGTAATAATAACTAAAACAAACTTCATGCCTTAACATAAGTTCAAGACACTTTATTTTTGCTAAAAAGATGATTATTCTTTTTCCAATAAAATGCTAAGCTACACAAATATCGTCGTTGTAGTGCGAGAATTCACTAAGTGACAATTTTAGCCAAAATAACTTATTGATGTGAAAGAATTACCCATTATATACCTTATATGATGTTAAAAAAGCTGTTTTTCTTTTAATTCCGAGAAATACAAAAATGTTAGAAGTGTTTATCTGCTTATTATTCAATTCAATTCAATACGTTTATTTCAGACATCAGTTTATAGTAAAGAAACAGTAAAAGTGTCCATATTTGAGCTTAATTATATAAATTACATTAAATTTACCAACGCAGCTAGCGTACAAATACAATTCACAATTGAACACATAAAATCACAATCAAAAACATAAAATAATTAAAATAAAGTACCCATACAAAACAATTAAATATAAAAACTTCAAATACAATGCAAATTAAAATTAAATAAACCCTTTTTTTTATATTTTTTACATTATATTTAAAACTAGCTGCTCCCCGCGGCTTCGCCCCCGTGGAAATCTATGTGTCAAATTGATTAAATGATAAAAAGTATCCTATGTTAGACTTCTGGTTCTAAGCTACCTCTCCACCAATTTTCAACTAAATCGGTCCAGCCGTTTTCGAGTTATAAGTGTTGTAACAAACACGACTTTCTTTTATATATATAGATTACTAAGGGTACCTACTTAAGTAATTCCTTTCTATCGTTTAGTAACATTTTTTCATCGACTGGGGCTGACCGCTCGTTAAAGACATTTCGCGTCGAATTAATTGTATTACAATATAAAATAACTTTAATAATTTAATAATTAATAGCGTATCGAAGACACAAAAAACCTAATACCTATTAGCGCAAAATCACTGGCATTTTTTAATATTATGATTACTTATTAAATAATTAAAACTTTTGAAACTATCATGGTTATCAACACTAAAGTCATTTAAAACGGGATATTTACCATGATTTGATTTTTGAGTTATCCAATATTTCGGCACAGTTTCATGCGCCATGATCACGGAATAACTCAAAAAATAAAAATAAATATTGGATAACTCAAAAATCAAATCATGGTAAATATCCCGTTTTAAATGTCTTTAGTATTAAATAATTATTGTCCAATTAGTAAGTATTCAGGTATGCATTTTATGGTCTATGGTACGTCCAAAGAGTTTTGAACTTTGAGCCATGTAATAAGATGGTACTTACACTGAGTTCAGTTCTCGTTTATATATATATATATATATGTGTCATTTATAAAATGTTCTCTTCCTTTTTTACATCATCATCGTCATCATCATTAAACTTCGTACTTAGCTCTTAACTAACTAACACCTTATATATATAATATTATATAACTAATAACATCTTATTGACATTGCTAGAATTCACTAACTTACTTTTTACTATGTATCTCAGTAATCGTAAACATATTTAGATAATTTATTGAACGTGTACCTATGGTAAAATAATCTGTATTTTGTTTATAGAAATCATTTTTGTAAGTAAAAACCATATTGAGTTAGGTACACCGATTTCTTGATCTAAAAAACTTAAATTGCGATTATCTCCTAAGCTAGCTTTTTGAACTTAATTACTTCTGGAACCACAACGACGATTTGTAGATACCACTTGATATTATCAGAAGCTTATCATTTGCTCCCCACATTCTATATCAACTTACATACGGGAATTGCAGACTTTACTAAATAAGGGGTGTACAAAAAGTAAGGACCAAGCTTGAAAAGCTTTGATCACAAAACATAAAAATATGAAAGTTTCTTTTTAAATTATTAATAAAAATTATTCAATTTGTTTTCAAAAAAATAATTGCTGAAATTACTGATGCGTATTCTTAATGTCATAGAATAGAGGAAAAATTGGTTTAAAGGAATGGAAACAGGTACCCTAGGCCTTTAAATAATAATCAGCACATGCATCAATAATTGTTACCTTGTCTAGTAGAAATACAGAAATACAATTTATTGGTAAAATCAATTTACATGTCAAATTTTCATTAAAAAAAAATGTAGCTATTTCATTAATAAAAAATACGGTAATTTTTGACAAAAAAAAATCTATGAGTCTGAAACATCCCCGGAAGTTTGGTCCTTACTTTTTGTTAAACCCTGTATTATACTGTGACATTGGATTTACTATGTTTCAGATTATCGAATAATCAAATTGTAATATCATGTATTGTATGCCTTAGTGAACCCTATTTTTTAGTTTCGGCCCTTAGGTACCTACATAATTAGCCGAAGCCGGGGATTTTGTACACCCAAAAAAATATGTGTCATTTAAAAATATATGCGTTGTAAAAATAAATACGTGTATGTTAATATTATGTATATTATGACGTAGTGGTTCCTCATGTTTTCCAATCCGGTTTGCTGATGAGAAAACTTAATTAGCACACAGGAAGTCTGTGGGAAAAACTTTTTTAGCAGTGGACGTGCCAATGATGAACGTGCCTCCCACAAATAAGGGGAATTTGGCAATTTTTTTCTAACCTATGCATTCGTGCTGCTGCTCTACACAGGGGTTGTGTTCCGCCGCACAGGCGTTTCTTTCTAAAAATATGTTTCACAGCTGAAAAACACACATCTGTGTGTGACTCAGCACAGCCGTCACATATTGCGGGCTTACACATATTACGCATGGCAAACACGCATGGGTGTGCGACTGCACACGCGTCTCTCGTAAAAACACATATGGTGTGATTTCAGCAGTCAACAGTTTCTCTACTTACAGCTTAAAGATTTACTAGTCACTCCCATAATTTCAGGTTATTAACACATAGATTCAAACAATGGGTATACGTCTACGGGATGAAATGGCGAATACAGAACGCAGATTTTTTAGCAAAAGCTAATGGAGGTGTTGTAGTTATGAACCATCAGTCGATTTTGGACATTTTAGGTAATAAAATCCTTAATTATTCGACGATCCAAGACCACCGCCTCTGATTATAGCTACAACTATTGATAAAGAACTATTGAATTTTTTAACTTTACTCTTTTATTTTAATCATTTACTGGTCGTTTT
This sequence comes from Eupithecia abbreviata, assembly GCA_943735965.1. NCBI lineage: Eukaryota > Metazoa > Arthropoda > Insecta > Lepidoptera > Geometridae > Eupithecia > Eupithecia abbreviata. The sequence continues at coordinate 8,957,575 of OX030976.1, forward strand.
TTATAAAAATATCTATCTATGTAATGTGATCTATATCAGTTATCTGGTACCCATAACACAAGCTCTGCTTAGCTCGTGGATAGGTAATGAGGTGTGAATTGTCCAGCATTATTTATATAGTTAATAATAATATATTTTTTATTTATTTTCAGTTAACTTATACATAGGCCAAATAAACAACAGGTTAATCGGAACATCGAAAATAGAACTGAAGCGGTGGATACTAATATCCTGGATAATAAAAAAATGTGGGTTCCTTTTTATAGACAGGAGCAACCCGAAGACAGCATACGAAAGTCTTCATCGCACGGTTGAAATACTAAAGACTGAAAAGGTAAGATCTACCATAACCTACGACTATGGTACCTGTGAACAGGAAATCAAAAACACCTTATTTATTTTTTGATAATAATTTATAGTAGATATTAAATTTGACTTGTCTTGCTATTTGGTGAGCCTAAGAATTAAAGTTTATGTTATGTATTGTTTATGTAAATGTATTTTTTTGCCTATTGTATTAGTTATGCATGTGCTTTGTTTTGATAATTCTTTATTCCAACTTTAGGTCCATGTAAATATCTCAGATAATGACTCCTCGCCCATGTTCCTCCAGAAAATCAGGGGATCATTTTTACCCTATTTTCATACCTCTTGTAATTTGTAATTTTTGAATTAGTACCTGTATGACATTGTACTCTTTGATCAATCAAATAAAAATATGGTATATATGGTCCTCTTACCAAGGGTAAGAGAGACCATACTTAGATTTATTACTAAGATTCTACTGTCCGTCCGTCCGTCTGTCCGTCTGTCACCAGAATGTATCTCATGAACCGCGATAATTAGACAGTTGAAACTTTCACAGATGATGGATTTTTGTTGCCGCTTTAACAACAAATACTAAAAACAGAATAAAATAAATAGTTAAGGGGGCTCCCATACAACAAACGTGATTTTTTTGCTCGTTTTTGCACGATATACTTAGATAACGGCAAACGGTAGACGCTTGAAATATTACCAGAATACTAAGTTATATATTTACATCAAAAATAAAAAATAAAATTGATATAAAACAAATATTAAAGGGGCTCCCATATAACAGACATGATTTTTTGCCATTTTTATGGACAATGGTACGGAACACTTCGTGCGCGATTCCGACTCGCCCTTTGCCTGTTTTTTTCACTCATTGTCATTTACCCATAAATTAACATTATGCACAGTGACGTTCATCATTAGCTGACCCCTAGCAGGTTCCAAGTTTCGTAATTACATCAGTTTTGATTTAATATTATTAAATTTTGTCTAGATTTAAAACCTGACGGCCCAACTGGTATGCTACCTTATTTTATCGAAAGATTCTGAAAGAGTATAAATTGTTATGTAATGTGTATTTATAGAAATTGGATTCAAATGTATCAGGAAGGTCAGCTTATATTATAATGAACGTTAAAATTCATATTATATATATTTATACCTTCATGATAGATATAAGTAATGTGCTCTGAAATTGTAGCGCCACATTTCAAACGCGATACATTTATCGCCCCGCACGCAAGCATCAGCATTTACTATGTACCTACCACCGACGCCACATTTGTAACAGGTGCAGTTTGAACAATTTGTTTGCTCGGTACATTTGCTGGGGTATATGTGTCGGCACATTTACATCGGGGTAAATGTAGCATCGAGGTAAATCTGGTGCCATGTACGGCCTCACAGAAAGTGGTTTTATTTTACCACTTTGTCATTATTTTACCACTTTGACTACAAATCCTAAACAAGGGGTTCTTTTCGTAACTACCACCGTAGGAGGTCCGTGGCAATTTTAAATCTACCTTTAAAAATAATCACTTTACAACAAAGCCGTCCAATCCCAGACCCACGGGCCACAAAGTGGCCCGCCAAGGCATTTGAATGTGCCCGCCAGCAATTCGGTCGGCCAGCGCATCCAGTGGGGGACAGATTTTATAAAGAAAAAAAAGAAAGAACTCGAAGTACCTATCAACAATAAAATGTTTAAAAGAGACTTTTGAAAACAGATTCCAGGATTATGAATCTCACAAGAAAAATATGCTGCTGTCTATGAATCCATTTGAAGTCTATATTTCTGACATGCTTAAATATTCAGTGTGACGTGACAGATCTTCAAAATCTTAATTTTAAAATATTAATTTTGTGGGTACAAAATTAATATTTAAAATAATGATTCTCATCGCGCATTTGACTTTTTACTAACAAAACTATGTGTACTTTTTACTAAATGTGTAAAAATAAATATTGGGTGTCGGGATTCTCCTCTGACCGGCGGCCCCTTCCGGTTGGGGGCCCGTGGCATTTGCCGACTTGCCACCCTGTAGTTACGCCACTGAAGAAGTATAGTATATTCTGATATTTTATTTTTACAGGCAATGCTATGGCTGTATCCGGAAGGCACAAGAAATAAAGATCGAGAATCAAAACTATTGCCTTTCAAAAGAGGTGCCTTCGTCGTCGCCGTTACTGCCCAACTGCCGATTTATCCACTCATTTGTTCGCCACACTATTTTCTGGATGAAAAGAACTTTAACTTTCAAAATAATGGTAAGTTGATACGACTGTTTTATCGTATATTCTTAAAAAACTAAGTATTCTTCAAAAAATTAGAGTCTATTTTGCAATATTACTTCAAACCTTACTAAGTAAGGTACCGCAAAACTTCCGAGTTATAAAATAAACAAAACGTGTTCTATCAAAATAAACAAAACGGCTCTATCAAATATTAACACAGATGTGTTTATAATAAAAACATTTATAAGACTGGAATTACCTAAACTTAAGTACCTAGATACAGTCATTAGCATAACTTAAAACTACGAATAAATTATAAGTCAGGAAGTCTAATATAGATCAAATTCCACACAAAAAGTAGCTCTACTTCAAACCAAATGACGTATGATTCAAACTATCAATCACTACACAGGTTACAAACATGCTTGGTGATTGGTTTAAATTCAGAACGAAAGCAGGGATGCATTCGCGCGCTGCAGTTGTCATAGCAACCATAGAAGCACGCGCGCGAACCAATCCCGGCTTGGCGGCGTGGACGGTGTATGCAATAAGGGGACCGGATCAATTTAATAATAAAACGATATTATTGTACGATTTGTTTTGGTATATTTTTTTTATACTATACAAAAGCAAAATAAATGGTAGAAAAATATCAAAATTTTATCGATTATATTTTAATATTTCATTATGAAGAAAAAACCTTCTAAATTAGGTCAAAAATTTATTGATTTCATGTTGTATAATATTGAACATCTCGGTTTGATGACGTATTTGAATATCTTTGAATACAGTTTATAATCTTGCTACTACTTACTAATGAAAAGTGATCCCTGGACATTTTAATTGTGTATGACTCCTGCACCACTTCACAACACATGCTGGCATGATGATTCACAGCTATTCACAAAGATAAAAACGAAAACGTACGCAAAGATTTGATGTTCGCTCGCTTGCAAGAACAGTGTCCGACTGATGACGCGCTGGACACGACTTTTAAGCCTAGCCCACTTGGACACGACTTTTGTTGGGTCATTTTTGTAACGCAGTTATATTTCCTTAAAACATATATTGAACTTTGTTACTTAACATTTTTATATTGTTTGGGAGGGCGATGCCGTCGATGAGTTTGATATGATTTTCTCATGTAGTAAGTTATTGGTAACGTCATGAATGACCTGAGACGTGGACACTCACGGTAGGGCTGGTGCACCAGTTCAAAATTGCTCAACGGCTGGTCATATCTCGCGAAGAACCGACATCCGCTGGGATACGTAGTGTAGGACGCCCTTCGGCCAGGTGGGATGAAGATCTGCGAAAAACTGCTGGCAGATGCTAGATGCAGCATGCTGAAGACAGAACTACGGCGCTCATTAGGAGAGGCCTACCTCCGTAGACTAATATAGTCTGAAGTGGTGATGAAGTAATTGAAGCCATGCGCCAACGTGCAATTTGCAAGACACGTTTTATGGAGCCTGTACACCAAAGTCGGCGATACAGACCGGCGCGGCGTAGCGGTGGCGGTTTGGTGCGATATTTAAGTGTATGAAAATTGTAGGCAGCCAACTGTGTTGTGTCAGCTTGTCGGGTTTTTGGCGTGTATGTTGATATTGATTTTATCCTCAGGTAAAATGATCTTGCGCTGCTTGCCACCGGTCCCAACTGAAGGCCTGACGATAGAGGATGTTCCGGAGCTACGAGACCGCGTCTACAAAATGATGCAAGATGCCTACGAAGACCTAGCCAAAGAAGTAGCACAGGAAATACGAAAAGAAAAAGAGCTTTAACTACATGAAACATTGCAATTTTTATAAATGTTCGAATAATTACAAATATTTAAACTCAAATCATTTATTAGCTTAGAATATGGGTAAGAAATAAAATATACAGTTGGTCGTAAAATACAATGTTTCATCATATTCTGCTTCTCGGGCATACAAATCCGAAGTCAATAGAATAAGGATGACAGTAACTATAAATCACCAAAATTATGTTTTTACCGAATTATTACTACCTGGGCCATAAATTACAAAACACGTATTATTCTTTTTATTTTGATCAATATTTATAAATTCAATAATTATTTTGATAAAATAAAACTAGAAAATGCAGCAATCCGCCATGACACGTTGAACACCAATCAGAGAATATTGATTTGTGACTTCAGGATACTGTCACAATATGTAATATAACAGTATATAGCACCGAATAACTGTGGCAAAGGTCTGACTTTCTTCAATTAATAGAATAGCTTCCTTTGTTTCTTGAGAATATTGTAAATACTAGTTCACATTTGTTTCTATAATATGATTGTTAATTTCTTCATTAATAAAGAGAATATATTTGATTAAAAAGGTATTTCTTTATCGTCAGCTGTAGATACATGCATCGGTGACGTCATAGGCAGACGCCGCAATAGTCATATTTTTTATGTCAGTAGATACCCTACTTACCATAGAATAATACAAATTAGGCAAACCTACTCTCTGCTTGTATTTGTGTTTATGTGTATATGTAACATATTTATTATTATTTCTTGTCAAACCTGTATGTACCTGTTTATGGCCAAATATACATTATTTATCTTTAGTATTATAGTGTTCTAGAGCAAAATTGAAATTACATTCTTATAACATCAATTATTCCTTCAATAACATTTTTTGTAGATATACGAGCACATATTATAAAGAAACAAAATCAGTAGGTGTCTAAAACATCTTCTAGTAGTTTCTCAAAATCTGTCATCATGACAATTTTTTTTGCAAGGCACTAAACCTTATTCATTTTTAAGTTATAATAGGTGGTTTTGGTACCTGAATGAAAAACTTTACTTTACAATTTGATTGCGAGAAAATAAAACAACCAAACTTTATTTTTCACTGCTCAAGAAAAAATATGTCACACACATCACTCTCACACATACTCGCCAAAGTTTTGAATGTTGAGAACACTTATTTGGGTCATCATCACTGTTAGTTATTCAGTTTGCTTCGCCAAACCCTGACTATTATGTTTTTTAATTGTCAACAAGACCGTTGTTACCAACTAATATTAAATTTGAGAACACTTTTTGCTTTTATTTTGATCAAAATCAATTATTTTTATGCAAGGAGTCCCATGGACTCCATGAGGTAAATTAAGTGATCTGGGGTTACCAGGTAAACCAAGAGTTGAGATTATTGGCGTGGCATCCAAATCCTAACGATGTTTAACACGCTTCTATTTATTTTATTTTCTTTTATTTAAGTGAAAACCATCCTATCCATAAGTAAATATTTTAATCAATTTTAAGACCTTTTAAGACCCGTTCTGATAGCCTAGCTTCTATTTATACAGGGTCCGTCACTCGAAGTGTAACCAATTGAAAATGATGTTATTTGGTTAATTGAAGTACGGTTTTTTAAAAATTGTATCAAAATGCTAAAAAAACATTGAATTTTAAGAAAATTATTGTTATTGTTCGATATAGCCTCCTTTGGCACGGATGATGGACCAAGTCTTCCGGCAAAAGCATTGCAGGCTGCACGAAGGTGGGTTTGCGGTATTCTGTTCCATTCCCGACGGAGCGCTGTCTTCAGCGTATCCACACTTTCATATCTTTTTGTTGAGTCCATTGGATTCAAGTCTGGAGAGTAGGGAGGCCACTGTTCTGAAAAATGAACCGTAAAACGTGGTTCTGTAAAAAAGTTGTATCAGGGCGAGCTGAGTCTTGTTGGAATGTCCAGCTGTTTGTACCGAATTGCTTACGTGCCCATGGTATGAGCGCATCATTTAACACCTTTTGCTGGTTGACTTTAACGCTCTTCTCGATAAACACGAGTGGAGAGCGACCATTTGCGGTCACTGCAGCCCAGACCTATAACAGAAGCAGGCGCCTGCTTACGAACGGCAACTCTATCGTCTAAATTCTCGTTGGACTTGCCCTGCAGCCAAACACGATCATTTTGTTTGTTTACATACTGTTGGACAGTTAAAAATTTTTCATGAGAAAAACAATGTTTTCCAGATCGCACACGTTCGTGCAAGGCTTTCAGTGCTCGAGGTCTTTGTAGTCGGACTATCTTCTGCGCTGAAGTAAGATGTTGCACTTTTTGTATCTTGTAGGGCTTCAGTTTCAGTTCTTTTTTCAGTTATCGCCGAATACTTGAGTCGGATACTTTAAGACTTTTCGCCAGTTTTGCAACACTCTGGCGAGGATTTCTTTGAATTCGAGCCTTCACATTTCGAACCATATCCCGTGATGTTGCTGTTTTCGGATGACCGCCTCCTTGCCGTTTAGCAATGCTCCCTGTTTGGTTATAACGATTAATGGTTTGATACACTAACATTTTGTTCACACGTAAATATTGGAGCTCCCGAAAGATTACTGGTTGTGATTTTCCGGCCAAATGCAAAACGATCACATTGTTACGTTTAATACAATACAATACAATACAATATAACTTTATTGCACCATCAATACAAAAAAAAAAAAATACTAAAGGATCTTAATATTAATTATAACTAGTGGCACAATCGGCGGCCTTATCGCTAAAAGCGATCTCTTCCAAGCAACCTTTGGATGGATAGGATCGCTATGTTTTAAAGCTGACGGTGGCGTAATTATCAAAATAATTATATATAAAATAATTGATATTTATCTTAAGTACATATATATAATAGAACAAAAAAAAAACGGAACAATTAATATAGAAAATAAAACTAAAAATAAAAATCAAGAAATCTTATCAAGAGTGGTCAGATAGTGTTGATGAACCATACTTTTGAAGATAGGAAGGGATTTCGCTTGACGGATAGAAACGGGAAGGGCGTTCCAGAGTCTGGCGGCCTGCAACGTGAAGGAATCACCATAGAACTGGGAAGTGTGTGATGGGATTTTTAAAAGAAGGGTATCAGACGAGCGAAGGGATCGTGGGTGGGACATATGGAGAAACTCAAAACGGTCTTTTAGATAAGACGGTGATGACGGAAGGAAAAGGACAGAATAAAGGAGATTAAGAACATGAGCATTCCGACGAAGACGAATGGGTAACCACTTGAGCCTGTTACGTTTAATATCCATTGCGAAAATTTATTATCAAATTCAAATTTGTTCCCTCTCTTTTCGCCCACTTAAAAACAATGAAACAAACTAACGTTTCACCAAAATTGGGTGCGCTGTCGTTATATTATATATTTTGAAAATAGAAGCAGTGTGAAGTTAGTAACAGTTCGAGTGACGGACCCTGTATGTATCTAAGATTGTAGGTATTTAAGTATTAATTCGTTTTGTAACACTGCATTTTGGTGTAGGTATACTGTACGATACTTTTAATAAATTAATGTCTGGTAGGTTTTAAAACCACTTTTTAAAAGCTTTTTTTATATACGTAAACAATTATATAGTCGTAAAGATTAGTCACCATTAGTTCTTTGGCCAGAAAGAACTAATCTTGATGCTTTAAAAACCTCTACGATGACCTCTGCGTACAAGGTTTCTTATTTGGTCTCCGACCAACTTGATATCGTTTTATTTTTATGATTTCCAGCGCCACCATCCAATATAAAATACCACAAAGTTTATATTAAAACTCGTTATTTTTAATTATGCAGTACAATTGGCACCTACCAATTATCTTCCATCGTAAAATGTTATTGAATTGAGTGCGTATTGTATAGATTGCAGCAGTATAGTTTTACATAGGTGAATACATATGTAAATTTATAGGCAAAACTATATACATATATCATTTTGTGTATCCCTTCTCATTCATGCGGTAGCTTTATAGACGAATCTAGTTATTATAACCAGTATTGGATCCCGCATTTCTTTCTCTATTTCGCATTCGTACTTTAGCGAAGGCGCGTCGTCGGATTTAATAATATTACGTTTAAAAATATAAATAAGAGCGCGAGTACCTAAACGATAAAATAACCGTGAACAATGTGGGAACAAATAACATTGACATCAGTGTGTTTATCATTTTACGTTTTACTGAAAATTACAGACGCCAGGCCGAATAAAGTGAAATATTTTGCGAAAGTGATCTCGATGTATTTTTATTTAGCAATGTGTGCTTTAATAGTGAGCCCTATAATTTTGCTGAAAAAGAGAGATATACGAAATTCAGTGTAAGTGGATATTTTGTGCAATAAACAGTGTTCCAAATAGTTCTCATATAAAAGTTAAGGTTGTGTGGGATCGCTCTTGAGCGATACGACCGCCAATTGTTTATTATTCCATAATAATTAATATGTAAATTATTGCTATGTTTAGTGTGCAATAAAGTCTTATCTATCGAAAAAAATACTAATTAGAGTTTTGTTCAATCACTGAATTAAATTTTATTAATCAGCACTTAAATTATCTAAATGCAAATGAACCCTTAATTATCTGACTGAAGCATAACGCTCAGACTTTTTTACCATTCGTTCCTTGGTTATCACCTAAAGTTACTTCTTACCTGGAACGATTACGGTAATCTAAAATTTTATTACTTATTGTTTACTGTACGGTGAACCCACACCATCCTCGCGCGTCAAGTACTTTTATTACTTACTTTACTGTTACTTTTATTTTTTACGTTACTTTTATTGTTACCTTATATCATGTGCTGCAGTGTCGAATAAATGCTTTATCTATCTATCTAACTTAATCTGAACTTTTTCTCTCAGGATTGGTTTGAAATGGGCACAACAGACATCGTCGATGTACGGAATGTGCTGGCAGCTACAAAATAGCGAGCACCTGAGACATCCTGGTGGTGCCGTCGTCATATCAAATCATCAGTCCACTTTGGATGCTGTAGGTAAGTAACATTCAGAAAATACCAAAAATGAGCCGATAAATTGAAGATGAGAGGTGTTGAAGTTTTACGTGACTGATGACTGCCTGTAGCATCGTAGCTTCAAACGGATGAATCGATTTTCATCTTAGGATTAAAGTTCATCTCGGTGGGGATGAACTAACAAAATCTGTTCTCTGAACTTTAATAAAACCAAGATAATGACATGAGACACTAAATCCACGCAAGCCGTACAGTTTGACAATATTATATTAAAGCACGTGGACAAAGAAATGTACTTGTGACAGGAAATCAAAATTGGTAAAGTATGCCCCGTACTACATAATGTGATTTTTTTTTCTTAAAATAAAACAAAAGTGCAATAAAGCGATTGCAAGCGCAATATATTACTTACTAGCTGCGACCCGCGGTTTCACCCGCGTTGTGATAGATATTTTGGATAATATACAATATATCTTTATAAATTGTAACCTATGTGTTATTCTAGCTATATTATATAATAATAATAATAATCATTTATTTCAGACCATAGAAAAGTAACAAAAACAGATCTTAATTAACTTATTCTACGGTCCATAGTAATATATACCATATTATTGTATATAAGCTATATTATTGTAAAGTTTCATTAAAATCCATTCAGTAGTTTTTACGTGAAAGAGTAACAAACATCCATCCACCCATCCATACTTACAAACTTTCGCGTTTTCAATATTAGTAGGATTTAGAGCCAAAACAGTGTATGATTCAACACCAGTATTTTTTCACTACAACTTACATACAGGCAGTAACACTGACCTTCACATTTGATGATCACAGTCGCAAATTAAAAATAATAACAAAACAAACCTCGTTCGAAAAGGTTGGACCTTTTCGAACTCGGAGCCATAGTGCTTATTTATTGTGGTTGGTTCTACGTCCCAAGACCCACGTTTTGACTTAACGGAAAATCAATTTTAAGGGAACAAAAAACTTATTTTTCGAATATATTTTGATGCGGATTAAAAGTTTAGGATATTAGTTAGAATATTATGAAAGTCGAAACACGATTGACTAAACTTGATTCGATAGAAAAAAATGGCAAAGTTTCCTCTAAATCTTCATTTTTACATAGATATCTCTACGGTAAAAACAGTTTAATTTGCTAGTTGTTTAATATTATTGTAACGAAATTTCTTCTACCTGTTCCCTAATAAATACTTTAGACGATTATGGTTTTAGTTTTTTGCGAAATAGTATTATTTTAGAGAAATAACAAATTTAAAAATAAAAACCAGTGAAATTGCGCGCGGGCCAATCATTCAGTCGCTCTTGCCTCTCTTTCTCGCCTTCCTCGCCCGGCGTTCTTCGTCCTTGTCTCGAAAAAGCGAACTCTGACTCTTGGACACGTCACAAAATTCCAATAACATAAGTACCTAAAACTAGGAAATACAGTGATTTTTTACTCACTTCAAATCTTTACATTTTTAAGGTAAAGTAAACAATCAACTGGAACTAAAAACTAAATTATATCTAAAACTAACCTAAATAATTTATTTGCCGCATCTCTCAGTGGTGTGGCTAATATAATTTGGATAACACCAATATCCATTAGGTTTATACTGTACAACTCTCTAAGCTCTGCTCTCATAGACTCGCTCAGCTAGAAGATGCTGTATACATATCTTCTAGGACGCCACATGTGTCACAATTGGGCACAGTTTGTAATTTTCATTAAAAAAATAAATTTATTATGGGGCATAATTATGCCCGGAGCGTAATCTATGGGCCATTACAATATGATTTCGGGACTGACATAGTCATTAAAATGACTCAAAGTCCCAATAACATAATAAAGAACAAAAAAAACCCTTTGTTACTAAGTTGTTCGTTTTGGAGTTGGAGCAAAACTATTTTACTATGTTTCATTAGATCAGAAAATATCATACATAATACATTAATAGAATATAAAGCGTGTTCTGATTTTATTTATTTTTATTTTTAATGACCACCAGTAGTGATGCCCATTCAGTTGGTTCCCACGACCGTCACCGGGTCATCGGTCTTCCTCGTTGCCGGTTTACCCATCATATCATAGGTACTGTGTAGCCGCCGTATTCTAGAATCAGCCCGTTTGTAGAATGGCTAGACCGATTGCAGAACGACCGCTGATTTGTTGGAAATACCTAAATAATTTATTTTGACAAGATAAAGTGACGTTTATCCATATTGATAAGCGTTGATCATACAAAAATTTTGGCATAGGCAATAAATTTATTTGCGCCGCCGTTTTGCTATCGGCCTAGTGTTTCTGCAAACCGGCTGATTTTACGATCCGGCGGCAAATACTACATAATCCCTATTCTCTTTTTCAGGTGTGCTCTTCGCTTGGGATAAGATAGATAAAGCAGTAGCTGTAGTCAAGAGGGAGTTATGGTGCCTCGGAATAATGGCCTGGGTTGCATACAAGTGTGGCACCGAATTCATTGATAGGAGAAATCCAAAGAAAGCCTACGAGGAGCTAGGGAAAATAAGGAGGGTGCTGAATGATGGGGTTAGTTCCTGTTATTTACACAAGATAGTCATAGGCATAACTTATTGTAATCATAATGTAGGGAAATAATATGTGTCTATTTTATAACGGTACAGAATAACAATATACCAGTCCAGTTGATATCGTTCGCCACAATATCTCGTCGTGAAAGTTTTCAATAAGTGCGTTCTACACGTCATGACCTACAGAACTGAGACGTGGACACTTACGCTAGGGTTAGTAAAGCAGCAGAAAGTCTCTCAGCGAGCTATGGAAAGAGCTATGCTCAGAGTCTCTCTGAAGGATAGGATTCTTAACGAAATTGAATTAGGTTTTGAAAATGTGGATAAAAAGCAATTCGGCCGTAGCTAAGGTGATGAAAAGGTAGAATCCTTAATTTTTGACGTTGACAGCCAACCCTGCCTGTAATTTTTTTGTCTATGGTATGTACAAAACGCGCGTTTTAAAGTTTTTGCTAACTAAATTATTTTCGAAACAAATAATAATATATATAAATGAATACAGGTGAACCTAAAGACCCAAGTGTACTGTGATGTAGTAATTTTACCAAAAGTTGATGGTATGGCAAAGAAACTTGATACTAAGAAAATTTTCTTACGTGAGTGTCAAAATGCCAAATATCTATACACTTACTTGCCCTTCGCCATTGTTAGTTATTGTACATGGAGTTTTTATTAGTATTATTAGGTGTGTGCTCTCTGCTCATGAAATTATGCTAGGTACAATGGTAAGTGTCATAATATTGTATCTAATACCTCCGGTTATAAGTAGGTACATGCAATGGTGGGTACAAAAACTACACATTCATTTCCCTCTTCAAATTATTTGATTATTTTTCAGATTTTTGTCGTCCTACCAGGTAAAGAATAACAAAAAAAATTATAAAAAAATATTCATAACCACACACACAAAAATATCAAAATAACATAAGCCGTAGGGATAAATAAAACTTTAGTAAAAGTTACAAAGAATTGAAGGGAACGGATCCGACTATTGCCATTATTAAATAGGTTACCTCAACCGGTGAGAAAGGCTGAAGTTAAGAAATTAAGTCCAACGTGGACGAAGTGGCGGGTAACAGCTAGTTTCATAAATAATTTAGTTTAAGACGTCATTTTTTACAAGTTTTATAAATGCTTTACCTTAATAATCTTTTTTATTCCTCCTATGACGTCCTTAAATTGGTTGATTAGTCTGTTAATTAAACTCAATTGATGAAAAATACGAAAACTAGCAAACAATTTTAACAGATAATTACCGGAATACAAGGCATAATAACATCAATAACAAGGCATTTGCGGGATGTTTTTACAACGAATTTATCAAAAAAGGCTTTTTTACATACATAGTTTTTATTTATACATACGTAGTTAATAAATCCTATAGGTGGCATATCTACAATATTATCAAATTTAAGAAAACCAATGTAAAATCATTTAAAAATACTGTTTTCCTTAGAGTCGGTTGAGCGTTAAAAAAGACGCCAAACTGTTGTCCTAAGCATCTTACTGAATAACCCTGTATAGTATAAGTGTATAGTACCGCCTTGTTGTGTATAGTTCTTCTTGTTAACCCTACTTGTCCAAGCCCGCTATGGAAGGCAGGCCGTGTAGGTACTTCTAGAATTTAATACGTGCGTGGAATGTGCCTAGCCTGATTACGGTCTATGTCTTCGAAAACGCGAAAGTGATTCTCACATTTTATGATTTGGTAAAAACATCTCGTGAATACGTGGCCTTTATGATCATGGAGAAAAAAAAACAAGTATTTAATTAAAGAAATGAACAGGCTGTACGCCGAGGATAACAGCGCGATAAAACATTTGTGCGATGTTTCTCGCACAAATGTTTTATCGCGCTATCGGGCGTATCGACGTTTGACCACATTTTCGTAGAAAGTTGTTCAACAAAGACATTTTTCTTTTGATTTATAATTCAATCTGATTTCTGAATAGATTGAGAATCCGACTTTTGTGTAAAAGCAAGTGCGCGTTGAAATAATTTCCTTGCTATGCACGCAGGAATACAAAAACATAATATAGGTATTCAATATGAAAATTAATTATAAAAGCGTCGTAGCACGCTCTACGACCCTAAATTTATTGGGAAATTAGGGACAGGAGAAAGTATGATAAGAAAATTCAAAATAATAAGACGAAGGGTATAAAGAAGGTCACTCCTCGAAACGACCACTCTTGTGTTCTCTCGAGTTTCATCATTCTGTGGAATTTAATTTATAACTAATACAAAAGCGGCAGCGCGTTGAAATCTTTTGTATGCTAGACGGATCCTGTGTAGCGTCGTAGCACTAGCTACGAAGTTCTAAGATACGATATACGGAAAAGCGAGATATAGCCGAGAAAAGAGGGCTCACCTATACAATGTTGAGATCCGCAACTTTCTTATACTTGGGGCCAACTCAGAAAAGAAAAATCGGAGTACCTGATTCGTTTTCGTGCAAAACAAACAGTAACATCGATTTCTCTTTTTTTTTGTGTTTTTTCTAAAACGTGCAGTGATATTAGAACTTTGGTGATTAGCGCACTTGTGCAAAGATTGCACAAGATTTGCACATAAAGTTATACTCACCAATGCCTTTCGTGCAAATAAGTTGAATATATCAATATTTCTCTTAAATGTGTAGTTTCGCTCGTGGTAAAGTTCCATTTATCTTATATTTTTTATTATTTCAGACAAAAATCTGGATATTCCCAGAAGGCACGCGGAATGTAGACAAGAACACAAAGCTGCTTCCTTTCAAGAAGGGTGCATTCGCGATTGCTGTAGCCGCTCAAGTGCCAATCATCCCCGTTGTGTTCTCACCACTCTACTTTGTCAATGAGAAAAAATGCCTGTTTTATAATAATGGTACGTCTTCTCTGGTAGTCTCAGTCCCTAGAGACAATAGCTGTCTTACGTATCATAAAAGCTTGCTCGGTCTATGCATGCGCGACGATTTTCTATGGCATAAGCGATGATGGATAGATAGTAGATAGAAAATTCTTTATTGCACAACAACAAACAAGATAAAAATTATAAAATATGTGACAGTTTAACGGTGTTACCGCTCAAGAGCGAACTCTACCGGACAACCGGATAGATGCTCAAGCATAGATCTATGCCTATGTATGTATGGGCAGCATTTGGGAAACTACGTCAAGTCTTCACGTCATCCATACCGCAATGCTTGAAAACGAAAGTTTTCAATCAGTGCGTCCTACCCGTTATGACCTACGGAGCTGAGACGTGGACACTCACGATAGGGCTGGTCCACCAGTTCAAAGTCGCTCAGCGAGCTATGGAAAGAGCTATGCTCGGAGTTTCTCTGAAGGATAGGATTCGTAACGAATACATCCGACAGAGAACCAAGGTTATCGACATAGCTCAAATAATTAGCAAGCTGAAGTGGCAGTGGGCCGGCCATATCTCGCGAAGAACCTACGGCCGATGGGGCAAACTGATGGGGTGGTCTTGAGTGGAGACCACGACTCGGTAAACGTAGTGTAGGACGCCCTCCGACCAGGTGGGATGACGACCTGCGAAAGACTGCAGGTAGATGCTGGATGCGGCAAGCTGAAGACAGGGCGCTATGGCGCTCATTGGGGGAGGCCTATGTCCAGCAGTGGACTGCTATAGGCTGATGATGATGATGATGATGAGATCTATGCCTGAGCAAGCTTTCATATACGGCCCTAAGCATCTACCTACAGGTTTGCCTTTTATGGCCCCGTACTAATGATTAGGAATCCTCTTGAAGATTTTAATCACGACAAAATGCAATCTTCGTGGTGATCTCCTAACTGTAACTTTTTGTAATAACTCTATATACATATATACCTTTTCTATAAAGGCTTTTATTAATTTAAGTTTTTATGAATAATTGTATTTCTATTCTATTCTATTCTACTAGCTAGCTCTACCATAGAGACTAGAAGGTAGAGTCTATCTATTGGGTAAAGTACAACGGCCCACCCAAACGCGCTTTTTTTGGACTTGGATGGCTTTTCGCATTTGCCATATTACATTTTTAATTATTATTATATCATAATTATAAATAATAAAAACATAGAGAATGCGATACATCTATACTAATATTATAAAGAGGAAATATTTGATATTTTGTTTGTTTGTATTGAATAGGCTCCGGAACTACTGGACCGATGTGAAAAATTCTTTCACCGTTGGAAAGCTACACTATCCGCGGTGAACATAGGCTATTATTATATTTTCAAAAAAGTTAGGGATCTTTACTAAAACTGCAATAATGTAATTCAAGATGTCAAAAATCACCTAATAAAGTGAAATTCGAGTTTAACGCGGGTGAAACCGCGGGGGAAACAGCTAGTAATAATATTATAAAGAGGAAAGATTTGATTTTTTATTTGTTTGTTTGTAATGAATAGGAGCCTATTCATTACAAACAAACAAACAAAAACGAAACTACTGGATCGATTTGAAAAATTCTTTCACCGTTGGGAAGCCACACCATCCGTGGTAAACATAGGCTATATTATATTTAAAAAAATATATATTATATATAATTCGCGTGTGCTGCGAAAACTATTGATAGAACAAAGTGATGTACTACAAAATTGCAGAACACATCATTGTCGACAAAAAATGTCGCGACAGCTTATATCTAAATATTAGTTAGGTACGTCACAATAATTGTTTTTTTTATTAAGAAATAAACGGCCGCAAATAAATTATGAATAATTAAAATAATAAATACCCGTGCTAAGCCGGGACGGTCCGCTAGTAGTTTATAAAACGCGGTTTTAACCAAAGCACTTGAAACTCCTAATATGTAGGTTGGTGCATGTCTTAGTCTACCTCACCTGCCAGTTTATTTTACGACACAGTTTTTTTATAAATCAAGTTTAAAAAAACTTGATTGATATTTTCGTAAATATTTGATAGTAACAGGTAAACCAGTTGAACGAGACGGATAAGTTCACCTATTTATGTATACCGGTGGTACAACCAGTTGTGGATACCTACATGACAGCTAGACAAGTAGAACACGCGCGTGTATAACAGTTACTTACTGTAAATAGGTAAGATGCCTAATTTTTTATTGTTCCAGGTAAAGCCATAATGAGATGCCTTGAGCCAGTGCCCACTGTTGGACTAACGACAGAAAATATACCAGAGCTGATAGAGCGCATCCATAAAATTGTTCTGCAAGCTTTCGAAAAACTGTCCAAGGAAATCTTGAACGATCTTCCCATTGATACTCCACTTGCCAAAGAGATTTTAATTTAGTTAGAATACCTATCTACTTATTGATACTTAACTAGGAACTTATTTAAGAAATAAATTTATATAAAAATTACTAGGATAGCTAGGCTACCGTGTTTGTAATCCCTGATATATGTAAAGCACTATAAAGATACATTACCATTAGGTGCATCTAGGTACTGTTTTTCTAGTTAAGTTTGTAACGGTACGACGGCGTTATATAGAATGTTTGGCAGAACGTGTGCCGTACACCACACAGGGCTTCGGTGGAACCAAGTGCAAAAGCTTGGGGGCTTTTTAACCCTTTGAACCTGGTATTATAACTACTAACTCCTGTTACCCTATGGCACATGTTCTGAAGAACACCTGTACAAACTACATAACTGTACCTACCTAGGTACAATCTAATACGACGTCTGACTTTTACTTTGATTTTGGATATACACAAGGAATAAAAGTAACCAGTTTAAAGTGTCCTTTTTTTATAATCTTACTCAGTATACTTTTCTGCATAGATACTCTGTCACTGAGCTGCTTGGTGCGTTAATCCTGTGTGCTTTAATCGGCTCATTAACGACACCTAGGAAACTATGGTGGAAGTCAAAGCTGAAAGCTATTTGTTGTGCACGAAAGGTGGCGTGATTGTATTCCGAAAAGTCACGCACGTCGTTGGAGGTTTAATCGGCTCATGTAGCGACACCTAGCGAACAATGGTGGAAGTCAAAGCTATTTGATGTGCACGAAAGGCGTGATTGGTTCATGCGAAATACATGAAGTATTTTCAGAGTAAGTCAATGTCAGTCTGACATTGATAATGACAACTCCGAGTGGAAATGCGAGTCAACTGCTGTCATGCTAAAAATAGTCAAAAAGGAAGCAACAAAAGAGTTTATTTGCTTAAAATCTTCATAATTGCAATGGAACAGAGAATGTTTTACGCTGTGTCCGTTGTTTTGTTTGTTGCTCTGCTGCTGCATGCAGGCAGGCAGCTTGCTTTTCGTTTCGCTAATCTTGGTTGAGTGAGCGATCGAGCGAGCGAGTTCTTTGCGGTTTTGTTTTATTAATTAAAATAATAAACATTCGCAATAGTTTATTGTAATAAAACCAATATGTTCGATAAAATTATTTACGTAATTATAATCTCGCTTGTGACTTACGTTCTGAAACAATTAATATCAGAAACACCAAATGCCGTGAAGTTCAATTCGAAATTTTTAATATTTTACATTTGGACTTCTATTGCGTCTGTGATATTGTTGCCTATTTTCGCATTTAACCCGAAAAATGTGAAAAATGTTCTGTAAGTACCGAACGATTGGCTCTCATCTTAGATTATAGTTTCATAATGCAGTTTTACAGCGCATGATTCATGTTTCTCGTTGACATATTTTCAGGAACCGAATTAAATTGGGATCTAGCTTTCACCTAGTTATTTAACTTACATATTTACCAATTTCTTTCCATAGAAATGATGCGCTCAAGTCAAGGATTGTAGATATCTACTGGTACCTGCGATTTTATTATATTAGCAAAATTAGGTACTCCTCACTCAGTTTAATAGCAATGTTCTATGTAAATTATATTCTTGAAATATTTTTTAATAGTAGGAAGTAATACTGTATTACTTAATAGATGAAAAAGTTCTAGGGCTATTCCATAGTAGTCAAAAGTCTTTTTGTAAACACAACATACACTATCGTTAAAAATATTAAAATCATCCCTAAAGGGGTTGGAAACTATTCGCCCTAACATCATTCCTCAACTTTAATTTATTTTATCAAACTCATGAAGCACATGGAAGTTTTATATTTAAATACATAGAAATACATAGACAAATAAACATAACAAACAATATAATGTCTTAAATTATCAGGTTTAAATTGGACAGGATTAAATTTATTGCAGAAATAGTTATATCCTTAGTAAATATCTCAAAAACCTGATGTTTTATTCTGTCCTTCTGTTTAATTGTGCCACTTGGAATGCACCACAATTTAACAAAAAAAAATTGGTGCCGAATGCTAGGCAGGGCCCACCATATAAAATTTTTATTATCTTCAGTATTCTAATGCTTACTTTCTTTTATTTCGTACTTTATATTGACTATTTACAGGCTTTCTGCATTGTTAATAAAGCATATCACCAAGTTAATTGAAGTCAAATGGCATTTGGTGAACGGCAAAGTGTTAGCGGAAGACCGTGGTGCTGTAGTAGTATCAAACCATCAATCATCAATTGATATACTTGGTAAGTACTTGATGAACAAGCTTTTTAACAATATACAATTTTTTTAATCATAACAACAATTAAAATTAGGTAGGTAGGTATGTTATTCTACACTGTCTAACAAAAATAATTGCAAAAAACGTCATAATTATTTGTATTTTTACTTCCTGTACAGGATTAGGAATTAACCGGTTTTGCAGCTTCACCAATATCTGAACACAAAGAGCTTTTTTTAGGGTTGCATACCTCAAAAGGAAAGAAGAACCCTTATCACTTTGTTGGCAGTCTGTCAGTTAACCCTCTTTTCTCAGTAATGTGTGGAGGTATTGAATTGAAATTGGTTTAAAGATTCTTTAATTTCTCAAAGAACATACATTTAGTTCACTTAAACTGAAATGCATATTACATTACAACCTCATGGAGTTGTGTTATAAATTAAACTTCTAAGTCAATGCAATCAAAAGTTACAGCCATTATGCGCAATTTTTATGACATTACTTTGGGATCACATGCTAAAAAAACCCATGGGGTACATCCCATTGACCTAGAATCATAAAATGTGGCAAGAAGCAAGGTCTCACAAGTAAAGGGAAAAATCCAAGAATAGTAAATTTCTCATTGATTCCCAAAAAAAAAATTTGAAATTCGCCATGGACCAAACAGATTGCCCTACTAGACCAAACTTAAAGGGACCAAAAGGGATGGAAATCCCATTGATCTAGATTCTAGAATCATAAAAATTCACAAGAAGCATGGTCTAATTGAACAATATACGGAACTTTCGGTGCGTAAGTCCGACTCGTACTTGACGTTTTATTTTCAACTAATTTCGGAATTTCTTGAAACTAGTTTTGTTGTTCTCTCTAGGTATGTACGAACTCATTGTTAACATTGAACATGGAAATTTTTATTGCTAAAATTATAGGTAACAACAATTTGTGGGAAATAGTTTTTTGTTAAAAAATTTAACCATGAAACAAAGATTATATTATGTAGGTATATAAAAAAGTGTGAAAACATTTCATGTTTTTAGATTAGCTAGCATTTAGGATTCAACAAATTTACCTACATAAAAACAATTAAATAAATAAATAATGCTGGACAATCCACACAGCATCACCTAGCCCGAAGTTAAGCAGAGCTTGTGTTATTTATGGGTACTAGATGACTGATATACTTACATTCTTTAAATAGATAGATATTTTTTACACACACAATTGTCCCGAGGCGGAAATCGAACCCGCAACCTCCTGCGTCGCAGGCGGACCTTCGCCCAACGCGCCACAGAGGTCTTTTAAATGAGTTTTTTTCAATTAGTAATATTTTACAGGAATGTTCAACATATGGCACGTAGCAGACAAAGTCGCAGCAATCGCCCGCAAAGAGATATTCTACGTGTGGCCCTTTGGTCTAGCGGCATATCTGTCAGGAGTTGTATTCATAGACAGGAACAACTCGAAGGAGGCCTACAAACAACTCAAAGTCACTTCTGAAGTTATGATAAAGAATAAGGTAAGCTACTTTTAGAATAATTATAATTCTACCCTCATGCTGGCGGCAGTACAAACACTTGCCGAGATGTCTCGTAATAATTGAAATATCCTGTACAATCTACACAGCATAACCTAGTCCCAAAGTGAGGAAAGCTAATATTATGGATACCTACTAGCTTTGCTCACTCTGAAATTCTTAGGTAATAACAACAAAGATAGATATTTTTATAATACATGTAAAATAACCGAATACATTTTGCAGATCGTACAAACATTTGTCCCTAGGCGGGAATCGAACGCGCAACCTACGCACATAGCGTAAGCGCGCGCATAGCGCTTCCAAGTGTGTCTTGGCCTCCTACGGTGAATAAAGGAGAATGAGTGTGTGACGGGCGGGGCGAAGGTGCCCCTACGACGCAGAAGGTTGCGCGTTCGATTCCCGCTTAGGGACAAATGTTTTTACATATACAATGTTATAGCTATGTGCTTAAATTATATTTCAAAGCCATAAAACAGACAAGATAGAATTAAAAAATAATAGCTATAGCCCACAATCCACACGCTGGGCATGCGGGTTGGAGATGCCCCCCGGTGGTTATTAGTTAGGATAGTCAGGGCTCGCTCTAATCCTTTTAAATTCTAACTCATTTCAGTGTTAACAAATTGCCCTTGCCGTAACCGTTGTTCTGAGTAAATTGCTTTTTGTATCACAATCGAAGATCACTTCGGCTTAATTTGCATTGTGTGCTACTTCAACGTCATTAACGTTCAATGTCTTTAGGTAATAGATTCAGGTCATACTTTGTGGAAATCGAATCAATATAATACAAAACATTTTAATAGGACAGAACCGTTTTTGAAGCTGTTATCAAGAATACCTGTAGATTATAGGTATAGGTTAATAAATATTTTAAAGCTGGCTTGATTCTATTTTGTTTTTTCATAAAATTATCAACGTAGACCCGCGACGTCACCAAAACCAGAATCCAGACAGTATAGAAATAAAATCCGGCCAAGTGCGAGTCAAAGTCGCGCACGTAGGGTTCCGTATCATTGTCAATAAAATAAAAACAGCAAAAAAAAAAATCATGTCTGTTATACATATTAAAATATTTATTCTATTCTGTTTTCTAGTTTTTGTTGTAATAGCGGCAACAGAAATACATTATCTGTGAAAATTTCAACTGTCTTACTACCACGGTTCATGAGATACAGTCTGACATGACAGACGGATGGACAGCTGAGTCTTAGTAATAGGATCCCGTTTTACCCTTTACGGAACGGTACGGAACCCTAAAAACGAAAAGTTTATAAAAATATACCTAAACCTACTACACATATCACACGCAGCCCAGTAGAGACAAACAACTGTGGTGACTAATTAAAGGTTGAAGGAAAAATACGTTTTTAATCTTTTTTTTTTTTCTAACTTTATTAAAATTTGTTATTGCGTTCCTTAATTTGATTTATAGTGACATTCACTTTTCATTTATTTTACATAAAGTAAATTTAAAAAATCCGGTATGGGCCTTTTATTTGTTGATTGTCAATTTTAGTTCTTGGTAATCTCGATAAAGGTCTCTAAATAAACCTAGATAAATACTATTCAAATATAAATAATGAAATATTATAGTTGGAATATGCTTTAATTAGAAATAATTTTGGTATTACGTTGGTATGGAGAATTCGACCTCCGCAGGCCTTTTAACCCATGTTATTGTAACCTAAACGTTTATACATAAATAACATTTTTTTCATTTCAATCAAACTACAACATTTATTTAAACTTACGCGATCCTAACAAATAATTAACAATGTTTTAATGTATTCACTACAGCGAGGGGCACATAGAGACTAATTTTGAAAACATCCATGGAATCAAGCGAACAAGGTTCCGGGAGTTTTTAAAAATAGCAACAGCATTTCAAGGCTAATTTGTCATCAAAGCCCATTGATTGTTACCTATTTCATTGTCAGTAAATATTACAATGAAATCGCATTTCCTAGTTCTAATTAACTATTGAAATCCTCACAATCGTTTTGAAATCATAAGGCCAAAGACTTACTTGATTACTTACCTCTGTATATTATCTTGTTTCTACCGTACACCCTACATGATCATCGATCTGTAGGATCGATATGATCTGCGGAAGACTGCAGATTTCAATTCAATTTTCAATTTATTTATTAAGAATTAACAATAACGTAAGATGACGGTGGCGCGGTGGGCGAAGTTCCGCCTGCGACGCATGAGTTTGCGGGTTCGATTCCCGCCTCGGAACAAATGTGTGTACAATCTGCAGATATTTGTTTCGGGTGCTCTGGTCGTTTTCTATGTATAATAAAAAAATATCTATCTATGTAATGTATTGTATTATGTATATCAGTTATCTAGTACCCATAACACAAGCTCTGCTTACCATGGGGCTAGATAATGCTGTGTGAATTGTCCAGCATTATTATAAATTATTAGATAACTAAAATACAAAGGAAAACTGGAAAGCACATAAGTTTAATTAAAACAGTGTCGCACCTCATAGCGCCCAAACTCAGGATAATGTTAAGGCCGATTCTGCATTAAATATTACTGTGATTTTGATGCTGGATGCGGCAACCTGCAGACAGGGCGCTATGGCGCTCTCATTAGGGGAGGCTTATGTTTAGCAGTGGATTATCATGCCTGATGAAACCCCCCTTGTCTGGAGCAGACAGTACAGCGGTGGATGCATGTGTGCTTACGAGGATGATGATGATGATGATTTTATTTGTTTATTATGTAATTTTGTACACGATTTATGTATAGTTTGACAATGCCCTTATACAGCAGCATACTTTGACATACATTTTTAACTAATTTATTATTTACCATTTATTTACAATTTATTTGAATTGAAATGTCCAGCATTATTTATTATTATTATGTCTCTCATTTACCATGATCTCGGGCCTTAAAGTGACCCGGTCTTTTGGAAGGCTTGCGTGGGGCCGAAGCCAACAGCACAGAAGCCTTTGAGAAGTTAATCTAAAGGCGATGGCTACACATAGCGGGTATCCTCGGTTGCACAACATGATACACCCAAAGATGGTATCCGCGAGGTGTAGAGACTATTGAAAAGAAAAATGAAAGAAATAAAACCTGGCTATTGTGATGGATGGATGGATAGGTAATCGGGTTATAGGGGAGATTGTGGATTATTATTATTATTTATTTAAATCTATTCATTTAATTTTTAAAGAAGGCATGTCTGTCTGTTTTTCTTTACACAATCCCCTATGGTGTTTCCTATGTCAAAAGTTAGTGTGTGTTTTATAATAAAATTGCAATATAACAAATTAATAGAACTTAACGACATCAAGTGTAAAATGTGTACCTACGGTGTAAATAAACAACGATGATGACCTATAGCCCTGCTTTATTGTTTACAGACAAAAATCTGGCTGTTTCCCGAAGGGACACGGAACAAAGATTTTACGCAACTGCTGCCTTTTAAGAAAGGCGCGTTCAACATCGCCGTGGCAGCGCAAGTGCCCATCATTCCTGTGGTGTTCTCGCCGTACTATTTCATCAACGCTAAGAAATATATTTTTAACAAAGGTATGTAATGTCGGTCCATCACTACATAGTATAAAGCAAAGTCGCTTCCCGATGTCTGCCTGTCCCTATGTATGTTTAGATCTTTAAAATTACGCACCGGATTTTGATGCGGTTTTTTTGAATAGATAGAGTGATTCAAGAGGAAGGTTTATAAACCATTTGACACATGGATTTCCACGCGGGCGATGCCGCGGGGCGCATCTAGTAAATTATATTTGTTTTCTCGAAGTGAGATCATACTTATGGTCAAAACTCTTGTCACGTGCTTATTGATCAGACATTGTTCAATCATTGTTCTTTTATCAAATCGCAAAATATAAATCTCGTGATTTTATTGAAAAACAAACAAAAATACATATTCATGTTTCAAGTCAAACGTAACTTAAAAATAAATAGAATCTACACACAAGAAAAAAATAATAAGCCCCGAAAACTCAAACGCAACTTAAATTTAAGGCGGCGATCGTCGACAAGGCGTAATTTTTTATTTTTTTTTCAAATTCCTTTAAATTTTTGTCAAAAACTTGCGCCTTGAGACGTTCATAAATCTGAGTTACGTTGGAGTCGAAGAACGTGACAAGATCGGCCCCCACTCAGCATAAATATGACTGAGAAGATCATTGTATAGCACTGGCCTTCCTTCTATACTTCTAGAACTAGAGAATATTCTCTTATCACCATTTCCTGACTTAAGGCTAAGGCCTCTTTTACCATTACATACGATCTAGTAGGTGATGCAGTATAACTTATAGTTATTTTTTTAGGATTGTACGTTAATCACAGTAAAAAAAAATATTATTATTATGGTTTTAGGATTTTTATTTTCTCAAAGAACATAGTATATAACGTTCACTTAATGAGAAATATTTAAAAAGTGTCCACTTAGTACCTACTTATAAAATACGTACTTAAGTATGTGCTTAAGATTATATTAGCAGAGTGTGTTTACCCCTATATTCGTATAATGTACTTACAAACAAAAACAAAAAAAAAACTATAGTAGAAAAAACAACCTCATCTAATAAAATAACATAACAGTAGGAAGGTAGGAACACAGCGCTCTGCTATTTTACCGGCTGATAGCTGCTTATAGGTACTTAGGCTTACGCTATTGTTTTGCCAACAAAATACTTTTTTGTGCACATATTTCGGTAAAAGTTTTACAATAATTGTTTACACCGTAGATAATGATCAATTTATGTAACCAAGTGCTTGGACAAACATAGCATAGGCTTTAAGGCACTGTTAACAAAGTTATTTAATCTACTTGTAATTAATAAATGATCTATCTTTCTTTTTTAGACGACCGATGTGGCGCGGTGGGCGAAGGTCCGCCTGCGACGCTGAAGGTTGCGGGTTCGATTCCCGCCTCGGAACAATTGTGTGTACGATCTGCAGATATTTGTTCCGGGTGCTCTGGTCGTTTTCTATGTATAATAAAAAATATCTATCTATGTAATGTATTGTATTATGTATATCAGTTATCTAGTACCCATAACACAAGCTCTGCTTACCATGGGGCTAGATAATGCTGTGTGAATTGTCCAGCATTATTTATATATCTCTCTCATAGGAGTCTTCCTCGTAGACCCTGCAAAGTCTTTCATCTACCTGCCTAAAGATTCTATTCTACACATTGGATTGTAATATATTTTACAGTTCGCTAGTCAGATTGCCTTACCCCACGTCTGCCGGATATACTTAGTACCCAACACACATCGCAGCTAAACACGTTCGGTTACTTAACTGTTTACAAAATACAAGCGCAACTCTGCAATGCGAGCACAATTATTGTACTCCTGAAAATACACAATGAATATCGGCTGGTCAGATTTTGACGAGAATTTTATTGGCAGACAAGATAGATGTCTGATGATGGGTACCTAAACTTAGTCGAAAAAGAAATGGTGTCGAGCAATAAAACCCTTATTTCTATTTTATTAAACGGTGCCAGTTTTGACCTCGTTTCATAAAGGGGTGAAGTCGTTATCGTTGTTTGTTATTGATAATCTCCGGGACTACTGATCGGATATTCTATTTTCTTCATGTAGATAATCTGTACATAGTATAAAATGAAGTCGCTCCCGCTGTCTGTTTGCTGTCGTCTGATCTTTTAAAGTACTCAACGGATTTTAATGCAGATTTCAGCAATAGTTAGTTATTTAAGAGGAAGGTTACAAACTAATTTTACACATAGATTTCCACGCGGGCGAAGCCGCGGGGCGCAGTTAGTACATATCTATTTATGTATTTCATGAAAGTTACGAAAGAAATGATTATTGATTTTTATTATTGATGTAATTTAATTGTTTTGAAAAACACTACTTCAAATTTCTTAATATTTCACTGTTTGATGTTTTGCGGACAAAATACTAAAGATCTCTTGTCATCATTTTTAGGGATTACCTCAATATTATCATCTGTACCTACAATTGCTAAAGACCCATCCAAATCAATTCCTCAATCATTGGAGTAATCAACGAAACATACAAAAAACAAGTTATTGAATATATCAAAGAGGCCCATGAAGTTTTATTTAAGACAAATAAAAACAATATTAGACGCAAATAGGCGTCTACCAAATATCTAAACAGGTTATCTATCGTATTTAAGTTCTAACAGTAATTGATTATGACCTTTAAAAAATAGTGTTGGCTTATTTTTGACAATAAAAAAAATCACAAAAAAAGTTACAGTTTTATGGTCTGGTAATCCGCAAATGCCAAAGCTCGTTCGATGTATTTTAAGAATATCTCAGCATTTCAATCGATGAACGTGATAAATACCCGTAAATAGTTAATTGTGATATAGGTATATATATATATTTATTTATCGACGACCTCTGTGGCGCGGTTAGGCGAAGGTCCGCCTGGACAATTGTGTATACGATCTGCAGATTTTTGTTCCAGAGTGTCTGGTCATCTCTATGTATAATAAAAAAATATCTATCTATGTCATCTATTGTATAAAGTATATCAGTCATCCCATCAAGTACCCCTAAACACAAGCTCTGCTTAGCTTGAGGCTAGATGATGCTGTGTGGATTGTCCAGCATTTTATGTTTGTATATATTTTAAGGTTTTTTATACCTCTTCATGCTAAAAACACTGAACGGATCATACTGATATTTTACATAGTTCTAGCCCAGAGGCCCGAGTACATTTGACGATAGTATCGAAACAGGATCGTAACGTCTCATTTTTACCCGCGACGGAACGCGTTTAGGGTGAGAAGTTGTCTGTTTGTGTGTGTGCGCAATTTGCACATCAATGTTCCCAATATCTCCAAAACGTCTTGACCGATTAAGATATGGTTTTCGATATCGGGTTTGGAATATATTGACTATGGTTCTTAGCTAGATGTTATGGTAGTCACTCACCAGGGGGCGCTGTTATGTGTGTATTTTGTGAAACTGAAAACCAATGTTCCTATATATCTCTAGAACAGTTTGATCGATTGAGTCATAATTCTGCAAAATGTATAGGATTTATTGCAGATGTTTGTTAGCTAAGTTGTTATGGTGTTTGGTCACCAGGGGCGCTGCAATCACGTATTAAAAAGTTCCTTTAGTACCTAAATACTGTGTTTGGACTTTTTAAAGCGTATTATACAGCTATACAGCTAGCCAAAAAATGTTAACCTACTCATTTCAATAGAACCAAGAAATCAGTAGGGGGCTACCAAGAATAGGTATATCTTTAGGTACCTAACTCCTAAATTACGTAGGAATTCACCTTTATAGTCATTTAAATTCGGATCATAGAATGGCAATGACAGCCCACGTTTTTTTTGCTTTGCGGTAAATTTATTTTAAGGGTACCCAAGTAGATAGGCGAGGTCTAAATGTATGCTATCTCACATGACATAATGTGCGGCGCGCTTGGTTGAAATGCACAATTATTCATTCCTAAAACGATCTCAAAAAATGTTAACCAACCATTGCACAAGGATTATTATAGAAACACTATTAATTGTACCTTTTTAAAATAAACATATTTATATATAAATTGAAGAACCTATTATATTTTTAGAACCAGTGCCTTACTACTTCAATCTGTCAAACTATCGTGGTAATGAATACCATAATCAAATCAATCAAAACAAATCGTTCTCAGTGGTTGCCAGTGCCTATTTCTTTGTTATCTGTTGTTTGTTATAATTAATCTTTTCTCAAGATTATGATTTATGTAGGTTGGGACGGTACTGCATTATTGGACACTCAAAACAGGACTAAAAATAAACAATAATTGAGTCGTTTTATTTGGGTGGCCTTTTTTGGGCCTTAAAAATTAAATCAAGTTAGTGTTTTTTGAAGCTAATAATAATGCTGGAAATTTTGCGCAGATGACGTGTACTATTTAAATTATGTTATTTTAGAACTTCATTCATTACAAAGAGCAATAAAAAAACCCTCTAAATTAATCCCTTCACCCATCTTAACACTCACAAAAAACCCGCCAAGTGCAATTCGCCTCGCACTCTGAGGGTTCTGCAACATCGTACAAAACTATTCCTCAATATAAACCACGAATCTTTTTTTTTAGTTTACATTACGCGGTCATCTTTGCAAGTAGGTACTGATCGCACCCAACGCAACGTTGCTTAATTTCGGTGATCGGTGCTCAACGTGTATGGACGTTTTTATTACGTAATTGAGGGGGCCCCTCAATTATTTGATTGAAATACAAATAAAATAATTGTGTTATAAAAAATCTGACAGGGTGTCTATAGATAGATAGAAATAGACACCCTGTCAGATTTTTTTAACACAATTATACACCATGTCAGAAATTTAATTGTCTACCTTTTACGGTGGGGGGGGGGGGGACCCACTGACAGACTGATGAACAGACAGCGTAGGCTTAGTAATCCTTACTACTAAGCCTCCGCTGTCTGTGTCTATTTCTATTGCTGCAATAGAAATAGACACCCTGTCAGAATTTTTCTTACGGGTCCTTCCGTTGATACCCTTTAGCCACGGAACCCTAAAAACCGAAGTGGTCGCATATAAACCCATCTTCACTTCACGGAAATGAGTGGCCCTTCGTACCAAATTAGACCGTAAGGGTCAGCGCGCGGTCTGTTCGGTGTTCGAAGGAGTACATCAATTAATTGACGCAGGGCAAAAGCAAATAACCTGTGAGCCATAAACACGTATGCCGGGTTTTTTTTAATCTTACTTAACCGGAAGCTTTAACTTTGCTCGTGAACATTTGAAAACTAAACAAAAATAAATTATTGTATGAGTAGGCAACTGTTGTAAAATGTAAATGTAAATTTACCTTTATACCTACAACATTTTGTTACAGTCGACCGACTAGTGAAAAAAAATAGCGAGTCTTTATTTTTTTTATTTTTAGCTGGTCGAGTCCCGAGTGTAGCAAGCGAATTTTAGAAAATCTTTGTATACAGTTTTGTTTCTTTTTAAAAACTAAAAATATTTCCTTTATAAAATCTTTTTTTTTGTAAAATCTTAAGGATTTTAAGAAGATTTTATTTAATAAAGAAGATTTTATTTATTATTATTTACTATGATCTCGGGCCATAAAGTGACCCGGTCCTTTGGAAGGCTTGCGTGGGGCCGAAGCCAACAGCACAGAGGCCCTTTGAGAAGTTAATCTAAAGGCGATGGCTACACATAGCGGTTAATAGTCCACTGCTAAACCTCCCCTAATGAGCGACTTAGCGCCATGCCAGCTCAACGCATCCAGCATCTGCCTGCAGCTTTTCGCAAGTCGTCGTGTGACCAGTCGTGGCCTGCATATGTAATGAACACCTCAACATTAATTGCAGAAATTTTCCCGTTAAGCTATCCCTAAAGCAATCAATGAATTATTTTTTTTTTTTTATATTTTTTTTTGTTTAAACACACAAAACACATTACAATGTTATCTAAAATAATCATAAAAAAGTAATTTTAATCTACATTGTACCGTAAAGATATGTGTGTACAGCTAAACTTAGTAAATTATATTATAATAATTCGTACTAAAGGACTAATATTAACAAAAACAAAAACAATGTTTAACAGAAACTGGTGATAAAATTAAACAAGCACTACCTAGCTATAAGACCGGGCAATACTCTAATCAATTCCATCACCAGGTAGGATGTGATCAAATAATACTTTTTGAATGCTTTGCCATCAGAAAATTATTTTTATTAGTTCATAATTTGTATTATTTTATATGAAAAGTAAAAAAATATTTTCTGTTTCTATAAAATAAAAATAAATCACTAACGTCCATCCATCTAAACATCCACACTTTCGCATATATAATATCAGTGTGATTCATTCCAGGTCACGTGGTAATACAATGCCTCGAGCCGGTTCCAACCATAGGTCTCACAATGGACGACGTGCCTGACCTCATAGTCAAGGTACGACACATCATGGAGACTGCCTACAAAGAACTCTCCAAGGAGGTCCTGGGATCACTGCCTACGGATTACCCTTTAGCAACAGTCGACTGAATATTACCCTTGCCATATCAAAGCCACTTAATTTTCTCTAAGATAGTGATGATAAGTGAAAGTGAATCTGGCAATGCGTTGGTGATAGCGCCACGTTCTGTTAATTAATTGGAATTTTACTGAAACTAATTAACTAAATATATATGTCTCTATTAATGTATCCCTTATGCGGGATATGGGTCTATTCAACATTATCCCTTTTTAATAAATTCCGGTTCAAGTTCAAATCAAAAATACATTAGCAACGAGTTTTTTAATTATGACGTGGATGCTGTAGAAATCAAGTCAAAGTTAAAGGTACATTCACACAGTGGATCCGTTTTTACCGGAGCGTTTATTACGGATCGCTACTGGAAACAATCGTTTAGGTACTGGTTCCCGAATACTGTCGAGTGACCAAACGTCGAGGGAACCAAACTTAAACGATTGTTACATACATCCGTGTGAAACTGCTCTCAACTTTATACAAAACGGGTTCTGTAAAACGGATGCTGTGTGAATGCGCCCTAACAGTTCATTGAAATGAGGCGTCTGTCCGTTCCCATGTGAGATTACAAAGTCTTGATACGTGCAGATTAAAAGTTTTGATCAAGCATCCCTTGCGAATACTATATATATTTCATGATGGAAACTTGTTTCCTAACCTCCGAAAACAAATACAATAACTTCATAAGACGATAAACTTCCATTTCCATGAACAGTGGTATTAAAATCAATGCATTGAAATCAATTCGATTAAAATCGCCAGTTTCGCTTATACTCATAAATTCGTTTCAGCGAGATGCTGGATTATGTAAGAAGTTGTGAGGGTGTTTTTCCTTAGGTTTTCCACTTTGTGTATGTTCACGACACTGTTATTTGTTACATTTTGTATTACAATAAGCATGTTTTTATTGTCCAATAGCCCGAAAGGAAAAGCGCCCAAATTCATTCCAAATATTTGTTTCTGTGATTCACTAAATTGGTTTAGATATTTTTCTATTCTATGAGCTGGGACTTATAGGTAGTAAGAATTAAATGACGCAGCTAATTATAGGTATTTTAAGGGACACTTTATCAAATAGCAGATAAGAACATTTTGTGTTAGGTACCATAAGTTAAGTACTCGCTATATACCAGTCTGGTTATATTTCCCCTATTTTAATTATAAGTTTGTGTATTAATTGCCAAAATGAACTTTAATCTGGATCTAATTGTCGGATTAAGATTTAGCGTGAGTGTATTATTAATCTGTGTTAGTTTAGGATGACAGTGTATGATAGTAGAGTTGCATTGAAATGCAATTAAATTGGTAAAAATTGTGAAAACCTTATTTTAGTACATATTAATATAACTGGAGGAAAACATTTCGATCATTTTATAATTTACTAGCGGATTCCCGCGGTTTCACCCGCGTAAAATTCAAATTTCACATTTCTAAATTTAGCATTAAAATAAAGCCTATGTTAACCGCGGATAGTGTAGCTTCCCAACGGTGAAAGAACTTTTCAAACCGGTCCAGTAGTTGCAGAGCCTATTCAATACAAACAAACAAAAAATCAAATCTTTCCTCTTTATAATATTAGTATAGATTTATATATCTTACTTCACATTTCATTACCGTAAGGTTCCGCCTTTTAATATTCATAGTTTCTAAACTTCCGAAAACAAACAGATTTAAATCGACATACACAATGGTTGAAGTCCATTTAACAATCAAATTATAGTGTGTGCAACGAAATGCAATCGCTTTGCATTCAGACGTTGCACATGTTTTTTAAAGTGGATGCTGACCACAGAAGACAAATAGTTGACTTTTAAAGGGACTCACTCTTATTTAACAAACATATCTTGTATTATGTATGATCAGTCATCTAGTACCCATAACACAAGCTCTGCTTAGCTTGAGGCTAGATGATGCTGTGTGGATTGTCCAGCATTATTTATTTATTCACCATCACACCCTCACCATCAGAACAATTAAGATTTTTTATCGCCATTTAATCAGTCATTATCGCATCGTTAGCATATCGGGTTCTTAATTTCACCACCTACATTATTTTCAGAGCCATCAAGTTCAAATACAAATTGATTTATTTAGGTTTACCACATAGATCAGGTTTGGGAAAAAACCTGGTTTTGAGTAACAAACTGAAGCCTCTAAAATGGCAGCTTAGCCGTATGCAACCTAAGACATTCAGAACATTTTAGGATACGATACGGCGTGAAACAAGCCTAATGGCTACTTTCATGATCCGCATAGTTTTCGTTTTCAAGTCACGCATCGATGCGGCATCAACTATATATGTTTTGTTAAGTAGCCACGCATTGCGCAGACAAGCAATGACCCATATAAATGGTTGAGCCACAATCCGTGGCCTAGAATCTCACCGCACTTGTAACTTCTAGTCTAATTAAATTGATACAAAATATTAAAATGTGCATTACCTTTAATAGTGCAATTAATGTATGAAACCAATAATGCATGGCACCCATCGATCAAGGTTTCGACAAATGAAAACGACAATTAGCTTTGTTAAATGCCATTGCATTACTGACACTAAGCATAACTAAAATAAGCTTACTCATTTTCCTTATGACAGGATTCGAAATTTACTCGAATATTTTAATCGAATATTTAAGTAATTTTCTGATTTTGTTGATTTATACGACGTTTTAGCCGTCACAGTATTTAATGCAATTAAAGACCGCATAACTTTTGTGGGATTTTATATGTAAATGTTTATTGTAAAGAAAGTATTGTTTAACTAGTATTCA
Organism: Eupithecia abbreviata; assembly: GCA_943735965.1. Classification (NCBI taxonomy): domain Eukaryota; kingdom Metazoa; phylum Arthropoda; class Insecta; order Lepidoptera; family Geometridae; genus Eupithecia; species Eupithecia abbreviata. Next base: position 8,991,225 of record OX030976.1, read on the forward strand.
GAGACCAGGTATTATTTGAATGTTTGTATGGTTGTTACATCAATGAGTTTAGATATGCTGGTAGACTCGTAGCTGAGATTTCAACTACACAGCTGTATTATATATAGTTAGTATTATCAAGCCAAGATTACATTAATATACAATTAGATGTTAATATTTTATAATATTTAATATAAATGTTGTAAAATAATTATATCTATATGTAATGTGATATTGTAATGAATTTTGTCTAATCGCCGGTCCTCAGACCTGAATTGCACAAAAACTGTAAATATTTGATTCAAGATATTATGTGCAAAATATTTTGGGATACTCTATGCCACATTTTTATCTTGTAAATAATTTTATGAGCAAATATGTTTAATGTCTATCTTCGATTTTGTGAAATGTATTCTTAAACTTGTAGTATTTGTATACGAAAGTATTATTACTTTTTATAACCTTTTCTATAATTGTTAAGTACATAGATTTTTATAAAATCGGTTTATATATCATTAGCGGGACTATTCAATATGATACTTGCCGGGATATTCATTTGTGATAGGATTTATCTATATTAACTACTTTTGAAAGCATAAAAATCGCTGACAAGTATTTAATAAGAGAAAACTCGAATTTGCGTTACTATTTTAACTTTGTATTACATTCTGAGATTGAAGTTTTTATTTATTAAGTCATTTTATTGTGTCTAGTCACGAGAAGTATTGCAAATGTATTGGAACGTGATTATTTTATGATAAAAAAATATTAATATTTTAAATGAATATTATGTAATGTACCTCTGTAACGCATAGCAAAGCTCCTGTCTTAACAATATAGCAAGTGTCTGAACTTAGTAGTTTTTCTTTCTGTCTTGTTAACCTTATTCGCGTAGGCGCATATCACAATTTGCGTCCTCAGTAGCGCAAAGGGTGAATTTCCGCCTCCAACGCAGGAGGTTGCGGGTTTGATTCCCGCCGCGTGACAAATAGTTTTCTAAACTTAGTAATTTTTCTTTCTGTCTTGCTAACCTTATTCGCGTAGGCGCATATCACAATTTGCGTCCTCAGTAGCGCAAAGGGTGAATGTCCGCCTCCAACGCAGGACGTTGCGGGTTTGATTCCCGCCGCGTGACAAATAGTTTTCTAAACTTAGTAATTTTTCTTTCTGTCTTGCTAACCTTATTCGCGTAGGCGCATATCACAATTTGCGTCCTCAGTAGCGCAAAGGGTGAATGTCCGCCTCCAACGCAGGAGGTTGCGGGTTTGATTCCCGCGCGTGACAAATATTTGTCTAAACATTGTAGTTTTTCTATCTGGCTTGCTAACCTTATTCGCGTAGGCGCATATCACAATTTGCGAACTCGGTAGCACAAAAGCTTTGCTTATTTTGGGTCTAGGTGATGCTGTGTGGATTGTCCAGCAATATCTATTTATCTTTGACGTGCGTCTCTATAACGAACATTATCTGGAGTGATAAGGTTGGGAAATTTAAACACATTCCTTATTAGTATTTTTTTCTCTTTTCCAAGCTGCCTTGCACTACCATAATAGCAAGAAACGACGAGTATCGAGTAGGCTTAGTCCTGAAGTAATAATCTAGATATTTCAAATAGTCAATAACCATGCTTGCATGTTACGAACTAAACCCGGCATTTGGTCAAAAACAGGAGTTTGTACGAGTATGAGCAATCTCGCATGAAGGACATTGCTGTTTTGACCAACAACGAAATAAAATCAACCATAAATATTACCAAAACAAATCATTTATTTTTAAATTCATTTAAGTGTAAAATAAATACATTATTATTTAACATTTAAAATAACTATTTGTGGACCCGACATTAATATAACGTACTTGTATGTAACCCTAAAATATGTATATTAAAGACATCCTTACAGAAACATTATCATATTTAAAGGCACATAGTACAATTTCTATCACTATTGTACACCAATAATGCATTATGTAACTACAGTTATTTTTATCACAGCTCTATTTCATGGAATAACGGGTAATCAGTACACCGATGAATTACTTACGTACCTGTGAACAAAAAACATACATATAAAACTAAGGAATTTGAGAAATACAATTATACAGGCTGTAACAATTCAACATTCAAACAGTTAAATGTAACCCTCTGTTTGTCTGTGTGAAAAACTCCTCAATCTTAAACATGACAAACTCCGGCAAGTCATCTGTATTGTCACAGAAAACGGCAGGCTTAAAAAAACACCTATTAAATTTGGTTATATATATATAACTTTGGTTATTAACGCAGAGGAGACGGCAGCTTATGTGCTTGTAGTGTGCAATAGCGTAGCTTCTCAAAGACCGACACCTTGGGACACCGAGGACGCCTAGGGAGGCTTGCATCGGCGTCAGCGAGCTGCTGGCATTCCTGGAGGACATCACCTGTGGCCTAGTTGCGGAAATCGGTCCAGAGACAAGTACTGTGTGTGTGTGACGTAACTAACCTACAGGATAGGCTGGTAGGTATGAGGTACCTAAGCTACAGGATAGGCGACTAGCTAAAACGAATCCGTATAGAAAATACGAAAGTAGCTCTGCCTGTTACCTTTTCACGGCTGCACGGATCTTAATGAAATGTCACAGTTCAGATGGTACATATCACAGGGACAGAACAACGACTACTTTTTTCCCCGTAAAGTTCATGCGAAGCCCCAGGCAGAAGCTAGTAATGAATAAATCAAGATACTACATATGTATACTGAGATACAACTATATTAAATCCTTCCTATTACGGATTTTTTATATTTTATTACATTACTTCTATTGATTTTTTTATAAGCAAAACAATTATTATTTGTAGGTAACAGAGACTTTGCATGCCATATCTCTCAATTTGTAATCGGTAAAACATATTTGATACCTACCTGTTTGTAACTTCATAGTAACACAATATGTTTATGCAGATAAATGATCTTTATCTTTAGGATTAATATTATTAGATAACAGTAACTAAGCCGGATGGCCAAAGTACCAACACGGTTTAATCTTTTTGGACTCTGTCGCTAGATAACTTGCTTGATATTTATAATAAGAATAATATGCAAGCTATAAATAATAAGTTTTATTCAAGAGGAATTAGGTATAGGTACTGACTTCAAGTACCTACTTAGTATCGTTTGTTTACCTAATAGTGCATAAGGAGGTGGAAGACAAAATGGAAGTTGGTAAGAGATGATTTCCAAAGGAGAACGGCTGTAACTGCTAAATTAATATCTATCTATGATAAAGAACCAGAGAAGTAGGAAATGTATCTGGCTAGCTTACTGCATACCTAATCAGAGAGATATCAGAATGCTGATGCTGAATATATACATAAATAATTATATTAGATAGACGGGGTGTCTAAGGTGATCCCTGGAGGTAGGCATCATAATCCCAGATGAAAATCACTATAATATGGCGTTAATATTAGCTTTGACTGCTTAAATAACTAAAAATTCATGGGGAGGGAGAGATCATCCTTAAGGAGTGTAATAAACAAAGACCTTTAACATAGGCATCCTTGGCGTGCTAAAGTGGAAGCATTTCCGCAGCAGTCATGATTTTATTGGGGAGTCATATAGGAGACCCAGGAGACCCAGAATTGATAATAACAATCAGGTATTTTGAAACCGCTGGGGTAAAAGTGTTCTTGAGTGGAGACCGCGACTCGACAAACATAGGACGCCCTCCGGCCAGGTGGGATGACGACCTGCGAAAGACTGCAGGCAGATGCTGGATGCGGCAAGCTAAAGACAGGGCGCTATAGCGCATATTAGGGTAGGCCTATGTCTAGCAGTGGACTATAATAGGTTAATGATGATTTAAAAAAAGGCAAAACCCACCCATATAATGCGGTCATCATTCACTCATCCTTTTCATGCAGCATAAGATTCGCGAGGGTCTCGTTGGATGCCCGCGTGAAGACTTCTTGCATGTTGATCTGCGTCTTCTCAACTAACGCCGGGATGTCCTCTTTACGCATGTCTTTTGTCTCGATCAGTGGCAGGATTGTGATGATCAGTTCTCCTGGAAATAAAATGAGAGCAAGGTGTTGTCAATTCAGATGTCACAAAAAAAGTTTAGGTAAAGCATAAAAAATGATGGCATCCTATTATTTACCTATCTATTTATTTATATAGGACATCACATAAGGCAAGTTAGTAACAAGTTTTATGGGTTTTGTTATTATAGTGCGTAAGCCCTCGCACTCCGGGTAATCTCTAAGAAATTAAAAAATATCCCAAAAATGAGATATCATTTAATTTATTATGGTGTTTTCTCACTTAAATATCGGATGGACATACAACAATAATAACCTTTTTATTTATATTTGAAGGAAAGGGTCGATATCGAGATCGTGACGTCTCCTCATATTTGTATGGGATTTGCGTAGTTCCCTATGTGGACGACAGAGGCGCTGCTGTACCAAAACTTATAGAAAAATGAGATATCGTAGTAATACTATCATCAAATGGGTTCGGGGCTCAGGGCACCCTGTTGTGTGAAGTACATCAACGACATAGTAATTCAGTCGATAAAAGCTAGTAGTGCAGGACTGTGTCGGATTGAATGGATAAAACAAATTTCGGGAGGCCTAATATACAGCCGTGCGTGGTATAGCTGCGGTTGCCAATGATGGATGATTATGGCATTAAATAATAATTATTATTTAATTTATTGGGGGAGGCCTATGTCCAGCAGTGGACTGCTATAGGCTGATGATGATGATTATTATTTAATTGTATGTACCTACATTATTATGGATTTCGAATCTGAAATAAATTTATAGAATAGCAAGACATGAGCGCACATTTATAAAATACACAGGCGCTACAAAGCAAGATATTAAAATGTAGAACGCTTGTGTAATTTTTAGCAAATGATTTTAAATCCCAGCGTTTTATTTTAATTGTCGCCTAGTTCCATATAAATTTCTAGGTAGACGATAGGTATTGAAAATATTACATAACTAGGTACTACTATGTATGATTTGATTGGTTGTTGGGTAACAGCGCCTACTTTCGCATAAAAAGCAATCCGGTTCGGGTTACATAACTCTAATCATCTTAATTTCCGTCTACTGCGTCTGCGCTAATAACACCATTAGTGCATTTTCCAACACTAGAATATGAATAGATTTTTGTGGATTTTCGATTTTTTTCTGGGTTATACAAAGAATAAAACTAGCGAAAAATTGATTTGCCGCCAAGCTACGCACTTGGTTCCACCTACCCCCAGTTAACATAAGGCACACGGTTTACCGAACATTGTTCGATATTAGGTATATTTTAAGCCTGTATACTGTTCGTTACCTTGGTGATCATCAGATTACCAACCGTATTCTTATAAAAAATTCTTCTACCTGTTCTTATGATTTAATTTTGTCTTTGTGTCATGTAGGTAAAGGAGGTATTTACCAATTATTGTAGGTGTCATAAAGTGCCATCTTATCCATCTAAGGATACGCACCAGGAAGTGGTACTTGGAGACGACGCCTGGCTGGCTGGATGGGCGCGACCGCGTCAACCGCCACGTGGAACGCTCCTTTACGGAACCGCAAAAGTGGTCTCCAAGGAGTCAGTTGTGTAACCTACTTACTATTATGTGTCTCTATACTCTATGCTATGCCATGGAGTCTGTCGCCGTCTATGGTCTATTTAGGTGTTTTTTAGGTATAACTACTAAAACGGTTATCTATATAAGAATGCGCACCAGAGCCGAACCGTTTCCTCTCGCCGTCCAGGAAGTGATACTTGGAGACGACGACTGGCTGGATGGGCGCGCCCGCGTCAACCGCCACGTGGAACGCTCCTTTACGGAACGGTAGCAGTCTATCTCCGAGGTGTCTGGTGCCTTCCGGGAATAGGAGTATTTTCCGCTGAAAAGATATTATGCGAGGTTAACTATGTAGCAATTACCTACCTAACCTACTAGGTAACTACGTATTTTTAAAAGGAACTAGCAGACCCGACAGACGTCCTGTTAGAACCTGACTGCAACACCCCAATTATGAATTTCTAACTAAACCATCCGAGGGTCCCTAAATTACAAACGATATTATCTTTAAATTGTTGTAGCCGTTGAGGAGCAGCTTGAGTTTGATCTCATCTCGACCTCACCAAGCGATGACGACGACCCGTTAGCGCTGATTGACGGGGCTTATTGGGAGTTGGAACACGCTTGCCAAGAAAGACGCTGATTGACTTGATTGATTTAATGTTTATTGGTAAAACGTTTCTGTTCTATAGGCGACTTTGAATGAGACTAACAAAGGTTTGATTGAGATTTTCATTTCATTTATTCGAGAGGGTGATTGCGTGCAAGAGATCTATACAATGCAGCTGGTATGAACAGACTGAGATGGTGGTTATCTTAAGAATCCATCGACATACACAAACTAAATCATCTACCTACTCCTTCTACTATGTTAGGTACCATATTTTTCAGCTCAAAACCTGCCGAAAACTTAAATAAAAATTGACAGAAAAAATATTTTGTTACTAACAATAAACCTAAGTACTTACTATTCATATAAATAAACCTAACTACGAAGATTTATGAAGGTAGAGTTTCACTCATCTGTCACACTAATAATACATAATATAAATAAGAAAGAGATTTGGATTTTTGTTTACTCTTTATGTGATAAGTACCTACCTACTGAATGGTTAGGGCTAAAAATTGGCAAAGATTAGGCGTAGGTAGTAACTAAACCTAGAATAACATTTTATAATTATTAGTAATAATTCACACTCTATGCTCCTAAAACGCACTTTATGCGTCATGTATTATCTAACCTAAAGCAAGTGATTATAGAGGTAGCCTGTTAGCTGTAAGAGGTGAGGTTATACCACATTCAAACAAATCGCCTGAAATCTCGAACTAAGAGTTCTCATTCAATTTGTTTCCGTGATCAACATTTCCATACATATTTAATTTTACATGAACTTCCTTAATCTGTAGGACCGTAGGCCCTTAATATCTCTTCTTGCATGACAAAAAGATCATTATCAATCAGTGAGCCCATTCATGGTATGAATTACTGTAATAGAGTCGAGTTCATTGCTCCGGCCTAGCAAAGTAAATAATATAATTATATTACCCATTTTTGTCTATTGTTTTATAAGTAATTATTGTCTACGGGAGTGGCATAGTCATGTTGACTAAACTCCTTTAAATAAATGAAGAAAAAAAAAGTCAACTCCAGTCCACATTCATTACCAGCTACCCAAATAATACATTTCTTTGCTGTATCAGTTACCAACGAAAGTCGCTTAACTGGCGGTTAAGTTACTAACTCTACCATGAACACTTCTTTATGATTTATTATCGCATACCTATTCATAGCAACTTTATTGGCTGTAGTTATTCACAGTTATAAGCAGAATCGCATTACCTTACCATTAATTATTATTTACTAGCTGCGACCCGCGGCTTCGCCCTCGTGGAAATCTGTTTCAAATAGTTTATTAGCCTTCCTCTTGAATCACTCTATCTATTATAAAACCGCATAATATTCGTAATCCGTTGCGTAGTTTTAAAGATCTAAGCATACATAGGGACAGACAGACAGCGGGAAGCGACTTTGTTTTATACTATGGAGTGATATGTAGATAACATTAGAAAAAAGTAAGGCCTATCTATGTAAACTTTGATAAATCCCCAGTGAGTGGGACAGCCAGCTATGGTGCGTCACCACACCTGTGATGTCAATATCGCGTGTCAGTTTTTCCTCCTTTATGTTCAGTTCTTTAAATTACCCATAAACATAGAAAATATACAAGAAGGTACTTAGTGCATAGCTCGCAATGATATTAAATAACATAAGTACGAGTATGTATGACTGCTCTGCCGGGGTCAAACACATTTTATTGTTCTGCAAACATCAGGTTTTCAGGTCAAAAGAAAGATTGGCTAGGCTAGTAGATAAGAATTACTTCCGAAGCACTTGCAGGAAATAAGTATTTTATAACTTGAACTTAAATAAAGAAAATGGCGCTTTGTCGCTCATTAGGGGAGTCCTATGTATGTCCAGCAGTGAAAAATATAGATGCTGAATCACGAATGACGTTTGTTCCAGTGTAAACTAAAAGTTTCATACATATATTGACAAATATAAATTGCATCCCCTTCTATTCAAAATAATAAACAAGTGTAAGGTTTTTTTCAATAGATAGAGTGATTCAAGAGGAAGGTTTATAAATTTAACACATAGATTTCCACGCGGGTGAAGCCCCGGGGTGCAGCTAGTATAATAAAAGTAGGTACTAACTACAAGATTTGTTTTTCTCATATAAGCGAATTAAAATGTATGTTCTTAAAGAAAATAAATAATCTTCAAACCGAAACTTACCTTATGTTCTCGGACAGCCTCCGACTGCTTGTTGAGGGCGTCTCTAGCAGACTGGGCGCCTCTGTCGATGAAGACTGTGCCCCACAGCCAGGCCGCGGTGCCGAATGGAGCCAGGTACTGCAGCGATCTCTTCGACACCACGGTACACCTTGCCAACAGCGGCCAGAGAACTGCTAGCACTGTGGACAACAAAAATGATATATATACGTACCTATAATGAAAATAGATAAATACATTTTGCCGGACAGCATCATCTAGCCCCAAGTTAAGCCGAGTTTATGTTATAGGTACTAGATGACTAAATATTAACACCATAAATAGATAGATATTTTTATTATACATATTATATAACTCCTACTGAAGCGAGAATCGGACCCTTAACCTCCTGAGTCGCTGGCGGACCTTCGCCCACCGCGCCACAGAGGTCAGGTATAAATAATAAACAAAAATTTAGTAATAAATGTACTGGCTTTTAACACTTCTTTAGCCCCAAAGTAAGCAGAACCTTTGTCATGTTACGGCAGTCCTTCCTGCTCAGTTCGAATCCAATCAGAGCGGGATAATTTCAGCTTCATTCACTTCTGAATGCCATTTTTAATCTTTTTTGATTGACGATAGACCTTCGTTTGAACTCTTGTCTTGAGGAAACCAATGTTAAAATTGAATTAAATTGTAAAAGTAGACGGTATATCCACTAAACAGGGGTACCTACTTTAGAAGTAAGTAAAAAGTTACCTAGATCTGTGTTCCCAACATAAATACATTATTTATTTGTTATTGAGGCGAATCTAGAGCACGCTTATCTTCTCACAAGCCATATTCACAATGTATGACGTCTGTGTTGAACCAAGCCTATGAAAGCGACGTTGTTGTTTTGTTTATTATACATCAATGTTGTAGACAAAGTTATTTCCGAGCCATGCAGTGTAGCATGCAGTGCACAGTGGTATATAAAGTATGTAGGTATATTGAAAAATGTGAATTTTATACAGATCACAATATCTATAATCTGTGGAATTTATGCAGGTATTCAATTTACTACGGGACCTATAAGAATTTAGGTGTAGTTTGGTTAACAAAACTTGCTACGGTCGGTATTAAAAACTCTTTTGTCCTTTGTATCAGTAGATACGTCTTATAGTTTTGATAACATGGAGTCTGAGAAGATTCGTCATCATTCTCACACTCGTGCCATCATCATCGTGATGATGATGGCACGAGATAAAAACATCCTAATTCTCATAAGCTAATAAGTAAGTATGTGTTAACTGTTATTAATTAATACTTTAATGGAGTGTTTTCTTTGAACGCCACATGAGCTTATAACTAGAATAGAATTATAATTAAATCGTCAGCTAACGTCATCCGAAATAGTACATAGTAGAGTAGAGTTGTGGTAGAGTGCAAAGAGCAGAGTCCAAGTTTAGGTACGGTACAATCATTGATAAAAATTTATAAATATTGACATTAGTTTTAATATTTACCTATGTATTTCCGGTGTGTGCTGTAGATAACATGGCCACTATTGTACCTTTATGTTTGTAGGGAATGCAATGCCGCAAGTTTTTAAACCTTGACAATATTCAATAACATGTCATGCATCATATCTCGTTTTGTCGGCGAAGTGGGCCCTTTTGGTTTTGCAAGACAAGGATGAGCGAACGCTGCACGGGAAAGGCGAGAAAAGAAGGTAAGACCCGACGTCACGACCGGCCCGCGTGCAATTTCACTGGTCTGTTTTTATAATTTTTTTTCGGTTTTAATAATACCTACTCCTTCGCAATAAAATAAAACCACAATTGTCTAAAGGATTTATTGGGGAAAACCTAGACGAGCTTTAGTACGAAAAATGTTAAATAACTAGCAAATGAACTATTTTTCCGTAAAATATCTATGTACCTATGTACAAATGAAAATACAGAGGAACGAAACTATGCGAATTTTTTGTATTGAGTAAAGTTTAGTCACTCATATTTCGACTCCCACAACTTACGAACTAAAATCCTAAACTATGATTTTAGCTTTGGATTTTAGTTAGTACCTTAGTTGTGATTTTCCGTAAAGTCAAAATTTGGGTTTTGGGACTCACTTCAGCCAGTCTCGTGACCCCGTTCGTGATTTTTGTCGTTGACGGTACCTAGGTACGTGGTTCTGTTCTGAGCGACTGTTGACAATTACACCACTAACCTTGGCTTAAACCCTGACTCACAGTTTCAACAGACATTTGTAGACATACAAATATTGGAATAACGTGTTAGGCCGGATAAGTGTTTTATGGCTTATTGAATTTTGTATTCGACAGAAAAAAATATAAAATAAATGTAAATATATTTTACCGTTAGTAAATATATTATTATTGTAAATATATTTTATGCGTTTTACCGTTTATTAAGCTGTGTTGTGTGAGTACAACACAGCTTAATAAACGGTAAAACGCAGAACTCATTCTGCGATGCTACGCTACGCAACTTGCGTAGCTACCATACAAAAGACATCAACGCGCAATCACTCTGCAGCCCAAGTAAACTTCTACTATAATTTTTTCACAATATTATTCTTGTTTTTATTTTTATGCCAGTTTAATTGAATTCTTTTATATGAATTTTATTATCTGAAATAAATACAGTACAATACAATAACTTTGAGAGTCTTATGGGGATGCAGCTTATGCCACTGTGCGCTTTATTCTTTACACTTAAAATAATATAACAAAGAAAACATATAATAAAAACACTAAGTAAACCACAGAGGTTTATAAAGGAAGTTTAATGATTTCTTTGAAAAAAAATTGTCACCTTTTTGGCTGAAAGACAGCGCCAATCATAAAATGTTCAGCACACGCTGACCCATCCCCTATATCGACGCAGGGTCATGGAGGCAGAACCACCTTACTTTTACCTTTTTCTGTCACTTACTTCTATTTTAGCCTGTTTTTGTTTTGTTTTTTGTGATCTGAACAATCGAAATCTTCACTCGATAGGTAGAGCAGCGTTTTGCGTTATGAATAGAAATAGATTCGAATCTAGTTTGTATTGGAAGAACACCTATACAAACTGGGTTCATAGTTAACCCGCTTATATTCATAATTAATTCGTCAAACCTTTTTTTTATTGTAAAATCTCTTGCATTTCGTAATACTTTACTCTCATTACTAATTGTTCGAACTTTAAATAACAAAATATCAGAAAAAAAAAATCCGGATAATTAAAGATACTGAGTTCGTTCTAGTTGTTTCGTACTTCGAATAAAATAAGGTTTGATGGACAAGGCCCTTTACTTACTCGACCTTAGTCGACCAAAATATATACAAGATCACCTACTTAACATAATATCAATGTCAATGTGGTGATAATTGTGCTGTTAAGCCCTTTTAAAAAAACAGTACATGACTTTCATTTGATAAGATGAAAATTGGTATATCTAAATATCTCAATAAAAAACAGAAACCGATGAAAATCCGATTGTTTCGTAATTTCGTCTCGCCGCCGGTAACTCTTTACAGCTTGCGAACCTTGAAACATCTCATAAATGATGATAACAAAGACTAGATACGTACACAGTGAAAAACACTAGTACCTAGATCCATAACGATTTTCTTTTCCACCTCCATCATTAGTTTTTATGACTTACCTAGCCTATCAGAGTTGGTACCTGCTTACCTATCCTACTAATATTATAAACGCGAAAGTTTGTATGTATGGATGTTAGTTACTCTTTCACGCAAAAAGTACTGAACGGAACAGGCTGTAATTTTGCAAACAGGTAGTTCCAGGCCCGGAAAAAACAAGGGATTGATGCGTCAGAAATGTCAAAGTTATTCGGGAAAATTATTTATAAAGGTATGGCCAACCGGTCGATCGCGGCTATTAGTCCAGTCGATCGTGGCAAAGCAAAGAACATTATAAGTACCTACCTACCTACTTAAGTTTAATATAAGTAGGTTCCTAATAATCATATTTACACTTTGTAAAAAATAACGTAAAACAGACTGCAAAATCGTATCGTAATTAAATTACCAAGTGCTGTGCGGCTAGCAAGAGACTAAACACAAAACATGTAATGGACATTTCTTTCAAGATTGTAAATTTCATAAGAGGAAAATCTCTCACATCGAGAATAAAAAAAGTCATCAATTTGTAAACATCAAGGATCATATGGAAAAACATCCTACCTACAAATTCATTCCTGACAAGTACACGGCAGAAATTAAGGCAGTGGTATCAGACATCCAAATTCACTTTAGTGATTTAAAAAAAAAATTTGATGTTGGTGGAATTTATCAGTTACTCATTTAATAATTCCAGTGATGTTATTGACATCTACGAAGTGGCTAAAAATTTGCAGATACATTTCAATGGACCACATCATGTTTTTAGATTTTTTTCTGTTTCTTGGGTAGTCAAGTGCTAACATTAAGATAATTTTGCCAAATACAAAAACTTGCAAAAATAGTCTTTCATTTTCAGGGCTTTTGTATCCCCTAAAAAATCTCAAAATACTGCGGTTATCTCCGTCGTTTTTCGCGATTTTTTCGGGGCTCGCTCATATCTTCTCTTTCTTGTGTAATCAAGTGCTCAAATTAAGATAATTTTGCCAAACACGAAAACTTGCAAAAATACTGTTTCATATTCAGGGCTCGCTCCGCTCCTATTTATTACTTTTTTATACTCTTCTTAACTAGTTTGAGAAAAGTTACAAAAATCCGTTATATATTTATTTTGTTTCGCCTAAAATATCTCAAAAATGCTGCGGTTATTCTCCATCGTTGTAGCTTCCTAGTCTTTCTTGCTAAACCGACCTCACCAAAGTCCAAATTAACGCGGGTCGCCCACCGCCGTTTCCCATTCTATTTTACGTCTTCCCTCTTATTACTTTAAAAATACAACATACTGAACTAAGCTGTTTCATTTACAATTTTAAGAAGTATGTAATGTAATATTATAAGAAGTAAGTAGATCACACAGGGTTACGTCAGTAAATAGTCGATCTTGGGTCTAATCAAGTTGGCCACCCCTGAATTATACTTTGTTCTACCCGCAAAGGAAATTGGTTATCTAAAATCGCGTTTTATTTAGATTTAGATACAGAAATTTAAGTGATATATTAATGATAAAACAAGTGGTTTCTTTTTCCACGAGTGGACAAAAAAATTAAGTGAACAGAAAATCAAAAACACCTTATTTCTTATTTGATAATAATTTATAGCATACAATTGCTTGTCTAAGTGCTTATTTTGTAATCCTAAATAAATAAAGTTTTTTGAATTTGAATTTGAATAGGTACCTACCTACCTACTTATATGAGAAAAAGTCTAAATATATTATTATTTAGATAGCTGCATATCGCAGTTGGAACATTTTATTTTTAGTTCATATAATAATTAGGTAAACTAAAAATATCAACTGTCATCAGCGCATTTATTTAGGTAGGTACCTACACGGCCAACCTGACGTCATGACCACTGAGCAATATTCAGTATTCATCAAATTACGCACGAAACTTGAAAATATAATGTATTAGTACATTTTTGTGGCAGTTATTCCACGGTTGAATATTTTATTTTATTTTTTTAGTGGTTTATTAAGGATTTTTTCACATTTTAATTGACTGTAGGTAATACTCTATTCTTTTGAGCTGAGGTGTGGTGTGACAGTATGTATAGTAGGTATACTGCTTTGTTTATTACGGGCGGTGGATTAGTAATAAAGTGCCTTACATATCTAACCTAGCCAACAATACCTGCAATCAATTATTGAATATCTTTCAGCACTATCATTTATAGTTGCCTACGGTACCTACCTGTAATCATGCCAAGGTTAATACGCGTGGTGAGGACTGACGCAATCCAAAATAATAAATAAGGTACCTAAATAAACATAATTGCAGTACCTACCATGTCAATATATTTATGAAAACTACTGTGCACTCATAGAAATATCAAAAGCAGTCATAATATAGCGATATACCTTACTTACATACTCGTAATTTAAATACTAGAAATAATAATAAACACGCTGTGCCCTCAACCAAGGCTTCATCACTTTATTTCCGTGTCAGTGTTTTATTTTAAGGACTTAACCTTTTTATAACGCTTTTATTAGCTTCAGCTGTATGTTTGTTTGTAACCGAGTCCTTTGGACTCGATCTTGACCCACTTTGAACGGTCAGATTTCATTTAAACTTAGTAAAATAATTAATAACCGATGACAATACAATAATTTTATAAGATTAAACTAAAAAATAGAAAATAAATAATAATCATCTAATTAGTGACGAAAATGAATGGATCAACGAGATTCCCACTGTCCCTATCTACTATCTAGCGAAACCACAGCCAAGGGAACGGGCTTGGGAGAATCAGCGGAGAAAGAAGACCCTGTTGAGCTTGACTCTAGTCTGGCATTGTAAGGAGACATGAGAGGTTTAACTAAAAAATAGAAAACAAATAATAGTTTAAAAAAAACTAAAAAACCACGCTTTTATAAATAAACCGCACTAAAAAGTAGAAAATAATTCAAATTATGGATAAGAGTGATGAACAAAATAAATTATTTTAATGTAAAAAAGCTAGGTAGTACCCAAAACAATACCTACTACCTAACCTAACCTAAAGAAAATAACATATCATAATCATAGAAGCCGTTTCAAAACATGCTGTTTACGGAATAAATAGTTTTTGTTTATGTTTTTACATTTGCATAATTTTAGTATGTAAAGATGTCAAAAAGAATAGCCACAAAACGTACAATCTTCCTTGAAAAGTAACAAAAGCTAATCGAATTCTGTTATTACTATTAGGCCATACGTAGTAATTTGTGTGGTAGAATGTTAATTGCATGTACAGTCACCGCCAAATAGCATTAAACAGATGAACACTCCATAACCTTGTTTACATACAAGCAAAAGAAACCACTAATTCACACTTCTGTTGTCAGAAAAAGATAAAAAGCCGCGAAACTTTTTAATCAATTCACAATTTTTTGATTTGTCAAATTTTATGGAAAAACGAGCCAGCCCAGTTGAAAAATAGGGTACCTACCTACGATACGAACTAAATTGGATTTACTAAATAGGATTGAATAACAAGAGTTAGATCATCTCATCGTGTTGAAAAAACTAAGAACCGCCTTTGAATTTACGGGAATACCTACCGTATGATTAGTATTTGTCCTGCAAAACTTAAAAAAACAGTAAAAATAGTAATTTGCTAACTTTCACGTTATTTACGTTATTTGTTCAGTTTATTTCACGTTATTTGTTCAGTGGCTTCTGTTTTCTTGTGGTTTAGCGGCTTTAGGAACGGTTTCGTGTGTAGGTGTGGTGTTTAGATTATTCTGTTGCCTTGTTTGTACGCGGGGTTTTGGAGTCTTCATTTGCTCAAATCTTTTTCGCGGTCACCATACCTCTGTCAATGCCTGGCTTGTTTGTTTGTTATCTTTATAGTGAATCATTCGTAGTTATTCGGGCTTATTGATAAACATGGTGTCATCCGTTCACCAATCAGATATATGTAAATAACGCAGTAACGCTACTTGTGTAATAAATAAGTTTAAAAAGAATTAAGTTATTTATATGTAACTATATAATTTATAGAATTGTTATTGTAAGAAGATAGATAAGAAACATGTGCGTGCGTGCATGGTACCTACATAAATTAGGTATTGTAATAATCGACCTATTTAATCTATCTGTAGGTCCTTATTGTGCTAAAATTACACAAACAAGATAAAGTATAATATTGATAGGTAGGTACCTACCATATAATTGAAAAAACTCTGAAGTACCGACAAAACAAGTTATTTTTTAGTCTTAATAGTAACGTAACGGAAGGAAAAACCATTTGATTCAATAACACAAACATTTTTTTGTAACCTGACAATTAGAACATGCGTGTTATAAAAAAATATTGATATCAAAGTCGCTTATAGATGACGTTAAACGTCAGATTGACATTATCACGGCAGATCAATGATCAGATACCTATTATAGTAGCACAAATAATCATAATTATTCCATCTGTGATGCTTGTGACTGCCCCTTTTTTTTTGTCTGAAAATAATAGTGATGTGATTTGATTTGTCACATATTAATTTTCTACCAACAAAAGGCAGCGGTGGATTATGATCAGAAGATTACACTATCAATTATTTTCAATCAAGCAATCGCAATGAATATGGAATACCTAATGATTGTACGTTGCCGTAAAATGATTCTCGCATCTCGTTCATCTCCACTAACCACAGGATTCGGTGGCCATTTATGTATCTTGCATCAATGCAATGAATTTGCATGCATTTGCATTTTGACAACTTTACCATTTTTTCATTTTACCTATTATCTTTTTACATCGCGTAGAGATGGAATATGTACCTACATCATTTTATTTGGCCTAGAAATGTTCGTAGCTATGTTTAATATACCGGTACATTAAAAATAGCTACGAACATACGCATATTATATAGGTATTTCCTACAATTCATATAACTTATTACAAAATTTATCTTCATGTGCATATGTATGTAAGTTATGGTAAATACCGGGAGCTCGATACCAAGATTTCATGACATCTGTATCTTGTAATTGTTAACCGTTGTATATGTCATAGTTTATATTTTATTGTTATAGATTTGTCTTGTGTTATCAATTATCATCCGTGACGTCACCAAACGGCTCTATCGGAAGACCAGCGTTTGTTGTAACAGCTTACAACTAACTCATGCTGAGACAGAGACCGTTTGCAACTCAATTACAAAAATCTGTTTTGTCTTGTATTTTTTAATCATGTTTGTTTTGTTTTTGTTTATTGTGTTGAAAATATTCTTTCTCTATAAATATGTATGCTGCTGGCTGTATGCGCGCCCTTAGGCGAACATTTTTGTGAACCCTGTATACATTTTAAGATTAGAATGTAACATTATTGGTATCTCACCGTACAAATCAAGTCCGGTCTGGTGATTGAGCAGCACCACGGCCCCTCGGCTGTTGTCGACATTCTCCAGCCCCCGGACCTGCCAGCGGAGCCCGAGCATCCGAGCTGATATCCTCAGTAACGCTGCTGGGATTCTGGATAGGGAAATACATGTTTTATATCTATATAATTTATAAAAGAAAGTCGTTTTAGTTACACTATTCATAACTCAAGAACGGCTGAACCGATTTAGTTGAAAATTGTTGGGGAGGTAGCTTAGAAACAGGAGAAGGACATTATATCATTTCAACCATTTGACACATAGATTTTCACGGGCAAGGCAAAGCCGCGAGGCACACCTAGTAAAAAAAAAATAGTAATTTTCATAGAAGTTCATAAAAATAAGCAGAGCTTGTGTATTGGTAACATAACAGATGATTGATAATATTTGGGGTGTTTTAAAAAACTATAAACAGACTTCAAATTACTAAATAATGAAAATAGGTTTAAAATTAGATTGTATAAGTTGTTCTATTCCAATTTATGGATTGGATGGAGTTGGATGAATTAAACTTTTTAAATTCACACACTTGCTTTATTGTTCGACCCATAGATAGGATCACAGAGAAAGGTAAGTGAGAGCTGGCCACAGACAACTTAATTAGTGTTGCCAGCCCAATCACTCAGGTATGTCATAGACAAGGTTTTAAAAAAATAATCATGAAATCGGTTGTGATATTGAGTTAGGTATTCGTCGATTTCTCCGTCAATTATGGACCGATTTGGAAAATTCTTTCGCCATTGTATAGAGAACCAATCCCTATGTGGATTATTATTTATTCCCGAAGGATAAGTATTTGTCCCGGAAAACCTATATTATATTTGAAATTTGAAGTCGGTTGTTAGTTATTTCAAAAGAATCAAATTATTAGCTACCCACTTACCCAGATAGGCATCTATCATTTTGTAACTACATGCCTACAGTATTTTTGTATCAATTTTACAGCAATTTCATGTTCCTACATAATCTATGAATAATGATACCTATCTTATATATCTAATGGATGCAAAATGCTACCAACCTTCATGTTATATATACCTAACTGAAAAGACTGCGGTCTACACAGAACTTTGAACGCTAAGCATTAGCAGATAGGTACAAAATTCGTGAAATACCTACATAAAATTGGTAGGTAAGTAAACCTTGCATCATCGTCCCATAAACATAAAAAGTCATATCAAATCATAAAGATTTCAGGCCATTGTTTCCGAATAACCTATAAGCAAATTCAGCGATAGTAAAAACAAAACACGCGTAAGATTTCGCAAGTGTTTTCTTTTCAATATAAAATACGTTGGTGTAAAGCTGCTGTCCAACAGCTGCGCACGTCGCTGTTCACTGCCACGCGGGGTATTTTAGCTGTGTGGTACGTGGGCTCCTTTATTAGACAACGTTGGTCTACACAGCACACAGACTGATCCCCATGTTCAGTCCGACAATCCTATCCATCCACGGTTGTCTGGTAAAGATCCCTCTTGACTGATAAAACCGCCAAATTGTCACATTTTTATATCTATCTATATACGAATCCGCTGTAGCAAACACTACACGCTGTGCACTTTAGCTACGTGGGATCGTTTGTTGTCAACGAGGGTCTACTTATCGGTTCTACGAATACCGCATGCATTGCGTGTACCGCGTGCATAACGTTGACAGCGTTAGCTGCGGGGGGTGCCTTATTCGAACAAGCCACACATGTAGCAATGACGTCATTATCCTCGTATTCTTGCGAAGAGTTACGTGGGTTGCAGTGGACGTTATCACTATCACATACATACATTTTCTTGCAAAACGAAATTAGAAACACGTGCGTAGCCTATCCGTGCGTGGCGGTGGAACAGCGGCTTCATACTTACAATGCATTTTTTGGGTCGAATGGCTTGATCAGCATGAGTGGGATTGGTGCCGATGCGAATATTAGTGATAGAACCACGAACAATGTGAACTGAAAACAAAGGGAGGGTAATAAGAAACCAAAATCTAAAATGTAGATCCTATAGGTATAACATTGAGGCGATGCACGTTCTGCGTGGGTATGGGTACTGATTCAGAATCGAACCTGCATCCTCTTTTGCGTTAGCAAAATTTGTCACGTCATGGGTACTGATTCTGAGAAATAGTAAGCTAGTTTCAGATCACTTGCTACTCACGGGTTGTTTTTCTAGAAGCGTTCAAAGGATATTTATATTCCATGGGTATGCGTTTATTGAATAACAAGATAGCCATACCTACCTGTTATTCCAGATCTAATTTACCTATGTTAAATTAATCCAAGTAGTTCTGGGCCAATTTTTTTTATTTCAGATCGAAAACCACATCTATGCAAAATTCAATCCGTTCAATCACATCCATCCATCCATCAATCCATCTTAACATTTTTTTGCGCATTTTTAATATTAATTAATATTATTGTGATAGTGTGATGTGATTATGTCAGGATCGAATTATAAACTGTAGCATTCCATACCTTAATATAATATCTGGCACTAGAGCTGATTGTGAATAATATTATAAGGACTGCCATCACACACCCCAGTACAACGTTGAACGCCGCCATTTTTCAAACTTTTGTCCCTGCAAATAAAAGAAAATGGTTAGGAACCTACTCGTACATTAGTATGAGAAAGAAACCATCTGCCTATGTACGTGCGTACATATAGTGTTAATCAGATCATTTGATACAAAACAATACTCGGCAGAGATTCCGGCAGGTAAATACCACTCGGAACAATTCCGTGAAAAGTGGTGTCGATTTCGAATCGAACTGTCAGATCTGTGTTCGGGTACCAATTGTGAATCGCATATTTAAAAATCGAACTCGGAAACGAACTGCTTCCGAGTTAAAACGTTACCGAGTGATGTTTTAAATCACCCTGCTGGTCTACCTACTGTTGAGGACCTAAGCCATCCCAACAACACCAAGTTTTTTCCGAGGAACACTACGACTTGAGAAGTACCTACCTACCACCATTAAGGTTATTCAATGTCGTCACCGATTTATATAATTAGGAAGGTATTTTTTGTTAATAAATAAATATCACGAAGGACTTTACAAAAAAATATAAGTTCCTAGAGCCTAGTATAATACTTCCCTGTTTTGAGGTAGCTTATAGGTACTTACAATATCAATAACTGGTTGAAAATAGCTTCGCTAGATATTAATGATTCGATATATTAAATTCGGAAGCTTTATTTATCTCGATTAGAAATAATAAATAAATGTCGTGTGAGTTGTCCAGCACAATTTATTTATTTCTAATCGAATGTTTACTAGATAACTGTTATATACAATGTGTATTGTCGAACCTTGATCAAACGAGATGTGCGGATACACGACATATATTTATCGATAAAAAACAAAAAATAAAAAATTATAATGTTACTTCTCTAATCTCAAAAATAAAGCCGACTTTTTTTCTTTATGTAGATTAAACCAGTTGATATTCCTGTTGATCTTTGTACAACAGGTATTTTATTAGCTAGGTAGACTATCTAGCTTTCAAATGAGACTATACTTTGAATAAAATACACCGTTTACTCAAAAAAAACGAAGAAAAAACCAGATGAATAAGTTTTCTTTAAAAAAAAAAATCGGCTTTATTTTTGAGATAGGTAACATATAATTTTTTATTTTTTGTTTTTTATCGATAAATATATATCGTGTATTCGCACATCTCGTTTGATCAAGGTTCGACAATACACATTGTATAATAATACATTACATAGTTTTTTTTATATTACATAGAAAACGACCAGAATACCCGGAACAAATATCTGCAGATTATACAAACATTTGTTCCGAGTTTGGAATCAAACCTTCCTGCGTCGCAGGCGGACCTTCGCCCACCGCGCCAGAGAGGTCGCCCGCAGAAGTATATACGTAATATACTCGTAATTATAGAAAGTAAGTCGTTACTTATCTTATCTCATATTAAAGGTATTAAATTAATCTTGTCGTGTGGCGGATTTCTACATTATTTTAATGCGTTCGATAACGTTTCGGATTAAGATTAATTTCACATGCAATTTACTAAACTAGGTAAATATGAACCACACCCGTACTTTAAGCCTCGTCATCTGATTTTGTAGGTGCCTATACCTACTGCCTACCTATGTAAACCATAATTTGGCCTGGTGACCTGTAACACAGGTTTTGTACAAACCTAACACAGGCACCAGTCTCGCACAATGTTGTTCATATAGTTATATACGTACTATTCAAGTTTTAAACCTAAGCTCATTGTGTGAAGCGAATAAAATATTTTATTATTATATATTATAATAATAAAATTACTTACCTAGGCTACACATAACTTTTATATTAACTGTTAGTAAAGTTATCATTATCACACTCACACATTTGACATTATAAAATAAGCTAATATATATTAGCTTTAATATATTATTGTCAAACCTATGTGATAGTTACTCGGCTGACTCGCTAATTACACTATTTAATTTACCAAACTTTGTGGTTTTCTTAGTAGGTACTATTATAAAGCTTTCTTTGTAATATTATTTCAAATTTGTAAATAAAACTTTTGAAACTATCATGGTTATTAATACTAAAGTCATTTAAAACGGGATATTTACCATGATTTGATTTTTGAGTTATCCAATATTTCGGCACAGTTGCATGCGCCATGATCACGGAGTAACTGAAGGCACTGCGAGTTTTTATGGGCAGACATACCGATCTACCCTCATTTTTTGTCTTTTGCTACGAACGTTGCCACTACCACCGGTTTCACTATTATCGAACGCAGCTCGATCACGACACACAACACTGACGGTATCAGAACGTGAAGCGGTTAGTACATCACTTCTTCCGTTTTTGCACATTCTCACAACAGGGTTCCAGGTTCCCGATAATTGGAAGCCATCTTCTCGGTTGAAGTTCCTGTGTTTCGTAATCTCAATAGCCTCCCGTACCATTCTTGGTATGTAGTGTCGCTCTGTTGAGATTACTTGTGGATTATGTAACTCGATCCAGTGGTTGGAACCTGACTCGAGAAGATGTTCCGCTATGGCAGACTTCTCGGTTGCCAGATTCTTAACTGCTCGTATGTGTTCTTTTACTCTGCAGGAGATAGTGCGCTTCGTTTGGCCTATATAGGAGCTTCCACAGCTGCAATCGATCTTGTACACCCCTGGTTTCTCAAGTGGGAACGTGTCTTTAGGCGTGCGCAGGTAGTGTATGATCTTTTTCAGCGGCGTGAAAATGGTTTTAATTGAGGATTTTTGCAGGATATTTGCGACTTTATCCGTCACTCCTTTTATATAAGGCAAGAATGCTGGTTTGCGTTCCACTGTACTCCTGTGTGGTTTATGGTTGGTGCCGGAACGAGCTGGCAATGATCGAACCTTATAGCCGTTCCTTGCTAAAACATTTCTGACGTGGGTCAACTCACTCTGTAGGCTGGTGTCATCGCATAGGTCGTAAGCACGGTTGGTGAGGGATGTTACCACCGAGCTAAGATGCCGAGGGTGGTGATGTGAGTTGGCATGTAGGTAACGGTCTGTATGTGTAGGCTTCCTGTGGACAGAATGGCCTACGCGTCCTCCATCTTCGACCTGTACCAACACGTCCAGAAATGCCAAGCGCCGATCGGTCTCCATTTCGTATGTGAAATTGATCTTATTATGTACTCCATTCAGGTGGGATAGTAGAACTTCAATCTCCTGTGTGACTGGATCGAGTTACATAATCCACAAGTAATCTCAACAGAGCGACACTACATACCAAGAATGGTACGGGAGGCTATTGAGATTACGAAACACAGGAACTTCAACCGAGAAGATGGCTTCCAATTATCGGGAACCTGGAACCCTGTTGTGAGAATGTGCAAAAACGGAAGAAGTGATGTACTAACCGCTTCACGTTCTGATACCGTCAGTGTTGTGTGTCGTGATCGAGCTGCGTTCGATAATAGTGAAACCGGTGGTAGTGGCAACGTTCGTAGCAAAAGACAAAAAATGAGGGTAGATCGGTAT
This sequence comes from Eupithecia abbreviata, assembly GCA_943735965.1. Classification (NCBI taxonomy): domain Eukaryota; kingdom Metazoa; phylum Arthropoda; class Insecta; order Lepidoptera; family Geometridae; genus Eupithecia; species Eupithecia abbreviata. The sequence goes on from OX030976.1 coordinate 9,014,538, forward strand.
GTCTGCCCATAAAAACTCGCAGTGCCTTCAGTTACTCCGTGATCATGGCGCATGCAACTGTGCCGAAATATTGGATAACTCAAAAATCAAATCATGGTAAATATCCCGTTTTAAATGACTTTAGTATTAATAACCATGATAGTTTCAAAAGTTTTATTGTGAACCGGTACGGGCCGGAACTCGGAAAGAAAGTTAAAGACCTAGAACGCTTACGGAAAAAGTGCGAATGTTTACGCGAATCGTTGGACTTTTTAGTGAAGTGCCGTGACGCAAATCTGATACCAGTGTGCGTGCGAATTAAACCGCGTAATGACATTCCGGGCTCCGCGAGTATTCTAAACCAAGCGAGTGTTAAATTGTTACGAAAAATGATACGCTGCAATAGAAGCCGGTTTCATTCGTTACAAGTGAAATTGTACAGTGCGCATTTGGAATGCAGTGAGGTGTTGTCAGCAACGGATTTTGACGTTTGTGATCGTATCACATATTTTCAAGCCCAACGCTCCCGAGAATTAAGTGCAGAAAAACAAAATCGTAAGTTCGAATCTTTGTGGAACAAACATAGGAGTGATGTCCCCTACTATGATAACTTGGAAAATCCGAACCGAACAGTTATCAATTTGTCAAGTAAGATTCTGAGCGAAACGGCCACCAAAGTGTTGGAAAAGGGTTTGAACTATGCCCCTACCACGATACGTATCCCCTACGAAAAAGTGATCGGGAATATCGAGGAAGTTATCCGGAGTAACAGGATACCGAATAGCGACGCGGAATGTCTGAGACAAGACATCTCCATTGTGCTTCGTCATGCTAAACCTCCAGAACCGAACATCACTAAAGAAGAGATAGTTGCGCTTAAGGAATTACGCCAGGACAAAGACCTGCTAGTACTTAAAGCAGACAAAGGGAATGCCACAGTCGTGATGGACGCCACCGAATACGAGGATAAAATCCAAAATTTACTTAATGACGCCAATACCTACAGGCCCGTCAACTACAACCCAACTGCACGAACACATCGCAGTACCCAGAAGTTGATCAAGGATTGTCAACACGCCCTTGGAGAAGAGGTAACCAAGTTTCTTTTACGGCCTAAAATCATCCAGCCGCCCAAACTGTACGGCCTACCCAAGGTGCACAAGCAGAATGCTCCGCTAAGACCTATTGTGAGTCAAATAGACTCCCCTACATATGATCTGGCTAAGCATGTAGCAGCAGTGTTGCAACCAACTGTGGGACGAACAACATCTTTTGTAAAAGACTCACGACATTTTATACAGATATTGGAGCAGATAGAGGTAGATGACACGGAAGTGATGGTCAGCTTTGACGTAGAATCACTTTTTACGAACGTCCCTCTAGAAGACTGTATGAAGGTTGTCGCGACTAGAATACAAGAAGACGGCATCCCTGCAGAGTACGCCAAGCTTTTACAACATATTCTCTCCACAAATTTCTTCATATACAGAGGGCAATACTACCTTCAAATTGATGGAGTAGCAATGGGCAGCCCCGTCGCTCCCGTAGTAGCCAACATTTGGATGGAGTATTTCGAGAGTGTGGCCATCTCGTCTGCCCCTGTACAGGTAAAGTTGTGGAAGAGGTATGTAGATGACGTTTATTGTATTGTGAAAGGAAAGACACAGGAGATTGAAGTTCTACTATCCCACCTGAATGGAGTACATAATAAGATCAATTTCACATACGAAATGGAGACCGATCGGCGCTTGGCATTTCTGGACGTGTTGGTACAGGTCGAAGATGGAGGACGCGTAGGCCATTCTGTCCACAGGAAGCCTACACATACAGACCGTTACCTACATGCCAACTCACATCACCACCCTCGGCATCTTAGCTCGGTGGTAACATCCCTCACCAACCGTGCTTACGACCTATGCGATGACACCAGCCTACAGAGTGAGTTGACCCACGTCAGAAATGTTTTAGCAAGGAACGGCTATAAGGTTCGATCATTGCCAGCTCGTTCCGGCACCAACCATAAACCACACAGGAGTACAGTGGAACGCAAACCAGCATTCTTGCCTTATATAAAAGGAGTGACGGATAAAGTCGCAAATATCCTGCAAAAATCCTCAATTAAAACCATTTTCACGCCGCTGAAAAAGATCATACACTACCTGCGCACGCCTAAAGACACGTTCCCACTTGAGAAACCAGGGGTGTACAAGATCGATTGCAGCTGTGGAAGCTCCTATATAGGCCAAACGAAGCGCACTATCTCCTGCAGAGTAAAAGAACACATACGAGCAGTTAAGAATCTGGCAACCGAGAAGTCTGCCATAGCGGAACATCTTCTCGAGTCAGGTTCCAACCACTGGATCGAGTTACATAATCCACAAGTAATCTCAACAGAGCGACACTACATACCAAGAATGGTACGGGAGGCTATTGAGATTACGAAACACAGGAACTTCAACCGAGAAGATGGCTTCCAATTATCGGGAACCTGGAACCCTGTTGTGAGAATGTGCAAAAACGGAAGAAGTGATGTACTAACCGCTTCACGTTCTGATACCGTCAGTGTTGTGTGTCGTGATCGAGCTGCGTTCGATAATAGTGAAACCGGTGGTAGTGGCAACGTTCGTAGCAAAAGACAAAAAATGAGGGTAGATCGGTATGTCTGCCCATAAAAACTCGCAGTGCCTTCAGTTACTCCGTGATCATGGCGCATGCAACTGTGCCGAAATATTGGATAACTCAAAAATCAAATCATGGTAAATATCCCGTTTTAAATGACTTTAGTATTAATAACCATGATAGTTTCAAAAGTTTTATTGTGAACCGGTACGGGCCGGAACTCGGAAAGAAAGTTAAAGACCTAGAACGCTTACGGAAAAAGTGCGAATGTTTACGCGAATCGTTGGACTTTTTAGTGAAGTGCCGTGACGCAAATCTGATACCAGTGTGCGTGCGAATTAAACCGCGTAATGACATTCCGGGCTCCGCGAGTATTCTAAACCAAGCGAGTGTTAAATTGTTACGAAAAATGATACGCTGCAATAGAAGCCGGTTTCATTCGTTACAAGTGAAATTGTACAGTGCGCATTTGGAATGCAGTGAGGTGTTGTCAGCAACGGATTTTGACGTTTGTGATCGTATCACATATTTTCAAGCCCAACGCTCCCGAGAATTAAGTGCAGAAAAACAAAATCGTAAGTTCGAATCTTTGTGGAACAAACATAGGAGTGATGTCCCCTACTATGATAACTTGGAAAATCCGAACCGAACAGTTATCAATTTGTCAAGTAAGATTCTGAGCGAAACGGCCACCAAAGTGTTGGAAAAGGGTTTGAACTATGCCCCTACCACGATACGTATCCCCTACGAAAAAGTGATCGGGAATATCGAGGAAGTTATCCGGAGTAACAGGATACCGAATAGCGACGCGGAATGTCTGAGACAAGACATCTCCATTGTGCTTCGTCATGCTAAACCTCCAGAACCGAACATCACTAAAGAAGAGATAGTTGCGCTTAAGGAATTACGCCAGGACAAAGACCTGCTAGTACTTAAAGCAGACAAAGGGAATGCCACAGTCGTGATGGACGCCACCGAATACGAGGATAAAATCCAAAATTTACTTAATGACGCCAATACCTACAGGCCCGTCAACTACAACCCAACTGCACGAACACATCGCAGTACCCAGAAGTTGATCAAGGATTGTCAACACGCCCTTGGAGAAGAGGTAACCAAGTTTCTTTTACGGCCTAAAATCATCCAGCCGCCCAAACTGTACGGCCTACCCAAGGTGCACAAGCAGAATGCTCCGCTAAGACCTATTGTGAGTCAAATAGACTCCCCTACATATGATCTGGCTAAGCATGTAGCAGCAGTGTTGCAACCAACTGTGGGACGAACAACATCTTTTGTAAAAGACTCACGACATTTTATACAGATATTGGAGCAGATAGAGGTAGATGACACGGAAGTGATGGTCAGCTTTGACGTAGAATCACTTTTTACGAACGTCCCTCTAGAAGACTGTATGAAGGTTGTCGCGACTAGAATACAAGAAGACGGCATCCCTGCAGAGTACGCCAAGCTTTTACAACATATTCTCTCCACAAATTTCTTCATATACAGAGGGCAATACTACCTTCAAATTGATGGAGTAGCAATGGGCAGCCCCGTCGCTCCCGTAGTAGCCAACATTTGGATGGAGTATTTCGAGAGTGTGGCCATCTCGTCTGCCCCTGTACAGGTAAAGTTGTGGAAGAGGTATGTAGATGACGTTTATTGTATTGTGAAAGGAAAGACACAGGAGATTGAAGTTCTACTATCCCACCTGAATGGAGTACATAATAAGATCAATTTCACATACGAAATGGAGACCGATCGGCGCTTGGCATTTCTGGACGTGTTGGTACAGGTCGAAGATGGAGGACGCGTAGGCCATTCTGTCCACAGGAAGCCTACACATACAGACCGTTACCTACATGCCAACTCACATCACCACCCTCGGCATCTTAGCTCGGTGGTAACATCCCTCACCAACCGTGCTTACGACCTATGCGATGACACCAGCCTACAGAGTGAGTTGACCCACGTCAGAAATGTTTTAGCAAGGAACGGCTATAAGGTTCGATCATTGCCAGCTCGTTCCGGCACCAACCATAAACCACACAGGAGTACAGTGGAACGCAAACCAGCATTCTTGCCTTATATAAAAGGAGTGACGGATAAAGTCGCAAATATCCTGCAAAAATCCTCAATTAAAACCATTTTCACGCCGCTGAAAAAGATCATACACTACCTGCGCACGCCTAAAGACACGTTCCCACTTGAGAAACCAGGGGTGTACAAGATCGATTGCAGCTGTGGAAGCTCCTATATAGGCCAAACGAAGCGCACTATCTCCTGCAGAGTAAAAGAACACATACGAGCAGTTAAGAATCTGGCAACCGAGAAGTCTGCCATAGCGGAACATCTTCTCGAGTCAGGTTCCAACCACTGGATCGAGTTACATAATCCACAAGTAATCTCAACAGAGCGACACTACATACCAAGAATGGTACGGGAGGCTATTGAGATTACGAAACACAGGAACTTCAACCGAGAAGATGGCTTCCAATTATCGGGAACCTGGAACCCTGTTGTGAGAATGTGCAAAAACGGAAGAAGTGATGTACTAACCGCTTCACGTTCTGATACCGTCAGTGTTGTGTGTCGTGATCGAGCTGCGTTCGATAATAGTGAAACCGGTGGTAGTGGCAACGTTCGTAGCAAAAGACAAAAAATGAGGGTAGATCGGTATGTCTGCCCATAAAAACTCGCAGTGCCTTCAGTTACTCCGTGATCATGGCGCATGCAACTGTGCCGAAATATTGGATAACTCAAAAATCAAATCATGGTAAATATCCCGTTTTAAATGACTTTAGTATTAATAACCATGATAGTTTCAAAAGTTTTATTGTGAACCGGTACGGGCCGGAACTCGGAAAGAAAGTTAAAGACCTAGAACGCTTACGGAAAAAGTGCGAATGTTTACGCGAATCGTTGGACTTTTTAGTGAAGTGCCGTGACGCAAATCTGATACCAGTGTGCGTGCGAATTAAACCGCGTAATGACATTCCGGGCTCCGCGAGTATTCTAAACCAAGCGAGTGTTAAATTGTTACGAAAAATGATACGCTGCAATAGAAGCCGGTTTCATTCGTTACAAGTGAAATTGTACAGTGCGCATTTGGAATGCAGTGAGGTGTTGTCAGCAACGGATTTTGACGTTTGTGATCGTATCACATATTTTCAAGCCCAACGCTCCCGAGAATTAAGTGCAGAAAAACAAAATCGTAAGTTCGAATCTTTGTGGAACAAACATAGGAGTGATGTCCCCTACTATGATAACTTGGAAAATCCGAACCGAACAGTTATCAATTTGTCAAGTAAGATTCTGAGCGAAACGGCCACCAAAGTGTTGGAAAAGGGTTTGAACTATGCCCCTACCACGATACGTATCCCCTACGAAAAAGTGATCGGGAATATCGAGGAAGTTATCCGGAGTAACAGGATACCGAATAGCGACGCGGAATGTCTGAGACAAGACATCTCCATTGTGCTTCGTCATGCTAAACCTCCAGAACCGAACATCACTAAAGAAGAGATAGTTGCGCTTAAGGAATTACGCCAGGACAAAGACCTGCTAGTACTTAAAGCAGACAAAGGGAATGCCACAGTCGTGATGGACGCCACCGAATACGAGGATAAAATCCAAAATTTACTTAATGACGCCAATACCTACAGGCCCGTCAACTACAACCCAACTGCACGAACACATCGCAGTACCCAGAAGTTGATCAAGGATTGTCAACACGCCCTTGGAGAAGAGGTAACCAAGTTTCTTTTACGGCCTAAAATCATCCAGCCGCCCAAACTGTACGGCCTACCCAAGGTGCACAAGCAGAATGCTCCGCTAAGACCTATTGTGAGTCAAATAGACTCCCCTACATATGATCTGGCTAAGCATGTAGCAGCAGTGTTGCAACCAACTGTGGGACGAACAACATCTTTTGTAAAAGACTCACGACATTTTATACAGATATTGGAGCAGATAGAGGTAGATGACACGGAAGTGATGGTCAGCTTTGACGTAGAATCACTTTTTACGAACGTCCCTCTAGAAGACTGTATGAAGGTTGTCGCGACTAGAATACAAGAAGACGGCATCCCTGCAGAGTACGCCAAGCTTTTACAACATATTCTCTCCACAAATTTCTTCATATACAGAGGGCAATACTACCTTCAAATTGATGGAGTAGCAATGGGCAGCCCCGTCGCTCCCGTAGTAGCCAACATTTGGATGGAGTATTTCGAGAGTGTGGCCATCTCGTCTGCCCCTGTACAGGTAAAGTTGTGGAAGAGGTATGTAGATGACGTTTATTGTATTGTGAAAGGAAAGACACAGGAGATTGAAGTTCTACTATCCCACCTGAATGGAGTACATAATAAGATCAATTTCACATACGAAATGGAGACCGATCGGCGCTTGGCATTTCTGGACGTGTTGGTACAGGTCGAAGATGGAGGACGCGTAGGCCATTCTGTCCACAGGAAGCCTACACATACAGACCGTTACCTACATGCCAACTCACATCACCACCCTCGGCATCTTAGCTCGGTGGTAACATCCCTCACCAACCGTGCTTACGACCTATGCGATGACACCAGCCTACAGAGTGAGTTGACCCACGTCAGAAATGTTTTAGCAAGGAACGGCTATAAGGTTCGATCATTGCCAGCTCGTTCCGGCACCAACCATAAACCACACAGGAGTACAGTGGAACGCAAACCAGCATTCTTGCCTTATATAAAAGGAGTGACGGATAAAGTCGCAAATATCCTGCAAAAATCCTCAATTAAAACCATTTTCACGCCGCTGAAAAAGATCATACACTACCTGCGCACGCCTAAAGACACGTTCCCACTTGAGAAACCAGGGGTGTACAAGATCGATTGCAGCTGTGGAAGCTCCTATATAGGCCAAACGAAGCGCACTATCTCCTGCAGAGTAAAAGAACACATACGAGCAGTTAAGAATCTGGCAACCGAGAAGTCTGCCATAGCGGAACATCTTCTCGAGTCAGGTTCCAACCACTGGATCGAGTTACATAATCCACAAGTAATCTCAACAGAGCGACACTACATACCAAGAATGGTACGGGAGGCTATTGAGATTACGAAACACAGGAACTTCAACCGAGAAGATGGCTTCCAATTATCGGGAACCTGGAACCCTGTTGTGAGAATGTGCAAAAACGGAAGAAGTGATGTACTAACCGCTTCACGTTCTGATACCGTCAGTGTTGTGTGTCGTGATCGAGCTGCGTTCGATAATAGTGAAACCGGTGGTAGTGGCAACGTTCGTAGCAAAAGACAAAAAATGAGGGTAGATCGGTATGTCTGCCCATAAAAACTCGCAGTGCCTTCAGTTACTCCGTGATCATGGCGCATGCAACTGTGCCGAAATATTGGATAACTCAAAAATCAAATCATGGTAAATATCCCGTTTTAAATGACTTTAAATTTGTAAATAAACAACAATCAAAGCGACTTTTAAGCGTCGGAAGTCCTTTTATGACCTTTCAAAATAAAAAGCGCCTATAATACTTTTAATTAAGTGCATATATAACTAACCTACTTATTTGTACCATAAATTGCAAATATAATTACGTGTAGGTATATTCATCTATAACATATTAAACTTGCCTTTGTTTAAACTTTGTTCGTGGTGTTGTGCTAAGTGCTGCACTTAGTAAGTATACTCTAGTGCCAGCGCTGCTGTACTGGCTCCAGTGGCACCCGTGTCAATGTAGCATTTAATGCTGAGCCGATAGCCATCATATAGCCATTTTGTATTCTTGCTGTTAATTTTCGTAAGCATACTGTTTCGTAATTGTTATTAGTACCTTACCTACTTTGTATTGTTTTGTAATTTGAAACGCAAATAAACATTTTTTATGATATTCCACAATAATATAGGTACTAGTTTACTGCTGGACAAAGTGCATCCTCAAGTAGCGCTATAAATAATGCTATATTAGCTCTTATCATTAGGGCGACATTATATAACCATGCATTTAGGGTTGGGGGGTTATTATAAAATAAATAATGGGGCAGCCAGGGCACAGCTTTCGCATCACCACGCCGCCACTGCACCGCCGCGCCGACGCCGCCGCCGCCGCCGCCGTGTCGTCGTTGCTCTTTGGCCAAAGGATAACGTCTCGCTATGATAGGAGCCATACATAGCCACAAACTCAAATAGTCATATTATTGATAAAATAATAATAAAATTTACGAGCCATAATAACGTAGAGATCATAAATTCAAGATGGTCAAACGACCACCTTGTTCTATTTAATAAAAGGCCGGCCGGCACTGCCTAGAATATCAATAAGGCTTGAGACATCGAAGCAACCTTACCAACAAAAATAAAGAAGACTGACCAGTACCAGTACCTAGGTCAGTCATATTGTAAATAGGTAGATACTGTAGTAAGTATTCTACAGTACCTACTTAGCTCTACAATAGGTATAAGTTCGCTATTACCGCATACGATTCTTTTCACTTCTTCCACTAGTAGACAAAAAATTGAAGTGAACAGTAAAATAATTTTATTTGATAATAATTTATATATAAAATATGAAGTGCTTATTTTGTAAGCCTAAAGAAATAAATGATTTTTTACTTTACTTTACTTTACGATAATTAATGGAAATATAAATGTAACTATAAAATACTGTTTTTAAACTTTGGATTAATTTTGATTCGAATGCAGAAAAAAAATCTTCGTAGAATAATAATCTTAATTTTACAATGTTTTTAAGTCTTGCGGGACTTTATAGGTACGACTCCTTCGAGAATAAATTTTTTATGGCATCACCTCGCCTCGCGATTATTTTCTTTTCTATGCTTACAATAGCGAAAAACCATTCAAACTCGGTCCATAATTGACGGAGAAATTGAGAAACATACAAACAGCCAAACAAACATAACCACCTCCTTTTTACGAAGCAAGTTTAAATTAAATGGATGTTGAAACAAAGATTTTTATCATTCAGAGGTAGACGTTGCCTTTCCTACCCATTTGCTATTCTCAATCTCAATCATGTCAGGAAACAATGAAAACCTTTGGCAAAAAAAAAACTGAATTCGAATTCGCTTTAGATAATGCGTTCACTCATATTCCCTTTATGTTATCCAACTTTAAAATCCATACTAATATAAAAAATTCGAAAGTAACTCAATAACTGTCTGTTTCACCTTTTCACTCCTACGGCTATACGCATCTTAAACCTTAATTACTCGCGTGGGGTGTTTAACACCCCAGCGACTGTTTGATCGTCTCTAGTTATTGGAGTTTCGAATTTACAACGCTTATTTTTAAATCTTAATCATAAATAAAAGTCTAATTGTGTTTGTAAATCATAAATAAAAGTTTGATTTTGTATGTATTTGGTAGTTTTTTCTACGCGAGTACTTATGTATGTTTTTATGCGCGAGTAACTAAGGATTAATGAAATTTGGCAGGGAGGTAAATGCTCTCCCGGGGACGAACTTAGGCTACTTTTAAAGCGCGTGCGAAACTGCAGGCAGCAGCTAGTAAACAAATAAAACTTTCCTAAACCAACCACACCGATACTAATCCAAACAATACAAAAGTATAATTTTCCTAACGCCCCTTGTACATTAGCTCCAGCACCTATTTGCTGCCTATCAGTATCATTGCACGTGATTGTGTCAAAGATAAACAAAGATAACCCTGGAACCTCACATTAATAAATGATTACTATATTATGTTAACGAATGTCATATTTCGCTTCGATAACATCAGAATAACTCGGAGAAAGACCAGAAGAAATAAACGGGACTAAATCTTCTAATCATAATAAGATTATAAATTTAAAGTATGTATGTTTAGATAAACAAATAAATAGAAATACTTTTTGCCCCATAAATAACCTTAAGTAAACGTTTACAGAAACAACGCGTGCGAAGACGCGGGCAGAAACAAGCAAACTTCTCTCATTAAATGTTATCCCAAAAAAAATTATAGTGGCAGAGAAAATTTTCATGGTGTCCCATTCCCGAGAATGGTAAGTTCGTGGGTTCAAGTCCCGCCGAAGTCTATTTTTTTTATATTAAATATTTAATTTCATATTGTAAGTGTTATCTTATACGTCCTTACACCGTGCCTAATACCATTTCGAAGAATATCAAATCTACAATTTAAAACGCGGTAGGTAAGTTAGGGTTCAGGTACACAGCGGGAGGTAGATACTTTCAGAGAACTCACTTTCACGTTGCTTTCTTTCTCCAGTAGGTACCTATTAAACCATCACGTATTGTTATGTTGCCTACCTGAGCCACATTAAGTGAGACCAAATTATGATTTAATACAGGGTGCCACGTAACATGCCTCCTAATTGTACTAAGCCGAAAGAAGGTGATTCTAAACCGTGTGTGACTTTTCTTTGGAATATTTTTATGTTTTATTTGGAATAGATATGATAATATCTGTGTTTATTATTATTCCTTTTCTTTTACACGCGTAGGTAAATCATCACGTCACATCACATCACATCTGGAATTATAGGTACATCATGAAAAGGCGATCGTGAAAATTTTACATAAAATTATTATTAATATGAATGTCCGTAAAACAATAGGTATACGTAAAAAAACACTAATGTAAAAATACATTGTAGGTAATCATTTAAAAAAATTACATTCAAAAAATAATGAACAAAAGTTTACTCCTCGGGGTCCAGAATGACCCCCTTTCGGCTTAGTACACATGTTTCATGGCACCCTCTCTGTATTAGTAGATAAGGTACCGGTGTTATTAACATTTTGTAGGTAGGTACCTAAATAGAGTACGGTGGTAGTTGGTACCTACCTATCATCAATGCGTGAGTTCTGTGCGTTATTAATTATTTAAACTCGCGTAGGTATAATCCATTATTAATTCACCCAGGACTTAGCGTTACAAAGGTAGGTAGTTAATATAAACTTAAAGAAAAAATACACATGAAACTATAGAGGTGGTAATATAACGGAAGTAAAGTAACGACGAACTTTATAACATTTTCTAACAAAATACCACGCTCTTGTTTACAAACAATAGAATCCACTCACTCACCTTTCCCGTCAAAAATCAGGAACCCACGCCCGCCTCCACGCTATTCCCACTTTAAACAATTGACAGTTGAACCTAGCTAACCACTAAGTCACTGAACCACAATTTGCGAATAAAAGTCTATTGTGTGTCACTTATCTGATAAATACGCGATTTTATTGAACTGTCGTAGTTTAGAAGCGGTATACGACCTCCTTGGTCCGAGCCAGCGACCGCACTGGGTCGTAAGGTGAGGTGGTCTTAAGAATGACAGCGTGCGGCGTGCCCGAGCCCGACGCACATTGGAACTCACGTCATTCGCCGATAGTAGTGAACCGCGATAACCGCAAATGGAAATGTATGATCCGTATGAAAGTATTAACAAAACGAGGTACCTACCAGGTACAGAGAGCAGCATCGATACGGTAGGTAATTAGCCATACGGTAACCAACATAGAAGGAAATGTCTTAATAATGGAGACAAAAATTATGATCAAATAGGCGAGCAATGCAGCCAGCGCGTCTGGAGATGCTTCCGACTGGTATTGTTATGGATCAGTTGAGCAACTGTAGATTGTTTGCTATTGCAAACAATGCAGACTCTGTAAGAGTGCAATTCCAAAATTGACCGCAGACCGCAAACTGCAACTGCAGGCGGCAAGCGACACTGTTTCTATGCATCTCTATGAAATTGATTCCAAGGGCAGTCACACTGCAGTCTGCGGCCGCGGCGTGCAGCACGGTTCGGGAGACCACTGGCGCATGGCGGCTGCGCTGCAGTTATCATATCATAAACCTCTTAAATATATCTTTAATATCTATGCCAATACTAAACAGAACATAGGCCTCCCCCAATGAGCGCCATAGCGCCCTGTATTGTGTTGGGGGAGGCCTATGTCCAGCAGTGGACTGCTATAGGCTGATGATGATGATGACTAAACAGAATAATTATTATGACAACATAGGGTCCTTGTCACATTAAATTGTACCATTTAAATAAGAAAGTACTGTATCAAACAGGACTGCAATATTATGACAACCACAAAAAATAAAAACAAGTTATTCAATTCATTGGTAGCTTGTGTTTATTGCCAATTGTAATTATACAGAGATTTGTTTCTTAATGTTGTATAGTGTATAGTAAAATAAGTTATATATGTACATTAATTCAAAGAATAAAACTATGTGATTAGTTCTGGATCTAGGAGCTTAAACAAGATTGTTGAACTAAAGAGATCACCCATAGCATTACATCCACTCTTTGTTCCTCCTTGATTCTTTGCATTTCTCTATAATATTGTTATTTGCGTTTGTGCTGTGTACAATAAAGAGTTATTTATCTAACTATATGACTATTTTGTCCACACTCATAATTTAAAACATTTTCTTTTTCATAGCTGTGTATCGTTCTGTATATTCATTATATCCCTCAATTGACACTAGTTGCTTTGAATCAAACAAGTTGCCATCAACATTAAAGGTGTGCAGCTTTGAATCTCGCAATAAGCTGGGACTTATAGCATCCAAGTTCAAACAATTCTCTTCTAATCTCAATATCTTTAGCCTTGGAGCCTTGTGTAGATCGTTACTGATTTGTGACAATTCGTTTTGACTTAGATTTAACTCAGTGGCATAAAAATCTGCCATGCCACAGGGGATCTCAGTGATTTTATTATTTCCCAGCTCCACTACTTCCAAGTTTGGCAGTCCTATCAGCTGCAGGGGAAAGTGCTTAAAATTATTGTTGTTCAAATACAGTTGCTTCAAATTACTCAGGTTAGAGAATGACAGTGGTAATGATGACAAAGCATTACTAGAAATATTTAAAACTTCCAACTTCTTCATATTCACTATAGAGTTGGGCAATTTTTGTAGCTTATTTGTGTCCAAATTAAACAGCTTCAGATTTTTCAGTTGTGTGATGTGATCAGGCAAGTTTGTTAACTTATTCTTTGAGAGATCCAAATTCCTCAAAACTTCACCGAGGTTGATTACTTCTGGAGGAACTTCCTTCAATTTGTGGTCTGATAGCTGTATGACACCAGTTTTTGACGCAGTTTCATAGTGTTGCTTTACACTTGAGTTTCCCATTTCCTTGACTTTTATATTTTTGTGAATCACAACACCATTAATTCCATTTGTCTACAAAATATTAGACAAAATCGTGAGTACAATTAATTCTGCGTCTTTGCTCTTGTTAAGATAATATTTACTATTTTATGTTTGTTGATACTTTTTTTGACGATTGTCAAATGATGACGGACTCAACTTCAACTTCTTCCTAGATGGCACTGCGTCTGGATTGACGCAATTCGTGTGTGACGTTAGTTAGTGACGTTGACGTAACATGACGTGACGTTGGCAGATAGAACGACGGAACCAGCAACAAATCCACCTAAGAACTTAATCTATGAAATTTACCATGTTCATTCATTGTCTACGATTGAAACGCTTTTTGGTCGGTGCAGACGGAAAATGCGTTGAGCATTATCATCGGTCACGTCTATTCGGTCAAATTAGACCTGCCACACTACGCGTCTAGTCAGTTCGAACGGCCTGTACACAAACGATCTCCGCTGATGTTACGCCTAGTCCGAATGCATCACACAAAATACACATACACGTATCGCGTTCGCGGCACGTTACTATGCGACTATGCGTTGACAGAAACGTTACAGACGCTGTACGCTCGACTCTAACGTAACGTAGGTAGGTATCATCGGTTGAATGTTGTATTAGTGTAGCGATTCATCAACCGAAGGTACGGCGACGAAAGTTCAGCGGCTGAAGTTTCGGTCGTAATATTTCGTTGGTAGGTAGGACAAACCAAACGTTAACGTTAATGTTTTAGTTTAATATTGTAGCTCTCTCTATGTTAATTGTATGTGTGTGTTATTAGAACTAAATAAACTTTTTATCTATCTATCTATGAAACGCTCAGAAAAAACGGAAAATAACGTGCGTCGTCTTCAGTTGGTATCGGTACGGTACCTTGCCTAGTGGTGTGCGTGTGCGAATGTGACGTACCTATTGAAATGCAACATTTTTTTTACAACAGGGACTGTATATATTATTTTTAGATTATTATAGAGGGCTTAGAAGTGGAAGTAAAATCACACGCACACTGCACCCGAGAAGCATACGTCGAACGTTCAACTGCGCGCGCCGAACTTTCCTTCGCGTAACGCATCGCGATTCGCGTGATGTGTCGCTATGCAACATACATACATTGAATGCGTATTGTCTGGAATAATCGATTGAACGCGACGTAATTTCGGCTGATGTGTCATAGGGAAATTGAAAAACACTGCGAACGTATTGAACGATCGGCGTCATACGTTCCGCACATATGTGTCGCGGCAATTATATATTTGCCTGTTCTGGCGTAACGCGACCGATAATAGGCGACGCATTTTTCGTCAAATATACCGACCCTATATTGGCAAATTTTTCGTAATAACACAAAATATATAAAAATCCCAATGTCAGAATTTAGTTAAATTTAATTAAATTGGAATAATAATTTTAATAAAAATAAATTGAGAAATTAGAACTTGCTATTTCATTTTAGTTAAACATGGTACTTCTAAGTGTTTTTACAGTTAGATACAGCCCGCAAAATATTTGATTCTATCTATATAATAACCAAGAATCATAAGAAATACACCACCTACCTACACTTTAATTAATATATATATATATATATATATATATAATATTAATAAAAATATGCAAAATGAGATTGGCTTTCATTTCATTTTAGGTAAGTATTTTGAAAAAAAATATATTTGGGAACCTAGATAAATACTGTTTTAATACAAATAATGCAATATTATAGTGGAAATATGCTTGAATTAGAAATAATTTTGGTATTACGTTTGTATGAAGAATTCGTCCCTCCGGAGGGCCCTTAAACTATACAATATTAACGATAGTTATCCCCGTAGTGCGGTGGACGAAGAACTGCCTGCGATGCAGAAGGTTGCGGGTTCATCTATTCGAAAATGATCCATAGGTTTATACCTTTAATTCCTGGAATTAAACATAAAAGCAATAAAATAAAAATAATGAATCAATCTCAACCCATGCCATTAAAAAGTCTATAGATTTAAAGACAAAGTTTGAAAGTACGGTGCAACACAGGCATACATTTATATTATGTAACGTACCTACTACAAGAACATTTACCTACACTTCGATAAAATACAAGAACATTTTGTGTTACATCACTAGTTATTTTGTATGGGTTTTTTTAAATATAAAAAACTTATTTAGGTTCATGGCTTTGTTCATGGAAGGAATTTAAAACTAAAAGTAATATGCTGATATTTTTTTAAATCTAACATACAAGGAAGGAGTAGTTTTGCGTGAATTAGCTATATTTTCAATAAAACTGCTACAGACAGATAGAACGAGGTTTGTCTATGTAAATCGTCTTTCATACTTCCTTATTACTGTATGAAATAATATAATGCCATATAATAATGCTGGAGACCCAAACTAAGCAGAGCTTGTGATATGGGTACCTACCAGATAATAGTTAAGATACATAATACAATAGGTACATTACATTGATAGATATTTTTTATTATACATAAAAAACGATCAGAACGCCCTAAACAAATATCTGCACTGCATATCACGCATATGCACGTTTGTCCCGAGGCGGAAATCGAACCCGCAACCTCCTGCGTCGCAGGCGGACACCGCGCCATTGAGGTCTTGTATTAAATGGGAATAATATCACCTTGGCATGTTTTTTCTGCATGATGTCAATTATGAAATTAAAATACCATCATCTATAACATTAAATTATGGAGAAATGAACAGATAATCTGGAGATAGCGTGATGTTATTATTATAATACCGAAAAATCATAATTTTATTTAAAAAATCCAGTTGTTTGTTGTTTTGATTCTTGACACTTGCTACCAAAGAGAATATAAAGACTCGACAATAATTTGAAAACCTTCTAGAAGGAGGGTGATTTCCTTCGTCCCGAGATCCACTGAGCTCTTTTGTTCATTCATTCCATCATAGACGTAATTTTTTTTGACTTCAAATTCTATGTTGATTCTTTCATCATGAAAAAAAATGATTTGTCTGTCTATGGTTTTTAAGGTGTTGTATAGTTATGAGTCGTAAGGTTATTTAGTAATTTTTTCACTAAAATACCAATGATTTATTGGTAAATTTAGCTCAAAACGCTTAAATTAGCGCCAATGTATAGAATAACGTAGTAAATAATCCGTAGTTGATAATTATTTTACATTTTTACACACGTTAGCGTAACCGCGGGAAAACTGAGACGTTTGACTGAACTCTAATGGCCGCAAAAGCGCCAATGCTTTACGTGTTTGGTCTCAAAGTATGGAATTCAAGTTGAAGTTATGGAATTTTGTAATTGTGTATGAAGTGAAAGTATTGTGCTGACATGGACATCGACGCTGGTATGTTATTTCCTCTCCTAAATGCTGTGTTTTGATAGTTATGAAATCCTTCACATCACAATCCTACTGTCCAATGCTTGCTTTCTTGGCTGATATCTATTTGAATACATTCCTTCTACATTTTCCATCGAAACTACAGATATGTAAGAACATTTCGTTAAATTATTTACTAGCTATTGGCCAAAACAACGGCTTTTGGGTTGAATCTCAAATGGATAAGACGTAGACGTACATCAGAACGAACAAAAACGTACATACCGTTGCAAAAGCCCTAAACTGTGGCACGACCAGACTCTGTTTTTGTATAGCTCTTCAAATAATACCTTTGGTAGGAAGCTGTTTACTTTGAGTTTAATTAAATTGTCAGTCAATGAAGTGGTATGTAAAACTTTTTGATTTAGAAATCTAATGTCCATGAAGGTTTCTAGCAATATTGTCTACCATCTATAGTCAGCTGTACTCAAGCAATGAGGTTCAAACAGAATTATTTTGTTCATGGATTGTACCTACCTTCTCAGTAACATGCATTTATTGTTCCTGTATACTCCACAAAAAGTAAAATATATGATTGAAAATACTTATTGTATAGTAACATTTTGATCCTGATGACTTCGCATAATATATTGATAATCTCCCTAAAAATCCTATGGATGTTTTAGGTTGTTTATGAATATGCAATCACCCATAAAAGTGGGGAATGTGCCTAATATAATTGTTATAAAATCTGCATTGCTCAATAGTCAATTATTTGTCATTTGCATGAATGCTAACCAAAGGGGATAAAAAAAAAATTGGTAAGTATTCTTAAAGTCTAGAATTTCGGTAAGGTCAAATCTAAACTAAAGGTGCATGATTGTGTTCATGGGAATAGGCTAAATTTTGTGTAATAAGAAATACCTATTATTTTAACCCAATTGATTTCCTCATAGGTACTTTAAGGACAAACTATTTGATAATACTTATTCCAACATTAGATAATATGTGTGACATTGTGTGGTAGACATGAGTAAAGTTTGGTAGTTTTAACTTTGTATTATCAGCTGTCCAATAGCTTTTATAATATGGGCCTGGAGTGCATCCATGTTATGCACTCTAGGCCCATATATAAGCTTCATAGAGCTAAGCTTGAGTATTGAATAAGCGTTACTACTCAATTTTGGATTGATGAGTTTAACCTAAATATAATTAGATAATATCCCTAAAAAATTCAATTGCGGCGGGACTTGAACCCTCGAATATTGAATACATCGCGAATTTGGCATATTATTTAATTTCTTAAAGATTACACCAATGCTTTTGCACTTTAACAAAAACCTTAAAAATGTGCATATTGTTTGTTTTAATCCCAATAAATTTTTTGTTTTTCAGTAGAGGTCTCAAAGCAGTTATCATTAATTGACGCACTGTTGAGCAACTTTGATGAGAAATTAGCATCATGCAAAAATAATGAGAAAAACAAAGAAGAAACACAGATGCCAGACTCAACTACCAACACGGAGAAAAATAACACCAACTCATTTAATTGTGGTGATGATGTCCTACTGGCAAATAAGGATGGAAAGTACTATTTAGGTAAGTTAAATAACTAATTAATTACTTAAAAAATACAAGTTAATAATTACTTAAGGCCACAGTACTACCACTGCTCTCGTTTAGATTGGCGATGACCTACGAGATGGTATTAAGAAGAACAATCGCCGCCTGACTATACTGTCTTCCAAACTGTAGAAGTACCTTCAAGAATGTTGACTTTCATGTTTTTTTAGGTATGCTGTACTCCTTCGTAGTTATCTCTTCGGTACTATTGTATATATACTATTGACTACAAATCTTCTTCAATGTGTCAACTAAGTGCTGATGTACTGCAGGACGGCATTCCATTCCTCATCTTTTTTCTTTATAATCTCCAACCAAACTATCTTCTTCCTAACTTAACACAGATGACTTACAAATTTATGCGTAGGCTCCTGTAGAATGGTTAAGTGAAGCTATCAACAAGGCCTGATTACAAACCATCTTGCAAGCACCCAATTTGTTCCTCTGCAAATAAGTTTAGATGTACATATAATATATTAAGTTATAGTGTTTATATTCGTAACCATGAATTATTATATAAAAAAAATTAAGTTGCTAAATGAAGGTTAGTAACATGCCCTAAGGCTATCATTGTTTGACATTCACATTGAATATACCAGCCATATAGAAATTCATCTCTGTTATGCAAAACCTCATTCATGTTTCTAAGAGTTTTTCCAATATAAATTCCTACTGAGTAAACAACAACACAATAAATATATTTGCATATCTAGCGAAACGTGCATTGCTCAAGAGCTGGTGAGTTTCTGGCGCAGCACATGAGCATTGCCGCGCTTTTCATAAAGCGCGGCAATGCAACTATCTAGATTGTTTGCCACAGTCTGCAATTAGCTCAACTGTTTAATTGTAAATATCATTGTACTAGAGAACTTCGATATTTATTTATCCAGCACACATATTACGTGTCTTTGAAATGCATTCTTTCATTGAGTCTAAGAAAATAAACGCGTGGACAGAGTAGGTATAGTTGTTATTTATTTCGATTAATTCTCATTATCAAACCAGCCCAGCCGCGTCCATGCTGGATATAAGCCTACCCCATAGCCACAAATAGCAGTACTAAAACGCCTCTATCCTTCGTCTCCCTGTCTATATCTGCCCCTGATGTTGTAATTTGATTAAATCCATACAGGAACAATAGTGGAACTGAGCACCAGCAATGACAACGATTCCTGTGACGTCGAGTCTGGTGAAGCCCAGTGTCTTATCAAATTCGGTGATGGTACGCACGCGTGGGCGTCCATATCTCAGCTCAAGTTGCTCAGCGCGCCGCCGGCAGACGACGGCAGGATCATGTGTGTGGTCTGCAAGGGGAGAGAAGCCACCTCGGGCCCGGCACCTAACGGAGTCGTAGCTTGTGATATGTGCGGGCGAGGGTACCATGGGAAGTGCCATTCTCCACCTGTCGTCGCTTGGGTTAATGGTGAGTACTATGCTCAGTGTATTTTTTGCCATGGGGGTCGACTTATTACGTTGTTAAAAAAATCCTAATAATAAAGCATGCCCATAGCGCTTTTATTGACCTAGATCACACGTAAATATTGATTTTAATAATACATGCTAATATGCCAAATGTAAAAAAAATTTAGCCATTTTAATTCATACAAAAAAGTAAAAAAAAACAAATTTTTGAAAAACGTTACAAATCTGTTTAAAAAATATCCGAAAGGCTTTTCAGGGTTAAAATAGCAGCTATTGGCACTTACTTCCACCTACCCCCAGGGTCTATATGGCACACGGTCAGCCGAATACCCTGTATAAAAACTATTATGAAACACTAAGATAAGTAAATATTGCTTCCAATTAAAAATCCAAGCTTCCTGCCGTAGCTTTATCTAAATACCTTATCTTATACTATATTAATGGAACTAGACTCCGTGCGTGCGACAGACGACGACGTTCCGGGGCGTGACTTCCGTTATGTGGTTTAGGTAGAATACGGCATGAAGTTTTGTATAAATAACGGTACTTTGTATCGGTACTTGGTTTGCCATTGTCAAGAGAGTTAGGTTTTAATGGAGGGAATGTCTCATTACTTTATTTAAGAATCTACGTTTATTAACTACTAAAATTTCCTGTGAACCTATTGAAGGTATACTATACCCAATGAGTAAGAATAATAATTTGGGTGTACATGTAAATAAATGGAATTCAACATTCATAGAATGTAATTTTATCTTGTTGGTTTTCGACCTATATTTAATTTTCTCCCAAGATGCAATAGACGATGCGAATTTCTAGCATGAAACAAGAAAAACGAATAGAATTTTCAATTGTTTTCCGATGCCCATAAATCTTTGTTGTGTTGTAATAACATAAGTAACTTTTTGTAATCTTTATCAGAGGAAGCCGTGAATCGTCAGATTTATCGGAGAACACCAGTCTAATCTGTAAATAAATAAATAAATAAATAGTGCTGGAGAATTCGTAACAAATATCTACATATTGTACATTTATCCCGAGGTAGGAATCGAACGCAACCTCCTGCGTCACAGACAGACCTTTGCACGCAGCACCACAGAGGTTGTCTATGTCTCTGTGTTTATTATAAATGTTTGTTTCACCAGGGGCATCTTGGCACTGCAAGAGATGCGTGGATCAGCGGTACAAGGTAGCGGCGGCCGAGAACCGGGCGCTGAAGCGGTCAGACATGCTCCGATTCAAGGGAAGCCAACAGAGGCGTTCTCAGCAAGATCTCACTCCACCTTGTGATGTAAGACCATCTTGATTCAAAGATCCTTTGCTTTAAGTATACTGCAGGCCAACCAAATTGATTGTGTCTATGGTGGAATAGACAAAAATGATCACATCGTTATATATAAATTGAAGGTGAAGGAATTAATTTCAAATAATTGATCCATTCCATGACGACGTGACGTAATTTTCTCTATAAAAAAAAATATTTACTTAGAACATGTTATTCTACCCTAATCAACATTCACAGAGCTTGGCCAACTGCTAATTAAAAAAATGAGAATTTTTGTAGATAAGTATTATGTAACATTTGTTTAGTGTTTTAAGCAATGATGATGCATTGCTTAAAACACTAAACAAATATACTGGAAAATCTTAATTTGTGTTTAAAAACTATGTTTCAATAATTTAAATAAATACGTAATAATGGGCAATCCAAACGGCATCATTTATCCCAAAAAAATAGCAGAAAAAAATCTGAGTGCCCAGTGTAAAGGTTTTCAGTGGTTAATTTCTTAATTCATTAAAATAGTTATTGAAGTGTTAATTGACTACACACATGTACAAAACATATACATTTATATGTACAACTAACTATTTTTACACTGCTTTTCAATGATATCTATCCATGAAGCTTATCAAACATCAGCTTACTCTAAAAATAAATCAAATTGAATATAATCATTATTGTTACTTTCCTCTCTAATTATCTTAATGTTTTGGACTAAGAGCCTGCGACCGCCAGACCTTCGTCATTTTATAAAAGCTGAGAGTTTGTCGTTATACGCTGCCAGAGTATTCTAAATCAAGAACTTCCGTTGCTAGACACTTTGCATAGTAGCTGAACAAAATATAAAAAATAACCCTATATACTTTTGGTGCAAATCCAGCAACTTTGCAAATCAATATCCAAAATTTATAATCGACCTATCTGTTTTGGGGACATAATCTCCCAAAATCTCAGCTTTCATAAAATGACAAAGGTCTGGCGGTCACAGGCTCTAAGCCTATTTCATGCATGACATTATTCTAACATCATGTACATTTTTCTATTCATGTCTGGCTTTCAAAGGCTATAAGAATCAGGAGCGTAAGAAAATCTATTGCGGTAAGAGAAGTTCCATAAAATATTGTTCATAATGTGTCACAATAACGCATAATTTTCACCATATCTGTTTATTTCCGACTTACAAAGGTCCAGAGCAGCAGTAGCTCGGATGAATCAGTAAAATCAGAGGTAAGAATGAATATTTGAGGCATTATTGTATAGTGCTTGCTTACGCTAGTGTTATTAACTTATTCATGTTGACACGTCATCAACTCAACGCCATGCTTGCATGTACATGAATCTCACCATCTTCATTCATTATTTTTTAACCATGATTATAGTTTAGGTGTTAAGTTTTATTACGTTAAGTTGAATAATGCTGTTCTTGTTTAATCTTATTTACAGACCGCCTCCTCCACCGCAATGAACTCACAACAAGTAGCAAACGAGCAGGACCCCTATTGTTACTGTGGAGAGAAGAAAGACTACCTTGCACAGGTAAAAAACCCTGTAAGGATCCATTGTTGATATTATTGTTTTGTGGTGTACCAACTAACCTAGGTTTGGCTCGGTTCTAATATGCAGCCACCTTTTTGTAAATATGACAGAAAACGATAACCAATTTTCAGGCTGAAAAAACTCACAGGATAAGTTTTTTCAGGCCAAGATAGGTTATAATACGCCTAATTTTTAGTTTCGACGTCATGTAACTTAGGAATAGCGTCAAGTATAAGGTACTTGGGGGCCATCCATAAATTACGTCACACGTTAAGGGGGAGGGAGGGGTCGACGAAGTGTGACAAGGGGGTGGGAGGGGTCGTACATTTCGTGACGTCACATTTCAAAATCTATTTTAATCAAAAACATTGTCGGCCACTCGCTCTTCTAGTGTAACGCGTGTTATAATAAATAGATTTTTGTTAAGTTAATTTTTTGAAATGAATATTTGAATTTAGTTATATTAAAAAAATCAATTAAATTGATATAAAACCTAATTGCAGGACTCCTGTTTTAATTCAATAATTACTTTTAGATGTAACAATGTAAAATATGTGACGTTACAATAGGAATAGGGGTCTCACAAATGTGACTAGCTGTGACAAGGACGGGTTGGGGGGTCAAAAATCATGAAATACGTGTGACGTAATTTATGGATGTTCCCATGACGCTATTCCGCCGAATAACGGAAACAGTATGCAAAATGAAAACAGTACCATTACTGTTTTCATTGCAAAATCACTAACTTATATCTATCTGTCTTATAACCTGGAAACTCTAACGTCGCTGCAATGGATTTGGAATGGAACCCATGTCATTGCAGCTTTTAGTTTATGTTAACGGTGGTGGTTAGATTATTACTCATACATTTATTCGCCGTAGGAGCACAAGGCCCGTAATGGTTACGTCAATTTACATTTCACTTACAATAAAAATATCCATATAGGAGAGAAAAAATATTCGAAGCCACACAGCAACACAAAACAATGACTTTGTAAGCATCGGCAAAAGTAAAGTTAAGCAGATTGAACAGAAGATCAAAAACACCTTATTTCTGATTTCATAATAATTTATAGCATAAAATTTGACTTGTCTGAGTGCTTATTTAAACGGAAATAAAGGACTTGTTTTGTTTTTTTTATTTTATTTATTTATAATTAACGTTTTCTCAGATGCTACAGTGCTGCAGATGTTCCCGATGGTTTCACCAAAGATGCGTGTCCAGTTTGCGTTTTCCTTTATATGCTGGTGATAAGTAAGTCTTTCAATTATACTCACCAAAATAATGTGCTTTTGAAAATTGTTATTACTTACCCATCTAAGAATTTACTTTGATCCCTTAATTTACTTTAATTAATTTACACTGCTATTAAGTTTTGCGGAATAAAAATAATTGCCTTTGGAATAATTTTTTAATGTTACTACCTGCTATACTCTATAGAATAGCGTAAGAATATTCAAAATCGGTCCATAATTGACGGAGAATTCGACGAACATACATAAAAACATATACATACAACCGAACATAGAACCTCCTGCTATTATCTAAGTCGTTTAAAATGGTTGGTATATTCGGTCTAATGAGCGCTAGGGCTCTTATCTAAACCCTTCAATCTCCAATACATTGGGTGATCGAAATCTAAACCTGTCCCTTAAACACTGAGCTTTATTTACCTAAATATAAGGTTCCATATTCCACCTTCCAGGTTATACATATTCGCGTGCGCTACCTGTAACGGCGGTTCAGAGTACCTGAGGCGGTTGGAGCTCTGCTGGCTGGAGCTTGCTCATCTCGCGCTATACAACCTCACGGCGTACAACGCCCCAAACTACTTCGATCTGGACAAAGTCATCATGCCTTATATAATCGATAACTGGCGAGCGCTTCAGCTACCGGAGAAGGTAAGGTTTTACTCGAAAACTCATGGAGCATCGTTATGATTAGAAATGTCTTGACACTTGGAATTAAAAAAATATCAGACAAAAGACAACAGCATTTGGCTAGCTAGAATATTTCTACTTCTAATTCTTTATTGTACACACAAAACTTTAACTATTAAATAGAATGAAGAGACATAAAGATTTTCGTTTTATTGATTTTAATTAATAAATAAGCTAAGATATCTGCGATATGATTGATGACGGCCACCTAGACGCTACAAAGGGGAAATAATGTTGCACTTGTACTGTGGCCGAGACAAGACGAGAGCCCACTATATTCTGTATATACTACTTCGGCTTGCCTCGACTGTACTGACGCGTTTACCTTTGCAAGAGTATAAGTGATTGGGCAATTGTTCGCAGATGTGGCGAACACCGGCTATAGAACGTCGAGAGCAGATCCTAACAGCGTTAACATCGTCTCGTAAACGCTTCAAATGCGGCCGCGAGATGAAAAAGCGCGCTACAATATGGGGACTGCGCCTGCGCCGGCCGCCGCCTCCACCCTCACAGCTGGGGAACTTAGAACAGGTATATGTATATCTACTTCATACTGAAAATTAAAAGTTTCGTTTCGTTTAGTTTTTATTTCGTTAGGCTCATAAATAAGCACTTAAACAGGTCATATTTTATACTATTAATTATTATCAAATAACATTATTTTAATGTTCACTTCAATTCTTTGTCCACCAGTAGAAGAAGTGAAAAGAAACCACTAGTATGTTCATAACTAGTTTCTGCCCGCGGCCTCGCACGGCTTTAGAAAAAAAACAATAGGACCATAAACATATTACGTAAGCTTAAGAAAAGGGCTGAAAATGTACATAGACTTAGTTCTAGGCCCATAATAAAGCATATGCTACGTTTTATGCCATAAATCAGTTCATCTATAGAAATAATGCGTGCGAAGCCGCCGGCAACACATATCTACTACTACTAGTTTGCGATGTTTGTTTTACCTCATCACGACAAAACTACTAAACGAATTGGTCTGAAATTTTGCATCCAAAATTTCGCATTTATAGTGCTAATTCAAAAACGCATTGCACAATAAAAAAAATTTAACGCAATATAAGTGTGATGTAGAGCTTGTTCTACGTAATTTCTTTAAATTTAACTGACTCATTTTCTTTAGATAAAGAATGGCGTGCCGCTGACTGACGAATTAGTTCGAGAGTACTCACCGAGGCTACGCTTCCTGCCAAGAGAGCCATACCCACCGCCCGAAACAGAAGTGGATGATAGGTACAAATTGTTTTCTATTATAACCTAAACAGTTAGTGTCCACATTCGCAGAAAGCACTAACAGTTCACAGCCCATATGCAAGCCATACTGCAACTAAGCAGGCTTGGCTTTGTGGACTTATCATATTTTATTATAATTTTTTTTTTTTTTGTTTGTTTAGAGCATCTCTCTTTCCTTGTCCGTGATGTGACTAAATAAAAAAGGTAAAAACTGAAAATCAGCGTTGTTCCGCGCCATGCGTGGTTCAGCACATAGCTGAGTTTGACCCTTTTTGGTCAGCAGGTTACGTGTATTATTATTATTGTTTCTCTGTAGGTTTATTTAATTTAATTTTATGTTTGCTGTATTTTACTGTTTTAATGTGTTGTTTTGTTAAACCTGTTTTTTTTTGGCCAAATAAAATTATTTTCTTTTCTTTTTCTTTCTTTTATTAGGACTTTACAAGACATTCAATTTTGACTTCAACACCACTTGACTTATGAGTACTTTACTCTGATGTTTGATCAGTAAACTTAATAAGCGTCCTACACAACGCTAGCGGCACAAACTGCCGGCTTTTGTAATCTCTAATCTAAAATATGTAGTTAAATAACGAATCTTTTGTTTCAGTACGCAACCTTCCAGTAGTAACATGGATAAAAGTTCCTATACAACAGATGATCAAGGCATGATAGTACCTGTCGACAGTGAATGGCTGAACCTGATGATGGGGAAAAGGTTCCATGATAATCTCTGTAATAACCCGTATTCAGAAAATGATTCTACTTCAACTTGTTCCTATGAATCCCCGAAGCAGATAGAGGTCGAAGAACAGCAGTCGCCCCCACAACCTTCCCTCTCCTGCACTGCCAGGGAATCTGATACCAAAGCAGATAGAAAAACTACACATGTAACTAATACAACGAACGAAGCTACACCCACTTGTGTAACCCCTTCTGTGCCATCTTTACTTCAACATGCAGTAAAGTTAAATAATTTATCCAAAGATGTATCTACGCTCGAAACGAACTGCATGAGCGAAGCTGATACGAGCGGGAGTAAGACTGACGCGTGCACTATCAATATAAATTCTCATAATTCGAGAATAGCCACAATGAACTTGGAAGTGTCTAAGCAGTCGACGAAAAACATTATTGAACATTCGAAAATAATGTCCCTGCAACATATGGACCGACTACCAGCCTACACGAATGGTCTCTTCTTAGAAGTAGACTCGTCGGGAGATGAAGCTTCCAGAAGAGGCACATTAGATACGTTCATACCTCCTCTAAAAGACTTCCATGGAACCAACAATCCATTTGTGATGCAATTTAAGCACCCATCAAAAAGGGCTCTTTCTAGCAAACAAAATGGAAGACATTGTAATGGAAGATTTTCACTGCCACAACCAATTCATTTTAACCCAATGACGGCGCCTTTTGTTAGACCTGTGAAAAGAAAACTTAGCGAAAAGGATATTATAATTGGATCAAATGGCGAGGTGAAACGACGAAAATTTAGGAGACCTAGAAAATATTTACAAGACCAGGTACGTTATTGTTTTATCATATCAGAATAGAACATGGTCAAACAATTGTAGGATCGTGGATTTGTGGATGCCCTAATTGATATCTGACCTAATTTACTACATTTTCAATTTTATAGAAAAAAATCCTATCAGCTCTAGACTTTCACTTATAACAATTGTAGCTCCGCATTGGTGGCATGCTTACGCGGTGATATAGGGAGGCAAATTTGTAGCAAGTGCAGTTTATAATTTGTTAGGTCGCTACAAATGGCGCCTAAATGTGGGCCGGTGTGCGGCCTTATTTTCAGAATGTTTTTGTTTTCATTTTCAGTTGAATAAATCGTGTCCACTGCCAGAAGATAGCAAAAGCGTTTCTACTTCTACATCCCCCGAAAAAGAAATGCCCGCCCCGCAAAGGCTGCATATCAACCGAGTTAAGGTTCACGGTAGAAGACTGAGAGAGAGACAGGAGAAGAACTACTATCAGAACTCTCGGCGCAATAACACTAATAACTTTAACAGTACGAATAATACGATAAACAGTGTTAAAAGTTTGCAGCTTAGTCCTCATAAAGGGAATAATAGTACGGTCGACGTAGATGCGAAACAGCTATCAGTACTTAAAACAACGGTGCAGTCTTATTTTCGCGCCGGAAGTACATATAAAGTTCTCGCGCGCAGGAAGGCCACCGGAGCGCAACCAGCTTACCTCATAGAATGGGACACTACGTCCTAGACTGTGTAGTCCCAATGAATTTATTGTACACTATTATGTATCGTAATTATTTTAGTTTTTCTGTAGTTATTTTGTACAGTTAAAACAAGGATTGTGATATAATATTATTCCATTTGAATTACATACATTGTTTTATTTCTGTTTACATTATTCTAATTTATTAAAAATTTGCTAAAGAATTTAGTCTGATTCATTCATTGTATCTGAAAGACAAGATTTAGGTTTCTCAAACCCTTTTTAGGTAGTGCTCGTCGCATTGCCTAGCCTTGGCATAGGATAAACGTGGGATAAACACATGGTTTGATCATACTTTGCATATAGGTACGAGTAGGTAGTATTACATGGTCAACTTCTCGAAACTGTTTCTGAGTACACTTACCTTGGGCAGATTCTGCAGTTGGGTAAAAACAGTTTCGAGAAGGTGGCCAAAAGGAGGATCCAGCTGGGCTGGGCAGCATTTGGGAAACTACGTCAAGTCTTCACGTCATCCATACCGCAATGCTTGTGAACGAAAGTTTTCAATCAGTGCGTCCTACCCGTTATGAGTATGACCTACGGAACTGAGACGTGGACACTCACGATAGGGCTGGTCCACCAGTTCAAAGTCGCTCAGCGAGCTATGGAAAGAGCTATGCTCAGTTTCTCTGAAGGATAGGATTCGTAACGAAAACATCCGACAGAGAACCAAGGTTATCGACATAGCTTAAAGAATTAGCAAGCTGAAGTGGCAGTGGGCCGGCCATATCTCGCGAAGAACCGACGGCCGATGGGGCAAACGTGTTCTTGAGTGGAGACCACGACTCGGTAAACGTAGTGTAGGACGCCCTCCGACCAGGTGGGATGACGACCTGCGAAAGACTGCAGGTAGATGCTGGATGCGGCAAGCTGAAGACAGGGCGCTATGGCGCTCATTGGGGGAGGCCTATGTCCAGCAGTGGACTGATATAGGCTGATGATGATGAGGTAGTATTAATATTACGGATCAAACCCTATCCGGGTTTGGTCTCGGAACCATTCACGAAATTTTTGGACGAGAAGAACCAGGAAAAAATTACTTTTAATGCCTCAAATATTTAATTTTTATTAGTTCGGTAAATATGTAACATAACTTACTTTTCCTCTTACAACATTTCGCATGTACGAGGAAGGTACCCACGCGGTATTAGTAATGCTGTAAGCCTGACCATGGCAGACAGACTAAAGATATATAGATAGATCGACATTCTCACTAATGTAGGTACCTACATAGTTTAACGGAGCTTAACCATAAAGTTTCAAAGCTAAATATTAATGTCTCAAAAAGACAAATTATACAAAGTCACTTACATGAGAACAGCAGGATTAGGTGAAGTACCTAATAATAATTGTTAAAATGTATATTATATTCTTAGACCTATGCGTATGTCTTTTGCTCAGCAAAGTATCAGTAGGAAGGTACCTTGCTGAGCAACATGGAAGTAATATACCATACCAGACCGAACTGAACGTAATAAAGAGGAAGGAGCCGGGACACGGTGCGAAATATCGCCTGATCGTATAAAGTACTAGCTGCGCCCCGCGGTTTCACCCGCATGGAGATGGATATTTTGGATAATATACAATATATCTTTATAAATTGTAGCCTATGTGTTATTCTGATGTATAAGCTATATTATTGTAAAGTTTCATTAAAATCTATTGAGTAGTTTTTACGTGAAAGAGTAACATACATCCATCCATACTTACAAACTTTCGGGTTTATAATATTAGTAGGATGACTTGTCTAAGTACATATTTCTTGCCTAAGAAATAAAATAGTTTGATCTCGTATAAGTACCTATTGTATAATAATATGAGACAATTAGCTTCATGTCAGTCGTTTCAGCTTTCGACACGATAAAAGTACCTACCACCAGAGTGCAGAGTTGGTGTAAGAGTAACAGCGAGGACCTCCAGTTGGTTTTTGATGAATCTGATTTAACTTCATTTCTTCCAACTAACAATTCAATCAGCCTGCCCTCAGAGGCAAGTGCAAGCGTTGCAGCATTATCGCGTTCTGACCAGCTTGGCCTACGATGTCGCCTGCGTAGGTATTATTGGATAAAAGTACCGAGTACCTACTAAATCTGATTGATTCAAATGTATTCGTACACTACCGAATATAATAACTGAATCCAATAGGATATATAATATAATACCTGTCCAGCATTATTTATAATAATTCATAAATAATGCTGGACATTCCACACAGCATCATTTAGCCCTAAGGTAAGCAGAGCTTGTGTTATGGGTACTAGATGACTGATATAGGTACTTAAAAACAATAGATATTTTTTTTATTATACATATAACGACCAGAACCCCCGGAACAAACATCTGCAGATCGTACACACAATTGTTCCGAGGCGGGAATCGAACCCGCAACCTTCTGCGTCGCAAGCGGACCTGCGCCACAGAGGTATTCATAGACAGACCCTATCTATTGAATTCAGATATTATGGTAAACATCAACGTCAGGTCAGGGTTCCTACATCAGGGACTCTCCGTGCCCGTAAACTGTCGATATGTTCGTAGTGTAGGTACATTTAAACCAACCAGATTCTAATCGATTATTTAGGTTAATACAGTACCGAAACAATTGCAACACCCACAAGATTGAAAATTATAGTAAAAACAATAAAACTGCACTCGGTTTCGGGTGATAAAAATGCTGGCCATTTCCTGTCTAGATTATTATTAACTAGTTTTTATGGAAATTTATTAGGTTATTTCTATCCCATTAGAACTGATTTATGGGATAAAAAATAGCCTAGGTATGTTTTATTCTAGGCCCAGAACTGCCCGAACGCAAAATTTCAGACCAATCAGTGCTCTTATTTTGTTTTTGTAAAGGTACCTACTGGGTCATTATGTACGAAATTATTTTTTTAGATTTTTACCTATTTTATTCGAACGCCAAATTTCATACGAGCCGCGAGGTTCTATTTCACTGGAATGATGATAGCAGTAGGTCCTAGATTTTTTATTCTTCGTGACGTGACAGTGAAATTTTGGTTCTAACAATAATTATATGAAAATAGACGAGTCCTAATATTCATCCGTACGTAGACGGCCTTTTTTAAGTAAGCGCGCGACTAGCTGAGTTGAGCGTGATACATACTTTGTAGTTAAGCGGCGGCGTACTTCGCACCTGAGGATGAAAGAACTAGGCCTCCAGTATCGACAGATTTGCGACATCGTAGATAATTCTATAAAAAACCAAGTCAATCGCGCCAGCTTAAAAAATACCTATAACACCATAGAATAGTATCAGAGTGCTTTTGGACTTGGGATGAAATCATAAATAGATAAAATTTAAACAACTGTGTAATATGGAATGTCAATATATTTTACTTTATCTACAATTGATTTAAGTTGAGTAGATGACTGAAATTATAATCATAACATTATATGTACAAAGGCTGATAGTTTTTAGTTTTTTTCTTTTAGGTACTCGGGCCATAATATTGACGAGTACAAAATTAATATAAAGGTACATTAAACCACGACATTATAATTTCACTGGAACTATCTACAAACAAAAAAGACATTTCCATGTTAAATAAATATATTTCAAATCAAATGTATGACATTTGATCTGTTTCAAACGACAGACTGATAAAAAATCTACTAACAATCAGTAACATTTTGTCGAAAACTAGGTAATGCGTTAGGTACAGAAATTTCATTGGCTAAAATATAAAGAACCACGGCCTCGCCCATTGCATGTAGATTTATTTACAAGCGAGGTTCAAAATATGGCATTAACTATCCTGAAACAAATAAAAAAGAAGCTAAAAATTATTGTTAAAGGAGCCATGCAATGAGAAAACACGTGGAAGACCGAATACAGAATCCATCGTTAAAATTGATTGTCTATTTATCAATATTTTTTAATTACATAAAACATTTTAGATTTTTTTTGTCCAATTCAATTACTACTATACTAAATCATTAGTACATACTAAAAAACAATTACGGAAGGTCGAAGACACCTTGAACGTAACAATATAAATATAATCTTACAAATGTAAAGAGAGTTGTTTACTTTAAAAACTTACGTACAAACTTATAATACATACAACATTAATTAAAATGCAACCCTCGAAAGGCTCATAATACGCGATCACGAAACAATAATAGATGGTACAACAGTTTAATTTAAGGAAGTATATCTATTCACAGCACTTATCCATAATAATGTTAGTCAACGACCTCACGCACAAAATGATCACATAATCACTTCGGTGTCACATATCACCACACATTGATTGCATTGACGTTAAATTAATATTTATAAACCTATTTACATGTATCAAAAATTGTCCAAGACGATTATTACAGTGATTCCTCGAATGCAGCCATCAAATCACTTTGTAAATTCATGTCTATCTGCCCAGCCATCTGAAAGAGAAAATGTGTTGAAGGATTAGACTATTCATAAACCAGCAAATATTTAAATGATATCTTGAGCAATTATAGTCATCTCCAAAACCAAAGAGGAAAAATATGGTCAATTGAAGTGTGTATACAATTGTGTGTGATAACTTGATAAGTTGCAGAAAAATGCTGGACTTGTGTCGCTGTTAAACCAATATAAAAAAGAAAATATCTCTCTATATAACTCTTTTTTCGCAAACTCCACTTTAGCCTCTATTGGGCGTTCCTTCATAGACACGGAAATGTCTTCGGCAGCATGTGAGCATGCCTCCAGCTAGTGCAGGGTCAACTTGCTTATGTATGTGCTGTGTACATTACATACACAACATTCATGTGAACTTGCAAGTGGCATTCTAACTCAGCCCGTAGATGCCATAAAAAGTGTAAGGGATGGGAATATACCAGAGGAAAGGCAGCAAGTTCAGCCCACAGCGATCTCCTATCCCTTTTTTTAGGGGAGGCGTGTTCAGCAGAGGACGTATATGTTCTGACGAAGTAAAGTAATTAAAGTATACTCACGGCTTCGCGACGGCGTCTCTCCTGTTCCCGCTGGCGTAGTCGCTCTCGCTCAGAAGCTGCGGGCTTGTCGGGCGCGGCGACGGCGGCAGCGGCCACGGCGGCGGGCGGAGACGCGCGCGCCACGGGCGACACGCTCGGAGACGCTACCTCAGCCTCGACTTTGCGAACTCCTGGCGCAACCCTGTGATGTACTCACGTTAGTTTATGGAATGCTATATCATGTACTTTATAATGGCTCTCGGTGTAAGCATCGACCCCAACCACTTCCAATTTCATAGATCTTCTAGATCTCTTAGAGAAAAGTGAAAGGATTCATGACCCCAATTTATAAGAAAATCAAAACTGCATATTTAGATGTTTTTTTATATTTTGCTTTTGCTGGAAATCGAACATAATTATTCTTTTTAAATCCTAATTTAAAAAAAATATTTATGACATCTGTTGTTTTGCACCAACGGATTCAGTTGCTGATATGAATCAATCTTTGCAAAAATTCATGACTGAAAATGAAAGGAAATGATTATTTATATCATATTTACAATTTTAGTTTCAATACTTAGTATTAATGTGAACATTTAAAATAATAATTTCTTATAACTGGTGTGCTTCCCACAAGCTATTTTAATAAGGTTTATCTTCGATAAAAACTAATCAATCAACAATTACTCCTTTCAAGACTTTTCTTTAACTCTCATAATTTCTGATTTGGACATTTACTTCCTTCTCATAAAACCTGTATATTATGGCATAGCTAAACTTGAACGCCACTTTACCCTCAACTTAAGCTGAACGCGCACCTGTCCGCGCCGCAGGAGCCGTATTGGTGCACGATGTTGCATATTATTTCATATAAAGATTTAGAAAATACGATGACTACTGCGCAGCATAGTTACGCGTTTAGCTTTCATTGATTGCCTACATGAAGAATAAAATATTATACCTCAATTTTTCTTCATCAGGATGTCTCCTGTCTGTTTCCTGTTGGCGTTGTTGTGCGGCTCTTTCTTGTTGCTCCTTCCTTCTTAACTCTTGTTGTTCTATGAGTGCTCTTTGGCGGTCAATTTTCTCTTTCGCCTGTTTTTTAAAAGCCTGAAGAAATATAATAATGTTAGCAGTTAGAATCCAGAAAAGTTAGTAAGCTATTAGTTTTATACAATTTATTAGGTGTCACTACTTACTTGAAAACTATCTATAACAGGCTTTGGTTTGACTTGGGCTGCGCTGGGAACTACATTCGGGATGCTTTGGGGACTCGCAGCCTGAGCTAACGACGACCAGGAGCTAGCATTTTTCAAATTATGATCTTGTTTCAATTTGAAAGCGGCAGCGAAATTAGAATTTTTCGTTTCCTCAGAGTATTTCTTTTCCATTTCATACTTAGCTCGCTCTGACATGTTATTTTGATGCATGTTCGACACACCCATCAGGTCTTCAATTGGCTTAGGGGTAAGCAATGGCTTATTTTCATCTTTTTTAATGACCGGAGTTATCATACACGGTACGTTAGACATGTTATGTTGCGACTGCGCTATTACAGAGTGTGGAATTGACGGCACCGGATCAAAAATAGAAGATACTGGCTGTATATTTGTTAAGCCAGGTATGTTAGGAATCATGTCAGGCCTGAGCAATTCTCGTTCATGTTTAATGTGTTGTTCCCCGTAACCGTTGTGCGGCGGCACATACATTTCGTTTTTTATTTGATCAGGCATACGAGTTATTTCGGCGAGGCCACCGAGCTGCGCCATAAGCGTTTGATGAGCCACGTCAGGCATCATCTGCGGTTTCGGCAGCGAGAACTCTTCCTCAAGACGCATCGAAGATTCTGATGCGGGTAAATTATCATCCATCGGGACCTCCGCCTTAAGACTTCGCTCCAAACTGGCCAGCGAACGCTCGATGGGATCAATGTAGTGCGAGGTATCAAGCTTGTCAAGGCCGTTGCGAGGTTCTGCTTTTATAAGTGTCTTTTCCTCAATTTCGTGCATGGTAGGTGCGATTGAGGAGTCTGGCAGTGAATTTCCATTATTCATAGGCTGAGCCATCACCAGGGGGACGGGGGCAGGTGGCGGCGCTGCGGGGGGCGGGGAGGGCTCCTTGACCTCAGGTTGCTGCTGCGGCGCCGGCGGCGGCGGCGTGAGCTCCGGCGGTGGGATCGTTACCGCAGGCTTGGCCTCGGGCGCCGGCGCCGGCTCCACAGGAGCGGCCGCCGGTGCTACTACGGGCGGTGCACTCACTGGCATCACTGGCGGAATTATCTTCTGCGAATACAATCAATCAGTCGATGAGAAATCTCGTCAACCGTCCAAACTCTATAAAGGCATTAAAAGATAGTTACGTTTTGCGGTGGCTGATGCATTTTCTTGATTTTCTTCTTAGGAGTTCTTCCTGATCCAGTGCCTGTAAATAATTAATATTTGATGTGATATTAAAGCGCCCCGGAAGAACGATCGCGCATTAATTTTCCTGTCCATTCGCAAGCACAACCTAATGCGATAACGTAGTGTATATTTGGTGCCAGTATTGTTCTTACCTCAATGCAGATAAATATGGATTTTCTAATTGTACTCAGATCTCAGGGTAACTAAATGAAATACAAAATAAATTACTTAAAAGATTTACTTAAATCGGTATACATATACTGAAATATATACAATGTATTATTTTCACTCACTTACAACTAAATCAATTTAAGTCATGAGTTGATTAAATCATCATTAATGTGACGCGGTATTTTTGCAAACACTTATGCAACTTCCTAGATGACATACAATTACAAGTAAATGTTGCGCTGCTAATATATATTTAAATAACTAATTGCACCACATATTTTATTAAAATAATTAAGTGCGATCAGACTACACGTAGACAGCGGACCCGTACGTAACTTTATTGAATAATTTTGAAAAGAGTATGGAAAGAATGTATAGTTCAGTTGAACAAGAAAAGGGTTCCGCAGAATCGGACGGACTAGTAAATAAAACATTTATAGTTACCTACAGCACCGCTACCTTTACAAATGTCAGCTGATCAAAATATAAAAACATAATGACAAACTCAATCATGATGATCTAGGAAAATTTATAAGAAACTATACAGTTTGAAGTTTGTCCTCTCCTTTCTAAAGCCGGTAAGGCTATGAAGGAACTTATATAAAATATGTTACTTTTATACTAACTTATATAAGTGATATATTATAATAAAATCTCTAAGCAATCCGCGAATTGTACTTGACAACACATCTATGAATATGTTGATACAAAGCAACAGTCTTTTAGAACAGAATTGCCGACGACTTAACTAGCTTTGAACGTAAGTGATAGGTATCTAGAATTCATACAATTAAAACAACTACCTACCTACGTTCAAGATGAACTCATAAAATGCTCAACATTTTATTATTATTTCTTAACTTCTTGTGATGTTTCAAACAAATGGTCATATAATTTTGGAAGTTCCATTTCATTGACAGTGACATTATTATAGTAATTATATTCGATTTATTTTTGAGACTTAAGTTTTATGTGCCAAATCTAGTAAACATTATGACAATTTTCTTTACATGTTCATTTTTTACACATATTAGAACATAATTTTAGCTAATTTAATTTCAAATGACTAACAAAATTTACTTCTTTTTGCTAATACAAGTGTTAATATTTCTACAAGTAAAATTAAAGTACAACTAGTACATTATAAACCTTATGAAAATATTAATTGAATTGAATGCAGTCTGTGTTCTAGTTTATTTTGTCTTTAAGGATGGGAAAAAAATTGCATAATGAATTTTTACAATTTTAACAAAAACATCTCAATTTAAAGTGCCTAACAGCACATTTTAATAATAATGCTGGACAATTCACAAAGCATTGTTAATGTTCTGTTATACAAAATAAAAACGAGGTACTTAATATAACTGCAGTATTTTATGAAAATACTGTATAAAAATAATTTAATAATGTGGAGTATATTTTTTAAAGGTAAATTTATTATTTAATACCTAGACATGCTCGGTTCTAAATAATTTTGCACACATTTTAAATCCAATGAATCATCAGAGTTAAATAAAGTACCTCATTGGACTGGCTTATTTCACCTTAGCTATGATCAACTTACAAAATATTAGGGTAATCAACATAATAATCTGTAATAAATCATTAGGTTTGCAAACAATTTGTGAAGGAAGGAGGCCAGCTTAGGTTTTTTCGGCAGTATTGCAACAGGTATAGAATTTTGATAAGACGTCACATTAATCTTCCAGAGCAAGCATCAATGTGTATCATATAAAGCATAAAACCAATAAAACATACCTTTTCAAAGAAAATTAATAAAAACATGTCACAAATTACATCCTAGTTGTGAGATGAGAGTCCGGTCCAACAAGGGGGGGTTAATTTTGCTTGCTAATAATGCTAATGTGGTATCCGTCCTTACACAATTGTTTGCAATAGAGGCTGGCTCGTGGTCTGCGCGAGAGCATAGTGCGGCGGCGAATGGCGCGCGACTTGCGCCGCGACCCCGGCCCGGAACTACTCTAGCCTGCTAGCTGCGTGTGCCTTCTATCCATGACCGAGCTTAGTCATTGCTTTCATTGTTATAATTCCACACTTTGTGATCAATTAGTACCGTGAGATCTGAGTTTTTCCAATAATTATATAGAGACTGAAGTTTATGAATGCAAATGAAACAATACCGCACTTGAGGACATGTTAAATATTAGCTTATGCGAAAAGGTA
Source organism: Eupithecia abbreviata (assembly GCA_943735965.1). NCBI lineage: Eukaryota > Metazoa > Arthropoda > Insecta > Lepidoptera > Geometridae > Eupithecia > Eupithecia abbreviata. The sequence goes on from OX030976.1 coordinate 9,052,601, forward strand.
TATCCTATTGGTTTAAAGAAGCAAACCAAAAGTTTCGTTTTATGTACCGGCACCAGTGAAAATTGTTATCTAATTGAATAAAACCAAAGCTGGCTTCTCCTCCTCACTACCCTTTGTGCCTTTACCAACATTTCTTATTTCGCGCCAAATATTTATTCCGAATGCAAAACTGAATCAAAACATAAGGTGGTATCCCTCTCCAATATCACAGAATAAAAAACATCAAAAACATCTCTCTCTCTCAGCATTCACTCAGTGCAAGCAAACAACGCAGTCATCTGGAGCTCTGTCTGAGAGCTGCTTGTGGTTTGGCAATTTAACTCTTTCACATTCACAGTGATTTACAGATCTTTACAAATAAACTACCCGCTGTACAAACAGCACTGGTTCTGTACATTATTCCACTCATGCTGAACGTTTATCTGGATAAAATCTTTACATGATAATAAGCATGATCTTAAGTTGAAATACTCACCTGATTTAAATTAATTGTCTTTAAAATAATAGCAGTCCGAACTATATTCTCTCATCCATCACTCATACAGTTTAGATGAAGTAGTCTGAGAATTTTATCTAAAAATAAAAATTTAAATATCCAAAATAAAAGCATTTTGGTATCCATTCAAATATTATGTACATGAGTCAATAAATAAAATCGCTAATAGATTATAAAAAAGCTTTCATACTCGCAAATGAGCCGAGGATCTAGGTACACAGTACCTCCAACAACCATCATTTAAAACTAGATACATAAACATACAATACAATCTCCCCAGATGCCTTCATCACTATTTCAACATCCCACACTTCGTCAGTCATTCATTCACTGATATCAATTTCAGACTAGATTATTTGATAGTAAACTATGAATATTTAATCAGATGGAAGGTAATGCAACAAATGGAACCTTTAAAAAATACTGGCAAAGGTAAAATAATATATCTTGTTTTTACACATAAGTAATCCAATGAGAAAATCTAATAACCTACGTGTGTATAATCAAAGCTTGAAATTTCTTACAATTGTGTAATATTTGTCTTAATTTAAATGCAAAGTTTTAAAATCTAGGTCTAATATAGATAATTTACATTTTACCAAGTGGTAGGTATATTATTGTTTTGTCTGATGTTCGAATGAGTTGTTTTCGTTTGGTTGGTATTATTGGATGTGATGGAAGTCTAACCTGCTTCGCTGTCGCTGGAGTCGGAGGAGCTGGTGTCTGTGCTGGACGACGAGTTAGATGAGTCGGATGAGCTCGATGAGGACGACATGCCGCCACCGAGGCCGTCTTTTACACCTTCTGTCAAATAAAAACATTCTCAAAATGGGACAAAGATATGTGGGATTATAAAGAAAAAACACTTTTTGATAAAAAAATAATATACAAACAAGTAATATATCATTATTTGTTTATAAATTTGGATCGTTAAATCTAATGGCTAGTAAATCGCCATACCGCCCATACCGCGCTATACCGCTGTCTTCAGCTTGACGCATCTGCCTGCAGATCGGCACACCTGGCCGGAGGGCATCCTACACTACGTTTACCGAGTCCTGGTCTCTACTCAAGCAAACGTTTACCCCAGCGGTGGTCGGTTCTTCGCGAGATATGGCCGACCCACTGCCACGTCAGCTTGCTAATTCTTAGAGCTACAAAAGAAAATACTTTACCTTTTTTCTGCTGCTGCTTTTTATTCGCTCCTAGTTGGCCAGATACATCCTGAAGTCTTTTCTCTAGTTCTTGCTTCTTTTCCGCCATTTGTTCATCCTTGGACTTTCCAGATACTTTGCGATCTGAATAGACATATCAACACGTTAGTGCCTTTACTGCACGACGACATCAAAAAGCAAACTACCAACATTATTTCAAGGATGAGGATGGTGGTGAGGTTTAGGATAAATTACTGAAGTTTGTATGCCAGGTGTAAGAAATAACAGTAAGGATAGGAAGGAAAAAGGTTATAATGTCGGTATCACTCACAATGAGGCTTACGTGTCTTTTTCCGTAGGCAGGATGCAACATAGTTCTCTAGCTCTCGAAGGGTAGATGGCTTCAAGGTCTCGAAATCTATTTCGATTTCATCCGGATTTGAATCTCGTAGTGATGGCTCTCTGCTCTGTATTATGTGCACCACTTTACCAAGTTTGTCACCTGTATTGGAAAATATAACTGGTTAAAAATTGTAAGATGTGTGATGATAACACATAACGTATAACTAAATGGGAGAGTTTGTAAATTAAGGGTAAAGGTACATTATTAGCGAATTGCAAGCAATCTTTGAATGTTTTCATAGCACATTTCTAAACGATAAAGTCGCGCGCATTCCGCTGGGATCCCCGCAACTATCTATCACAGCTTGCTACATTACCTGGCAGTTTATTAATGTCAAGCGAGAGCTGTCGCTTCTCATCGTACGACATAGGCTTCGCAATATCTTCATCATCAGTGTCGTTTTGCGGGATGGGATGCGGCACCGGTGCTACGGCTGCGGTGGTGGAATTCTTCTTCTTGCTGGCCGCGGCGCCCCTGGCGGCTCCCTTGGCGCCCGGTCCGGCGGTCGTCGTACCACCTGTTGCGAGGGCCCCACGTTTGCTGCCAGTCTTGTTTCCTCGAGCGGCGGTCGCTGCAGCTACAAAATATTTAACTGTTAGGAATATGAACTTCATAACCAAAACAAATTATAAAATAATGAAGAATTGGGTACTTACTCAACTTGCCCAATGATTCGGCTATAGTATTCGCCTTAGCTGCGTAAGCAGCTATTGTATTCGCTTTAGGAACAGCGTTGGGTACTGCATTGGGCTTTTTAGAAGACTTATCCTTTGTCTTCTTCTTGGCTTTTTTCTTTGTGTTTGATTCCTCTACAAGTTTCCTCATCTTTTCTTGAAGCGCGTGTAATTCCTTCTCCAAAAGTTTTACTTTGTTATTACGCTCTTCATCTGAACCATCTGATTCAGACTCTGATTCAGAGCCAGATTCTGAACCTGATGAGGAACTTCCTTTGTCTATATGTGGGACGCCAACATGTACAGGTTCGTCTGGGATCTTAGCATACCTGAATAATACGAAACATTAAATATAGGTACAAAAAATAGTACCTTAGACTATAATAAAATAAGGCAACAACGTCTTTGAAACATTTGCATCAATAAATGTCAAAGAAACTAACCTCATTTCAAACACGTCTTGAAGTTTCCTAGCCATCGCCACAACGTCATGATCCGGGGGGTTATACTTGTAACAGTTTGTAAATATTAGGCGCACATCCGCCGCGAACTCTGTCGCTGTCTTGTAAGCACGATTATCCATCTTTTGCTTCACGGTACCGAGATCCATTGGCTTTTTGATAATATCAAAGTAATCATGAAGTCCAAGAAGATCGGCATCAACAGGTTTGTAAAACGGCCAGGCATAACCCTTTCAAAAGAAAATTTTACACGTAAGTTGAGCAATTAAGGGCCCACTCAATTATACGCTTCACGTTAACAATTGTATCTACAGATGTAAGACACTACAGATGGAACGAGCGCTTGTCAGAGTTTCAATGTTGAAACCATTCTAATCAAACTCTCCATGCGAATAGCACTGCACGTACTATCTAGTTTCTTTCATCTATGGACATCGAGAAAAACTATCTAGTCTCATGGGGACATGATGCCATACAAAATTTAGTATGTATATATTTTATTGACATTGCGGAACCAACAGTTTACGCTTACAAAATGACATCTATCTCGAAAAATGTTGGTCAAAGATTAGTTATACAACATTTAAGTAGTGTTTTATTAGCAGAACTTGGCCCCTGATGCTGACAAAAATAAGACGAAAATGGTTTTATCCAAATGACAATCGGAATCGACTGTGAATAAAAACATTAGCTTCCATGTAAAAAGTCTAAATAAATAATAAATTCCTCTTATACAAATCATGAAACTTACCGAATGTTTCTTAGAAAATAGTTCCTTCAAAATTTCGTTGCAACTCTTCAGTGCATCAGAGAGTTTTTCTTTGCCCTTAGCCATCTGAGGAGTCATGGTTGAATGATGAGATGCACCAGCTGCCACACTTGGAGACATTCCACCCATTTTGAATCCATCATCAACTGCCCTGTTAGTCTGTAAAATATAATCATTTTATCAACCTTCAATTATATGCATTGCATCAATCAAATTCAATTAATTTTCCTGTTAATAAAAGACTAACGTACCTTTTTCTGCCGCCCACTTTCTCTCCTTGTAGATATCTTGGCGGGCTTAGGTCCGCTTTGCTGATCGATAGTGGGCGTCGTGTACCCGCCTTCAAAAGAGCTGCCCATAGGCGTTGTTGTATCCGCTTTTCTTTTCACACCCTTTTTGACCTAAGACAAATGTTCGATAAATATATTTATGGTCAAGTACCGGCGCTGTTACTTTTTCATGCATGATGGATGAGGCGGCTCAGAACCGCTATTTTTGGCGTCCTGAGGGGAGGCCTATGTCCAGCAGTGAACGAGTGGGGGCTGATTTGATGAAGAATCCCGCGAAGGGTTTACTTAATTAAAGCCACCATTTCTTTATAATGGCTTTACAGATTTCATCATACATAGCTTTCAGAACAGTAGGTATTATTTAAAAAAATATTTACTGTATTTATTGATTTCATCAGATTCAGAGATTATTGGCAACATTTTATTACACAAACAATCGCCTTCATTTTGCATTTAGGAGTAAAAAAAAGAACATACCTTAGCAGGTTGCGTCTGGGAAAGCGTGACCGCGGGAATAGCGGTCACTGGCGTCGCCGTTGGCGGCGCTACATGGAAGCTGGATGGTTGTGTTGCAACCTACAAAAAACCATTGGTTAGTCAAAACACCCATGCTGAAGCTAGGTACGCTTGTATTCATTTCCATTCCCCACAAGGTAATCTCCCTTAGCCCTGAGTTTGGTTACTGATGTTATCGAGAATCGAGACGTCATCGTGACGTGATGGGAGTTACGTGGTTCCATGTCCGCACGCTAGATGCGCTGCTATAAGCAAGTACTATATTTCATTGTTTTGAAAAAAAAATGAGTTGTTCAGGTTTTGCAGGAGAAATATTAATCGGGAATAACAATTTTATAGGACCATCTCGGGATCATCCTTTATACTGTACAATAGCTAAAGAATAATTAAAATCAGTAGACAATTGACGGAGAAATCGACGAATATCGGTACATAAAAAACGCAATGCACATTTTTTCGAATTCGCCTTAAAATGGAGCTTCGCGATCACGTCTCGATACCGTCGAAAAATATCAAGGTTGCGGGAAACCGCTGAATACGTATAGCGAAGGACCAGTCCGAATTACGAATTAAGTTCTTATGTACCTGCTGCGGTAAGCCAGTGTGTGTGGCCGGGGGAGTAACGGAAGGGGTAGTGGTAGTATTCGTAGAGCCAACGAGCGCTGGAATGGGCGCCGGGGCCTTGACCGGAGCCTTATGCGGGGTCGCAGCCGGTACCGTCGGCCCCGCAACCCCAGAGACTCTCTTCTTCGTACTGCCGCCTTTGCCCTTTGACGGAGGTTCAATCTCCTTCTCTTCTTTGTCCATTTGTGCTATCTAAAATATAACACCACGGCTGAATTTGATGGTCATAAGTAGGTATTTTTTGGGAAGTCCATTCATGTTCCCCAAAACCGATTAGACATTACAAATTACTTGTCCTTCCTTTCAGTCGACAAAAAACATTGTGATTTAAAATGCCTGCATGAATCGGATATGGGGAACAAAAAGGATGTTAGAATTCCATAACCAAATAAAAACTCAAACATACTAAATAATTTGAATGTTTCCTCTCTCATGGAGAGTTCACGGCACAAGAGCCGTACAGCAGCATACCAAATATTTTAGCTGGTCAGGTGGTCCACTTAATACCATAATTGGCAGCATATTCACTTAAAGAATAGAGGTTGTAGGTTCGCATACCGCCCGAGTCTATATTTTTTGTGTTATAAAAATTCCTAATTATATATCTAATCAAACTTACCCGGTTCAAGAACAATTTTTCTAGTGTTTGTGCCATCACTACCACATCTTCGCCTGGTTTGTTGTAGATATAGCAGTTGGTGAACATAGTATTGAAGTCCTGTATGCATTCTTGCGCCGAATAATAGTAATTAGACTCCAGACGCTTTTTGACTGTGCCTAAGTCCATTGGCTGCTTGATTATTTTATGATAGTCCTAAAAAAATACAACAAGTTTAGATGTTGACTCTTTATAGAGACAATAATCTGAGTGAAGTTAGTAATTTTTTTTACCAAAATTATTAACTTACCGGAAGATTTAACTTTTTAGCGTCAACGGGCTGGTGAAATGGCCATGCAAACTGATGCTTCCACACAGCCTTCATGACGTTCTTTTGAAGGAACATTAGCTGATTGGTCATCCGCCCTTGCCGACGAGGCGCGTTCTCGGGAGGCGCTCCATTGACCGTCTCCGCCGATGGCTGTCGAACAATAAACAATATCACTGACTGGCCTGCTGCTGTTTTTCCCGCCAATAACAACCTGGGTCTCTTCAATGCTTCCCAACCATAACTAACTCTTCAAAAAAAAAAGTGAATATGTGTCTAGTCACATTTTCTGTGAGGTTAGATTGTGGAATGATAAAAAAAACTTGTCCTTATTTCTTCAAAGGGTAGAATAGAAACATTAAGAATTTCAACCTTGCCTATACAAATAAATAAAATTTAAGTGTATATCTTTTTATGTTGATGATTGTTTTTACTTATAACAAAAAACAATCATCAACATTTTTGTCTGTCGTCGTCTGGACCGATATAGAAAACACTTTCTATTGATACAGCTAGACATACAAATAAATAAAAGTAATAATATAACTACTATAATGTACATACTTAAAATTTTACTTTGAGTGAGAACTTACCGTGCTGGTGGTCGCAAGAGGATCGACAGCCTGCTGCATCGTGCTGGAGTCTGCAATCTACCTGCCAAACATACAAGTACTGTAATAGGGAACAAATTATAACAGTTGACATCTTTAATATCAAACCACCAACTCTCACCTCAATCGTAACAAGAGGTTCATCCAATCTCTGGCTTAGAGGCATCAGCTATACCCTCTTATAACACTAAACCATTCTATCATAATAAATCAGTGTTGGTGCTTTTGCACCTAGATGGAAGTTGCGGGGGTCATCCAATCATCATTATCTACCTGGAAGTAACAATATAAGGTATATTAAATTACCTATCAATATAAGGAAGAGAATTTGTATAAATTTTGTTCTACTAGGTACCAAGTCAACTTACATTACCTTGCCTGTATTGCAGGGTAGATGGATGAAAAAGAAAAATTGTAGCACCTTGCTCCAATGTTAAAGAGACAGTCACAAAATCTGTAACAATACAACAAGCCATGATTCAAAATACTTGCATAGCAACATTTGCTAGATATATTTACTGACAAAAAAAACCTTAAGAATTTGCAACAGATAATCCTAATCAATAACGTAAAACAACACTATCACATCCTTTTAACACTCTCAATGCCACAATGCCAAAAACTGTATATATTAATATAACTATATAAATTTCATGTCTATAAACAAAGCACAATAAATGCAGATAAAACAAACCAAATTGTAAATAAATATCACAATACTACTCTATAAATTGATCTCTCCTTGACATCAACATTCACCAAGGTAACCTGCACAGGTGGAAATTTAGTCATGGCAACGTAATGAGTTGACTTCCTTGGAAACAAAAAACTTTCTAAATCTTGTAACCTCAAAATAACATCAGTATTAATAGTTTTTCATCACAATAACAAATACAAAGGAAAAACAAAAAGACCAAACAATGACAAAAAGGGGGCATCACTCACATATTGCTTCTGCGCACTGTCTTTATGAGACACAATGTTTTTTTTTCATTTAAATGGTTGTTTACTAGTACTCTGGGGAGCTGGGACATTTGGTTACACAGAACTGACTGTCAAATAGTATTTATAAATATCTGATGTATTTTGAAAAAAATATATTTGAAAAATCTTTTGAAAAGTATATATCTTTACATATTTTTTTACACATTAATAAATTTATTCGTAAGATTTCTTGTATAATTTATGATGCTATATTTTCCGACATACAAAGTTCTATGGATACACAACCATTTGCATTGTTGAAGCTTGTTTCTATCAAAGCCATATAAAATTTAAAAATGGAGGGAAACATCTATATGAAATCTGGGTCATGTTTTTTTCTATCCGATCATGCTTTGTGGGGTAAAAATATTCCTATTTTCAATGTGTAGTATTCAATATATATATATATAGTTGTGAATCAATATATCATATAATCAATACTTTTACTAAGCAAATATTCAGGCAAATGAAGCTTTACATCTTATGCTAATCCATGTGAGATTTTTAATATTGATATGTTAGTCAAATCTGTGTCCGTAAATTTTTATCATCTCAATTCAAAGCTAGTCGATGATGTTGTAGGTGCCATCATAACCTACCTAACTACTAATGAAAATACTTCATTCCCTGCATCAAGACAGGGCTATTTACTCTTTCTGATAGGAAATTTCGTTTTCATTTTAAATGGTTGGCAATTTGATTTTTAGGTTTTATAATACACTGACATAGTAAAAGTGGGTCACTACCAAAGCACATTAGCAGCAAATCTAGAACATTCTCTGGCTGGGTAGTCTTTGGGAAAATGACCTAAGATGTCTTGGGTTGAGGAAAACAACTAGGTTTGTACTAATACCTAATTAAGTAAGATTGCACAACTTTGCCAAGAATTACGTACATAACACCAGACAATTACAGAAAATGGGATAGGTTTACTCAAATCTAGAGTACCTACCTATTGGTTGCATGACAATCACACAACAGCAATGAACACAATAATACGCATAAAAACATTGCAAGCGGTTACCTTAAAGCCCCTGAAAACGGATAAATTGACTTTTAGCCTTTGGGTTTCAACGAAATTACGTTCTCATTTTAGGCGCTCTTCTGAGAAAATTGCCTAGAAGGAGGCCACGAACTAAATGTTGCAATACAGGCTAATTCTCGAGCATGCATAGCTAAATATTACATCAAAAGGAAGCCCTGCAAATTGTGAACCAGTGGATACATAATTTTCAAGAAATTAACACCAGAAATGCCCAAATAATTATGGAAAAAGACTTACGAAGAAATAATAACGCCAATATGGCGGATGAACTAAAAATACGATGATAGAGTCACTTCTTCAAACGCAAGTTTTTATTGATTTGTATCACTTGGGATTCACACAACACAATCAACTGATTTTTGGTCATTCAAATATCCTATCAGTTCATTGTTTTAGGTAAATCAAATGCACAAATAGCTGTAAACAATAAAGAATAGCACGACACAAACTCTGAAGATTCAGCGAACATCAGACATGGCGGCTAAACAAGCGCAAGCGGTAACAAGGGCGTCATCCTTTTTATAATCATAAAATAATTATTTTCGTACCGCAACAGAAAATACTGAAAAAGCATCATAGAAAAATATGAAAAACATTTATATTTCGTATTTTCATATTCAGATGACGAAACAAATCATGTATATCATCGGATTGAAATAGTTCTTCATTGAGGTTTTTCCCGAATTAATTTCTCGCACTTGACCAGTATTACCAGCTTTATTAAAAAAGTCCCATTCCTTAGCTTTATAAACGAAACTAACAAAAATTCATTTTTAAATTGTATGGAAGGAGTCATTAATATTATATATTATTATGTTCGTGGATGAAGGTGGAAGCTCTTATTCTGGCTTCTTTATTTTATTGTAGGTATCATTTTTTAATTGATATTTGATATTTTGATTGAAATGCTTTTAGTTAAACACTTGAACTACTTTTGCAGTTCCCGACCGGGGTTCTTAAACGTGTTGACTTAACTTTTCACCGAAGCCTTAACTGTATAAATATAGCAAATATAATAATGAGTGAGCTTATTACTAACTCTTTTAGCAATTGTATATTTTGACGACTCTGTGTGTCTCTGTGGCGTGGTAGGCGAAGGTCCGCTTGCGACACAGGAGGTTCGATTCTCGCCTCGGGACAATTGTGTGTACGATCTGCAGACATTTGTTCCTGGTGTTCTGGTCGTTATCTATGTATAATAAAAAAAATATCTATTTATGTAGGTAATAAAAACAAAAAAGGTAATGTCCGCAGCGCCTATATAAGCAGAGCTTGTGTTATGGGTACTAGATGACTGATATACTTAAATTGTATTAAGTATATCAGTCACCGCATTTCAGATCAATTCATGAATTGGTCCAGAACCTGATTATAAATTAGGTACATTAAAAACTTGAAATTTGAAGCAGTAGTTTTGGGTGACCAGAGCTTTAGGTATGTATCTACTCATCTAATAGTAATGTGAAGTCGGTACTTTTATTATTAAATAGATGAGTAGATGCTAGTAGATAGATAGTAAATTTACTTACCTACGTTAGTTTTGCAAAGTAGTTTTTATCATTAAATATACAGGCTATTTAGAACAGATAAAGACTTTGAATAATTCTAGGTACTTAGTGATAATTACCTGTATGTAATAAATTAGCATATTTTTTATTCCATAAATCAGTTCCTATGGATAAATAACCTGAAAATGTTTCTATATAAACAACGTGTGCGAAACTGAAACTAATATAAATATATATGAAGCTGCTGGTTTGAGTTTCCTGCCTGATGCTTATATTAGTAATCTACCTACTTTAGACAACAATACCGTTAGTAAACTTAGTGAAGCTTATGATTGAAGATGTCCTATTATGCAAAGAAAAATCTTTGTATCACCTATCTAATGCACTTCTTTCTATTCCGAAAAAAATTCCTAACCTACAGGGTGTTTTTTAATAAGATGGCAGCACTTTACCACTATTTTCTCACGGACGAAAAATATTCACTTGCCAGTATAGAAAATACCGTTTTTTTTTTTTTAGGTTGCTACATTGATTGTGACGCGCATTGTGCCAGTCAGAACGATTGCTTGTTGCTTGTTGGTTGGAGGGCTTGCTTGTGTAGTAAGTCGTTGTTCGTTAGCGTTCGGCTGACTGTCATTTCACTGTCAGTCAAGCAATTAGTGACTTCAGACTTCTCTTTCTACCGATATTTGTGGCTTCTCTTTCTGGTTTACTGGTGACGACGACGCGACGATGTGACATTGATTAATAGACTTCTCTTTCTAGGGCTGGTGACTAGCTATCTCGCTCTTGCATTGCATTTTCATTTCACTCGCTTGTGTTGTGTGGAGTTGTAGACTTGTGGATAGATTCTGTCTGGTCTGTCTGTTTTTGACTTTTTGTTTTGCTGGTTCTAAAGAGCACGAAGTAAATTATTGAAATGGATATATATCGTAAAGTTTTTAAATAGAACTCCAAGTTTGATTGAATTTATTACTTGTTTTGTTTCTGCCAGAAGTGCAACTTCGTACCTAAAAAGAAAGGCAAGTGGTTACATGTAAGAATTATGTAAAGATTTTTATGCCTTATGATTTTAAGATTTTTAACTGTAATAAAACAGATAATTGTTTTGTTCATTGTTATCCTCTAACTACTATAATTATTAGAGACCTCTTTAAAAGGTTCCTTCATACACTAACAGAGTAGATACTTCTAAAGTACCCACACTATTACTTTTTGCAAACCCCTAAAACTATTCTTACTTTCACTGAATGACATTGAGATTGAATTGTACAATCCAGATGTGACCTCTGTATACTTTCTAAAATGTTACCTCCAATGTAGAGCAGAATGTCAAATGTACTTATAAATTGGTTGGATGCAAACTGTTGAATTGCCTGTTACAAGTTTGTGCATTTTTCATGGGTGGCATTTATATGTTAATAAATAAAGGTGGTATTCAGCTATCTATATTGACAGAGTTCACCATTAAATACTGTATAAGGCTTGCACAATCCTGAATTAGGATTGTACAAGCCTTAAAGAAGCAAAGCTGTGGGAACTGAATAAGGTTCTTCGAAAAGATAATTGCGGTCAATCACATTGTTATTGACCATCAACAGGAGTTTTCACCAATCAACATTATATTTAACCACCAATGGAAATGTTGGTTGCCCGAACATCTTTTCCTGAACACCCGCTTAAGTTAAATCGTTTTAATGCTGGACATTGCCGCAGATTTTTTTTTGCTTAAGATTGTTTGGTTTTTACGAGCAAATGCATTTCCTTGAAAACAAATAGTAACCTGCAGCATATTATATTTAGAACATCCTATCCTCTCTGCCTTAAAATGTATAAATAAAACTCCTTATTTCTTATCAAATAATTAAATGAGCTAGGTATGTTGTTAGGTTGTTGCTCAAACACTTAAGCTTGTCTAACTACATAGCTTAATAATAATAATGTTGGACAATTCACACAGCATCATCTAGCCCCAAGCTAAGCAGAGCTAGTGTTACGGGTACTTGATGACTGATATACACATTAATTACAATACTCAACATACATAGACATTTTTTATTATGTACATAAAAATATGCAGAAAACCCTTAACAAATATCTATAGTCCGTATGAATATTTGTTCCAAGACAGAAATCGAATCATTAAAATGTTGCTGTGTCCAGCTCAGGTTTTTTTAGGATTATTAATGTCATTCCCAGTTCATAATTTTTCACCAGCTCTACTTTGTTTTTATTGTGGATATAGACTGGTAAATAAGTGATGATGTATCACAAAGGTCCAGAAGACACTTCACTCTTATCTGCTTTCTACCGTACTTCAGAGCTATTTTTAGAGGGGTAATTACAGTTATCATTACAAATAAATATTATACATATTTTTTAATAAAATAATGTCATATCTCAAATATCGAATATTATCTTTGTTCTATGAGAACCACAAGAGTTGTTAATACCCCGACTCACGCTAGAAGTTGCTCTTGGTGGCTACCAAACTCTGTTCTCATCTCTATCTAAACTGTACAAAATATTAACAGGCATTAAAAAGTTAAGGGAAAAACAATTAAGGGAGTGTACTATCTACTATACGTAGTTGCCGCAATAGTTGCGTTGTCTCATATCTGTATAGCGTATATAATATTTTACTGTATTAACCATCCTAGTTTGAAGAATTCATTTTAAATGGAAGCGAGTTAACTACCTAGCTTGAGTTGGAAGAACACCAACATTTCTACTCAATGTTCAACGTGTTTGGTCATGGGACGAGATACTTCATCGGGGTGAGTGAGGTTTGTGTGTCGTCGCGGCCGGTCGGTAGGCTTCCCTTCGCACACCAACACAAACAAGGTTCATAGTTAACCTGCTTACGTTCACAATGACCCATAACTATTACATATTCGGGTTTACCTATACTTTATTAGCGCTGCGAGGGAACCGACGCATTTCAACTACCTACATAGAGTGCCAGCCAAGCCAACCTCTACCTTCCTCAGTGGTGTTATTTGTAGTATTATTGTTTGAAAAGTAAGCTTCTTATTAATTCGAATTATTAATAATAATACGCCATTTTTCACAATAACCAAAACGAAGCAAAATAATACAAAATCGATAAAAATTACAAAAAATATTGTTCAAAATTGCTCTCCCGCACCGCAAACAAAGTTAAAAGTTAGGTATCCTTTTAAACTTCTCGTAAGAAGGAAAAGTGCATAGAATTATTATTAATTAGTAATTATTTACCCATAAAATTATTTTCTTATCTAAGACTTAATAAGGTAGGTACACTAGTTAGTAATAAATGAGCAATATGAATACCTACAATGTCTTTGATATTAGAGTTATATAATAATATATTTAAAACGTGTCTTTTACTGGTTGAAAGTGAACAGTTCTAGTCTAGATAATGTCAATTAAAGCCAATATGTACTAAATATTAGATTTCATAGATATCTTGTACGATAGACTAGTGTAAGGCAGGCATAATGTGAATGCAGGCAAATTTGCAATACGTGCGAAGCCGCGGGCAGAAACTAGTACTACGAAAAAAGTATGCAGGCTCTTTCTATTCTGTTATTATAACGTTGTTATTATAATTCAGCGATGACAATATTATAATATGCAGGTAGTCAATGATACCTAATACACTCCTGTTTAGTTAGGTTTTGTCAAAAGTGTTTTTGGACTTGACGATAATATTATGTAAACTGCCATTGAAGTTATTAAACAATCGTTTTCGTCGTACGGCGCGTTTAACCCTGCACGTATTCTGTTGCAGGTACAATGGCGCACAACCATGGAGCGATGGAGCATGAATACGGGGATCATGCGAACATGCACCATGACCACGGAAACATGAACACCACGCATCAGATGCCACATGGAACCGTATGTATTTTTCTTTATGCTACATTACGCAAATTTTATCAATAGCAGCTGGTACCGAATCCGAAAGCACCGAGACCTGTCTTACCGAAGAGACGCGACGCGACGCCCCGTTTTCTCGTTCTCTTATTAATCAATGACCCATACAGGACATGATTTTTTTTTGACGTTATTATAGATGTTACGGAACCTTTCGTGCGCGAGTCCGACTCGCACTTTTATTTATCTTTCCAAGCGATTGTCAAATTAAAGTTCAACTAATCATCGTTCCTGCAAATTAAGATAGCTACTCACGCACAACATTAGGAACGAAACTTTTAAGATTTTTTTATCTGACATTAAATTTAATGGATAATGTTTGCTGCACATTATACGCTACTTCCATTCTTAGAAATTACAATACCGATAGTGCAATATTTATGTCTTTGTCTTCTTTATCTTTATGTACGTTAGTAGTTGTGTTATTAAAATGTAAGAATCGCTGATTCCTGCATGACAATGATCTTTATCTAGCTATTTCATAGCTAACTAATCATAGTCATACTGAGATAGACGGTTTATTTAATTAACTTTAACGTAACGAGGCTATAAAGTAAGTTGAAAACAAGGAACTACAAGAAATTTACTATCCCTGATGGTTATGTGACAATTTCTTCTACATTCTTGGATCTACGTACTTAAATTGTAAACTATTATTGTTATTCATAGTGGAATGTAATTATTTTACAATCTAGATACTTACTTCAAACAATCTATACACATGCTTGTTTTAAAGACAAATTCTCAGAGTAGGTAGACTTGATAATTACGTAATTCATATAACTAGTTGTTAATTTTCACATTGATTGAATGGGTATTGTGTAACTGTATCATACATAACGTGGCGTATATTATGTAGCCAGCCAGTGCTCGTTCGCTTTTACTTTAGACTCGAGCCAATAACGCAGAGTTCCCTTGTTTATCGCTCAGCATCAATTCAGCAAATTAAATGTCATTGACTCAATAAATGGCGTATGGGGTACGAAATGTTGGCGTGACTATAGAAGATTGTACAAATTGTATAATATTACTATTTTGTATTATTAACTTTACATTGTTATTTTTAATACATTTCATTAATTTAATATAGGATGGACTTATTCATGATTTACTTATTTGTTAGTACTTAATTTTTTAGATTTTTAATTTTAACCTCTGACGAAAAGAGGCAAATTTGAATTATACACACGCTAAACACCGTGTAATCAATAATAATCTGTAACATCGCTCGGATTGAAACTGATTTGGATTTTGTTTTTTTGTTTGAACGGTGACTTAATCGAGATTGTTCTTAGTTATGTTTAAAGAAATCGGCGCAGCCGTTCCAAACATCAAATCATCAAGATCATTTCCGAGTAAAATGTTCGTTGGGGTTTTAGATTTTTTGTAAATATGACTGCTTTTCTCTAAAGTAACAATTTACTTTTTCAGAGTCTGTTTAATTCTAGTTCAATAAGCCCAAGTATGGACTATGGGGCAGTACCGATGCAAGCTGGTCATGATCATCACCATAGTCACGGCCACCACTCTTTGTCGCAGCATTCCGGCATGGATATGTCTATGACTGTAAGTCAATTTCGAGCCTAATATTTTTTTAATAATAAGAGATAACTTATTCTAGTAATTTTTTTATTTATAAAATACTAGCATCCCGCGGCTTAGGCTAGAAATCTATGTGTCAAATAGTTTATAAACCTTCCTCTTCACTCTATCTATTAAAATAAACCGCATCAAAATCCGTTGCGTAGTTTTAAAGATCTAAGCATACATAGGGAAAGACAGACAGCGGGAATCGATTTCGTTTTATAATTATATGTAGTGATCGCTTCAAATGTTATTGCGCTTTTATACTGACCGATAGAAGTAAAATTGATACCTTTTAGTATTACAATGAAACAGTGATAAGCGCACCGATAGTAATCACTTTGAAAACAGACTAGTTTAACGTTGAAAGTGTCCTGATAATATGTGAGTACAATATTTAATCGTGTCAGCTCTACGCAAACTACATATAATAGGTTGTAGACTAAATACATAAACGTACTTTCCTCGACATCAAACAAAACTTTAAACTTACTAGAATGATAAGGAATTCAATATTTCGCCTCGCTTTTACAGTTAATTGAAAACACACTGAAACTCGATGGTATCAAAACGTTGTTAATTGCCATTATCTGTGAAATTAATTATTCTTACTTATTAAATACCTACTTAAAACCAGACCGACTTGTAACTGCATGCGATTATTGTGGCCGTTCTTATGTTGTTTATTATTTACTGAATTAATTAATTACTAAAGCGCCTCGGCGCCGTGTATATGTGACTATTGTCTTACAAGCTAATAATGAAGGACGTATTGTATTAGAATGGCATTTTCGCTTGGAGATCCGGCACATATCCGGTTACTATTTACTGGTTATCTATATAATTAATAACCGGTAAATCTTATTCTAAATTATTCCGTGTTAAGTTTCCACGAAAAACATGCATTATTTTATACATACCACATATCCTGTACCTACCTACCAGCTCTGCAAGTTTCAACGTAAACATTGTTGCATTATCTATCACTGTTTACGAAGTCCTTTTGAAA
This sequence comes from Eupithecia abbreviata, assembly GCA_943735965.1. Classification (NCBI taxonomy): domain Eukaryota; kingdom Metazoa; phylum Arthropoda; class Insecta; order Lepidoptera; family Geometridae; genus Eupithecia; species Eupithecia abbreviata. Next base: position 9,069,573 of record OX030976.1, read on the forward strand.
TCAATTTGACCTCGGTAGGATGTTAGGGTTCCGTAGAAAAAGAACCCTTACTCACTCTGTTATCCATCTGTCAACTCTCTTTTCTCAGGAACGCGAGGTATTTGTATGTAGGTAGTTACATACATAAATGAATATCAAATACCCACTAACCTCTTGGAGCTATAACTCTCCTACCTAGATCGAGGCACGTTCTCGTTGACACCGTTGACCCAATCACCGACGCTTACCCAGAGGTGACAGCAACAATTTTGCTTCCGCACACTACACATCCGACCAAAAATCGACCCCGCCGGATGCGGGGTCCAAGAATGCTCCGCTTCCGCCTTTAGGAGCATTCCTGCACCTAGGCGAAACCTCCTTATTCTCTTATAGCATCTGGCAACAGCCCAAGCCGAGGCTCGCACCTTGTATGTGCTGTCCAAGCAACACGCAGAAGGCCCACAACTTAGGTCCTCACTATACCGGTGAGGCGCCTTCTGCGGGCCATGAGAGCGTTACCGGACTTTTGGCGGCTTCGGAAGGAATAAATACTTGGAACCACGATATAAATCAAACTTCTAAGTCAGTCTTCAGAGTCCGACTCGCACTTGACGTTTTAATAAGCTTAGCTTTTTTTAATAATTTTAAATAAATTCTTACAAAATGTTTATCGATATATAATGCAAAATTACTATTTAGATTCAATCACTTTGAATCAATCATTACGCCGACTTTGTAGTCTGCGTCCTATAGGTTATGTTTGTTGATTCACTAGTCAATGACTCTGTTTTTTGTTACAGTTTCACGGTGGTTTTAAAGAAATTATTCTATTTTCGTGGTGGAATGTAACGGAATCAGGAGAGTTTTTAGGATCGTTTTTTGCGATATACATAATGGCTTTAATGTATGAAGGGTAAGTTTTGAGACTTTAAAAAAGAGATCAACGTTTTAATTAAGTAGAGGTAATGTCGATGATGTACCTACACGATGAACTGCACAGGACTATGAATTTTAAGACCTATTTGTACAAATGTAAGCACGGAGCTAATAGGTACAGAACTCTATAAAACTCCGTGCAAGTTAACAATAAACCATAGAGTATTGGACCTATAAACGGAAACCCGTGGAACACCTCTGGCAATGCGATTAACATAATTGTGTCTTTATGATACCCACATAATCATCATCATCATCTGTAACATGACTTCACCCACTGTTGGGTAGGCCTTTAGATTTAAACTATTTTGCTGGTCTTTACGACTCCGTTCTAACGTTTTTAAACCTTGTAGTCCTGTTCTAGCCTTGTCCAGGTGAGCCCTGCCCTTTATGACACCCACAATAATTGTGGGTGTCATAAAGGGCAGGGCTGTATAATTATTACACATTATTTATTTGTTGCAGTCTCAAATACTACAGAAAACATCTTCTATGGAGGACGTATACAGGGCTTCAATATTGCGCAGTGGCGGGTCCTGATAAGGGCGTCACCAATGCGTGTGCTCCAGATGATGCTCAGGTTATCCAGTAAGTCTCCACTTTAATATGTTATTAATTCTTTCTGGGGAGAGAGAATATGGATAATTTGGTCATGTTTACTCAGTCCAGTCATCAAACTAATATTATAAATGCGGAAGCTCGTACCGATGATGTGATTCTAACTTAGTCACGCTAAATGATAAAATAATTCCTAGCTTCTTTTCTATGTACTATCTTCAATAAAAAATCTTAATAGTTAGGGAAACGCAGCAGTGTCCTAAACTACTAATTTAATGCTTAAGCATTGGTTAAATTATAATTAAAACCGCTACATAGTAGGTTGTACCTTACACACATCCAAATCTGTGTATGTGCTTTATAATTGCATTGCATCACATCCGTTGGTCAGCGCCACGCCCTAACTGAAAATGAAAAGTTTTTATTTCTTTAAGCTTACAAATAAGCACTTAGACAGGTCATATTTTATACTATTCATTATTATTAATTAAATTATTTTATAGTTCACTTCAATTGTTTGTCCACCAGTGGAAGAAGTGAGAAGAAACCACTAGTATGTTCATAACTTATGTGTCTTGTCTAGTACATTTGATTTGCTTATCTGTAAGTTGGTAGATTTTGAGTTGGAGCAGAACTGGTTCCAAGCTTTTTTATCTTCTAGATAATCTGATATTTTGTAATAAGCTTTTTTACAAAGAATATGTTTCACAATTTGTTTACATTTATTTATTGATAATTTTTGCAACTTTTTGGAGTTTTGTTGTAGAAGCGTATACATTGCCCTTTAAAAGATACATTTATCTTGTGTAGCCTAGTTGTGGGCACAGCGAGTTTATAACTTGTGAGAACAAACCGCGATAGATTTGATAACTGTATGTTCACTTTAAACTTCCTTCCTACTAATATTTGTGCGAAAGTTTGTGCCGACGTGAAATATTTGAGCGAAACAACGTCAAAACGACTAAATGGATCAGACTGACATTATGCACTGATGAAATTTTTTCCAACAAAAACATGCACATGTTTTTGCATCCAAAAAACGCGTGCAAATCGCTGGCAGAAGCTAGTTATAAATATTAATAGCCACAGCAAGGCCAATATCGCACTTTCCTTTTATGAGTAGGTACTGGGCAATTACCCTTTGCCATTGTATCCTTAACTTATCTCGTCATAGTCGTCACATTACTGCAGGAAACAAATTAACTTTTTATTTGTTTGTTTAAAAGGACTCCCCCAGCATAAGGATAACAGAACGTTATAATTATAATCTAGATGTAGGTATCTTAAATTACATGTGCCTACTCAGTTAGAGGGGTTTAAAACATAACAAAATTATAACGCAATTTACGCTAACTAAAAATATTTTACTAATTTTGAGTAAAACAGGCAATTAATCAAGAATATCCTTAGTATTGAACTTATTCTTGGAACTAGACATCATCATACCTACTCAACCATTTCACTTGAATTATAATTTAACTGCTCACTTAAAGCATGCAGAATTTCTATGAGCCATTATTTCAAGGACTTATTATGCTAATTGCCATGTTTATCTTAACTGTAACATACTAACAAAGACCTTTTCTATTTTAGGCCTGTGCCACACACCCTTGAAAGAAATGTGTAAGTATAATGTACATAAACATCTAATACGACATATTATAATTAACTCTCAAGTACCAGTATCCATGCCGCACTAGGCCATGTTTGACAAATGTAGTGTAACTAGCGTCACTACTTATATATTAGATTAAACAAAGAAATTATCTAAAGTGGTTGCTACCGCGCCACCGCTAGTTTGTTTACACTTGCAGGACTCACATAGTTAAGGTGATTTACTAGCTGGCGACCGCTCTGCATACTGCAGAGGCTAACCAATATTAATCACATTATTAAATCTCACTTTTGTTTTAAGCATACCCAGTAAATAAGATAGTGTGCTGATAAAGAAATTATTAATAATATCTAATTCCTATTTTCCAGACCTACAATGTTGAGCACAGCACATGCATGGCAAACAGTGCTCCATGGGTTCCAGGTGCTAGTGAGCTACATGTTGATGTTGGTATTCATGACATACAACACATGGCTGTGTGCGGCTGTAGTCCTTGGCTCAGCAACGGGCTACTTCCTCTTTGGCTGGCGCGAATCTGTAGTCGTAGACTTTACTGAACACTGTCACTGATGCTTGCCAACAACTGTCTACCACAAGTATTATTTTGTAACAGCTCAAATGTTTACAAATATCATGGTGTGTTATTAAGATGTAATAAGAAGAATGCCTTTATTTAAGTACTTTGGGCAGTTTATATACCAGTTATATATTTTTAGGATTATACATGTATTTAGGTTATTGAGAAAAATAAAGCTTTGGACATTAATATATTTTTTTATTCCAGATGACTTGTTGAGGTTATATAGAGTATTATATAATACCTAATTGCTTCTTAGATCCTACTACTGAGTATATTTATGACTAGCCTCCAATCCTTCAAATACTGAACTTGATTTTGACTTCAGATCAGCATGACATTGCTGTTTCATTGCTGTTATGCCTAGTATGGGAGTGTTTCTTTAAATTGGATACACTATTACAACTGTAGCTGCATGCTGTACATTTATAAGGTCTATCTGAAGTGTGTAATCTCTTATGACATTTCAATGAGTTAACAAAATTAGTTCTAAAAGAGCAGCGGTCGCAAAGAAATGGCTTTTCTCCAGTATGCACTCTTAGATGTTTAGTCATGTTTGAAGCTTGTTTTGTAGAATATGAACAGTTTTCGAAATCACATGAATATATTTTTGGTGAACTAGGAAGGCTCTTTCTCTTCTTTTTCCTAAAAATAAAAAAATAAAAATTTACATTTTGCTGGGACTTTAACCTGCCTGTCACAGGCTATGTGATCAATTCTATAGATTATTGTACTATAGAATTGATCACGTACAATAATCACCATGAAAATTCATTAATAAATTTGGAAAACATGTTGGTTGCTAATCAACAGCAAACTCTTCAGCAATGGAACAATCAAACATTAAAAAATCAGCGCTAAATAAATAGCCAAGACAATAACTTACTTTTTGGGCTTGTTGTACTTGTCATCTTCAATTGGACTCTGTTTTGAATAATTTACAGATGATGGTGACTCCAGTTCAGTAGTTTTCTCAGATTTTATTTGCAGCAATAATTTTGATACCATGGACTGAGGCTGAGGGCCGAAACGGATAATATTTACTTCGCGTGGTCTTCCCCGCTTATTATAAAATCCATTACAACTGCTGCCAGCACCTATAGGAGCAACTTTTAAAGGATTTTGCTCTACCATTTTTTCATTTAAATCACATACACAAATAAAAAAGAAAGTACAAAATTATATTATTACATGATTATTACTAAAAAATAAACAAGTCCCACAGACAGAGTTCTTTCCTTTCTCTGTTTCTATTCTTTCATTCTTTTTAGTTTACTCCACTTTTGTTTGTTCTGTTCAGTCCATGTTCAGTCACTAGAAAGAGAAGTTCAATCGGAGATTGTGTGTATAAGTTCGATTCATGGTTCAATCAATGAAGTAGTGGAGTAGTGATTACACTATCAATCAAACCCAAGATCAAACCATTTCACATCGATCGTTGTTGTTGGCTTTTGGCACAGTATACCAGTATACGGACTTTAAACATACTGTGCTTTTGGCTTGTAATACATAAATTCTTTATGGCTGGCTGCACATTATAAATAATCATGACTTTACATGGTTTTCATTTTATCGTATGTTGATAATTATATATTAGTATCCTATACACGTGGGCCAACATGTGTGGTGTGCCATTTGTTGGCCAACACGTGTAGTAGTACGTGTAGTATTGGCAAATACATTGTCGCTAGCTATGACCATTTGCCTAGCCCAGGTTTCGACGGAGACTTCTATATTATCAGCTTCACAGATAAATTATTAAATTTTATTTTCACCAACAAAAGGTGTCACAATCGACACCGCCAATCCAACTTATTTTGCAAAACTTCCTAATGTCCGCACATTTTGGCCTGAACCGAAGTAAATTATATAAACGTCGTCGTCGTAGTATTGTTGACACTTTCACAAACGGTTTGCCAAGGTGTTGGCTAACGTTACGGCGGCGCGGCACATTACACTATTAGTCCATGTGTAGAAACGTAGAAGGCAAGTATAGAGGGGACATTATCCCAAAGATAATAAAAAGTTACTTATCTTTGTTATAATAATGTCAGTCAATAATTATTGTCTGTCAATGTCATCTTAGAATAGGAATTGGCGGTGATTGTGGTTTCGTAAAATATTTTTCTAATTTATGGATTTTTTCCTTGAATTAGACTTGTACAATGTCTCCTGCTCATGACATATCATGTGGTTTTGAATTTATTACAACTCCAAACTTACAAGGATGCTTAACCGAGGCTTTACAAAACAACTACTCATTTATAGTGACGCCGTTGATACATCCACGTTTTACCCGGCAGCACTCTTCGAGTTCTAATAAAGTTGGTGGTTTTACCCGTTCGGATATGATACTCTCACCTCATGACTGGACTACTCGAATAGTTGGACGCTTATCCCAACATTGGAACGTGGATGAAAAATCGCCAGTGGTTAGACGCAAACATGAAGATGGTTTGAGCGAAGAACTTGGTTATTGCAAAGGTCTGGCTCTTCCAGCTATTATTATACCTTTACATGGCTGTGATTCCAATAACTTAGCGAGGGTGTTACTTTCATATTTTGAGTCGAGGTAGGTCATCAATAATTTTAATAAAAAATTATATTAGATGTTTCCAAATTCCAATCATTAACTAACATGATTTTGTGCTTTCAGCCACAACCCTTCTATTATATGGACTAGAGTACCAATGGTTTCTCAAATAACACCTATGAGTGTGGATACCAATGAAGAGACTCAAGAAGATGATGATGATCCATGGAACGAGACTTGGTTCTGGTGGTCCAAATTCCATGAGCGACTGGAGTGGGACAAGCGAGTTGGGGTCTTACTAGAGCTATCAGCAGACCTGCCTTCTCAAAAAGTCATTGACAGATGGCTTGGTGAGCCAATTAAGGCTATAGTCATTCCCACTTACCTATTTCACAACAATAAGAAAGGGTAACAAAGAGTTCATGTTTTCCCATATTGCCCATTTCATAAATCAATCTTATTTTACATGGATATGTTTATACTGATATGATAGTGTCTTAAGCTTTTGTCTCATTATCACCACACTGTTCACTGCTTACTGACACATTGACTGTCTGTGTAGGCCATTTATTCTGTAATCGGTTTTATCAGCTATCACGCTACAGTGTAAAAATCAAAAGACCACTTCTCTGCAGTTCATGCATGCTACAAAAATAGTTAAAACGCCTAAAATATTTATGTTTCAGCTTCCCAGTACTATCCCGAGCTCACCAACATTTGGTTATTAGTATGGTAGAGATTGAGGCTCAGGTGATAATTAGCGGTGCTAAGAGACACGACATAAAGTATTATGTACAGTACATGCAGAGGCTTTGGATGAGGAGGCCCAATGCTGGTAATGATGCTATGCTGCAGTATGCTCGGGGGTAAATATCTGTATTACCTTATTTATTTCACAAAGTTGCCTAAATTGTTTTCATTATATTGCTAATATTATGGCTTAAATAAATGTATTTTGATAATTATCAAGCTGTGAAATCATACTTTCTGAGCACATACCCTGAGACCGAAGCTGAAGAGATTTCAGCAAAATAAATAATAATCTAAAATAGTACATAATTATATTGCAATAAGTTTATCAGTTATCTAGTAACCATTCTTACAAGCTCTGCTTAGCTTGGGGCTAGGTCAAGCTGTGTGAATTGTCGAGCATTATTCTATATTTATTTATGTTCTAAGGTTTATTTGTTTGTGCAGGTGGGAAGACTTTTTGCAGACCCCACTTCAACCACTTGCAGACAACTTGGACACTCACACCTACAATGTCTTTGAAAAGGATCCAATTAAATATGACCAGTATCAAAAGGCAATTGCTAGAGCATTAACATATTTTAAAAGCAAAGCAAAGGTACCTAACCAGTTAATCTCCCATTATTATGTTATAACCTGGGTCTCTTCAAGACGAGAGTGAATAGGTATCTTCTTAACCTTCATGATACATCATCAGCCACATCTTCACTTTCTATCAGGTGAGATTGTGGTCAAACAAAGGGCAAACCTTGGGAAAACATAAAATAATATTGTAAATTTTGCAGAAGGCACAAAAAGATGAGCAAGCAGTACAGGATTTAATTTCAAAACTTGAAATTGGACAAGGTGATAATGCAGAAATAGATAAAAAAGAAAGTAAAACATCTGGAGATCATAGCAAAAATATGACCAAAAATAAACATGAAAAAAAAAGCAAACCTCATGAGAAACATGGTAAAACACCAGATGATAAAGGTACAAATGAGGTTGCAAGTAAAATGGAGCAGAACCATATAGACCAAAACCAAGCCAATGAAGTTGGAAGCCCAGACCCAGTTACTGTGATGGTGCTTGGGGCTGGTAGGGGACCTCTTGTGAGAGCCACTTTCAATGCAGCTGACATTACTAATACAAAAGTCAAGGTAATTGAACTATACTCTCAACCCATTTGTGGTGATCACAATAAGCCTATCTTGGCTGCAATGACATACAAGCAATGAAAATTTAAAAAATACTCTAGCATAAGATATCCATGCCTCTTATGTTATTATGATAATAGCAAAACCAACCTTAAATGCTATAGAGTTAATGATTTTCAGGTAATCGTTGTAGAAAAGAATCCATGCGCAGTGGTTGTTCTAGCTGCTCAAGTACGTGAAGTGTGGCGCGACCGGGACATCATAGTGGTACCGGGGGACATGCGTCGCTTGAATCTAACGCCCAAAGCTGATATCATCATCTCGGAACTTTTAGGTATGCATTAACTTGTTCATAGCGTAAAATCAGGGTGGCTTTTATAACCCCGCTAGAGATACTGTGTGAGGAGTTCTTCCAACACAAACTAGAGTCGTAGTTGACCTGCTTCACGGACCCGTGGATTGCCAACCCCCCCCCCCTCATAGATATTGCATTACAGGACTTTATTCGAATCCTAGCGCACAACGACTGGCGTAAGGCGCGGTTGGCGAGAACTTGAACAAAGGCGTTGTGGTATGCTATTTCAAGGTCGCAATAATATTAAAATTGAGGGTATACCCACCATAGGGTTGGGAAAGTTGAACAACAAATAAAAATCGATAATTATTCCATGTTCATACAAAGTAAATTTTACGTCTTGAAATACATTTATATTAATTTCAAGACATTTAGCTACAAGGTCATTTGCATATAAGTAAATCCTACTAAAGTTCTGATAGATCATTTATTAATTAGGCATGGCTACAATTCCTAACGGAACAACATGGCTTCAGCGGCGGTTTATATGCGGTACTTGTATCATTTTTCTATAGATTTAAACAATGTTGTTGGATTTTATAAGAGATGCCCAGATTGGTACCAAAATATTTTCCTACATTTTAGTGTTACTTACCCAAGAGTTTAAACTTGTAGGTTCCTGGGCGGATAACGAGCTGTCTCCTGAGTGTTTAGACGGCGCAGCTGCACTGCTCAAACCTGGTGGTATATCCATCCCCAGTCAGTACAAGTCGTATGTGGCGCCTATAGCCTCAGCAAGGCTTTGGGCAGCAGCAAAATACGCAGGCACCCATTCGATAAAGGAAAAAAATCTTGAAACATTGTGGGTGGTTTACATGCAGAATAAGCATACTATAGCCGAAGCTAAGGTTAGTATCTCATCATCATGCCAGCCCATATTCCACTGCTGGACAGAAAGCCTCCGCTTATGTACTCATTATGTTATTATACAGAAAATGTATGATGAATAATCTTATTGTTTTATTTGTACTGTAGCCGGTGTTCACATTTGATCACCCTGCCAAAGGAGTACTAGATTATGAGGGTCAAGAAATGACAGATTGGAGAGGGCTGCCTTTGACAGACAATCGCCGACAAGCAACTGTCACTTGGGAAGTGACTCAAGATAATGTGGTGCATGGTTTTGGAGGATATTTTGATTGTTCCTTGTATGGAGGGGAAATGATCAGTATATTGCCATCTACTCACAGTCCTGGGATGATATCATGGTTTCCTATTTTTATACCTATCATGGTTAGTATTCATAACTTAGTCATACGGACATATATATTTTTAATGTTTTAATATGATTATAAAATTAATGTCAATTATTTCCACTAACTTTAAAACCGCTAACGTTGGCACAGAGCGGCTATGCATGTGCGTAACTAGCTTATCCTTGCGAGAAAATGCAAACTGCAATCATGAACACGCTACACACGAATATGAGATTAATGACGTCATTGTGCGGTACATACGTGCTTAGCGTCCCTCCGGGGAGTGATACGAGTACTTCAAAACTGCGCTACATTTGAGTCGTGCGTTAATTATCATGTTATAGTGTGTGCAGACGTGCAGTTGAAACGTAGACCCACGTTGTTAGACAAACGAACCTTCTTCGCAGCTAAAATACAGCAGGGCAGCAGCTTTGTCAATAAGTTTACATTTTAATAGAGTTGTGTTATTCTATTTCAGACGCCGCTACGTGTTCGTGCTGGTGATAAAATCAAAGCAACATTTTGGAGATGTGTTGACACCCACAAAGTGTGGTACGAGTGGTTGGTAGAAGTTGGGGACAGAGCAACTTGCATCCATAATACAAATGGACGTAGCTCTGAAATGCTTCTGTGATTTTTTTACTGTTATTGATTAAGATTAATGATGAATAGTGCAAATGTCTAACATATTGTGATTAAACAGTTTTCATAACAATAAATGTTTAATTTAAGTATTTAAATATGCTACGTACCTACCTTCTATAGTTAACAGTATGTACATTACCTATTTGTTAATAGCAAAATATGAAGTACTAATATTAAAAGTCATTTATAACAAAGCAGGATATTTACCCTGATTTGATTTTCGAGTTTTCCAATATTTTGGCACAGCTTCATGCGCCATGATCACAAAATATCTGAAGGCACTGCGAGTAAGTAAGTATCATCAGTCATGTGTATTGTGATTAAGCTGTGTTCGATAATGAAACTGATGGTAGTGGTAGCATTCGTAGCAAGAGAAAAAAATGAAGGTAAATCAGTACATCTCTGACAATAAAAACACCTGCTACACACTCTGTTATTCCATGACATAGGTGCATGAAACTGTGCTAAATATTGGAAATCAAATCTACTATTAATATTGTTGGGCAATGAGTTCAATAACAGTCAGTTCCAATTACTTCAGTTTCTTGATGTTCATTTCTTTGTGGAAATCATCTATGTCCTGCTCCCATCTCTTTTCAAAATAAATCCCTGAAAGCAAGGGAAATAAATTGTTTTTGTTTATTTGAATAATTATCTTAAAGATACTAACTTTAATACTTAAAGTTACCTTGTAAGAATTGAGAATTAACTCCAGTTCTTATTGCCCAGGGCAAGTAACATTTGAGGTAGAGCTGGCGGTGTTTTGGTTTCAACCTGGCTGCTCCCCAGATGCCTCCGGTGACGCACATTGGTAGTTTAGTTTGGATACCTTCCACCCACTTCACAGCAACCTGTAACATTCCAATCATTCCAGTGTAAGAATCTTACTTTACTTATTGCTAAAAAGTAAAAAAAATTTTTACCTCTCCAAGCATAGTTGTTTTCATAAACAGAGTAGCATGTACTAAGTCATGGACTTCCCTGTAACGTTGCATGACATATGCTAGTTCCGGATCATCTATGAATTGGACTGGTAGTCGAGAATCAGCGGTGATATTGTTGTCACGCATGAAGTCGGAGTAGACACGACCAAGCGTGTTTTCTGGGAGTTTTGAGAGCTTATCGAACGCAACCGTCTTTGAGTTTATTCTCGGCTGTTCCTTTAGTATTTCGTTTCCCTCAGGTGTTTCGCGCATCTTTCCCTGCATGTACTGTAGTGCATTTTCTCCAGTTACTTCTCCGAGGCAGGCTATCATGTCTCCCCGATGTGGATTGAACAATGCGATCGCAGCTGATCCACATGTTAGCAGGGTCCTCTGGAAGGCACTTGTCGGGATGTAGTTCATCTGTAATTCTTCAATGAATTTACTGTTTTTTGGTAGAGCAGTTGAATATTTCCGTAAGAGCATTAGTCGCATCGCGTTGGGTAATCCAGACGCTCAAATCTCACAAACTAATCTAATGTTAACAACACTACAAACGAATTTACAAGAAATGTAAACAAATAACAATCACAAAGTACTTTTCTACATAGGGGAATCAGTCAGCTGTTGGTTTGAGACAGTGTTGCCCTTGCCGGTAATCAAAAAGAAAAAATCCGTTTTAATATAGCATTATTAAGTCAGTGATACTGCGTGAACAGGTTCTATTGCCCATCATCACAAACACGTTTGTGAAGATGCCAGGTCCGTCATCAGATTCATACCATCATCATCATATCCAAACCTTCGGATTCAGTGCATCTTCAGATCATACTATCACTTACAACATAGTTATTCAATTTCTCTTTCTCAAATATTTTTAGCAGTTTTTATTACGTACAATAATACATTTTCTATGACGTTCTATGCCTTTTACGAGATGTTAGCGAAGCAATATACTGAAAAAAATTTACCTATTTGTGCCCTAAAAAGGGTGGGTCCTTGGGCTCGCCACAAAATGGTTTTAAGTAGTAATGTTTTCATAATAGGTACAAAAATAACGCGCTAAAATTGCCGTAATAACGCTGATAACGCGCGTTACGTTATTTGTGAAATAGCATGGTAGCCCCACGACCGTAGAATTTTTACTCTGTATTTTACTCCTTGCTTCTAATTTATCTTCGAACTTAAATTACTTTTGAAGTTCAAAAGTAATTTAAGTTCAAAATTTGAACTTAAATAGGGTAGATAGGATAAAAACCAAACCATGAACCAAACCCATACCAAACCCATGAATGAAAGAAATTACTTAATCTATGACCAAACCATTGAACAACTCTTCTCTTTCTAGGGAACAACTTTTGAATTGGGTTGGGTTGGGTAGTTAAGTCAAAGTCAGTCGTTGTCGTTCGTTTCGTCATAGAAGCGTTTCAGTGGTTTTTTTATTCTTTTTCCTGAGTTTCTAGGTTATGTTTACTTACTTACGTGCGACTGTTCGTGTTCACACATACGTTTATATTTTTGTTCATTGAATTTCCATTGATTTTGTTGTAAATCGCAATAAATATCGAAGCGGTTTAGTTTGACTTCTTTCATCCACTGCCATAACTTCAATACAACAGTTTATATTACGAAGCTTCAAAGGTTAGTTATTATTTTTGTAAGAGCAGACTTACACAGATTACCCAATACCCTCCGGAGAATCTACCAGAGGAAGGGCAGGATCCTACTGTGTATTTTTTCACTTCTACAGCTATCAATTGTGATTTTGTGTTGAAAGAAGATTTTTCTGAGTCCCTACTTTGAAGTACCTATTATTTGTTGATGTGATAAAGTTCACTAAGTAGTAGTAGAAGTTCTTATAGATAATTTAAATGGTGCCTAATTCCAGTATATCCTTGACCATAACATTATTTGTTTCCAGATGATTTCATCAAAAAAACCTGCAAAATTAAAGCATCTGAAAGCTGAACTTAACAAAGATCTAATATTTCTAAAAAATATTCTCTCGGCTATGCCTATACAAAAGAGGGGTAAGTTGGTTAACTTAATTGTTTATGTTAAAGCTAAGGTCCTAATTATGAAAGCTTGCACAGCCATCAATCTATGCCTTATAAACTTTTGGGTAATATTTATATAAGTTTTTTAATACTTAAGCAATGACTGGGCAGGCTTTCATAATATGGACCTTTAAAAGTCTATAATAATTAATAGCAACGAATCTATTGGCCTTGAATGGCCTTAGGCCGGGAAGATTGTAATAAAATTATGATCTTACAGAAAGCGATGAAAACTTGGACTATGAAATTGTTAATGACAATGAAAATGAACACAAAGATAATGAAGGAGAAGTCCCAAAACGGGCAAGAAGTATAGCAGAACTTGAGGAAAAACTGCAAAAAATTAAATCCCAACACAACTTCAATCTAAAAAATAAACTAGTGAAAAAAAGTTTAAACAGTAAATTGAATAAGAAAATCAAAAAGAGAGAAAGGATGAACAAGAAACCAAAACCGATAGCTGATACTACACCCCTTGTAGAAGAACAAGCAAAGCCAGAAAAGGTTAAGAAAGAAAAAAAGCCAAAATTGAATATTGAAGCTCCAAAACCTGTCTTCAACAGCGACAGCAAGCTTGTATTTTCTAAATTCGATTTTGCTAATAATGGACAAAGAGGTAAGATTCAACTCCAATTAAAAATACTAACATAATCAATATAAGAAAGTACAATATTTCTTTTATATTTCAGAAAGAACAAACAAAGCTGAGAAAGACCCCAAAAAGATTCTTGAAAACTTGAAACAACAAGAACAAAAATTTAAACAGCTCCAAGAAAACGATGATGGTGGTAAAGTGAAGGAGATGAAAGAAAAACTTGCTTGGAAAACAGTCTTACAGAAAGCAGAGGGTCAGAAAGTAAAGGATGATCCGACACTTCTGAAAAAATCTATCAAGAAAATTGTATGTATTATCATGATCTAAATAAATTAGAATATAAACTTTTAAGACTTGTAGTTAGTTGAGTTTTTCATAAAAATATTTTTTTTATTGATTTGTACCTGAGTGCAATAAAGTTCTAAATAAATCAATTATGACAGACTAATTAATCCGTACAAGTATGTACCTAATATTTTGTGGTTTGTTTCTAACAGGAACAAAAGAAGAAGCATAGCCAAAAGAATTGGGACACAAGAATCAAGAATGTTGAGCAGAAGAAAGAAGACAGACAGAAGAAGAGAAAGGAAAACATTAGCAAAAAGAAAAAGGAAAAGAAGTCTAAAATCGTCAAAGCATCTGTGAAAAGAGGAAGAGTTGTTATATAAGATCTAATGAATCTAAGTTGAACAATAAAAATAATTTGACATAATATAATGTTTTTATTATTAAAATGTGTAAGCCTCCTAACTAATATTATAAATGCGAAAGTGTGTTTGTTTGTCCTTCCTTCACGCCCTAACTAAGCAATCAATCAACTTCATTTTTGGCAGAGATAGTTCAAAGAACGCAGAGTTACATATATTTTGGACCTCGAAAATCTTCAAATTCCTAGGGAAGATATACATGAATCCATAAATAAAATTGTTCTTCCTTCACATCCTACAAAACCTTTTGTTTTTTAATTGTAAAGACAAAGTGACATTGGGTATATTTTTAGTCCAGTATATTTTCAGGGAGAGATTCACGGGACTATTCGTATTTTTTTATTGTAAAAATAGCTTTCCGTTTGTTTAAAAAAAATAGTTTACCCAAACCCCAGTAGATGGTGCTACTTGGTGCCTATTACGCGTTATCGTTGCGATGTCTATTCTTACCGCGCTGTCGACGCATTGGGGTACCTCTACGAATATAAAAAGGAAGAGAGTCTCAATTCACGAAAAACTACTGAACGGGACAAAATACCTTTTTATCCCCCTAGAAATTTGTGAAATTCAAATTTAACTTCGAAACTGCGAGTAACACTTGTGAGTGTAATAAATAAAATAATATCCCAAAATTATCGATTGCTCAATCTACAGGTAGTTAAAGATATAATTAAAATTAAAACAAAGGATATCAACAGAAAGGAATTTTCTTTATTCGTGATTAGTATGTAAAGGGTAATTAATAAGATAGGTAGGATACACTATTATGGAATAGCCACATACAACATAGCAACTTAACGCTCGCATAATAATAATTATCCAACTATTGTATAGGTATAACTAAAAGCTAACCAACACGGTGAAAGAGGTAGCATTGTACTTAACAATAGCATCTCAAGAAATATGCATGGTATTAATTTGGCTGTCTTTATACGCAATGGAAGGCTGAAGATTGGAAAACGCCTTTATGAAAATTGCGTCCAAATATAAATATAACAGAACTTACTGTTTTACAGTCTAATTTTACTAATAGACAAACTAACATAATCTATGTCCCTAACTAAATTCATATGAACACATTTTTTTCTTAATTCTATGTGCCTCTATGTATTATTAATTATTACACACCCTTCTTAAAATATGTTAGGTTGGACAAAAGGTTTTAAAGGTTGTTGAGTAAATGGTTGAATTTAAATAAATCAAAACTGCTAAGGATAGGTCATCGCCTAATTACCTGGTAAATCACCCAGACTTGACTAAAACCCGTGATTACTGATAATGATATTCTTAACCAATATTTTATGGTACAAATATGCTTGAAAACTTTCAATTTTGAATAAGGTTGTTAATCTAAGGCATACCAAAAAACCACATAGTGCATTTTGTTATAATGGTCAGTGCAATGCAATGCATTACACAAAGCTTTTAAGACATTACTTAGCAAAAGCGGCGCGGCGCTTCTTTAAAACTCATAAATACACTAATAAATGGATGCACTTTTGTATGCTTTTGAATGTTTACCGACCACAATGGTTTAAGTATTTAACCAGCCAAACTTAACTAAGCAAAGCATCACACACAGTGCAATTTATATCTAATTTAGAAAAGCTTGACAATGCACCTCAAATTATAACAAAACAATAATGTATAAAAATGGTGACCCAACTGTATCAAAATTATAAAATAGTGGTGTTAACTTACAGTTTCAAATAACAAGTATATTATAAAAAGAAAGATAATTTATATATTATAGGCCTACCCACAAAATATCAAATCTACAATAATAAGATTCTGATTGAAATATTATTCCTTACTTAATACACTTAAAATTACATACTTCTTACAATTATTTTTAAAACAATTTAGAAAACTATAGCCCATTTTATCAATAAGTAATCCATATCTAAAGAAGTTAAAAAAATATGTAAAAAAAACAATAACCTAAGTACTATGAATTACAATAACTATTTTATGCCATTTTAAAAATAAACTAAAAGATAAAAGTTTTATAACAATTTGTAAATAGCAACAACTAAATTAGATTATTATAAAAGTCTCCAAACTGGAGTGCTATTTTAAAATAACATATAAATAAAATATTTTATTGAAATAATCATCATCATTGGCCTTTAACATTCATAAAGGATGGTTTATCGGCACTTGTCGTAGAATTAAACAATTGATTTACTGAATCTTCAATATCTCGGATAAAATTTAAGAGTACTATAACCACTATATAAGGGAATAAAGGCTCTAAATAAATTTAATAATAGCCTCTAACTTACATTTATTTATATTAATCAAAAACATTTCCAATTACACTAAAACTTAAATACAAATTGGAAGTGATTCTGTTAACACCATAGGTACAAACATTTTATAGAGGCTATGAACATTACACTAACACATACATACATTCCTAAACTATCAAATAGATTGCAGCAGAGGTTTCAGTGTATAACACTTCAAGAATATTTTTGGGTTTAGTACATTTTTCTAACCACAACTTCATCAAGGCTTTGCCAATGGTTTATTGCACATTTTGAAGCTGATAATTATTGATAACTCTCTTACTCTATTGGTCAATATCATGACCTTAACTTTTGTTTAAATTCTGTATAAAAGCTTAAAGTACATATTAAAATATGTATACCGCTGCAGATATATTTGTCTTTGGAGCATATACATAATGTATTAAATGAGGGCACTGGAAAAATAGTGTGCTCATCATACAGTCTCCTTACGCTTGCTTATTATTTAATTAAACAATGATAACTTAGACAATATAATCTAAAAAAACATATAAAAAATAATATACCTCTCACAACTTTTAATATAGAAAATAAAAACTGTTTAATGTTTGTAATACTGCACACCTTGGTTACACTAAATCAGTCAAAGCATTAAGAGTTAACCTTTAAAATTACTATTTGAAGGCAATGTCTAACTTGTTATTGAAATATTAAAATGAACAGATAAATGAACTTTCTATGTAGGTAACAATTTGAGCCTATTTGAAGACATTCAATATGAAAGTGTTATTTGAAATATGCTCAAATAAGTTTCCCTTATTCTATCTGAAATTAAACCTACAAAACTAAATCCTATGTTTTAAATGGTAATAATAAAGCAAGTCGTGAGGCGGGATATTTGCATCAGTCTTGTGAAATTTTCAATCATGAAAATTATTACTGTCGTTTAATTATTTGGTAATCTTGTTTAAAAAAGAATTGGTTGAAAATCTATTCTCTATTAGTTTTTTTATGGTTCGGTGTCGTCAGTTGTTGATCCCAGATTTTAATGAGGACATGGTAGCATCAAGTACACGGCCATCCAACACTCTGCTCGCTGCATACCCAGGAATGTTCAGATAGGCTGGCTTGTCATGCTCACACAACCCTGGCTCAGTGCAGCATCTATTCATGGGTGGAGGGATATTAGCGGGGGAACCACTATGTCCTGCACTTGCCTGTGATGAAGATCCGTGACACACCATTTTATGGTTTGTATACTGTTCCAATGATCGAAGTTGCTCACCGCAATTTTCACATTTCAGTTCTCTGGCATGAACTTTTTTATGACTGTTTAGTGACCGAGAATTATCAAATACTTTATTACACATATCGCAGTATTTGAGAACTTTCTCCCCGGTGCATACAACTTTATGGTTGGTCAGTCTATCCAAGGACATGTAGCGTTTATTATTGCACAGGTCACATTTGAACTGTTTTTGAGGCACCCGCCCGGTATGGACTTGCATATGTTTACGAAGGTTACTTTTGTCTTTAATGTATTTTGAACAAACAGAACACTTGTTAACATCTTTACGAGTGTGATTTGAATCTAGGTGGCGACGTAGGTGTGACTTTTTGTAAAATGGCTCTAAACAGATCTGGCATCTGAAAGGTTTTTGAGCAGGGTGTACACCTGTAAGATGGGTGTTGAACTCCAGGATTGTTGGGTAGCTCTTTCTACAATGAGGGCAGTGGAAGAGTTTTCGACATATGGCTGTACTTGAATCACAGAATGGATCAGAACAATCGTCACAGAAAGAGTCTAGCCCTGCAGGTGGTGTAGCTCTCCCAACAGGATAGTGCTCTGCATCATGGTAATCAGGTTGGAGTGGATCCCTGTCAGGAGTTCCTGCTCCAGAAGGTTCTTGTTTGACCTTTGCATGGTCACTATTTTCAGGATAGTCATCCTGGTTAGGCATTGCTCTCGATGTGCTAGCCAGCATCCACCACGGGTAATTATGCCACGGAGCTACAGACAATGCAGGTGGCACAGGCTGATTCTTTAGATCACTTGTTTTGGTTTGGGTTTCAGCATTAGTAAACCCTGGGAAACTAGGAAGTTCTTGGTGGTGTTTTGACCTGGATGATTCAAATATGCTGTGTTGATGAATTATATTTTCGTAATCACTCGGGTCCAACTTCCTTTCGTTTCGATCACTTTGGTCTCTTTTAGACATTATTTTGTATCTGAAAATAAGTTTTATTGTAGTCACTAGATCTATCCACTTAAGTTAGTAGGGCCTATGAATTTCTTACAAATATAGCAATCCTCGTTGAGAAATATTATCACGAAAGGTAAACAAACAACGCAATTGCGCGCTCAATTACTCATGGCCACAATAGTTTTAGAATTGTGTCAACAGTAGTGATAGACATCGTAAACCATTTCAAGTAATTATTGATGCGCCACTGAGTATAAACAAGAGTATAAGTTAAATGGGATCATCAGTGATAGTAGAAAAACAATGTAGAACATTTTTGGGAACGGATAAACAAACAGAAAATGCATTTTCCTCCACAATGATCATTTTGTGGTACTCACATTTAGAACATTATAAACAGTTTCAAGCGTAAGCATAAATTATTGCGTATTTAGATGAGCTGTTAGAATGCAAACAAACTGTATTTTACGTACTTTCAACAGATAAATTCACAAAAACTCAACAACAATTTGATTTTTACAGACGATCCGCCATTTTGTTGGATTGCTTTGCTTTTTTTTTTCAAAACGTGGAAACTGTCCTATTGGCTTTTCGGATAGACCTGCTTACATTACTAGCAACAAGGTATTGAGCTACCCTAAATATTTCCTATTTATTAGTGACAACGACGAATTAGAAGTTTTTTAAATAAAATATGAATATACATATAATAATAAGCATAATAGCTACCCGCCACTTTTTTCCGCGATAAAATTAGCCTATTTAGTACAGGCTGTCCCATAATGAGTTGAGTGGATAACCTTAAAGGTGCTTGTGGGGGAGTTCAACGCCAACCAAAACAATAAAAAAAATGTAATAACTTGATCCGTTTGGGACCTTGGGACCTATTCAACTTTTTTTGAACATTAAGAAATTCGTACCTTGGTTCACGTCAATGGGCTCCATGCCCACAGTTTAAACAATCATTGGTTTATTTGGATAAAAGATAAAGATATAAAGAGTTTGCAAATAAAAGATCAAACTGTTTATCATTAATAAAATTAAATTCTCTGTTTTTTCTCTTCTAAAGTTTATGACTCTTCACAAAGTGAGCCATAAAAATAAGAAGTTTGAGTTGAAGTCAAGTCAACTCTCAAGTCAATCATCTGTCAATCGTTGTTTTTGTTGAGTGAGTGAGTGAGAGAGAGGAGGAGAGCCAACCAAAAAGAAAATTGGAAGGAAAAGCATCTCTCTCACTAAAATTCTAAATAATATAAATATATATTCTTTCAATTAGTCTTATTAGGTAGATTTTATGTGGGTTCTATAATGTCGTGGTTAGGTTCTTCAGTTTTGAATGGATTGTGGAAACCTACTATCAACATAATTAGGTTAGAATTCAATGTCTACCTGAAATTGCTTATTATAATCAAGTGCGATTGCTACTGGCTTGCTATGTTCTAATGTAAATGTTGTATTGTTGTTCCAGATCAAAATACCATGCCGAAAAAACCCGTCTAGTACGACGATATGGTTACGAAGAGAAGATCTGGAGTGGTGGTTTACTTCCGAGGTCTGAAGGAAAGGCACTTCCGATCCCCGAATATAGGTACGAAAGTGAAAATTCCTTTGAACATCCTTATTGATTCTCATCCTTATTTGGTGTCGTAAGAGTCGACTAAAGGCGACTCCTTCTGTGTATTAATATCAGCATTGCGCACACTTATCCGCCTGCATTGTGGTTATGACAGAACTTATTAACATCATTTAGTTTAACTTCCCGTCTGAGGGAGGCACAGAGAGACCACAGCAGTGGATTTAATATGCGTGCTGTATTTGTAGTATTAGTTCTTTATTGTGAAAGTCTGTCAGCAATAATTCCATACTTCTATTGTTTCTTCAATTTCCAGGCCTGCAAATCCATGGACTGAGCGCAAGGCACTCTTTGGGCAGAATGATTACATAGACATACTTGGCTCTGGCAGAATACACCCGGTCAAAACATTGTACAATGTGCCTGCGTGGATCCGAGGAGTTTCAGCGACTCAGGAATATCATGTAAGTGTTAACTTATGAAATGCCCTCATTAATAATTAATTGGCTTATGTAGAGCTTTTTTGATTATTTATTTATTTATCAGCCTATACTAGTCCAGTGCTGGATATAGGCCACCCTTTAATCAAATAATCATCAAACATCTAAGAGCTTTATTTTTAAGCCTTATTTACTAAGGATATGTTCAAAATTCGTTAGATTTATTTATTGATAATTTTTGCAACTCACATGGAGTCTTATTGTACAATGTACATCTCCTATTCACAAACAAATGTTGTCTCAAAGTACATTGCTACAGTTTTCTTAGTTTCTACAATTTAAGCATATGTATAATAATATGTATTTATCCAATCTAATTATTATTTCAGATCCTGCTTAGAAAGAAGAAAATGTGGGCAAGAACACACACACCTACTTTAAGGCCCACCAAATGGAAGGAGATTGAGAAAAGAATGTCTTTCTTGTACAGAAAACTAAACAGAAAAACAAAAACTGGTCCATCACCTATTTAGCTTCAGTCTTGGATAGTGAAGATGAGTCCTCTTTTAATAACCTATTAATAAGAGGTACTTTCTAGAATCCAGATTTCTGCTGTACAAGTTCTCTTTAGTATTTTAAAGTTGTAGATATTAAATTAGTCATGTTGATTTCGTAACTTTAAGATTTGAATACATAAAACTTAAAACAGTTTCCATTTTTTTATTATTTAAAAATAACTTAACTCTAGCTTTTTTAAACAATTATTTGGTTCAGAATATTGACTAGCTAATACTAGTATAGTTTTTACAACTTCATGATAGTATGGATTATTCTAACATTTTATTGCACTTTGGTTATCGCATTTCGATGGTTCCCAGCTGATTATAATCCATAAGAAATTGTTCATGCACTATTCAAAAAAACTTTTTATTCCCCAATCTTCTTTGATCATGTCGGAAGCCTTTTCCGCGATCATGACTACTGGTGCATGCGTGTGCGCAGCCGGTATCCGCGGTATTATTGACGCGTCAACTACCCTTAGAGATTTGACACCGTGGACTTGTAGCCTTGGGGACACAACCCCTGATGGGTCACCGGCAGGCGCCATTTTACACGTGCCCACCTGAAAAACAATAGAAGGTATAGTATAATCACCGAGATTCTTATCGTCCTCTCGCGCACCACGTGATAAAGATGCGCAGAACGCATCTCAAACTTTGTCCAAAATATCTTATCGCAAATGCTCTATTAGTAGGTAGAAGTAGGATTTGTTATGGGGTCATAGAGAATGTTTTCGCTAGTTTTATTCCCTGTCATTGAAAATATTAAAAAAAACGCATAGATTATAACCTCGCCACCTTCACATCACATCATTTCAACAGCCTTTACTAGTCCACTGCTGGACATAGGACTCACACGGCTGACAATCGCCTTATTTACTCTTATGGGATAATGTCATAATACCCATGTAAGACACGATAAACTTTAACCAATTACAATTCAATTTTATGAACTTAACTTACCTGGTGATCTAACGTAATAGAAGTCTGCGAGATAGCACATTCCCAATACTGATCAGAGTCGAAGACCAGGCCCTCACAGCCTGGGAAGGGAACGTCATGTAATCTGGTTCCGTAGCGCTGGAAGGCGGTTGTTCCGACTAGCTTTTCTATCTGGAATATTTAAAACATACCTGTTAGAAGGTGAAACAGCACAAGCAAACAACATGTGTGCGAGTTGGGTAAAATTCACCATATAGGAACACCTTCGAGTCAGGCGAAAGTGATCATTGAGGGACATGCACGAGTGTATGGTGTTCTCTATCGGTAATGCTCAGTCTCTCGATGATGTCGACTGTATGAATATCTTACCATACGCACGCCAGCCACCATCGCCTGCAAATCTTTGGGATGATCGAAGTAATTTGGCTGGATCCTAGGATGGTCGTCGAAGTTGGCACTCCTCAGCATCAGGCGACCGATACTGTGGGGTCGGATCAGCACCGGGTTTATTGAAAAGGTGCGTTGTTTCACATTCATTGGTAAGGTACCATACACTTTCCAGTACCATTTGTCTGTTACACCTAGAAATTATAAAGAAATACAATACAATACAATACACCATCAAATTTAAAGAAAATAATAAAAATAGGATCTTAATACTAACTAATCTAGTGGCACAATCGGCGGCCTTATCGCTAAAAGCGATCTCTTCCAGGCAACCTTTGGATGGATAGGATCGGTACGTATTAAAGCTGACGGTCGCGTAATTATTTAGGATAATTATATACGAGTAATATATAAAATAATTAATATTTATATTAAGAACGTACATATATAAAAATAGTGCACAAATATACATAAAGCAGGAACAATTAACATAGCAAATAAAAATAAAAGTCAAGAAAACTTATCAAGAGTGGTCAGATAGTGTTGATGAACCATACTTTTGAAGAAATTTTAGTGCAGGAAAAATTCATGCTTGCAGTCCAAAGAGCATCTTCACTTTATGTGAAACTAGCTGCGCCCCGCGGTTTCGCCCGCGTGGAAATCTATCTCAATTTCTCAAATGGTTTATAAACCTTCCTCTTGACCACCCACCATCACTACATAGTATAAAACAAAGTTGCTTCCCGCTGTCTGTCTGTCCCTATGTACCTACTTATGCTTAGATCTTTAAAACTACGCAACGGATTTTTATGCGGTTTTTTAATAGATAGAGTGATTCAAGAGGAATGTCTAGAAATCATTTGACACAGATTCCCACGCGGGCAAAGCCGCGGGGTGCAGCTAGTTTTTCTGTTCTTACCTAACACAGACCGTAAAATGCCCAACAGATCACCAGCCAGCGACCCTGCCCCCATGACCATCTCGATATCCGGTCTGGTAGGAGAATGGTCGTCGGAAACCTTCGTCCGGATGAATGCGAGACCGGAGGCGCCCCCGGGCAGCGTCAGCGGTCCTCGGCCGGCCATGAACGCAGCCGCTGACACTGGGGACGCTGCTGTGATCTGTGAAGTTGAGTGGAGAATCATCGTATCATCTTCATTCAGATCTTGATAGTGTTATATAGTGCGTTGGGTATAAAATTAACGCGGGTGAAGACTGGATGAAATTTATTTTCGCCGAATTACGCCATATTTTC
Organism: Eupithecia abbreviata; assembly: GCA_943735965.1. NCBI lineage: Eukaryota > Metazoa > Arthropoda > Insecta > Lepidoptera > Geometridae > Eupithecia > Eupithecia abbreviata. The sequence continues at coordinate 9,093,751 of OX030976.1, forward strand.
TAATCTGCCAACATTTTCAACGGCGTCGAACTGAGCATTAATTCGTGAGTAGAAAAAAAATATTTTACTTTTTCTTGCTATCTGACTATTGCATTTGGCTTTCACTTTTCAGTAAGTAAGGCAGTATTGTATTGTAATGCTCTAAGATCAGATCGAATCTCGAATTCGTACATTACAAAAGAACCGGCGAGGTATCACCGGAGTACCATTTAGTGACTTAGAATTACACAATAACACTAGAAATACATTCATGCGCCATGATCACGGAATCGGAATCGTCAGTTATTGCGTGATCATGGCGCATGAAAATATACCGAAATATTAGAAAACAGAAATCAAATTCTGGTAAATATCCCGTTATAAATGATTGTTGTGTTAAATATCATGATAGTTCCAAAAGTTTGATGCTCAATGTTGCTTATTCTTGTTACATTACATCACACACAACCTATTCATATGCAAAACCGAAAACATCCGGGTCGAAGGACCAAAAAAGGGTTATATTATATCATATCAGAGCGTGGGTAGGTGGACAATAGACATCGTTTCATCTTACATCATTGACGCAAAGTCCAGTGTCGTTCACAATGAAAGCATTCCCGGAGAAGGTGATGTGGTCTTGAAGGTTATATCCTACAGGAAGGTTGACTAGAGGTTTGATGCCGTTCTCTTGAAGGTGGTCTGCGGGGCCCACTCCTGAGAGCATTAGTAGTTGTGCTGAGCCGATGGTCCCGGCTGAGAGGACCACTTCGCGACGAGCCCTTACTTGTCGCCTGGAAATATTAAAACATTCATTAAATAGCACTTTCAGTGTCCAGGACGCCGCGATTTCGGTTTCCGGCCTCTTGCGAACCTTGTTTTCTCTTTTTTGTAATTTTATAAACCTAACTATGATTGAATTGTCATTTAAACGTTTGAGTAGTTATAAATAGGTTCCTATCATAACAACTTTAATGACTTGGATTCAGATGAAATTCCATATCTTATTCATGTTCAGATCTACGGCATTGACTTCCCGGAGCAGTAGCTTATGTTATAGTTTGGATTTCGCGCTCGGATTTGCGCGGTCTGCAGTATTCCGTCAAGTATTTTAGAGACGCTTACTAAATAGGCATTTAGGATTGACTATCGTGGGAAGGTTAAGTGCTCGTTGTTGTTCCACAAATTATAAATTCAATGTGAAAATCCAGTCTCCATTATCATAGTAGCACGACATGTATGTGCTTTTACTTTTACAAGACATTTTAAAAGAAAGATTATCTTTCAAAATTTAAACTTGTACCTCAGCGGTAAAGGACAGGACGTTGTAGCGAAATTTGCGCAATGCTGCATAAACAATGCAACTTAGAGCTCCACAGTTAGCGATAAATCTTATTGTAAGAGTCGTAATCCAAACCTGTGGAACAAGCAGTTTGCCTCGAACTTTGATCTCGTGACTAAGGTAACCTACATATCTAAAAATTCAATAGATATCCGTTTTTCATGAAAATTAAATGGTAAAGAGCTTATCGAAGAAAACAATATCTAAGATTTTGTGTAGTTTTTCAAATATTTAGTAGGATATTTTTGCAACATTGGGAAGAAATTATACTTTTAAGAATTTATAAACAACATCAATAACGCAGCAAACGTTTTAAAAGGTGGAACAGTCTACTTGAGATCTTTAATCGTTTTGTTTTGTGTAACAAAATGAATCTAGGCATAAGGAGAAAATATTCCCTGAGTGTCCCAAGGAAGTACTAAGAACGAATTTCGCAATATTCCTGGGGAACCACGAGAACGAAATCCCAATTTAAAAGTAAATTATAAATAGGTTAGGATAGTTTACCTTACATTTCTTTTCAGAAACTCTACGCCATATGCTGTTTGTGTGAGAGGATCTATGAGAATTTTTTTAACTGTTGAATATTTCGTCACTTTCAAATTCCGTCTGTATCGGATTGGTTCCAAGAATGCCTTTGATGAACTGCATCTTCTACCTTTCCTCATTGTTGCTTGGGGCTTCGAGAATCCTATCACGTGTTCCCCGTTAGGATCTCTCCAAGGGAACCCAAGTTCCTCACCCCCTTTTTTGAATGCATTCTGCAGAGGACTATAGAATGGAGAATGCTCAATATCCATATACCCACCAACACCGTGGTATGAAGAATTTCTCAGATCCTTTATCCGTACATTTTCAGATTTCTTAAAATATGGCAGTATTTCAGAGTAGCTCCACCCGTCGTTGCCCATTCTGGCCCAATCGTTGTAGTCATCAGGGTGTCCTCTTTGGTAGATTAGAAAATTCAGTACACTACTGCCACCGAGCACTTTCCCTCGTGGCATAAAGCAGACGTTTCCTCTCAAATCTCTGCAAGCCTTTTTCTCTGGTTCGGAACTGTACATCCAGTTCATGGGTGTAAGAGAAATGAATGGGGCGAATATGGGGATGTCCGAGAAGAAATTTTCATTGCCACCAGCTTCTATGAGTAGAACTTTCCATTGAGGCACTTCTGTGAGTCGGTTTGCAATGACGCTGCCTGCTGACCCCGCGCCTACGACAATGAAGTCGAACTCTTCAAATTCTTCAGGGGTATAATCTGGCACAAAACCCTCATGTTGGTTGCGAGGCCACGGACGAAATAGATCGGTCCAGAAATCGAAGAAGCTTTGTTGGGCATTTATGTCTACTATCAACAAACAGGACAGGAAGAATAACCATCGCATGTTGAGCTAACTCTTTCTTCATCACTGCAACAAAAAAAATGTCTTAGTTCTTATCGTATTACGAAATTAAATTACCAAATTATCTACCTACAAGAACCAGAATAGAATGTGGCAATATCCACTTGCTATAATTATGTAGGTACTTGCAATACCGCGACATGTCAGTATGAAGAACCTACTCGTTTAAAATATTTGGAGGTCACTGAGCGTTTGATGCTATTTATCAATAGCATCAAACTAGGAATTTGCAATGAATACAAATGTCCAGAGTCCAGTATTGTGCGATACCTACTGAGAAGGTGACATCAGTTCATCTACGTGACATGATCCCTGATCAGTCAGTAGCATTTCTGTACCTTTTGAAGGGTCTTTGGTCAATGAGCTCGTATTGATGTTTAACTTGTCGTCTAACTCATTACGGTATCCATGAACTAAATGGTGACTACCTGCCAATCTAGAGGTAGGTTTGCATGTTTGTGTCACTATCATAAGGCTATTGCAGTAGGTCAACCGGAATGATGAATCCAAGTTGAAGTAAACATCTTGTTTGATTGCCTGCCGTGTAATGTTTCACGCAAGGTTTTACGCAGACAAATCTCTACACGTCTGTGATTTGATTAACGATTAGGAATTTACGGCGTAGATACTTACTCAAACCTCGCCTCGAAACATGTCGAAAAACTTACAAAATAAGAACATAGACAAAAATTAAAATTATTTTACAGTATTGACAAAATAATATTGTTAATATTATTACATTTTATTATTATTATTCTAATGACATAATGATTGATGATTTTTGTTGATTGGATTATATTTTAATTGGAATGTATAATGTAAAATATTCATTATCAACCTATGTTAGTCCACTGCTGGACTAACATAGGCGCCCCAATAAATGAACCATTGAACCAATTGATTTGAAAATTGGAGGACGTGTTTGATTTAGTGCATTGCATAGACAAGATATATACTTAGGTATAGCGATGAGGACGTGCGGCCGCATGATTTGATGCGACTTGGAAATCTCCGTTTATTAAATGCTGACACATCCTCATTTGGCGCCCAAGTAAGCAGGGCCCTAATTCCACGAAATTATGATTATTTTTTGTAATATTCCCGATTATCCGAATTACAATGAAGTGATCTTCACCTTAACAATAGTATCAGAACAGACGACCGATGTGGCGCGGTGGGCGAAGGTCCGCTTGCGACGCAGGAGGTTGCGGGTTCGATTCCCGCCTCGGAACAATTGTGTGTACGATCTGCAGATATTTTTTTCGGGTGTTCTGGTCGTTTTCTATATATAATAAAAAATATCTATCTATGTAATGTATTGTGTTAAGTTTATCATGATCTAGTACTCATAACACAAGCTCTGCATATCTTGCTAGATGATGCTGTGTGGATTGTCCAGCATTTATTTATTGAATTACACATTTCGGTTCTTCACCATAAATAAAAGAAACTACATACATATGGAGGAACGCGTAGAACGTATCAAGGTTGAAACCAATCTATCAATATCTCCATGCAAATAGCACAGTACGCACTATGTGGAGTTTCCTTCATCTATGGACGATTCTGTGACGATACCGTTGTCATAGTAAAGTGTTGGTTAGTAGAATTGGACCCTTGATTTGGTTTATGGATACGAGATACCTCGTCGCAATTGACGAATAAAGTTAACTCACAAACTCGATGATGTTGATGTTTAACTGATTATTTGACATGACAACTAACCAGCATTGTATGAAATCATAATAATTTGCGACCATCACCTAGTATTACATGAATGTGTTGATGGTGGTGACCCTCATAGTAAATGGTTGACATCCGAATCAGAGGCTGTGTGAACTTTTGATCGAGATAACTGATATTATTACGAATTCATTACTTTCGAGGTTTTTTGCTTTGAATTCGTGATAACCCATTGTGTCTTAATTCTTACATATTTTATTTGCCTTATATTAAAAAAAAGAATTCCGTGAAATCTTTAGGTCATGGCTACGCAAGGACCTAATTCTACCTATTCACCAGCCAAACTGAATGAGAATGTTTGTAAACAAACCGCCTATAATTAACCAAAAATTCCCTCAGTTGCCGAGTCATGTTATGCGTAATTTACTGATGAATAAATATGTTTTTTTTACATAGGAGCGCTATCATCTTTAACATCCTAATCAGTTCTTCATCTGTACAGTTAACTTGATTCTGGCTCCTAAGTGCTGCCAACTTGCATTAATTCATAATCGCCTTGGCAATACATTTACGAGCTCATGCAAAAACCGACTCAATTAGCACCTAAAAGCTAACATGCAGTAGCGTGTTTGCCTACACTGCACCGAGAGTAGCTACTATTTTAACTGCTTAATTATATCTTATGTAGTCATGCAAATATTGCTAATTTGTTTACTACTCGTTCGTATTTGCTTGGGTTACCACCTAATATTTTTTGTATTATGTTTGACCCGGTTGACATAAAACCTTTTTATTTAGATGTACATATAAATCTTTCCTATTACGTACAGCTATTTAAAGAATAGTTCACATGGGTTGCAAATTTAATTAGCGTTACATGCCTACCTCACGACTCACAATGACTCTACAAAAATCCACCGAAACTTTGACCGCTTGTGGATTGCTTTAGCCTTGCTCAGCGCTTATCTCATAAACTTAGGCACACCTTTTTGATATTCCGAACTGTGATTCGCGTATATGTAAATTACCAGGGCCCCTTATTCTACCAAATTAGTCGCTTCGCATTGACTATGGCTTTATTTTGACATAGATACATAGATATATTTATTTATTGTTTGTTACAGAAAATCAAAAGCGCTTCGAGATCTTTTGTATCTGAACCAAAAAAATGTAACCACGGACGAATGTGTGAAATTACTTGCAATGATAAAATGAAATAATATCGATGACCAAGACAACTACCTACGTAACTTCACGTTATCATCATCATCAGCCCGTTTACGTCCACTGCTGAACATAGGCCTCCCCCAAATGACGCCACGAAATGCGACGAATAGCGGTCGTGAGTGGCCTCCATCCATCGTCTCCCTGGGACCGCTTCAACTTCACCTTACGATAAATAAATTATGAAATTAGCATTTGCCCCCGACCTTGACAAGGCCATGACCGTAATTTTTATTAATTATTAAAACAATATCGTAGATATTTCAATTCATATAATTACACTACACCATGGGCACTTAGCAGAGAATTAATAAAAGGAAACGTACGGACAAACAATTTATTTCACTTTAATAAGAATACGAGACAATGATAAACGACTTACGTCGAGTTGTTTGCCCAAAGGCTTCGTCCCTGAGAAGTGGGCATGCAGGAATTCACTGACGCAATTGAACTGCAACCATTGACTGGTTAAATGCATTTTAAGCCAGTTCAATTCCCTACTATTACTGCAACGGTCGCGGCTTTCCGCAGAAATATTTCTGAAAATCTTCCGATATTGTCAATGGAATTCAAAAAGCTCTAAACACGCACGCTGGGAGCTTGCCATCCTAAGGCAGTCTGATATTGTTTTATCCCTACGACTATCAGGGATTATAGATGAAACAAAACTGTTAATTAAAACTTTTGAAACTATCATGGTGAACACAGAAGTCGGAACGGGATATTTACCATGATTTGATTTTTGAGTTTTCCAATATTTCAACACAGTTTCATGCGCCATGATCACGAAATAACTGAAGTCACTGCGAGTAAGTTTTTATTGGCTGTGGCAAAATATTGGAAAACTCAAAAATCTAATCTATTATTTATAACTTTTGAAAGTAAACCCTTTTCCAAAGTAAGGCATAGTAGCTTCAACCGGTCAAATCGTAGTTGTTGCGGTCAGTGTGATTGGCCACACGGCAACAACTTACGATTTTAAGTTCAAGGTTAGGAAACTTGAAACCATTTCGTTATATTCCTCAATACGAATATATTAAAGAGTTTTTTTTATAGAATAACACATTATTAATTTGCGAATTCATTCAAGGCTAGTTTTTGACCCTAACCTCTAAAACTGGAATCGTTGAGTATAACAGAGTAGTTATATTTGATTAGCATTCTATTTTATTAACACTTTGAGTGCTGAAAACGCACGGTATGAGTTTTCTACAAGTGACTAATCTGCGAAAATCTACACTAGCGCAGCGGCTAAGAAAATACAGATCTTTGTGACTCAGCAGAGCTGTAATATTTTTCGAACGAAACGCATGTGCGGCGCAACACAACCGCTGTGTAGAGCGGCAGCACGAATTTTTTAGGTAAAAAAAAGATCGCAGTCGTCGAAAAAAAACCGCAGTCAAAGTGTTAAGTTAATTGGGTGAAACTTAATAATGCAAAATACTTCCACAAACGACCACGTTTAGTTTATTTCCATTGAAGCCGATAGTATAGACGAAGATTGCATACAACTTGTTTGATATATTTGTACATTTTTGAATAATTTTATATTTTTGCTCAGATTATTTTGCTTAAAGTTATGGGCTATAAACAAGACATAATGTAGATATCTCACGTAGGCCGTCCACAAAATTACAATCTGGTTATCAAATTCGCGATGACGAATGATATGTAAATTAACAACTTAAACTTTACAAAATTACAGATATGAGCACGTTTTGGACAAGACGATCCCTGTGGAGTGGTGAGCAAAGATGCACCTGCGACGCATGTGGTTGCGGGTTTGATTTTCGCCTCGGGACAAATATTTATACTATCCGCATATATACTATAAGTGTTCAGGTCGTTTTCTATGTATGATAAAAAAATATCCATCTATGTAATGTATTGTATTATGTATATCAGTTATCTAGTACCATGTACGTAATACACAAGCTCTGCGTAGCTTGGGGCAAGATAATCCTTTGTGAATTGTCCAGCATTATTTATTTACATTTATAAAGTTTTCCTCGTGGGTATGAAATGTTTAACTTTCGCTTATTTAAGACGTCCACAAAACATTATTTTTGTATGGTCTTGAAAACGAGTTGAAACAATTGCAAAATTGCGTGCAGGCACTTCTGTAACGACACCACTCCGTAGATGGAGGATACTGTGATGATAACCGGTTGGGCAAGGATTCTGGCAGTCGAAAATTATGATAATTTCGATCAGAATAATGTGAGATATTTGCTAATCGTATTAACAATGTTCTTTTTGAGCGGATCAAGGACGAGCGCTTGTTGCCGCACGAACTTTGAGATGAATGAATGATCGCGGAAAGAAAATCGTTTAAAAAAATGATTTCCGTAAAATTATATGTATCAGTTATGTGTTGTGTTTAGCAATAACAGAATTAAAAAGCGTGAAATATTTATATAATATGAGCATTTAATGTATAAATTAAGGCTCTACATTTCAGGAATATGATCGGCATGCTAACTTAGTATTTGTATTGATTGTTCTGGTCGTTATCTATGTATAATAATAGAAAAACTATCTATGTTTTGTATTAGGTATATCAGTCATCTAGTACCCATAACACAAGCACTGCTTAGCTTGGGGCTAGATGATGTTTCGTGGATTTTCCTGTATTATTGATAATAATTAATTATTCTTATTTTATTTTGCATTCTTTACCTTTTATGACACTAAATGCAATACAAATGGTTAAATTTATGGTGAACGAGCAAGTAAATCCACTCTGCTTCATGGAACAAATGATCAACTGGCAGGTCACCTATGCTAGGGACTCTACAAATGTCTACACTTGTAGAATGTTAATAGTGACTCTGTAATTCTTGTCTCGTAGCATTCCTTTGATCTGAGTTTAATCAGTTGAATTATTTATGGGCTTCGCTCTCTTCAATCTAAGTTCACAAAAGAATATACTCTAACGGACAAAAAAAAATCCTGTTTATTTTCTAGTTTTCGTGATCGGATTCACTGTGTTACCGTTTTCGTATAGTTCTTTCTATCTTGGACCCGTGAATGTCTTTTAAAGCAAAATAAAATTTGAAATACGATCATCATCTAATAAGAATAAATAAATAATAATTGGTTAGTATCACAAAAATTATAATCAAAAACTACCGATCAAATCTTCTAGAATGTTGCAAAATACCTAAGCATATACGAGAATAAGAATAAGAATCGTTTATTTGCTTAAAACATGAGTATTAACATGGTGTGAGCATGCAATTATGTTAAAATATTATAATATGAGCTACATGTTTTGCCACTACTGGCGTGCAAATAGGAGAGGGCACACTGCAGGTTTGTCACTAATGTGATATGTCTTGTCTGATATGTCTTTTCTAAATAAGGTATCTATTCAATTATATTAAAAATTATAGTATCGAGTAGTGTAATAGTATATGTTAAGAATTAAACTCTTATTAAAAAATCCTACACATTAATATTCACTTGAAACGCGCATGTCACTATTACAATTCTTACAATTAAACTTTTCCCCTCCGATAATTGTTATTTTTCGTGAGTAAATATTTCAATGGTCTAAAGACTAAGCGAATGTAGAGCTTAGGAAATAATCATAAAATTTATCTGTCATCTAGGCCCCAGGCATGTGGGGGCAAATTGGCAGGAAGGTTTCTTAATCAGTGCCCATTCCATTCAGAAGTTATTCGTTTTCTGGTAGGTCCTACACATTTGATCAGCCAGTTTATAGGTTAGGTAAGTGTACCTATTAAGTGCTTGGAACCATATGTACGTAGATACATACTTGCACCCGCCTTAGAAGCGGACGAGGGCCTATCCTTTATTGCGCAAAAGCTCCTAGATCGAACTGTTGCCGGTAAACATGGCTTGGCTATTAGATAAATGTCATACCTTCAAATGCCGGCTGGCTCTTGTTTCAATTTAAGTGTGTAAATTCTGAGATGAAACGTTAATATTATTTCGAGGCGGGATAGTTCTTTATTAGTTTAAGCTACTTTGACTTATATCTAACTAGCTGCGGCTTTACCCGCGTGGAAATCATTGTGTCAAATGGTTTGTTAATCTTCCTCTTAAATCACTCTATTGCTGAAAACTGCATAAAAATCCGTTGATTAGTTTAAATGATCTAAGCGAACAGACAGCGGAAGTGACATTGCTTTATACTATGTAAAGAAGCTAGGATATCAAGTGCTCTAAATCTCTGCAAGTCGAAAAGTGTTTTTTTTTTAAGAACAATGTACACATTTGCAAGTTAATACACTTCGTTTGGAGGACCCCTAACTACCCTGACCACACATTTGCAAATTAACACAGGAATTCTTTTGGAGTATCCCTAACCACCCTTACCGTCTAAAATGAAAAGCAAATAAGTACTCACCACAGTTAATAACACACTAATCCAACATGCAACTGACTATAACTACAGTTGACCATTAACATACATTATCGTTTTAATTTTTAAACTGGAAGGATATGATTTTGCCGGCACGCACGATGCACGCACATCGCTCGGTAGATCGAACCATATTATGTTCTACGAATCCAACGTGTTCACTGCCTGTGGGCAAGTTAAGTTCCACCGAGTGACCTTGCTGTTGGGCCAATTCACTGTCATCTGACCGATTCGTTTTGGGTCAAGTTTCAGTTTCTTGTCGAAGGGACAGGTTGGTCGGTCTTGACGTTGCGTTTGGTGCTGTGAAGTTGTTACTGTTGAGGTTCTGACGCAAGATATAAATAGAGTTTTATGTTAATTTGTTTAAGTTCTTACTTTAAGTTATAAACAAGTAAGGTCTTGCCTGTAGAGCTGTTTGACCAGAGATCTGACCTATCGACACGACACCTGCCATTTGGTCGACACGCTTCTGAAATCGTTAAGAATAATATAAAATATCTATGCCCATTTTGTCCGTTGTTTTATGAGCCAATAGGGAAATAAAAATAACAATAACCCCTACGTTTGTAATGTAACTTATGAGAAAAGCTAAAAGACGTAGATATCCTTCTATAAATTTTACCTTAGTAATGCCGAATGACTTTATTTTTCGTAGCTTCTTTCTTTCGCTCTTTGGTCGATAAAAATAGCATCTGTTTGAGTTGGCACATATACAATATAATAAAAGTGCAAACAGTTCGAACGTGGTTCAAACAAGAAAAAAATTTTAAATCGCTGAATGTTCGATTCGAGCTGAGGTTTTATCTCCAGCTTTCAAGTTCTAAAATTCTGAAATGCGGTTGGATGGATAATCGATGGATATTATACATGGAACGGAGGGTTGTTATCAGTCGGTACTTACTACTCCTATACTCCACGCTGAAGACGACGTTATAAATCCAGGTATACGTAAAACAAAAGAGGATGAGGCCAGTTCAAAAAAAAAACTAGTTACCAAACTATAATATAAAAGTAGGCTAGTACGTAATTAGTACTAGATCATTGGCGGTAGACACCTAAGCCAATAATGTTCTTAGATAGCATACCTATTTATTTCAGTTCTCTTTGTGTCTGCGACCTTGACTTAGTTTTGGTTACACCGATAGATTTCCTAGACCGATTACTTTTTATTTATTTATGATCAGACCATACGTCATAAACTATAACTTTAGTAATAGGAAGTTCGAATAAGTTAGTTATTCATTTACTTTCATTTCCTAGTTCTAGCAACTTCTGACTCTTACAGATATTCATATATGTATAACTATTAACAGTTAACTCTAAGATAATGCGGTTTTACAAACTACATGTACAAGTGTCTTTACATAGTTTTTATAACTTTGTACGGGACTTCCAACGGAGGCTAATGGGGTTGACTTGACACCCTATGTAGATTGTCGTTGTGTTGTCTCCTTGACTTCGCCAGCAGCGAATACACAATTACACGAGTTTTTTTATTTTTTGCGTGGAACCTTGCCTGATATTTGTATACTATATTATTTGCTCTCTAATAATTAATGTTCCGTCAAAATCGGTGCCAGCTATTTCGGAGATTAGCTGGAACAACCACACAGACAGGCAAGCATTCAAAAAATTGGCATTTTGTTTTAAATACCGTGTGTACTTTGAAATGCACTTACTAAAAAGCCGTTATTTTATAAATGTCAAAATCGATTTTTACCTCAGCTCGAACATTCAGAAATGTTCACATTATTTCCCTGTTTGAACCATGTTAAAACTGTTTGATATTATTTAATTTCTCACACTTCAATTTTATTTATATATTTCTATCCATTGTACAAATGTAAATCCTATCCATAGATCATCATCATCATCCTTTGCTAGTACACTGCTGGACATAGGCCTCCCCCAATGAGTGCCATAGCGACCTGTCTTCAGCTTGACGCTATCTATAGATAGAACTGATATAAACCCAGGTGTATAATAATAAGCCTGTCCTCACGTGATGCCGTGCCACGGTGTGCCCTGCCCAGCAACCTCGTCGGCGATAACTGTCGAGGGGCGTGTAAGAGCCATTACCGTCCGCTATACCATATTTTATTCATTGACATGGGCTCTACATGATGCTCTTCTCCGAGTATTCATGGATGTTTTAAAGTTTCAGGCGAGATGATAAACGAATTGCCATATCATTTTGCGGAACTTGAATAGACATAGATTTGTAGAAGATACCAGCAGGCGAAGTAAAACGTTAGGTGGTATATATTTTGACGACCTCTGTGGCGGGGTGGGTCCGCCTGCGACTCAGCAGGTTGCGAGTTCGTTTTCTGCCTCGAGACAATTGTGTGTACAATCTGCAGATATTTGTTCCAGGTGTTCTGGTCGCTATCTATGTATAATAAAAATCATAATAAATACCTATCTATGTAATGTATTGTATTAAGTGCACAGTAACACAAGCTCTGCTTACCTCGGGGCTAGACTATGCTGTGTGGAGTTGTGTGGTGTTGCAGCAGCATTATTTATTTAAGATCATAAAGGTGAAAGGATTTTGTATTCTCGCGTTGAGGTTTGGCCGAAGACAATGCCAGAATCGGGCTGAAATTGGCACATATAAACCTAGAAAAACATAGGCTACTTTTCATTTCAGAAATCGCCTTGGATCCGCAGGCAGTAGCTAGTTATTAGGGCCAATTAGGTCCATATAGGTAGTGTATTATTTTCTCGGGTCTACGTCTTTCCATCGTTGTTGTTCATAGTACGTATTTTGCACAAGGTTGGAAATAACGAGTCTAACGTTTGGTTATTAACGCAACACAATACAAATAATCTTTAGTACACACAATGATAGAAAAAAATAGAAAATAATATACAAAGGTTCAGATGCACAATGGGCGGCCTTATCGCTAAGAGCGATTTCTTCCAGGCAACAAATGCCATTTCTTGAGTAAGCGTTGAGAGACGTACCAATCTCCTTTTTTACTATCATATGAGTATAATGGCTTTGAATAGCCATGAATGCCAAATGTATCTAGCTAATAAACAGCCTGGTGTTGATTATATTATATTTCAAAACTAGACCTTGACTTTAGTTTTAAGTTGTAGGACAAGGTTATCACTTAATACCATTGATTTATGTTATCTAAGAGGAAGGTAATATGTACAACGAAAAACAAAACATTAAGTTTTATTCGATTAGTTCACATTTTATAGGTGTAAATATGACATTATTAGATGCTATTGTGCCAATTAATATAATATTAACATAATTATGAATATACCTACTAACGAAACTACGAACTTACATACGCAAACAATTACATATATTATGTATATTGGTTCCTACTTGATATTTACATATTCATGCTGACTGTCCAATATTTACAATTAGGGTAATTGTTTAATTCCGGATATACAGTATTGATCTACTATGGAAAGAAACTCATCTAGTTAATTAGGTACGAATGGTGGACGAAATGTTTCCATTTTATTTACTGCTTACGTAATTGTACTATATTTTTTCATCTAGGCTAAACAGGGTTATTCTAACAATAAATAAATAAATATAAATATTGCTGGACAATTTACACGGCATTATCTAGCCCCATGGTAAGCAGAGCTTGTGTTTATGGGTACTAGATAACTGATATACATAATACAATACATTACATAGATAGATATTTTTTTATTATACATAGAAAACGACCAGAACACCCGGAACAAAGATCGTACACACAATTGTTCCGAGGCGGGAATCGAACCCGCAACCTCCTGCGTCGCAAGCGGACCTTCGCCCACCGTGCCACATCGGTCGTCATCACAATGATATGATTATTTTATTTATTATAAAAATCCTTATGTTAAACTTATTCCTATCTACAATTTACAACTATAGCTGAGTCGTATTTATTATTTATATATATATTATTATCTTTCTACTTTTTTCAATGTTCATGGTCACCAGTATTAATAATGTTTAGTTTAAATTTCTAGTAAATAGGTTTACATTTTATTTACATTTGTGGCCCACAAGTACCTAACCACCTTCTACAAAAATAAACCAATACACTAACAAGTTAGTAACCAACTAAATTTATTCAGTATCAAGCTTTAGGTGCCCTAATAATAACCTATGTGCTATGCACCAGACTGACTAAACAAACATCTATGGGTTTTCCAAAACTTATTTACATTCAATCATTGATTGTTTCAAATACTATTGCGAATTCGAAATTACGAATTGGCAATCGTATTTGAAACAACCAATCATCCATTACTAAACAAAACTATTGATATTTACGGATTCCTCACTCTATGCTTCAATATTTATTTCAGCGATTCCGAGGATTGCTCTATAAATATTTTAGCAAACGTTAAAAACATCATAAGATTTCCTACCTTGTTTATTATTTGCAACATTCGATAAGCTCACCTAACAGTAGTGTCAGTATTTTTCCGCATCGTACTAACTTACTCATATCCAAGAATGCGATATTAGTGGGTGCGATGTCGTACTCCGTGAAATACTGAAATAAATTTATGGCTCTGGGTTTAAAGCGGTCATATAAAATGCCATCGTCACACGTTACTAATAAATCACTAAAACCAATCTAATTTCATACAAACACACATCATAATTTCTTAGAATAATTTATGGATTTGTGTGTTAGGATTTTTATTGGCGTGCTGTCATTTGTTTTTCGCCCGTCTATGATTTAAGCCACGGGAGTCGCTCTCACCGCAGTCATCGCATTTTCTAAACCATAATATGAAATAGTAATGTTGCATATTGCGCCTATCCGCGCCGAACGCGCCAAATTTCAGTAAAAAGAGTGCGGATCCTGCGGCGCGGACAATTGCGCGTGCAGCTTAAGGCATGATAAAAAATCTGTTCTGGCATTCCGGGAGAGACACTTGCTTACGTCACCATGCCGTTGCCACGATTGTTGTAACAAATGTGATAGATTAAATTAAAAAAATACATAAAAAATTACACTCGTCGAATCAACTTGTCACACAACGTTCACACATAGTGTTCTAGATGCGGTTTTATAACCGTAAGTCACTAAAACCACAGTTTCGCGCTCTGCTAGAGGAACAGTTTCATTCGCTCTCCGATGTCAGTAACAGATTTACACTTTGGGTTCTAGAGTCGATCTTTTCCGTACAAGTCACAAAACCCTACGGTTTCGTTTCACTAGAACCGAAGCGGTATATCTAGAAAGAGTTTCATGCGCTCCCCGATATCGGTAACGGAGCGCTCGTCCAGATGTTAGCTGTCGTCGAGGGTGTCTTCATCTGCCTCGTCGATCTCGACGTCGAGCGGCTGGCTGGTGAGGGCGGCCCAGAGCGGCGAGCGCGCGCCGAGCTGGGCTGAGCCCCGACGCTAGCTGTCACGACCGCTGGCGGCCACGACCGCGGTGCCGGCGCCGAAAGCCCCGAAGAGAATGGCTCCTACTTCACGGTCAGGAGTTATCTCCACCTGGAAAATAAGCCATTTTAGAAACTGTCGTACCTAGATCTTTTCAGTTCTGATATGGGACAAAAACGGTGGTAAATCAATGATTCATATCTGGATCTAGAAGGTTGTTCATATCTTGACACACTGTGAGTGGCACTACCACCAACGTATATTTTATTCGGGATCGCATCGCCGAAGCTAGTATGTAAATGCGTTAGTCAACGTTTCGAAATATACTGTAATAAAAATACGCAAAATCTTTGCAACAATAAACATTCTGGTGCGTAAATAGAAGAACTGAATCGAAATCTCAAGATCATTGAAGCAATGTCATGGTCCACAGCCTCGCTTCGGCCGCGGAACCTTGTGATGCAATATGCGGTAGGTATTCGAAAATTATTAAGATTCAGCACAATAAATTATAATACATTTATATGCTAGCCAATAGGCTATAATATATTCATAAGCAGCCTACAACGAATAATAAAATAGGATTTTTTTAAGACGCTATAAAATAAGGCGTGGTGCGTCTTGGTGCGAAACTAGTCTTAGTGATGAAGAAAGGAATTTTGGAAATTCCTATCGAGGAAATCCACAGGGTTCAAAGTTTAAACAAAAATGCTCAGTATTTCAGCAACCTTTAGCAATAGAACTATAAAGTATAACATGTAGATTTCCTTTACAAAATGAATACACATTTCATTCATCATCATCCTATGTTATTCCACTGCTGGACATAGGCCTCCCCCAATGAGCGCCATAGCGCCCTGTCTTCAGCTTGACGCATCCAGCATCTGCATCGTCATCCCACCTGGCCGGAGGGCGTCCTACTCTACGTTTTGCCGAGTCGCGGTTGCCACTCAAGAACACGTTTACCCCAATGGTTGTCAGTTCTTCATATTTCATTCATGATTCATCAATTCATGATATTCAGAGAGTAATCTGTTGACACGATCTCCGTTGGTGATCTGTGGAACCGTATATGGTTCCAACCACAGAAGATGTTTTTTTTGACACAGTACTAAATAAGTTTGTTTTCCATAAACCTTATCAAGTGACCTGTCAAATTCTACAATTATTATATAGTTTTATTCTTATTGAAGAAAACCTAAAAAATTGTGTTAATAAATCAAATTGAAGGATACATGCCCTCATGTATCCTACCAACTATTCTGTCCCCTGACAGAATGGTTGGTAGGCTTGATGATGCAGAGAGCAGTGAGCCTGAGACCAAAAACCGACAGAACAAAACCTTTGTTAGACAAACAATCGTGAAAGTTATCAAAAGTATGAAAATAGGATCATAAAATCAAATATCACGGGCACGGCAATTTTAAAAATCGGTCCATAATCAACGGAGGAATCGACGAACATCCTACTAATATTATAAACGCGAAACTTTGTAAGTATGGATGGATGGATGGATGTTTGTTACTCTTTCACGTAAAAGCTACTAAATGGATTATAAAGAAACTTTACAATAATATAGCTTACTAGCTGCGCCCCGCGGCTTCGCCCCCGTGGAAATCTATGTGTCAAATTGTTTAAATGATAAAAAGTATTCTATGTCTCGCCGTAAAAACCATCCTTGAACTTCAACGAACATTTTAAAAAAAGATTTGGCCAAATTGGTCTAGGCGTTGTTGAGTTATGCGCTTACCAACACATTTTGCGATTCATTTTTATATTATAGATAAAAATAAATAACATACACATATACGTATAATAAATTACATACAGCCGAACATAGAACATCCTCCTTTTATAAATTTAACAGTCGTTTAAAAAATATACATTTGAGCTAACTAAGGGGTCGAACAACATTCCTGAATCAAGACAATCTCATAAAACTTTTAACTTATAGAGAAGAGGGGAGCCTCTCTAGTCTTTCCGTCTCTCAAACTTATTATAATGCAAAATGGTTTATCCCCAAAGCATTTGATTATAAAGGTATTATGCGAAACTTGGAATGAACATTTCTTCTGATACGAAGGATTGTGTATGGAAAGGTCGAAAGCACAAAGTTTGACTTCTGAACTGTATTTGGAATAATAAGCAGACGAACATACTAAAAGTCTACTGTGAGATTTTCAAAGAAGGTATCATTTTTAAGTTTTTTTGCATACTTACATCTCGTGAACAATGCGTCATTTGAAATTTTGTTATACTATACTACGTAATGAAAGCTGATCAAATTCTCTACAACTTTGGTTCTATATACTTTTAAATTATTCCAAAACTTTCGATTTTTAAAAATCGGAAGCAGATGGTTCGAATGAAGGATCTTTTGAGCACTCATTTACCAAAAACAATTCATAATCCATATGAGTTGTTTTTGGTAAAAAGTACGTAAATCTATTTCAGAAGTTGTTGATTTTCCAATTAATTAATTAAATATAAATAGCTACTTAATAGCCTTGCACATCGAGATTGCTCGCGGCTCGCTCTTCCAGGCAACAGCCGCACCACGGATAGCTCTCCGCGAGCTAACTCACAGTTCTTCCTTGCTCGTTCTCTAAATAACAATTTACGCAGTTACCTGTGAAGAAGTAGGCTGTTCCGGGTCGGATCGCTCCTCCAGCACAGTGTCCAGCTCCAGTGTTGGCTGTTGCCTTGGCGACCGCACCAAGCCGACTGCTTGCTGCTTGCTCTTCGCGGGCGACAGTCGCACCACTGACAACTCACCGCGAGCCAACTCACAGTCCTTCTTTGCTCGTTCTCTAAATAACAATCTCCTCAGTTACCTGTGAAGAAGTAGTCTGTTCCGGGTCGGATCGCTCCTCCAGCACAGTGTCCAGCTCCAGTGTCGGCTGTTGCCGTGGCGACCGCACCAAGCTGACCGCTCGCTGCTTGCTCTTCGCGGGCGACATTCGCACAACAGAGAGCTCCCCGCGATCCAACTCACAGTTCCTTCTCCTAGCTCGTTCTCTGTAAAAACAAAAAGTAATTTAGATAAAAAAAAGCTTATGTCTTGGCTATTTATTAACCTATGATTTTTATATACTTAGCGACATTTTGCATAGGTAATCTAAATCAATTATGTTATCTAGACGAATCCGACTATTCCATACATATACATACATATATGCCTAAAAGAGAACCCCAACCCACGTTATTTGAACCTACCTACCTATGTACAGATATTTTTTTATTTTTTTCTTTCAAATCTTGGTGCTCTGCCTCACTAGAAACCATTGATTTGCCAGCCAATCGAAAACACAGCTAGCAGCAATTTACCCACTTCCCGACATCAAGAGAGTGAAATTTTCGATTCAAAGGTTCAAGTTGCATAAAAACCTATAAGACTTGGCATGAAACATACTCAACGGGGAATAAGACGTATCTGTAAACTATATTCTCAATATTTAGATCTTAACAATACGCTTCTGAAATATGCTATCAATCCAGCCTCATAAAATGCGGGATCTTTTTTATTCAAGCGATGGCGGTGTGAGGCGAACATCACCGTTCAGGGAAGATAAGACGATTGAAAAGCAATCGGGACTGTATGTTTATATGCAAGATAAGTTCAGGGGATTTTATGTTAGTAGATAGGGGCACAAAGGGGTACTTGAACCAGTCTCAGGTTTTGAAGGGTGATCGCAAGTAAAGTGATAGGTACTTATCTAAACTCTTGGCATGTTCACAAGTTTGCAACTTTTGCAACTCCGCTCTTCAGTTTTCAGAACATGTTTTAGAAATTGATAGTTCTCGAAGATCGACCTTTTGTGTTGGATCATTGGAGGCGCTTTCATTTGTCAAAGGGGAATAGGAGCAAGCTCATCCTGTCTGTATTGAATAATCGAATAAAGTGTTTAGCTTTGTGCTGTGCATGTTCTGACTGTATCTGCTAACCGTTTAGTATAGTTCCTATCTCAACTAAAAAACATGAAATACTCCAGAATATTCAGTATTTTCCTTTTGTGCTTAGCGTGTATCGAGCCGTTCCTTGCCTTCATTATAAATTTATGTTATGATTCTCCGCCCGCGTAAAATTGCTTTGCACATTTCGCAGGCACGAAGGTAAAGCGAGGTCCCTTTGTTCGGTTTTCGCAGTTTATTTTTGTTTTCTGTTACTTCTATAGCTTTTGTCATGGGGGGAAAGTAGCTATATCTGTTTATCCAGTCTTGTTTATTGGTGTTTGAATTGATCC
Organism: Eupithecia abbreviata; assembly: GCA_943735965.1. Lineage (NCBI taxonomy): Eukaryota > Metazoa > Arthropoda > Insecta > Lepidoptera > Geometridae > Eupithecia > Eupithecia abbreviata. The sequence continues at coordinate 9,113,387 of OX030976.1, forward strand.
AAGTTCATTTGGTAATGTCTAACTTCGTCGGATGTGTCGGAACCAAGAAGCTGTCGGAACCTTGCTTGTAGTTTCGGCGTAATCCACTAATGTTCGTATCGTATCTAAAAGCGTTTCCTTTCATCTTATTGGAATTCGGGAGTCTAAATGCAGTTTTCACATCTAGTTCGTTCCTAAACTAAAATATTATTGTCTATTGGAAGAGACCTACATGACTTTAGGTACCTACAGATAAGTTACCATTGAAATGTACTTGCTGGCTTGCTATTCAATTAAGTTTACTCAATTTTCTTGCCCAGTTCAATATTCATTTTGGCTCGAGTGCTTCGGAACGAGCATATTGCTATTTCAATATTGAGTTATTGAACTTACCTGGCAAACTTCGCTCTCCGCCGCAGACAGCAGATGACGGTTAGAGCCAATAGTGGGAAACCGAAAATGCATGATACAATCGGAACCACTATAGACTCCGGCGTCACTGGAACAAAGTTTTTCTATTAAGTACCTACCGCAATATATATAATTATTTAAATACATGTACATAGTTCAATTTTTAGACAAGGCGCTATGGCGCTCATACCCCTAATGAGCGCCATAGGGGTAAAGAGCGCCATAGGCCTATGTCCAGCAGTGGACTAACATAGACTGATGATGGTGATGCTGAGTTCTATTTTTACCAAATATAATAGAGGTCCTATCTTATAAATTAGTTAATTTAGAAATAATGTCCAAAGATTTATCGTACAATAAAATTTAATGAAATATTTCGTCAGAACTAAACTATTGTTACCTAATTAAGTACTTAGCCTAAACACGATAAAATTAATAAGGATTTCAATCGCCGCATCGACTTCTCCCACAAGTTGCTTATAAACTTTAGCAAACATTTCTTTGATCTCGTTCAATCTCAAAGGCGAAAGTCAACCTTACTTAGTATATTGTACGTTGGTGAAAAAAATCTCAAAAAGGACTTATCGGCAGGTCCAATGAAAGAAAGTGAAAAGCGTTTGCTAGCCCCTAATCCTTTTCGTCCTGATTTATTTCACCCAGAAGGGTTTTCAGAGGGATATCAGTCATAACCAAAGGAAGCCGAAACGAGAAGAAATATCCCGTTTTCTCCCATCTCTGGAGCACTCGGAAACAGGGCAACCATAATGTATCCAATTACGCATTAAATAATAGTCATTAGTAGGCTTCAGGCGGTGTTGTGGAGTTAAACTAATAACATTGATGTAATTGTTACGATTATGAATCAAAGTTTGAGCAATTACGCGCTGTTATTTCGTTTAAATGACTTTGCTCGGTGGTAGTATTCAATAATTACTGTAAGTAATTATTTTGGAGACTGGGTGTTTTCAGTGTATAATTTGTATGTGTTAAAAGTAGTGTATCAAATGACCCATCTGGACCTACTCATAATACAAGGTCTGAAAACTTTAAGGTTATATGGATGGTGCGTGAAAATGGCTAACGAACAATTATTTACCTAATATTTGGACAATTAGGTATTATAATATAAACAGGTTGAAACGTAGGCTTGTCGAACCAGAATTTCTATTTAGTAAACGACCTACAAGAATAGTAAATGTATAATTGATATAAAATATTTCCGTATTTTATTTATATTAATACCAACTTTTCAAATTATGTAATGTATTATGTATGTTTTTAATTTTTGTTTTTAAATTTAATTATATAATATTTGTATTATAAATATTTTTATGAGAATTTGACATGTTAATTGATTTTACCAATAAATTGTATTTCTGTATTAAAATGTTAGGTGCAAAGCTACCTAAAAGGAGGTAGGTAAGTATCTAACTAATGGTACGTAATACTCACTACCATTTTCTATCTCGACCCCTAGTCCGAACCGTCCCTGCACCTTATCTTCGCGTGTGGTTCGTATCTTTAGGGCCACCGCCACGCATTCACACAGGAAGGCCATGATTGCCGTTTAAGTTATAGTCTCATTACTTACCGTAACTCGTAAATGTCCCACAACTAATTAATCGCCCTGTCCGTTGTACATTATTCACTAGACCGAATGTGGGGACGGAAGAAACAGCTGGGGGAAAATCAGCTTCTAAGTGGATTCTACGGTTTGTGCTTGCTTTGGCGCAATTAGTTAAAACTGATGAGAACTAATTGGATACACCGCTCTTAAAAGGTTTGGAGCGAATTTGGGAAGTTGGAGCTCATTTTGCTTTCAAATGGGATGAAACAGCGTCCGTGCTTACCAAATCTTTTATTGGGTATTCTTGCGGCCTTGGGAATAGTTATCGCAAATTTTATTTGGCAAATACTAAAGTCGGTAGGTCAATATTTTTATTATGGTTTCGTTATAACAATGTTTATGCTCACTTATTTGAAGTAAGTGTGATCACTATTTGAACCAATATTTTAACTTAACCGCTTTGGGGTAGGAAAGGGACTGGGTGGGTACTCAAGGACTGATGACGCAGCAGCCAGAGCTCTCCCCAGAGGTTACCCTCCAGCAAATTAACCCTACCTCTGCGGGTACCAACCCACCTAGCTCGGAAATCATGACAAAACGTTGTCGGAATGTCTCTACAATACATATAAAAGACTTTCCACTTCATCATCATCGTCAGCCTATGTTAGTCCACCGCTGGACATAGGCCTCCCCTAAAGAGCGCCATAGCGCCCTGTCTTCACCTCATCCAGCATCACCTTGCAGTCCTTCAGTCGTCATTCGTGATAGGGCGTCCTACACAACGTTTACCGAGTCGTGGTCTCCACTCAAGAACACGTTTATGCCTTCACACTTACCAGTGGGGTATATGATGATGGGCGTAGGCCGTTTGCTGGCATTGGACTTGTTGACCACGTTGCTTGGAGATGGACTAGTGGGCGTTGACACGTTGGTCAGGCGGTCCAGAAGACCAAGCGGCCCCGCGGTGGTCATGGTCTATCTGAAAAGAAACATTGTTAATGCTGGAAAATGTCGACTTTTACAACCATTGATTTGTTTAGACCTTAGTTTTACAGTGCTAGTTATAATTTGTTTGTCAGCATTTATAGGCACGCTGTTGTTCCTAGGATATAACGTAAATAAGGGTTTCCTTAGCACCTAAAAGCCACACTATAATTACTAGAAGTATAACAGAAAAAAAGCTAACTACACCAAAATTTAATAATTTTTACGGCAAACGGACCTCTTCATACTTAATTCCTTATTTAATTAATAACCTACCAATAGAAATTAAAAATAAAATTAAACAAACCAATATTAAAAACTTATTAATAAAATATTATTTATCTTAACATTCATTTCATTATTTTCATATTTCAAGCTGGCATATCTTTACTTAAACTTATATTTAACCATCAAGGAGCATCCTGTAGCTGAACTCAGGCGCAGTGGAGTCGCTGCTCGCTCGTGATTGGTAGATCGCCTGTGTGCGGCTGCCAAGCCATGCAGCGGACAGCGAAGTCACTGTGCTTGTTGCGTGACTGCCTACAGCGCGAATTACTTTAACACTTTGAGTGCTGAAATCACACGGTATGTGTTTTCTACAAGTGACTAATATGCTTAAATCCACACTAGCGCAGCGGCTGAGAAAATACAGATCTTTGTGACTCAGCACAGCTGTAATATTTTTCGAACGAAACGCATGTGCGGCGCAACACAACCGCTGTGTAGAGCGGTAGCACGAATTTTTTAGGTTAAAAAAAAGAACGCAGTCGTCGAAAAAAAATCGCAGTCAAAGTGTTAATTTTAATTTTTAACCTTATTATTGTTTAGAGAACTCTAGTGTCTAGATAAACCTATGTTAGGATTTAAGATACTATAAACAAAATGTAACAAATTTTTATCAATAAATAAATATATCTATCTATCTATCTATTACCGGCTCTCGTTTCAGGTGATAGTTTTCAGAGAAAGACACTGACCAACACTTATGTATCTCAAGTAATACTATGAACCTCTGTTTACTGTTTTATTAGCCGCTTTAATTAGTTCCATTGGTAAAACAAAGAAAAATATGAGTTAATTGAAAAATAAGTTTTGAGCAATTAAATGTAATATCCCAAAGAAAAGCGTATTCGACGGGAAATGAACCCGCAATTTCTTAGATATTACCCTGAGTGCGAGGGCTTACGCACTATAATAATGAGGCCTTGAATTTTGAGCAGTTCTTTTAAAGATTTTTGTATCGTATATGTGTATTGTATATTAATATACATATGTATTGTATATTGTACATAGTATGTAAATTATATTCAAAAATTCTATAACATTTTCTGCCTCTACTATTGCCCTATGACTCATTCTACACTCAACAGCGGCACGGGCCACGTAGCCTATAATTGGTAGCTATGTATGTACCTACACATAGGTAGATAAGTGCCGGGTAAAAGTTACAGGAAGGGCGGAGGGTTGATTATAGTAAAAGTATGGGTAGATTGTATGGGGATGGCTAACTCCATTATATGTAGGGCAATAAGTTTGCTATTGTTCTCTCGGAACTAGGTTTGCGTGGTGCTTTATATTTATAGGTGTTTTATACTTACTACAGCTCTTAGACTTTTTTTTAAACATTTATAAAAATAATTAATGCTGGACAATCCCCACAGTATCATCTAGCCCCAAGCTAAGCCAAAGCTTGTATTATGGGTATACTAAATGACTTATATACATAATACAATACATTACATAGATAGATATTCTTTATTATGCATAGAAATCGACCAGAAAACCCATATCTGCAGATCGTACACTCAATTGTCTCGAGGCGTGAGTTGAACCCGAAGCAACCTCCTGCTTCGCCGGCGGACCTTCGCCCCCGCGCCACAGAGGTCGTCGTAATATTTGACTTAATTTGACTCTGCCCCTTGCTAGAATAGGGTAGGTAACATTAATCCGACTATAGGAAAGTAATCTTTATTTATTCATAGCCTTCCAAATTATTTTTCACGGTCCTTCGAGTTCATATCAAATCCGGCTCAAAAGATAATAAGGTTATTGATTTTTTTTAAGGTAACTATTGAAATGTTTAGGCCACTGATGAAAATAAAAAGTAATTTTTATTGCTATATAGTTTTTACCCGAGACTTCGCTCGCGTTGTTTCTATGGAAACGTTTTCAGTTAATGCAATCCCATGGAAACTGATTTATGGGATAAAAAGTCAATCATCATTAATCACTATATTATGCCAGGCCTAGAACTACCTGGAAGCAAAATTTCAGCACGTACCGTTCAGTAGTTTTGGCGTGAAGAAGTAATAAACATCCATCCATACATACAAACATCCAATCATTCACATTTATAATGTTAATGTGATGTGCAATATTTGCGTCCATGAACCAAAAATAACCTTTCAACTCGACTCACTACAAAGTGCGTAATCATGCTCTTATAGCTGGTTGGTGGTGAAGTAAAAAGGGTTGCTAGAGGCAAGCTTGAGCCCTTTTGAAATACCTGTATCGACTATGTTTGCGACAATACCATTAGTATATGACGATCTCAGTGGCACGTTGGGCGAAGGTCCGCTTGTGACGATGGTGGTTACGGGTTTGACCCCCGCCTCGGGACGACCGATGTGGCGCGGTGGGCGAAGGTCCGCCTGCGACGCTGAAGGTTGCGGGTTCGATTCCCGCCTCGGAACAATTGTGGGTACGATCTGCAGATATTTGTTCCAGGTGTTCTGGTCGTTATCTATGTATAATAAAAAATATCAATCTATGTAATGTATTGTGTTAAGTTTATCATGATCTAGTACTCATAACACAAGCTCTGCTTATCTTGCTAGATGATGCTGTGTGGATTGTCCAGCATTATTTATTTATTTATTATTTATTAATACAGCTAACTACAAGATGCTCACTCTGAGTCATAAATTCATAACCGTTGTTCGTACCTAGGTACTCTAATTAACTGATCACTGAATTAATCTCAGCATGAGTTATTTCTCTTTCATAAAAATAACATGATTCTGATTCGGGGATATAGATATCTGGTGTAGATAGGTGTGTATTTTGTTTGAGTGTGAATGATGCCTAGTGATAATCAAATAAGGTATTATTTAACTGCTAAGTGTATGGTAACTTGTGTTTTCTTATTATATTATGTGTAGCTATTTGTAGGAACTTATTGATGGTCACCTTAGTGCTAGACACTGTGTTAATCAGGAAATTATTGAACCGATGTTTCTCCTAAAATAAATAAATTAATATATAGAGACAATGTTCTATTTATTAGAAACAAGTCTAGTTATAAGAAACGAGAAGTTTCTGACTGCTGCGGCTTCTTAGAGTTAATTTGTGATCGATTATGGCGCATAAAATTGTGCCCAAATATTGAAAAAAAAAACAAGTTTTCAGTAGTTGTGTCTATGGAACAGTTTAAAGTTTATTTTGAACGCCGCCGCAGCTTCAGGGCTGAACGTATAAAGTGCCGATCACAATAGGCCTATATGGCCGCGGTGACACGCAAGCCACCGAAAGCAAAAAAGTGTTATGTCCTATGGAAATTGTTTTATGTGATAAAAAGTAGTCTAATGTTCGATTCTAGTCTTAGAGGTACATCGATGCAAATTTTCAGCCTGATTCGTTCAGTAGTTTTGGCGTTTTGGCAAAATCAACGATAGATAGATAACACTTTATTACACCACACAAAACAGAAAATAATACAGAGATAAAAACTTAGAATAAAGGTAAAAAGGGCGGCCTTATCGCTGAGAGCGATCTCTTCCAGGCAACCTTGGGATGGACTGGACATGAACGAACAATATAGACGGTGGCACTTTAATAAATAATTGATAACAAATATACTAAATACCTACATTACAAATATTATAATAAACTTACATAGACATTAGATTAGGTTATCAATATTTTATATGGTTAAATAATGCTGATGCAGCAGTTTTTTGAAGATAGGGAGTGTTTTTTTTTCTACGAGTATTTTATTAGTGTATACATTCCAAACTTTCGCCTGTATAATATTATTGTGTATTGTACCGTGTGTATCATGTATCCGGCGTTAGGGGCAACCATTGTGGATACAACAAAACAAACAAAAAAGCTATAATGAACCTCATTACGGGGGTTTCCCAGTTGAAGGCACTCATCTTACACAATGACCTACTATTGTCCGCCTTGTTGGTCCGCTCACGTTGTTCCTGATGTTTCTCCCTAAAAATAAGGAGCAGATATCAAAGAAATACTTTTCGCCGAAAGTTTAGGCTCTCACCTTATACTGAAAAACCAAGTTTATTTCGTCTTTCGCTCTACCTAATTTTATTCGGGAGATACCGTTTCTTTTTGTTTCTTTCTTTACAAAAGATTCTTATCAACTTTAGTTTTGGGTTGGGTAATAGGTACCAAAGTCCTTGGTACTTTTACCTTCATTTCAAACAGTATTATCTACCAAATTTACTCGAGATGTAGAATTTAATGAAGATATATAATTATTATATTATAATCTGGGTAATCTTACCGATGAATACTTAAACGCTAAACACAACTCATCAGATAATGAACATGTCTGTATAGATATCCAATAAACAATTACCAGTACTATTATTTTATTTAGCTATCTCGTTTTAAATAAGATTCCATTTCGTTGTAGAATTGGAACAATTCCAGGAAAAATTACCAATCACAATCTTTTTCAACCCATACATGTTTCATGAGGTATGGAATAATTTAGGCCCCACATATGTGTTCGTCGAATATATTAATTTTTGATCAGATGGGGATTAGCATCTCGTTTATTGATATTCTGGGAGTGGATGGGTACCATGTACTAGGTACCTATAGATAACCTTTGGATATTTCCCTGTTCTGATTCACATACATATTATTTATAATTATAACACTATGTTAAAGGTGTAAAAATGAGTTAAAATATACAATATATGAGCAGGGATTAACTGCTCATATGTGTATATATTGGATGGAACAACTAGTCCGATTTTAATAATGAATTCAATAATATTAATAGAAACTACATTATCCCTGAGTGACACAGGCAGATAAAACATTACAGAGTTCTCCAATGCGGTGCTAAATCATGAGTGAAACCGCAATTTGAGTCTTATAAAGAGTGTCTCCCGAATACCTGCAATCCCCAAAATGGGTAAAATTAGATCAAAAATAATGGACGAATATGTTGGAAAATATTAGCAGAACATCTTTCTCACCGAAGGGCACCCGTTTGTAATTTTGTTTTCCACGATAAGTCAAACTATTACCTATTGATTGTATAAAAAACTATGCTATTACAATAAATTATATATAGAAATATATTTCCAGCTAGATTGTAGCGTTAGCTTTAGTTATCGAGCCCTGCTTCTAAAATTAAGGCTCTAGTTTCACCTATTTTGGGGAATGCAGGTTTTTTGAGGACAGCCTGTATAAAGTAATAAGTACGTATAGATAAGTAATAAGGTTTTTTACATGAAGAATATTAAAATGATATTGAAATAATCGTCACATTTGCGAAATTGGTCCGCTCGTAAAAGACGGCGAATTGTAAAAGTAATTACTGAGATGAAAAATCCAGTTGCCAAGTTTGGCAAGTTATCCCAGAGGATGAAATCTGAAAGATTAAACTGAAAATAATTTGCTTGCGAAAGCTGGATGCTTCCACTTAATTTTACTTAGAGAGTTACTTTTAAACTTCTTATGTTTAACTTAAAATTCTAATCTTTATCGGAATCGAAGACCAGGGTTATTGTCAGAGTGAAAGTTAACACGTTGAGGCATCAAGGATGCAATTGAAAGGTGCATTTTATCTTTCAGAATCTTACTGGCTATTCCCTATTTAGTTTTATCCAATGAGTTTGGTAGTAAATAGGTATCTACTAAAGCTAGTAACTATGATACCCACTTCGTTGGTTTTCTCACAAAAAATCTATCAACGAGTAAGTAAACGACTTTTTTATAGACAAAAGATCTTCATTTGACAACAATCTAACCTGATGGAAAGTGACGAAGTGGCCGACGATGTATCACGAAGGTTTAGAAGATACTATTAACTATTGTCTTGATGAGACCCAGGCTGAAATTGACCGTAAAAACAGCAGCAGGGAGCGTGTTCCAAACCCCAACGGTACGAATACCCTTAAAAATAAAATAATGTTATTTTATAATCTACAAGCTGCTCCCCGCAGCTTCGCCCGCGTGGAAATTTATGTGTCAAATGGTTTATACAACTTCCTCTTGAATCACTCTATCTATTAAAAAAAACCGCAATTGTATTATGTATATCAGTTATCTAGTACCCATAACACAAGCTCTGCTTACCATGGGGCTAGATAATGCTGTGTGAATTGTCCAGCATTATTTATTTATTTATTATTATTAAATATAGGGGACAGACAGACAACTGGAAGCGACTTTGTTTTCTTTTTTGTTCTTTTTTTTATACTTTGTAGTGATGTACCTACATATGATAAAATCGTCCCCTCTGGGATCGAGAACATCTCCACGAATTCTATGTAAAATAAATTGGTTTACGAAACACATAAACAGAAAAAGCCCACTCTGAAGTAGATACTTATTTCATAAATTTTTGCAAGTCTCGTTTATGAATAATTTCTTTGAAAGTTTCAATTACTTTTACGGCAGTTTTTATGTCTTCGAGAGCTCTTCCGAGGAATTCGAATAGAAACCAATGGACTATTAAGTTTTAAGTACAGTTAAAAGTTAAATATTTGATAATTTATTGATTTTTGTTGCTTAACTTATGGATTAGTATGTAGGTGCCTCTTTAATCTGGGAATTTGTAAACCGTAACTTATTAATAAGTATTTGTAAAATGATATCTTCTTGTAATAAAGCGGCTTCTCTTTATTTTAATTAAAATGAAAGCTGATTGTTGGTAAAGGTGTAAGGAAATATTTCAAAGAAGAGTGCTACCAAACCCAATTAGCGTGAGTTTCGGATACCTTTTCACAAAGGATAAAACAAAACGAAATTATTATACTACCAACTACCCAGCCAACATAAAAATGCGGTAATAAAAGTACGATCTGAAAAGTTTTTTTACGGTTCCGCTGCAAATAGCAAAACTCTCAATGGGTGCTTTTAATTAGTTTCCTATAACTGAGTTTCATAACAATCGGATAGCAAGTGCGGAAACTTGCTGTAATTTCATATTCCTGACCTAAATTGTTTCCAACTAACCGATAGCACGGCTGCATGTGAATTTTGAAAATCTATTCCGGTGTCCCGGACGGAAATATTCGAGTCATTACTCACCTGAGCGCTATGCACTTGAAATCCAAGCTTCATAAATTGACATAGTGAAATTTGAGGACAAGAGTACAGTGTATGTGAAACTAGTTCGTACGTATATCCCGTGAGATCGCGGGAGACGCCACGTGCGCCCAGCCCAGCTCCCGACCGGCGACTGAATTCCCGAATGGAATGGAAATTAAAGCCGAACTGGAACTGAAATATTTCGGAGTCGGTGCATTCAGCAACCCCGATAGCGATAGTTCACTGTTTCCGAATGAAATCTTCGTCGCCCGGTTCATTACAGATTCTTGGGCATGTAGGTACATCATTGTTTGTATGCGAGCTTGCAAATTGTTCAGGGGCTTTATCTCATAACTTTCACTCGGTCTGAGGCGAGGCTTTATGCTTGGTACGGAGTAAAATACGGTGTAAGTAGGTACAGAAAAAATACTTGTGGCTGTTTTTTCATCAACGCTAAGAGGCGACGTGGAAGGCCCAGGATGAGATGGCGCGACGAGCTCGAGGTATGTCTTCCATCATGGCCTGTTGCAGCGTTGGATCGCAAGGAGTGGAAGGAGAAAAGGGAGGCCTTTGCCCAGCAGTGGGACAGTAATGGCTTAAAATAAATAAATAACATTATCATATTATTCGCACTGTCATTTTGCGTAGTTTTGGAAAACAACCAACTCATTAATGGAATTAAAGAAGGCAAAAAAGATAAACAATGATAAACGAACAAAAGCGGAGATTGATAAAAACGGAATGAAACCACAAAATTCGTATCAATCTGGGTCTTTCGCGAATTCGTTAAAAACCGCTTTGTTCGGTCCATTACGCTCGCCTTTCTTCGAAATCTCGATAGGCTCTGGAGAACAAATAGGTGCCTGGCGTTACATAATGGATTTTTACGCCAATTAGTCGACGTCTAGCAAGAGAAGAAACACGGAGTTGAGCCCTTATTTATAGTCTTACCATTAGTAGACCAGCCAGTCTAAACCAGGCAAAGATGGACTGCTTTTGTCTAAAAGAATCGATTCTTTCACTTTAATAGTCTTTTCACTGCGTCTTATGAATCGTTTCCGCTGCCAAGAAATATTAGGACCCATAAAATAGGTTAGTACCACCTACCAGATTCCTTTAAGTTCACGATTTTGGTCATGCGATACTAAGGTAAGTTTTGCGAACTCTACGTGGAGTTCAAAAGTTTTACTGCTGAAATTCATGTACCTCATAATGCTTCGAAGGAAACTAGAATAAAGCTCAGACCATCCCATTACCTCTACTAACTTAACTATTGACTAAAACAATTCGACTAAAATAATTCTTCTAAAAACAATTTGACTAGTATCGACTCGTCTAAAATTATTCCACTAAAACTTGCCTTAACCTTCTAACACGTCGGTACTGTGTTAATGTACGATTCGCATATCGATTTAGACGATTTGTGAAATTGTGACTAGTCGGATTGTGTTTAAGACGAATTATTTTAGTCGAATTGTTTTAGACGAAATAGTTTTATTCAAATTTTCCGTAGACGCTCCTAAAACCATGATACTAGTTAAGAATGCAAAGCGATAAGTAGCTTAACCTAGGTTGGAATGATTCGAGCAGCGGTACAGCTGTATTATGCAACTATTTACCATATCCAGCATATGACAGAGCTCAATGGAAATAGTTCGGGGAACACGCCTGCTTAGCCTATAGCCTCGGCTAATCTTGCCCGCGCAGCTGCCACCATCTTATTTTCGTTACCAACTGTGCCCACATAACTCTTATTATACGTGTATTCGTTGATGGTCTGCCAGCTACAACGTAAGGTGCCATTTTTAAAAAAAAAAAATTCTTGTTTTGTTTAAGTCTATTGTGTAAGTAGTTTTTAGGTAACTAAAATTATTTTTTGTCTCTCTTTTCGTCCATTTGCAATATGGTGCATCGTAAGCTTAAATATTTTTAGAACTTATCCATGATTTTATCGGGGATGTGGACCTACCCACACTTAGTTACCCGCTAACTAGAGAGTTATCGTCATGTTGTTGATTTTTTTGCATCAATTTACCTATATAACTAACCGTTCACTTAGCTTAGATCTAAAGAATGAATGTAATTCAAGAAAAAAGAAATTAATATGATTATGATTTTATCACGATTATCCAACACTATGAGAGTTTTCAGACTTACTTGCCGTGCAAAGTAGATTATGGTCCAGTGTCGTGTTGTGGCCATAATTGTCGAAGATTCAACGTGGTGAGCTTACTCCTCCATGGGAAATATGGACCTACCAACGTATTTCGCTGGCAGTTTACAAACTCCTTTCGATCATTGAAATTCTCTCATCATCTTAGCTCTAATTTATCCGTCACTTTATGGTCGTGTTTAATAAAGGGAGCAGGCATTGTGCTTCATTTAATTTGGTTAAGCTCAGCAGGCGGCGTTTATGAGATTTTTGGCGGATCGTTACGTAATTTATTTCACAAAGGTGGAATTGCACGGCGGCGTGCTAAATCGTTTGGATTTTTGCGATATTAATCTCATTTTTACTGTATTCACCATTATTATAATCCGCCCGAGAAGGCAGTGTTTTATAGCGGGTGTTTCTTCGTGGCCAAGCTAGATTGCTTAACAGGTTTGGCTACGAGAAAAGCATACCCCCAATACAAATGCCTACCTCGACTGTTTATTGAATATACAGCGTCTGTTGTGTAACTGTCGTAATATCATGTCGAAATGCCAGTAACCAGGCGGCATTTCTATATTAAAGTTATTAGGTACCTACTGCGGTCCATAGGGGCTCAAAACTGTATCCTGAAACCAACATACACCTAAGTTACAAGAGGTTAAACCAAACTGTTCTAGTGTACATTTACTTATTTATTTAGGGCTCCAGTTGAAACTGTAAATTCAGGGAACGTACGAGAGTGGGTATTAGTTTTGTGTAACTCGCTAAAGGGAAGTCATAATATATGACGGCAACCTTATAATTTCAAATTCGTATTCATGGGAGACCATACGAGGGATAAAAGTTTTCGTTCGAAAGTAAAATCGCAAAATTGCTGAATATTAAACAATGGACCACTGTTATTATGAGTAGGAGCGCGGCCCTTCTCCTAGTTCTATATTTTAGTAGAGTTTGAAGCAGTTACTTCACTAATTAGGGTTAGCTCACAACGAGACGCCAATGTCTGTCCCTACGTATGCTTATGTCTTTAAAACTATGCAATAGATTTTTTTTAAATAGATAGAGTGAAGAGGAAGGTTTATAAAACATTTGACACATAGATTTCCACGGCCGAAGCCGCAGGGCGCAACTAGTAGTAAATAAAGTTATATTTATAATCAAAGTGCTCACAGCGTCGCGTCAAACGTGAGCTAGAGATTAACCATAATTTTAAACATTATGATTGCCTGAAGCTCCTTATTATTAGGCACATTACTTATCCAAACTTTTTACCTTCGAAAATTATTGAACTTTGCTACCTATACTTCGTTGAATCTCCTAAGTTCCTAACACATTACGTCTTTATTATCCACTAGTTGGCTGCCCGCGGCTTCGCACGTGTTGTTTCTATGGAAACGTTTTAAAGTTAGTTCTATCGATTGAGAACCGATTTATGGGATAAAAATTATACCTATGTTTTATTCCAGGCTTTTAACTACCTGTATACAATTGTATCAGCCCGATCCGTTCAGTAGTTTTCCGTGAAGAAGTAACAATTAAACATCCATCCATATATGAATAAATAAATAAATAAATAATGCTGGACAATTCACACAGCATTATCTAGCCCCATGGTAAGCAGAGCTTGTGTTATGGGTACTAGATAACTGATATACATAATACAATACATTACATAGATAGATATTTTTATTATACATAGAAAACGACCAGAACACCCGGAACAAATATCTGCAGATCGTACACACATTTGTTCCGAGGCGGGAATCGAACCCGCAACCTCCTGCGTCGCAGGCGGACCTTTGCCCACCGCGCCACCTCGGTCGTCAATAATTACGTAGTTACGTACATATACTTTTTAAATGTAGAGATAGATATAAATTAACCTTTGTTATAAGTAGTTCAAGAAATTAACAACTAGTTTTTAATTGTTAATTTTTTTTTATTGTCGCACAATTTTATTTACGTTAACAGTTATAGAAACGTTGTTGTAACTTTTTGCAAGAGTTAAGAATATATGGAAGGAAATTTTTCGGGACCGCAAAGAGTACCTGTTATAGCATTCACCTACTCAATAATACTACTGAAAAATGGCTATCATCAGTATCGCTCCAGTCCAACAATAATGAAAATATTTCCAGAATACATAATAGAAGGAACGAAAATTCATCCTTAGTTTTTTTATGCTGGACTTCACACAGCATTATTTACCCCAAGCTAAGCAGAGCTTGTGTTATGGGTACTATATATCTGATATATTTAATATATCCAGAACACCCGGAACAAATATCTGCAGATTGTAGGCTGGATTCGAAACCGCATCCACCATCGTTGCAGGCAGAACTTCACCCGCGCTCCACAGAGGTCTTCAAAAGAAAACCTAGTAGATACTCTTTGCTGCGGTGCACTTTGACTGCGGTTTTTTTCGACGACTGCGATCTTTTTTTTTACCTAAAAAATTCGTGCTGCCGCTCCACACAGCGGTTGTGTTGCGCTGCACATGCGTTTCGTTCGAAAAATATTACAGCTCTGCTGAGTTACAAAAATCTGTATTTTCTCAGCCGCTGCGCTAGTGTGGATTTACGCATATTAGTCACTTGTAGAAAACTCATACCGTGCGTTTTCAGCAGTCAAAGTGTTAAGATAAAAAAATAAAATCCTTTACTATATGGGCATAAGTGGGCACTACATCTGTTACGACTTTGAAAATTTGAAATTACGAGAGCAAGTGAGCCGAAATATTGCTACGAGTAAATATGTAGGGGTGTGTACGGGACGATAACAGGGCTCCCCCAATCTTAAACGGGAATAGAGAAGTTAAAATGTTTTGGACTGAAAATTCGTTCTACAGGTCATCAACGACCTCCTTACTTTCCAGTTTAGTTCAGATTAAGTATTACTTATTTTTACCAAATTTATCGACATAGCTCTAAGAATTAGCAAGCTGAAGTGGCAGTGGGCCGGCCATATCTCGCGAAGAACCGACGGCCGCTGGGGCAAACGTGTTCTTGAGTAGAGACCACGATTCGGTAAACGTAGTGCAGGACGCCCTCCGGCCGGGTGGGATGACGACCTGCGAAAGGCTGCAGGTAGATGCTGGATGCGGCAAGCTGAAGACAGGGCGCTATGGCGCTCATTGGGGGAGGCCTATGTCCAGCAGTGGACTGCTATAGGCTGAAGATGATTACTTATTTATATTACATCACTGACTTGTAAGACTTATACGGGAAAGACGATTATTAAATGTCGTTTTTTTATCAAGTCAAATTTTTTTATAAGAGGAAGGGTGTTTCATGATATTTATTACCTACCTTTCAGGAACTTATGTAACGGCTACGAGTTATATACATAGGTATATAAATAAAAGGAAAACAGCGCTTATTTTACTAGTAGGCATGCAGAACATGTTTAGCTTTTACCAATTGAAGAGACAATTGGAGTCAAACCGTGGAAATTGTAGCTTGTTCTCGGCAAACGGTTTGAGGGAAACGTGTCCAATATTGGGTGAATCCGGTCCAATTGAGAAGATTGATGTTCATCTCAAATATAAATGCCCTTGTCTCGGTAGCTGAGCATTGAGCTGGCAACATAAAGGACGATATTTTCCATTTGACGAAATAATTATATTTGTGGATCTTCTCCTACTCAAGTACTTAGATGATGGATTTCATTCACTACGCACAAAGGACCAATCGGAGTCTAAGTGCGGAAATAGGAGTACACTTACCATGATGGATTTCATTGAACTTGACCAAATTGATTGGCAACCTCCGAAACGACGAAAATATTTGGAAATAATTAACCTTAAATTAATAAACCTACATAAATTAATTACCACAATTGTGTCTAAGAGTACTTCACCGCGTCCACTGATGCAGACTTCGATGGAACGAAAGACAACTCGAGACGTTTTTTATAAGATTGTGTTTCTGGCATCGCAGTACTCAGTACGCAGCGTATCTACTGTGCAAGTAAAGCAATAGCAAGGCATAAGGTCTAAATGAAATAAAGGACGATGTGAATTATCAAATATTTGATTATTAACATTTGGTTTTTGGACATATATTATGGTTGACAACAGAAGTCTATAAGTTGATCGTAACTTCAATAATTCTGGATCCTTGGCTACCAAAATATGAGACATTAAATATTAACATACCTACCATTTTCCTTTATATCTACCTATATAACCTCATTTTATTCGATCAATTTATTTCCATCAAAACGTCGTCGCCTGAAGCCCTATCTATTATGCTTCACGAACAACCCACATTTAAAAAGCTTTCGCTTTCAGTTCATTAAATCTGCTATTTTAGGTTTAAATTGAAAAAAAAAACTATCCCGGAACCTAGATAAATACTATTCAAATATAAATTATGAAATATTATACTGGAAATATGCTTTAATTAGAAATAATTTTGGTATTACGTTTGTATGGAAAATTCGTCCTCCGCAGGCCTCTTAATATTTAAAAATAAATAGAAATGCTTTCATTAGCTTCATTGTTACCATTTTACCAGAGACCCAGAAACTGTCGTCTAAAATGTATCAGTTTCTTCCAAGAATTCATAAAGCTTTGCGCATAATTAGGTAGGTAACCTACCTACTAGATTTCTTTGAAATCTTGGAGAAGTAGCCTCGAGGCCTACATGTTCAAGATATGAGAGATAGAGATAGATAATGTACATTATGTTTAAGACTTAAATCCGGCTTATGTTTTTCTGTATTTTAATATTTTTGAGTGTTTTCCTTTTTTGTATAACATGTGTGTGTGCTATGAATAAATTATTTTATTCTTTTTAATACAGGCTCGTCGTAAGCAGGCTAGAAAAATATATCTACAACTCCCTGGGTAGTAAGGTGCAAGCTCCTTTATCAAATTTAATCTATCACAGTAATGATTATGCACTCAACTGTACCATGCGCAGTTTTGCATTCGAGGCTATGTTCACAGAATTTATACAGAATTTCGCGCCCTATATCATCAGAGCAAATCCACAGATGACTGAGTTAGTGTGTCATCTGCGAGCGAAACTCGAAATTTTCGTGTACTTATACACTAGACAAACTCGATGTAGAATGTTTGTAAACCAACCACCCATACTAAATCTAAATTTTACTCAGTTGGCGTCGTTTTATACGCAATTTACAGTTGTCGATTTGAGAAACTTCATACTTACAATTATTATATCTGAAACTCGACGCCAAGCATAAAATAATTCAATCCGGCGAAAGGGACCGCGGTCCCATTACCTAGCGGTCCCGAATGACGGAAGCCTAATCAGTTTGACTTATAAACTTTATGTCTATACATATACTATACTATACTCTCTATACTTTATATCGTGGTTTGTTAACAAACATTCTACATCGAATTCGTGTAGTTGTAGTGCATTTACGCAAATAGCACTTACGAAGTTTGTGAAAAAACTTTATGCTTTTAATAAATCAACTCTCTCTCTAATATAGGCGCCCTTGATAGATGGAGTTAGCGTCTATTGAATTACTCTGAAAATAAAATGAAAACGGCGTGTGCTGGATGTTGTTTCCTGTTAGACACCTACCTACCAACGCTCAGAATAAAAAATATATCTCCCATACGTTACTAATTAAAATATTCCTACATGGTTTATAAGAAACTAGCGACCCGCCCCGGCTTCGCACGATTTCCGATGCTGTCTTATCTGTTCAGTCGAGTATGCGTGAAAAGGTAACGATACAACGTTACAGTAGCTCAACAGACTATCCATATCAATACTAGTCGGTAGCGTCCCCAAAACGATGGCTGCATTACCCCGCTGCTGACGCTTTGCGCCAGATACTAATTACCATAAGTGTTTATAGATTTTTTTTGAGTAATACAACTTAAACTTCACAATAACTTTTTTTTTATAAGATTAAAAGAGCAAAAGCTGAAAGATTTCCACACAGAAGCGGCTGACCGCAGGCTAAAATAACGCTGATAAAAAACCAATTTGTTATTTTTCCGTGGAAAATAACATGCAGAAAATTTAGGTAAATTGTGGGAATTAAGCGAATTATTAAATTTGGTAGGCGCGAGGAATTTCAATATTGGGGTAACCAGATTTTAAATTTGGTTTGAAGGTCGTTACGGGTTTGTTGAGCCCGAGGTTGCCGAACGGAAGATCATTCGATGAGCGAAGAAAAACATTGTCCATTAATGTAATGGCTTTTATTTGTCAGGGCTATGGAATGGACTAACGAGGTGAAAAAAATGCTGATTCAAAAACTCTGTTATTTAGTAGGTTCCTGAAACAACTTGTACAGCTTTTGGTCTTTTTTATTAACTAAACAAGTTAATATATATATAAGGAAGTTGTGTTAGTTAACACTATTTATAACTCAAGAACAGCTGAAACGATTTAGCTGAAAATTGGTGGAGAGGTAGCTTAGAACCAGGAGTCAAACATAGGATATTACTTTTTATCATTTAAACCATTTGACACATAAATTTCCACGGGGGCGAAGGCGCGGGGCGTAGCTAGTTAGGTACTAAAAAAGATCATAAGAATACGTAATTATCCAATATAAATGAAGTTATAAATATCCAAATAACAATACAGGTACATTGTTAATTGATATTTGGATGTTTGTTACTTCATGTCAAAACCACTAGGCTGAAAATATAGATGTAATTCTAGAACACCCGGAACAAGTATTTCCAGTACAAACATTTGGTTTATGGCGGGCCCCCCACGCCCACCACGTACATCGATCGTCGATATAAAATGATATCATCAATGATATCATAAGTACGAGTATAATTCGTTCTCAAGCCATCCATACATAATAATAAATACATCGGGGGAGCGGCGAAACGTTTGGATCACCTACAATAGGATTGTACCCTGATTTGTGTGTCAACCTCGAATTTATTACATTTGTTCACGTCGGCAATGACTGGCAGGGCAGGGCACGCCGGGGCAGATGGATTCTGAAAAGGAATATAGGTGTGTTATTTCTCCGTAACACGAGCCAGATTGCCGAGTTCCAATTACGAAATTCTTAGAAAACAAAGAAATTCCACCTTTAAGGTCGAGGTACATTGATTATTTTGGGATAAAGCTCTTAGCCCTCATTCCACTAAACTAATAGCTTCACCATAACAATGGTATTATCTCAAAATTGCAGTCTTTTCACCAAGAGAATACTAAAATGTTTTAACTCTTTGATATTTTATATTTTTACTAGGTAATTAACGAATTCAGCACTCTAGCTCGAAACTCATGATGACTGATGCTAAAAAAGGGGAGAAAAATAGTATATTTTTTTACAAGGGACCAAAACACCCCATTATAGTCGAGGTTGTTGTACTCCCGAGCAACGTAGCGAGGGATCCTTTAAGAACAGAATGTTGAATTCCTAAAATGTTGAATGATGACGTGATGCTATAATGGGTCATTTTGGGATTGGCCCAAGTAAAAAACAATACTTTTCACTTCGATTACGAGAAAATAAAACAATCAAAACTAACTCTCTCATATTGCCACCCTATTTCACTTCTCTATTCACGAATTTGTCTTTAAATATATTTCACGTGATTTTTATCGCAACAGATTGAATCATATTAACTCAGCGAGCATACTGTTACTTTGCCCTTCTGTTCCTTTTGCATATTATTTACTTTATTATTTTAACTTGTTGATATTTTCAATTAAAGAAACCACATTCGCCGTCGGTTAAATTTGTAGTGATCTAACTCCAGTGATTTCTATCACGGAGGAAGAGTCACACGAAAATCCAATAATCACCAAGAAGGCACATTTATTTCCTATTTCAAAAATGAATTCAAATTGTATGTATGTTCGTTATTTAAAAAAAAATAGTTTGTAAATGGAATACCAAAAAGATAAGTCTTTATTTTTAAGGACGAATGGCGCGTACTGGCTGATGATTTCAGAATAAAATTAACAAGAAAAAATATAATTATTTAATCCCAAGCGAGAAGACTCGTGTTGTACGTCCGTTAGGCTACAGTATAATGGCATGGTTTTTGAGCAAGAGAAGTGAAAAAGTATTCTTCCTCTCACGTAAGTCAAAATCTTTTCTACACGTGAAAATTGATTTGAATTTAGAATGGTAAAACCCTGTATATAAATACATATGTATATACTTACTCCTATGTCGTTAAAAGTGCTTGTAACGCTTCGCTCCTTCTACTCTACACGAAGAGGGAGTGTCTGGCTTTTAGGTTCCCATAAATTAACACTGGGGGACTCTTTCACATGTTCAAGTTCATTTGTATTTTTTTCAATCGTTTTAACTTTTATATTATTTCATTTCGCTTTCGCAGCCCATTTTTCATTCTTTAATCAAAGTTTGATGTACTAATCAGATGCTGCAGTATGCTATTGCGTTGACAATAATGCTAAGTAGCCTTTTTAGGGTTCCGTAGCCAAAGGGTAAAACGGGACACTATTATTAAGACTCTGATGTCTGTCTGTCCGCCTGTATTAGATATTAGAACAGGCGCGCGGTCCCAGTCCAAGTCTTTGGGGCGAGGGGGGAGGGGGTGAAGTTAGCAAATGTAGGATGTAAGGACTTGGTATTGATAGATAGTGGGTATTTCTCAAACTAGTTAAGAAGAGTATGAAAAAATTAATAAAAAGGAGCGGGAGCCCTGAAAATTAAACAGTATTTTTGTGTTATTTTTTAAAGCTTTTCGCTTTTTTCTATAGCCAGAAGGAAACATTGGTATTGGTTTGTGGAACTAATCGCGAAAAATTCGTTGTGTCCTTAGAATTTTATGTGCCCTCAAATGGCACAAAAAATCTAATTTTGCGCTATTTGTTGTGGTGATTGAGTTGATAGAAAAGGACTGTAGCAAAAAAGGTGCCCTTGCTTTTCCAGAACGGATAAGAAACATAACAAAAGCCCCAAAACACGAGTTATATCGGCGAGCGGAGCGAGCCACGATTTTTTTTTACCGCATTGTATACGGTTAACCATATTGTTAACATAATTAAGCATATTGTAACCATATTGTTAACCATTGCTCCTTTACAAGCTAGAGTCCATTGGCATAAGGGGACTCCCATTGAAATTGATGACGGACTATTTGAGTAGTCGGTCCCAGACTGTGAAAATCGGGGAGATGTGCAGTAGTAAGTCCATGATTCACTACGGTGTCCCACAGGGATCCGTACTTGGCCCAACACTCTTCTTAATTTACATAAACTCCTTATGTTTAACTCAGCTAGACAATGCTTCAATCATAACCTTTGCTGATGACACAGTTTTAACTTTTGTAGGCAAAACGTGGGAAGAAACAAAGCTCTCTGCCGAATCTGGGTTGCGCATAATAAATTCCTGGCTAGATAACAACCTTCTCACACTAAATTTATCAAAAACAAAGTATATTACCTTTTCTATATATAATAATAACCAGCCAAATATTAATTTCACCCTAAAAGCTCACACATGTCCCTTCAACAGTACTGTTTGCGACTGCACTCATTTAAGTGCTGTTAAAAGTATAAAATATCTGGGAATAATAATAGACAACAATTTAAATTGGAAACCTCATATAGATCACTTAAAAGCGAGAGTTCGTAAGCTTATACACGTATTTAAGAAAATTAGGAACTTAAGAGACGATTACACGAACAAAACTGTCTACCAAACTCTATGTCAATCCGTCATAAGTTACGGTATTACCGCTTGGGGATCCGCAGTTAAAACTAACCTTATTAAAATTGAAAGAGCACAGCGCTCTATTCTAAAAGTACTAAATTTTAAGAGATACAGATACCCAACAGTAAAGCTATACAGAGAGACTGGGATGTTAACTGTCAGGCAACTGTACATTAAAACCACGCTATTAAGACAACACTCACTACCATATCGAACGGACAATCGCTGCACAAGAAGGTCTCACGAGGTATTCAGAGTACCTACGTGTAAAACCCAGTTTGCCCGTCGTAGTACTAATATTATTGGACCTTTTCTTTATAATCGCTTATCCAAGGTGACTAAAGAAAATGTAATCGGAAAGACCAGATTTGTATGTAGTAAGATTCTGCATGCATTTCTTCAACCACTAAGCTATGAAGACACTGAACATCTTCTTACTGTTGCTCGTTAATTAAGTTATTTTCGCTTCAAAAGTCGCATACTTTATACCCTAACAATAACCAAACTCGTTTTAAGTTAAATTTTATGTATGAATAAGATTTATTTTTATGTATAATATGATAAACTATATTTATTTTTATGTATAATAGAAACTAAGTCATCCAAATAATGTACTTACTTATGTTTAAATAACGAAATAATTTTAATTTGTATATTTGTATGTAACAGTTTGTTATTTTAGATTTAATACTAGTTTTTTGTCATTAATAGCCACAATTTTTTTATACTGTTTATTTCTTTCCTTAACCTACAGTTTTTTTTTAAATTTCAAATTTTAGTATACATTAACGTTAATACGTTCTTTTATTGTAACTAAATATTTATCATAATAGCGCCATGCGAGGTACTGAGCTCTAACTTTCCGTAACACAGTATTATTACTAACACGGAAGTTATGATTCATGCAACAAATGGAAGCCTTAACAAGTTCGTATACCTACCTACTTAATTGCATAGTATTAAGATTTTTTTTTTTTTTTTTTTTTTTTTTTTTTTATAGTTGAGGTATAAGTAACTACTAATAAAAATAAATGGGTAAAAAGTGCATAGATAATAAGGCTAACTTGTAAATTTTGAAATAAATATTCTTTATTCTTATTCTTTATTCTTATTCTTTGTTAACTTACATGTTAAGTAGAATAGAGTCTGAATTTAAAATTTATTTAAGGTTTCGGGCATTTTCTCGTGATTTTTTATACCTAAACTAAGATTTGGGGGGAGGGGGGGTCATGATCCCCTTGACGCCCCCCTGGGACCGCGCATGTATTAGAATAACAAAACCCCTACATACCACATAAGAAAGTATATTATTAACCGTTCCGCCTGAAAATTCTGAAAGGGTGAGGCATACATTTTTTTATGACGTCATTGATTGGTCCACCCTGTATAACGGTCAGTCGCTTATATAGGTAATATTATTGTTTGTATTAACAGAAAGCAGTAGCAGAACAGAAAAATACTGAAATGTGGCGTGTGGTGGAAGATACGTCTTGTTTACTTTTCGGAACAGTCTATCTGTGTACTGTACGTTATTGGAAAACGTGTTTTAAAACGAAAAATAGAAATTGCTTTCCGAATTTCCGAACGTAGATCCGTTATTGTCAGCTGTAAGTTTTCCTATTTGAACAAGGAAGCATTTAGGAACTGCCAAGACTAACTTTACATGAGAGAAAAGTATTTTTAATAAAATCACTAAAACCATTTCAGCCGATTGATAAACATCGTGGATAGGCTAAATTGTATTATTTATAACTAGTTTCTGCCCGCAGCTTTGCGCGCGTTTTTATATGGAAACGTTTAAAAATATTTTTTTATATATATTTGGGATAAAATTAAATAATAAAATAAAAATATATATTAGTAAAAAAACCTATGTTTAAATCCAGGTTTCTACCATACATCTATGCAAAATTTCAGCCCGATCCGTTCAGTAGTGTTGGTATAAAGAAGTAACAAACATCCATCCATCCATCAAAACAGCCAAACTTTCGCATTTATAATATTAGTGTGATGGGCAGATTTAAGCAACGGCCTGTTATGTCTGTTCTATTAGCCACTGTTGGCTGTCGTGCTCATTTGCATCGGTAATGACCCTCATCAACATTCAGTGCTGGCAGAAACACAGTGGGCTTATCATTAAAGGGTCATTTTTCGTCACTTTACGCGACCTACCTATAGCTATTAGTGCTACCCTTCCAAATTATCTTGGTCTCACGATAGTTAGAAGAAAATATAAAAAATATTTAAATAAAGTTTCAGGTCAGCCTCTTCATAAATAAATTAAGTGACAGAAATTAGCATTATAAACTCCAACCGTAACCGCTCTGGGGTAAACGTGTTCATGAGTGGAGACCGCAACTCGGCAGACGTAGTTTAGGACGCCCTCCGGCCAGGTGGGATGTCGACCTGCGAAAGACTGCAGGCAGATGCTGAATGCGGCAAGCTGAAGACAGGGCGCTATGGCGCTCATTAGGGGAGGCCTATTTCCAGTGGACTATTATAGGTTGATGATGACAGGAATTAGAATACATTTTTGGACATTCCAAGTGATTACTTGATAAGACCGCCAATTGTGACTTATTTATTAAGTTTTTATTTTATATAGTTCTTATATACTAAGTGTGCCATAAAGTATTTGTAGGGGCTCTTCGAAGGTGTAAGACTTCAACTAAGGCTCGTCGGGAGTGATGATCGAGTAACCTATTTTTAATTTAAATCTTATTTCATTGGAATAATGTCGTCGTTGCTAACAGTATTATCTTTCTAATTGGGATGTTGTATTATAATTCCAACAATTGTGCAAGATAATGCAAAACATGTTATTTGTTGTTACTGACGTAGTCTTTACATAAAAAAAACTATACTAGCTGTTCCCCGCGGTTTCACCCGCGTTAAACTCGAATTACACTTTATTGGTTCTTTTTTTTACACCTTGGGTTATATTATTGGAGTTTTAGTAAGGATCCCTAACTATTTGAAAATATAATATAGCCTATGTTCACCGGGGATGGTGTAGCTTCCGAACGGTGAAAGAATATTTCAAATCGGTCCAGTAGTTTTGGAGCCTATTCAATAAAAAAAAATACAAACAAAAAATCAAACATTTCCTCTTTAAAATATTAGTATAGACTACAAAATAATCAAAAAAGGCGTACATCCTAACAAAAGAGTTTCCATACAGTAAATTGTTATCAAACCTTTGTTGTCAAAAGAGCGTTGCTAGGCAACCACGTTTATTTAGAAAAATGGCGTATTGATATGCAAGGAATTTTATAGGTACATTTTTCACAACTTGGGTTACATTATTGGAGTTTTAGTAAGGATCCCTTACTTTTTTGAGAATATAATATAGCCTATGTTCACCACGGATATTTAGGCTTCCTAACGGTGATAGAATTTTTCAAATCGGTCCAGTAGTTTCGGAGCCTATTTCTTACAAACAAACAAACAAACAAACATACAAACAAACAAAAAATCAAACCTTTCCTCTTTATAATATTAGTATAGATATAGATATATTTATATAAATCTTCACATAAACATTCAGGAATTGTATTACATTGACATTTTATTACATGAACGATAAGTAAGCAATCAATCAGAAGTAATGGGCCGTAAAGCAGATAGGTACTGAAAGTATATTCAGCGTAAAAACACTGGAATTTTGTGCTGCTGTTCAATGAAAATGAAACAAAGGCCTAGGGAAAGAGAATAAATATTTAACACGAAATTTAAAGAAACATTCTACAGATTCTAAAGACAATTATGTTTTTCTAAAGCTTAAAGTGAATCCACGTTGAACTAATCTCCTTTATGTAATCTTTTCTTCGCTTATCGCTTATTTATACACAAAGACGACCACTGTGGCGCGGCGGAGCTTCGATGCAGGAGGTTGCAGGTTTGATTCCCGCCTCGGGTCAAATGTCTGTACGGTCATCAGTTCAGGGTGTTCTGGTCGTTTTTCTACGTATAATAAAAATATATCTGTAATGTTTTGTATTTATACATATCAGTTATCTAGTAACCATAACATAAGCTCTGCTTAGCATGGGGCTAGATAATGGTGTGTGTATTGTCCGGTATTATTTATTTTTATTTATAAAGGACTCTATTTCTTGGTAGCTAGCTACATTGTCTTTATTATCGCAATTCAAAATGAACCCGACCGCCGGTTATCGGCGACAAGAAAACGCTGTAAGGGTCCGGAGTAACTCGATAGGGCTCATCAGCGATCGGCATCACCCTGTATTTGGACAGCACCTGCGCGAGTGCAGCGCGCACTTGCATCACTCCGTAGCGTTTTCCTGAAAAAAAATAAAAAGATAACCATTGCATTCTCATCACTTCACAAAAACGGCATCACAATTTTCTTTTTGACTTTACAATTCAAATAATATGTATATTACTTAATAAAGAAAATAACAATCAAAGAATAGAAACAAATTAGAACTATTTACTATTGAAACCAGTTCAGCTGACTGCAGACTGTTGCATACAATCTAGAGGTAGATCAACTGATCCATATCAATACCAGTCAGGAGTGTACCAAAGAGGCTGGCTGAATTGATTGCCCACTGCGCTGTATGGTAGAGCTGATGCGCTGCGCCAGATACTTACCAGCTTTCGGGCCAGGCGTCGCTTAATTTACAAAAAAAAGAGTGAGAATAAGTTGTAAAAAACACTATCTTATATGCATCTAGCATATTTTATTTTATGTTTATTTTTTCTTTATTTGGAAGACAAACAGTTTTACACATTTAACAGATAAACTCCAAAAAACTATACAAGATATTTTTTTTTAGCAGATTCTTCGTGAGATCTATAAGTAGTTATTATCTTCTACTTATTCGTTATAGGGTATATTGGTTTGCCCATTCAAATGCCTACACTGGTCAAGTATTTCAATATTTGAATGTTTTCCATTACAAAAATGTTGCGCACCGTGCAAAAATACTTAAGATATTTATCCCAGAAATCTGTTTGCAAGAATTTGGCCTACAGAAACGGTAGAAATTCTTCCCTGTTTGGTTTGGAGGCCGACAGTTGTAACGAATTTTAGTGCCTACTTACAAAGGGTAAGCAAAATAACGCGGCATTAGGTGATAAAATAAACATTTAGGTTGCTTGGAATGTTCTTGGGAAAATAGCGTGCTTATAAGTATTTTATTTAAGGAGCCTAAATAGGGTCAAACAAGAGTCAGGCTTCGAAATAACAACAACAGTATAGGTGCTTATGGGCGTATAATACTAAGCTTACTATACGTCCCACGTTGGGCGCCAAACAGATACGTTAGATATATGTCTCATAGATGGTACCTACTTCTGCCAGGTAGGATGATGATCTGCGAAAGTCTACAGGCAGATGCTGGGTGTGGCAAGCTGAACACAGGGCGCTATGAAGCTCATTTGGGGAGGTCTTTGTCCAGCTGTGGACTAATAGGCTGATGATGATGATGAGATAGAATATACATACATGTAGGAATAGCTTCTATTATTACTACTAAGTTTCTGTCATAAGAATGTTATAGGTATAATAGTTTTACCCCTTATGGTGGATTTCAGGGGGAAAATTGAAAATAATAATCCTAATGTTTTGGTTTGATAAAAGTTTATAATGGTGGTGGATTTGCTTAAAATGAATACATGAATACAATACATTAACGAAATATAAAGAAATTTTGTATCACGTACCGATGCAAAAGTGTGGTCCATCACCAAAGGGCAATAAGCTGAACTGCAAGTTATCTGATTCAGCTACGCCATTCATTCGCCCGGGCTGCCACTGTTCCGGGTTGGGGAAGACCTTTGGATCGTAATGTAGGGCCATAACATTGACAAAAACGTTTGTGTCCTTCTCTATAGTGACGTCATCATTCAGTTTGTATTTTGTTGTACACTGTCTCTCCAAATATGGCACCGGTGGATGCTTTCGAAGAGTTTCTAGGAAGAAATAAAATGTAAGTACATATTTCAATTTTCGTGAGTGACTGACAATGCCCCGACGATAAATTCAATGAACATTTCGTACCCAATATACACGCTGTGAGATACTTCAGTTCCAATAAATCATCGTAGTCCAAAACGTCCTTTTCTTTCCGTTTTATTGCGTCGTTGATTTCCTCGTAAAGTTTTTCCTGTAAAAGGGAAAAGAAGCGTTAAAATTGTTGAATCTTTTAAACATTTAGGTAGGTATACGAAGTTTATTTCAAACCTGTATTTCTGGATGATGTGCCAACTCATGCAGACAATAAGAGAGAGTCGTCGAGGAAGTCTCTATCGATCCGAGGATGAACACAGCTGCTTGTGCCAGCATCAAATTATCTGCCAATTCTACAACATTACAAAGTCTTTGTATTAGCATTTACTCATTTTAAACGATTCTGTTCGTTAGTAATTAGAATTTAAAATTATATTTATTTAATACGAGAACTCATCCCATTTTTATCATCAAGCATCAATTGGACCTTGAACCTAGGTAGGTTTATTACCTAAGGTTGATTAGATTGTGTGATAACTACATGGAAATCTAACCTGCCTAACGAAAGCACTACGCTACTCCTTTAGGTATAACCTACAATAATTACCCCTACAAAAGAAAACGACTAAGACCTCACCTCTTTTATGTATAACCTACAATAATTACCCCTACAAAAGAAAACGACTAAGACATAAAACCTCTTTTATGTATAACCTAGAATAATTACCCCTACAAAAGAAAACGACTAAGACCTCACCTCTTTTATGTATAACCTACATTAATTACCCCTACAAAAGAAAACGACTAAGACATAAAACCTCTTTTATGTATAACTTAGAATAATTACCACTACAAAAGAAAACGAATAACACCTAAAACCTCTTTTATTTGTAACCTACAATAATTACCGCTACAAAAGAAATCGACCGAGACCTAAAACCTCTTTTCAAACAAGCATAGAATTGCTACTAATGTGGCAGATAGTTGCTTAGCTCACCCGTCCCGCTTTCCGCTGGCAGTTTCAGGTTTTTCTTCAGTTTCAGCAGATGATTAACGAGGTCTTTGTCATTACTTTCGCCCGTTTGTTTGCGTTCCTTTACCACATCCCAAAACAATTTCTTGATGTAATCCGTGGCGGCTTGGGAGAATAATTGTAACCTGTGAACAGTTTTGATGAAAAATACACGAACAACAAGATTTATAGAAGTTACTTTGCTAAGAATTTTCTTGAGGGCTCTTGCGAGTCTTTTTTGTGTAAACTGAGTTCCAAGAAAACAATCAAAATGTAGGTAACGTTAGATGAACTCATCTCGGTTGGTGTGATATAAATAAATAAATAATGCAGATAATTCACACAGCAATCTAGCTTGTGTTAGATAAATGATATACATAATACAAGACAATACATATATCAACATTACTACGATACTAAAACGTAAAACTTTTTGAGGCATTATCTAGCCCTAAGTAAAGCAGAGCTTGTGTTATGGGTACTAGATAAATGATATACCTAAATACATATATCAACATTACTTACATAGTAAAATGTAAAACTTTTTGGGTTTACCTTAGAAGACTACCCAAGGCAGGTATCATCAATAAGATTGAAAACTCTAGGCCCCTCCAGAAGGTCCATTTCACCATGTTGCTTGTGATATGCCATAAAGGGGAGTTAGGGTCGTTTAGAGCGCTCACTTTTATGCCAAACACTGTGGACCCTACAGTGTCTGAAGTGTACATTGAGAAAAGTTCCTGAAAAAATAGATACTTCATATACCAAGACTTACGTTGTAAATTGATGTCAAACATATGTATGTAGCATAATGTTGGAACTGATGGATATATTTTAATGAACTTGTTCTTCTTTAAATTTTAATAGTGATTAATACTATTATAATACGTTCAGATTTTGCTATACAATAAATACTGTTCGTTAGTTACGCCAAAACTTAAGAACTTGATTGAAAGAGGATTTTTTTAAATAATGGCCCGGGTCTTGAGCTATGGGCTTACGTAGAAAAACCTTGGTGTAAAAAATACAATACATAACATTTTATATTGTATACCAAAATATTAAACAAAAACATAGGCATAACATGAAACATAAAAATACAAGGGTCGGCCTTATCGCTTAGAGGCAATTTCTTCCAGGCATATGTGAGCGAGTTAACACAACCGACACCCTTACACTAGTATGCTTAGCTTGTGGCTAGATGATGCTGTGTGGTTTGTCCAGCATTATTATTGTTATTTTTGATACCTTACCTTCATATTTACTGGTTCCTTTTTGTCAATGTGGTCTCGTCTTATTTTGTGAACCAATTCTGTAGCATTCACATTCATCAGCTCTGTGACCATTTTTAATCGCAGCGAAGTAAACATTGGAGATAGTTCGTGCCTCATCGTAGACCAGGTTGGATTCTAAAATAATAGTTAAAATAGGTAGAAAAGGCTATATTTGTTCCGGGTCACCATTTATGTATATTATATACGTTTATACTCATATTAAATAAACTGGATATTTTTTTTGAAAATAATTAGGGGTTTCAACACCAAAAGAATATTTTTGTGGAAAATATTTAACTACATTGGTAGGTATCAAAGTTACAGCGAAAGGTACAGACACTCGTAACAAATTTTCGTTTTGATAGGTTTCATTCGTCATTCATCTTTCGAATTCAAATTGAAATATTTTCACTATATATATATATTTATTTATTTACAAATTAAAAGTACATTACGTTATAAAGTTTCTGCCAAAATATACAACAGTTCATCTGTTGTCAGACGGGGCGGTTCGTCAACAGAAGTTAATTTGACAAGTACATACCTTGACAGTAAACACGTTGAGGGCCCCCAACGGATCCGCCGAGGGGTTCAAGCGGAGCGTCCGATTTTGAAAATAATCAAAGTCCTTCATCAAAATCCTTTTAGCAAGTTCCGGCGTTTGCACCACCAGTGTTGGTTTCCATCCCATAAATATTCCAACATAGTCTTCTTTATCAAATTGATTCCTGAGACCCAGAAAGTATTCCCAGACACTTGTTCTCATCACAAACGACAGGCTTCCAACGAGAATGTTCGGTTTCTCGTAGGGGATGCCACGGTTTTTCCAAAATGCATAGTTTCGGCGTAAATATAAGTAAAATAACGAAATACTTAGAACTACGAGCGCTAACAAAGTCTGCGTAAAGTTTAAATGCATGTTAGCGGTTTGCAACATCGCGAGGGACTAATAAGAAAGATAGGTAATGTTTTTTTAATGTGATTGGGATAGTTATTCGGAATGATAAGATTACGCTTGGTGACTAAGGTTATCAGTTTTAGTTACACTTGCTCATCTATCTTTGGGCTGGCCATCGACTTATTTTATCTTTTATACACAAACATGTTTTCTAGTCAAAACATTGCACAGAAGAAACCCTTCGAGGACTCTGAGTTGTTCATTGACATTGATTATTTAATTTTAATTATTAATTTAATCCGTTCATTTTAAATTCGTAATTTAGAAATATAAATTAAATTAGAATTAAAATTATTTAAAATTCTATAAATTAATATTGTTTAAATTGTAAAATTAACATTTGCATGCCTATGTTAGGTAGAATATTACTGCACGTATCATAAATGTAAGAACTATGTAGTTCTCAAATTTATCATATGTTACATATATTCTGGCAAATAAACATCGTTAATATTTGCAGTATTATTTGTTATTTTATTTAAATTCTTTGGGATGGACTGATAGATATTATCAATACAAACCTGTTTACGATTTAAAACATTGCATCCGAAACCTTTCACAATATTTCTTTTTTTATTTCCTTGTACATACATATAATCTATTAATGTTATGTAGATATCAGATTTATTATCAAATTGGTATTTAACAATCTGTTATCATTAATTACCTGAGTCAACTATCATACATAAAGTTAATCCTGAAAGCAATGGAGCAGATCTTTGCTAAATAATCAAACCTTAATAAACGATAACTGCCTATCTAAATCTAGAAGCTTTAGTTACCTAGATAGGTAATCTATTCCTATCAGTCAACTACTTAAGAACTCTCTGAAGGATAGGATTCGCAACGAATACATCCGACAGAGAACCAAAGTTATGGACATAGCTCTGAGAATTAGCAAGCTGAAGTGGCAGTGGGCCGGCCATATCTCGCGAAGAAGCGACGGCCGCTAGGGCAAACGTGTTCTTGAGTGGAGACAACGACTCGCTAAACGTAGTCAGGCCCTCCGACCAGGTGGGATGACGACCTGCGAAAGACTGCAGGTAGATGCTGGATGCGTCAAGCTGAAGACAGGTCGCTATGGCGCTCATTGGGGAAGGCCTATGTCCAACAGTGGACTAATATAGGCTGATGATGATGATGATGAACTACCTAAGGTTATTTTCATATTTTTCTCACATGTTATTTTCTTTTCACTATATTATTTGTTCATTCAAGACATAGACACTATTCCCTAAATAGCATTAGTTTCCCAATAACCTACTTACAGCCTCAGCACATTTACACCGCTTCTCAGAATTGAACGGACAGGAAATTAAGGTGCCGACTCTGGCACTACACTGCCATTCAAGACCCCTCTAGTTCTTTTCATTCGCAGTTACGAAGTACAACCGCGGTTATTAAATGAATTATATAGTTCTCGTTATTTGGATAAGCAGACTCTACATTTTAAGTAAGAGATTTAGAAGTTGATTTCGACGGTGACCCTATACGATTGTCATTTCTATCAATAGTGCTTACAGACTGGTGAAACATAAAATGAAATGTATCATGCAATGATAGAATTCGTCATACATATCGCTGCAATGTAACATGAAAGGTATTGGCTGGCCAGTACGTACTTGTCTGATAGAGGCCCACCATCTACACAAAAACCTATAACTCCACAAGCCAACTCTGCGGGTCTCCCTGAACTTTCATGTTATTGATCCTCTGTTTTCTAGTTTTCTCTATCTGCGGCTTTATTGTTTTATAAATAGCTTATCTTGTCCTACCTAAATAATTTCAAAATTTTCGTTACTTTTATTATGTACTTATATGTATATTTAAATGTCACACTAATATTACAAATGCGAATGTTTAGATCTTTAGATGCTTGGATGTTTGTTACCTCTTTACATCAAAACTACTGAATGGGTCGGGTTGACATTTTCGAAGATATAGTTAGACCTGGATTAAGATAAAGACCATTTTTTATCCCAGAAAACCGCGTGGAGCAGCAGGCCGTAACTAGTACCAGGGACCAGTTTTATATAACTGGTCCCTGCTAGTACTTAATATAGTCTTAGTTGATCAGTCGATGTCGGGGTCACTCTGCTATATTTTCAGTTCTTTCCAATACTTTTGAATATACGTTATTCAAAGTTCATGACTAGGTACTTTATTTTCAAAGCATTTTTTCATCGTTACCTGCCACTTTGCATGCTAGGGAGCTGAGGACTTTGTAATTAGTACTTCAATCCCCTTTGCTGATAACTTTAGCTTGCTCGTGTATTTTTTTCATTGTTAGTCCCAACTTGTATACATAGGTGTTCTATCTAAAACATAGTATGATATATAATAGTATGACCCACCTTGGGTTTAAAGTTATTCTATGAATGCGATAATATTCTGTACGACTCTTGAGGTTATATTGTTGTGTTTCTTATATGTGGCGGAAATCATCAAAACGGCTAAAGCGATTTTGGTGAATGAGGTAGCTCCAGAAGAGATTTTGAAATGCATACTTTTCACGGTTTTGGGCTTATACAAACATAGATAATGACGAGATAAATTGATAATATCCATATTTCGTTTTCGATGTTCAACATCAAACATTGTAGTGTTTATTTACCCTTCTACGTTTGTATCAAATAATGAACCACTCGTTTAAACTTAAGGGTAAACGACGAGCGAGTAGTTCTCGGGGCTGTGTGAGCTTACTTGTAAGATATATAATATCAAATTTATTATGCACAATATTAAAAGCCTAAGAAAGCTAAGCTTCAAAATTTTTACGTTTGGACTCTAGAGTTATGAGCTTAACACTTTGACTGCGGTTTTTTTTCGACGACTGTGATCTTTTTTTTAACCTAAAAAATTCGTGCTGCCGCTCTACACAGCGGTTGTGTTGCGCCGCACAAGCGTTTCGTTCGAAAAATATTACAGCTGTGCTGAGTCACACAGATCTGTATTTTCTCAGCTGCTGCGCTAGTATGGATTTACGCATATTAAGTCACTTGTAGAAAACACATACCGTGTGATTTCAGCAGTCAAAGTGTTAAAATCAGCGAGTGAATCGACATAATGACCCGATGGCATCTGAAGTTCATGGCACGCAAATACTTCAGCTGGACTCACTCGATTATATACTTACCTATTATAGAGAGCAAAACGCCTTTAAATATAAGGAAGGTCTGAAACGGTGATGATTAAAAACGTTCCTTTGTTTACCGAGGAAATGGGTCGTGCTTTATCAATGTCATCTTCATTATAGCAGGTCGTTAGCCACGACGGCCACTTGTCCAGGGTTCTTGTCGGCCCGTCTGTCTGTTTGTAATTCGTACGACGTTCTCTATTTTGTTACTGAAAGCATTACAAGTAGGTACCTAATCATTAGGCTCTTTTATCTCGAGTACACTGCGCTGCTTTTTGTTTGGGGCTGTTTTGCATGAGAAATGACGAAAATTAGGCTGAAGATTGCTTGAGACCGGATATATTATACCTTATAGATTCTAAACGTACGCCCACCTTATTTTATAGGTATGTTTATACAGTGGCGTTTATTGACCCTTGACCTGACAGGTTCCAAGTCTCGTAATCACTACGTATAAAACAAAGTCAAAAAAAATCTAAACGTACGCCCACCTTATTTTATAGGTATGTTCATACAGTGGCGTTTATTGACCCTTGCAAGGGTACCTGTCAGGTAATGACCTGGATGACAGGTTCCAAGTCTCGTAATCACTGCATAGTATAAAACAAAGTCGCTTCGCACTGTCAGTATGTCTCTATGTATGCTTAGATCTTTAAAACTACGCAACGGGTTTTGATGCTGTTAGAGTAAGTTCAAGAGGAAGGTTTATAAACCATTTGACACATAGATTTCCAGGCGGGCGAAGCTGCGGGGCGGAGCTAGTTACCTGTAAAGGTTTTAGACACAAATAAAGTTACATTTATCAAATAATAGAAACAAATAAGAACTATTATTTATTATTATTTATAATAAAATCAATTGAGCTAACTGCAGACTGTTGCAAATAATCGACAGGTAGTTCAACTGATCCATAACAATACTTATCGGAAGCAACCCCAAGACGCTGTCTGCATTGCACCGCTGCAGCTGTATGGCAATGCTGATGCGCTGCGTCAAATACTCACCAGCTCTCAGGTCATGCGTCGCTTCGACCGGACAATGACGCTTAGATAATATATCTACTAAAACCCCAGAGACTCGGGACCCCACGGACCTAGGGTCCCGAAAATATAAATTCCTCTTTTAGAACATAAAATTGGTGGTTTTATAGAGAACAGCTTCAATATAGGGATATACATATACTGTAGTTTAAAAATATATCTTAGTGCCCTTAAAAAGGGCTACCTGCCTTTTATAGGTTACCCCACTGTAAATGTGCCTGTAAACATGTGGAATGTTAATTCAAACAATCCTTAATAATAATTAGAAGGTGGCGCTCAACGAGATAGCGAGCAAATTTTAGATTACCCAAAATTCGGAATTTCTCTAAAATTACCCAACTGTAATAAAATATCTTCGTAAAACTTGAATTAGGTATCCGATTTAAACTCGACAGCTTCACTGGCATACCATTAATCTCCCTAATTACTGAAATTTGAAAACGCGGGCCCACTAATCCTGAAATTTCGGTAGTAGAAACTAGTGTTTATTCTATGGCCATCAGTCCCGTCACAGATTAAACAATTACAGCTGTTCTACAAAAACCAACGTAAACACAGGTCTAAGTATCGTTTAGCTAAACAGGAATTATAATTTAAATTTAAACTCAGTGTGTCTAACTGTTAAAATTTAAATCGTCGTAAAACGAGTTTTGTTAAAAACGCGCTCAACAGATTGTAGATTTTTTTATTTTTTTTTATTATTCTTAATTTTATTTATCATTTTTATTTTATAATCAATAATGCTGGACAATTCACACAGCATTATCTAGCCCCATGGGAAGCAGAGCTTGTGTTATGGGTACTAGATAACTGATATACATAATACAATACATTGCATAGATAGATATTTTTTATTATACATAGAAAACGACCAGAACACCCGGAACAAATATCTGCAGATCGTACACACAATTGTTCCGAGGCGGGAATCGAACCCGCAACCTTCTGCGTCGCAGGCGGACCTTCGCCCACCGCGCCACATCGGTCGTCGAGATGTCTAACTATTTTGTAGTACAACTGTTAGTACCTACCTATGCCATCAACGAACGACATACTGCATCAGTTGCTCAATACGAACTTAATAAACTACTTAAAATCTTAAACTCTGATAAACTGAGGCAGTATTAAACATAACATTAGATTGATTGTCCGGTAACAAATGTATGTATCTTTACGTTACTTCGATACTTGAAAAATAAAAAAATACTTTTTGACGGATGAAAAACTAAAGACGTTTTATGTTCGTCTGCATACCCGTATACCACACACTTCCCAGTATAAATAAAATATAAAATTACTTAGTTTTAACTTCCATCGGCAGTCCCCCAAAGACTGCCCCGCATTTTTTTTGCCACTAGTTGGTAACAACTTCTATTCGTTCAAGTTAAATGCAGTCGTCGACATCGAATGCATTCTCCTCACGTTCACAGTTAACGTCGTCGTTTCTCGCGCTTGTAGACTGCGCGTCTGAATTTTTAAAACACATTTAATTACCTACCTTTGACATTTCATGCACGTCCCGTACTGAAAATACATACTCGTAGGTGGTATTTTATTCCAACAGATCAGCAGTTTGCTACTAGATTCCTATTTCCTATTCACAGTGGCATTGTCTATTCAGTTTGAGCTGAGAGCGAACGTAAGCTTATCGGATCTAAATATCTGATTCGAGTAGGAATATTTCAGACAGCTTCCAAGACCTTCAAGTTGAGGGTTTTCGACTAGGGACGAAATATTAATTATTAAAACATTCGTGTTGGCCACTGATATCGCATTCAGACATTAAAGGAATATTCTATAATATTAAATTACACAGGTCTGAGATTGAGCCTCCGGGGGTTTCATTATAATGTGGCCTGTTATACTAATTTGCGACACAACTTACCCTTATCATGGTGACTAAGGATACCAACTTTATCTTTTCTAGTTTCACGTTCATTAAAATGGATTTTATTTTCCTTAAGATCATACAAATGGATACGTCATATATAAAAAATAATAAATACAAAGTACATTTTTATATGTATATTTAACTACAAGCAGAAGACGCTCACTATCGCGCTCATTAGGAGTGAAGGCCTATGTCCGACAGTGGACTATTATAGGCTGATGATGGTAATACATTTCAAATTTAAACAAATTATAGATAAGCTTTAAATAAAGTGGTATTCAAGCAGTGATACGAAACCGCTCTCATTAAAAATATAATGTATTAATTGAAAACTGTAAATATCTTACTAGAAAAGGCAACAAAGGCCTGCAAAATGTTGCTAAAGGAATCCGGACGAGTATGTCGTTAACTCATTTATCAAAGTCGCTTCAATTTATTTATTTTGCTTCACATCAAACTAATATTTGAAATACGTTGGATGCTTGTTACCTCTTCACGCCAAAACTACTGAAAGGATCAGGCTGAAATTGCATACAGGTTGTTCAAAGCCTGAAACAAAACATAGGCTATCATCCCATAAATCAGATCCCATGGGATAGAAATAGCCTGAAAGATCACGTGCGAAGCCGCGGGCAGAAAGTAGTTTATTAATACGGTTATAAAAGCTTTATTTTTTTCTTTGCTGTTTTTATGCTTAGAGGGAATAAAGAGTGACTGCGAACCGCATAGAAATACCCGCGAAACATAATCCACGCAACGCTGGTCAATTAGGTCAAAGTTATCTCTAAACGCACTCCCTTATTTCTATATACCTTATGTGAAACGTATCTTTTCCACAAAAAAACGTTTCAATAGTTAATAGCTAAATAGGAACGTGTTAAGACCTCTTGAATTCTCGCATAAAGTTTTAATTGCTCAGCCGCTAAATAATCAGCGGCAGCCGCCAAGGTAAACAGATAAACGACGGCTAAGTCCCTCTGTAAGCCATCCCACATGTTCACACTTCACCGATTATTAATAAAAGCATTGTGGGTGCCGTACTAACGCAAGCCGGGTGACAAAATAAGAATAAAAATATATTGTCCTTTTCTGTTTAGGCAGTTGTCTCACCACCCCGGCGAGAGCAATACTAACTATCGGCTATTTTCTCGCTCAAGAAACGTACAGTTAGATATACATATCGTGTAAACAAAAGAGATGCATGTACAAATAGTTGATCGCTGACTGTTCACACTGCCCCGGGGAAAACTCGCTTCACTAGTTTGTCGCTGGGCGACAAGAGCTAGGAAAATAGCACTCGCTCATCGATCAGAAAACTCACGCCGAGCGGTCATTTCTCTACAATGCGGACTGTCGTTTGATCCGGCCGCCGCCGCGAGCGAGTGATAGCCGAGCTACACAACTATCGGAACTACGTACTCGCTCCCCGCTTCGCGCCGACTCGTTTCTACATTCTAGCTCTGCTCGCTACTCGTTCATCGTTCCCGGTGAGACAACTGCCTAAGATACGCAAAATATAAAAGTTTTGCTCCTAATGGCAAGATACCTGAGTTGTCATTTGCGAATAATGATACTTGAAAAATTTACTATAAAGGTTCCCAATGTTCCTATTCACTTTTATACAATTTATGCTGCAGCTTCCGAGGCTTAACATTATCATCATCATTACCAAATGGTCCTTTATTAGTTGACTGCTGGTCATAGGCCTCCCCTGCTGAGTCACTTAGAGGAAAATAGTACCTAGGTCGGTGTACTACCTACACTATTTCGCTCTAAAGGCAAGCAACAAAGCTTGCCTTACAAATGGAGAACCGTCAACAAATAAAATAGCATCATTCTATGATTCACAAATTAAACAGTGAAGCACTTTTTTGTATGATTTGCTTTTTACGCCACGCCTTGGTCGACTGGAGCCATAGCATCAATCTATGGTACCGTAGATTTTGATCTCACAGAGTTTTAAGAATTTTAGCCTTGTTTTGCAATCTTAGCTGCTTTATTAATAACCAAGGTAGAGATTTGTTCTCCAACTAAAGGGCTGACCTGGCTTAGTTTGCAAATTACTCAGCCATTGCGGTACCTATTCAACCTTTGGTTTGATAGGTAGGAAAAGTTAGCTGAAGTTGTTCGAAGTGTACTTTAGAGTTCGAAAGCCGGTGTTTGTATAGGGAAGAAGAGGGGTGTCAAAAACAGATGCAAAACTTTTTGGAGTTGTCATTTAATTTTAAAGAAATAAAACTAATTTTCTTCGAATTTAACCTGTCACTCAAAAGTAGTTATTGTATTCTCTGTGGATCTAGTTTTTGACAAAGAGAATTCAAGTCAAGTCGAATATAATAACGACGTAAGACTTGGTTTGATTAGGTTGAAAGGTCTAAAAAGAGTTGTCACGTGTTTCTTATCAAAATAACTCATTCGCTGTTGATTTTGCTAAGGGCTCTACGAGTTCACAGATTTTTTGTCTAAAGTTGAATTTCCAGATTTAGTTTCTTTTACTTTTTCAAAGTCTTCTCTCGTACAGAATATAAATAAATAAATAATGCTGGACAATTCACACAGCATGCCCTGCTTAGCTTGGGGCTAGATGATAGCCCCAAGCTAAGCAGGGCTTGTGTTATGGGTACTAGATGACTGATATACATAATACAATACATTACATAGATAGCTTTTTTTTATAATACATATAAAACGACCAGAACACCCGGAACAAACATCTGCAGATCGTACACACAATTGTTCCGAGGCGGGAATCGAACCCGCAACCTCCTGCGTCGCAGGCGGACCTTCGCCCACCGCGCCACATCAGTCGTCAACCCAATATCGTCCTACCTTCTTCTTTCCCACGCAGTAAATAAATAGCACATGTTCAGTCATGATTAATTGGATATCCACAAAAAGCCCCTCACGTGATGCTACGGCGTAGCGGCTTCGTAGCAGTTGCGACCAAATCGTTTAAAGTCAAAATATTCTAATTGTCATTTTATTCTATTGAAAATTTCGCCAAATTTTAATGAAAATATTCAGGTGGAAGAGATAAGATGCTAATGCCTAAGTATCGGATCTAACGAGACGGATCCCCGGTAATGAGATTATCGGGGCTTGTCCTATAGACGCAAACTTTTATATTATGAAATACTTAAATAAATCCTCTTTTTTACCCATGATATAGCAATATACCTCGATTTTACCTCTAATATCGGCCCTTTCTTCGGAAAAGATTTCGTTATTGTAATTATGATTTCTGTAAAAACATTGTATTAAGGGGAGTATAGATATATATATCTAATATATATATCTGAGATATATATATCTGTAATCTAGCATATACTCTATAGAGTATATGCTAGATTACAGGTTAATGTGACTTTCTTACGAATGGCACAATAAAGACGAATGTTCAGTTTTAGAGAGCATTTCCATGTAATGTAACCTTCTTTCGATGCTCGACACTGTGTTCGACGTAATGCTCACGGGCGGCGCGGCGAGTGAGCATTTACCGGTAACGTGAAAATTTTCTACCTTGCGTACATTTTCCCACGGCCCGCGCATGTCGTCGTCCCCCGTTATTCACCCGCGCTCGTGCCTATTTTCGATAATATGTTACACCAAAGGTAAATGTGCCAGTCTATATTCACCTTTAAGCCTTTAGGTGAATATACTAAGACGTGGAATTTCGGTGCGTCGACGTCACTGACGAAATTAATTTTGAATGAAAACATTATTTTATGTTCTAGGTTTTTTTTAATGAAACTTGAAATGTGGCAAGAAGAATAGAAAGACATTTATTTATAACAACATACAAAAGACACACTTATAGAATATGCAGGTATTGTATAGCGTTGTTATAAAGGCCCTAACTTAGCATAATGCTGGCTAAGATCCGTAAGATAGCCAGCGCTGGTCCGTTAGAACCCGTACTGGTGACGTCAGGAACAGGCCTACGCTGTGAGAAAAATTAAAAAAATATATGTGTTGTTGATGTCTTAGTGAGTGACATACCACAGCATCGCACGCGTTTTTTTTTATGGAAACGTTGAAAGGGATTAAGATATTTATATCACATGGGACCTCCCATGTGATATAAATATCTTAATCCCTATATGGGATAAAAAGCCTATGTTTTATTC
The DNA here is from genome assembly GCA_943735965.1 of Eupithecia abbreviata. Lineage (NCBI taxonomy): Eukaryota > Metazoa > Arthropoda > Insecta > Lepidoptera > Geometridae > Eupithecia > Eupithecia abbreviata. The sequence continues at coordinate 9,154,842 of OX030976.1, forward strand.
GAAGCTTAAAACTGCCTGTAAGCAATTCCAATCCGTTTCGTTAATCCGTTTAGAAATTTTGGCGTGTAGAGGTAACAATTGCCCATTCATCATTCCAAACTTTCGTGATTATAATCTTAGTGTGATTTTGTACATGTTTCTTACGTTATAGTTAAAATTGCAAGTTAATAAATACATACGTACCGTTAAAAGCCTGTTAAGAAAATGTATCTACGCGACGCCGTCCCTAACACGTCCTAATTGAACGGAGAGCTCGTAATGGTGCTAGAATGATATTTTAATAGTTTCGCAGAAACCCAAGCAATTAGTGACACAATCTTGACATTAAGAGACATTTGGCTTTAATTGCTTAGAAATGATCATTTTCAATTTCAATGTCTGCTTCCATAAGTATATAATAAGTTTTAAGTAGTAATTATTACTCAACTATAAACACTCGATATTTTGTATTGGAAAATTCACCAAAGTTCGTTATTTGACCCCTGTGTTCGTTCGTGTTCCATGATTATTAGAGTTATGTCGATAAATTTGGTTCTCTGATGGATAAATTTGTTCCGATTCCTTCAGAGAAACTCCGAGCTCATCATAAAGAGCTATCTCTTTTCATAGCTTGCTGAGCTACATTAATTTTTCTTTGCTTTTTTGTGCTTCCTCTGCATTTGGTTAAATTAATGTTAATGAGACTTTGAGCTTATAAGTAAACCAGCTTTTAATATATTTAACATGTCCCCAACGCTCAGTGCTAAAGTTACAACAACATTTTGACTTATAGTCATTGCAATATTTGCAATGTAAACGGATATTCAAAGTCAAAGTCTATAAGAAAGTACCAATTATCTTCATTTAGGTACATCAAAACCTACCTAGACATTGTATTTGTAATGAAAGTCACTGAAAGCAGTCAGTGAAGTTAATCAGAACAACCCGCTGGCTACCCATTATGTGGGATACAAAGGGACGTACGGAACTTTCTGAATTTTATCAAGCTTTTAACTACCAACTCAGAAAATTGTCTGATGCCGACTACAGAAGGTTAAAAGATAAATTTACCTCAACCTTTACATCTTGTGAAGACGTGACGTCTTGTATCATCAACTTATTGAATTGATTAGTTTATTAATTTATTACAATTGAATACACGCTTATTGGCGGATATTATTAATTCTTAACTTATCCTCAAACTTTGCTGACGACAAGTGTAAAATATCCGCCTTTTAAGTTTTTCACAAAGAATTAGTCACTACACAAAGTTATTTTTTCGGAACTTGATCAAATGAAATGTGTATTATGTGTATTATTAGACAAAAAAATATCTATAAAATCGGAAAAAAACAAGCATGTAACAAATAAAGCATGCATAAATTTCATGATTTAATAAATAATTTTTTATTGGTTTGAAAAAAAAAAAAAACGATTTTTATTCATAATTTTTTGTCTAATATTCGCTCATTTCGTTTGATCAACTTTCGAAAAATATTTTTTTATGTTTTTTGGTCACAACGAACATTAAAATACATCGATTGAAATTAAAACATTGACATCATACATGCTTATACTCGAATTGATGTTCAAAGAGCGAGTTTTGTTTGATTATGGGACTTGGTTGAGCTTCATCGGTTTACCCAAATGAAAATCCAATTCGCAGGAATCACGTTTTTACATTGGATCGATGTAACATAAATAGAACAAACGTGTTTCTGATATAAAACGTTCTTCGTGAAGAGAAACCACTCGCAAATCGTAGGTAATAATCGCTCCGTGAATTTCTTCTTTTGTGGCGCGGCGCGTGATCTTTTTGATTTTCAAAAGGCGTTGCAAAAAGTCGCATCTGATGAGCACTTGAGCTTCAGTTTGAAATCTCAGAAGTTCAAAGCTCCACTAATGATGCAGGGACTTATAGATACGTATATGTAATACGAGGTAATTTTACGGTGCGTTGGTACGAGTTCTGTTTTATTTTGTAAGCTGAAACACCGGGGAGAAATAGGTACCTACCCACTGCTGTACTTTTGCCTTTCTTTGAGTCAAGGACCTCTTTATTGAGACTTCAAAGGTTCTTATGACATCACAGAAGTTTTGCAGGTGGTGGCTCGATGTCCAGTGTAGTTGGATGTGATGTAATTATCAACTTTAACTTTCTCTTGAATTTCATATAAAATTAAGTTGTCGTCCAACTTTCACTGAGACACACAACTTCGAATCTTTAGTTCTCCGTAATGAGTTTGAGCTAACTTTTGACTGTCTTTAGCGATTATTTTACTGACGTTATGAAACTTCGGATTTTATTCGGTAGGTAGTACTCTATACTTATTGCGGTAAGTACTATAGTACTACAGTGGAAACGAAAACATCCGACCCTCGCAATAATTGTGTTAGACAGTGTAGTTGGTATCACTCGTACAATTCAGCCAATCAATACGGTATTAGTTGCCTTTCATAGCAATCAATGCTGTACAGATTGCAGGAATTATAACTCATACAAAATATTCTAACTCCTACTTAAATTGGCTGAGTAGTTTTGTTGGAATATGGACGTTTTCCTGGAATGGTTTATAGAGGAATTCTTAGATTCTTCATTGAATGTACCTAGTGGTATATTTTTATCGCGACCCAACTCAGAAGGACTGAAGGCACGACAATAAAAGCTGTCTATCAACTGTTCAATAACATTTTGAAATGATGGACAACAATGAAACAGAATACAGAATATATGTACATGTAAATTGCCACTCGTAGATCGGTGAGGTTGCATCAATAATGCCTGTGCAGGTAAGGCTCGGAAAATTCAAGTAGGTATGAATATCATGTTATTGCTTTCGTGCTGGTATTCCCATTGTTTTTCACTTTATATGTATGTATATAGGTGCATCAGAAAAGAGGATTTCTGGCTACAATGCAAGTATTTATGAAACTTAAAAGCAATTTCATTTAAATTGTATTACCAGCTTTATCGAAGGTAAGTTTATCTATCGTCTGACTAAACTGGCCGCCATCTTATTTCCCAGGGGGACAAATTGAAATATATTTCAATTTGTGGTAATAGCAGTGAAGGTAAACGTCATTGGAAGATGCGGCGATGAGATAGAACGGTGGTGTTAGATTGTAATACTCAAACAGTAAGTATTATTATAACTTTGTCGTACTTCAGTTAGCCCACTTGTCTCGCCACGAACACAGTATTGGAGATAAAGCTACTTGGAACATACTACCTAGATCAGAATAGTTAAAATGTTGGCCTCAATATTTTCTATCTATGTATTTTTGTTTTGATGGCCCAGTTCTCTGTCGTGGAACGATATTGCTTATCTACCGCGCTTGACCGTCAAGACAAGACAGCTTTTTCATGACTAAATGCGCGCAAAATTGGTTCATAATTCATTTCAGAGATTATGATATTTACAGTACAGGCATTTTGACAACCCTACTCCTGGCACGTTCATACAAAGCCGCACGTAGCTAATCTCACCTTATAAAATTCACAGACGTGTTGAAAATTCATGTACATAGGTACCTACTAGGCTATTCGCCAAAACAGAGGTTGTGGCGAATATCTAGTAGCCTAGTACCCACGTTGTGGCGAATACCTTGTAGTTTAGTACCTACCTACATGAATTTTCGACACGGGAAAACCCTCCAATTATTCTTCGTTAATTCGTTAAGGAATAAGTAAAAAAGAAATTAAATTAAATAATATTTATTATTATAACACAGTATTTACAACACAAATATCTTATCGTTTATTTATTTACAAAATCCCTTAAACTATAATGGTAACTACTTAAACACTACCTATAAGAAAGGATACATCCATCGGTCTTAATAATAAATCGGAAAAGTCTTTAAGGTTAAAAACTCAAGAGTTTAAGTTAAGTTCGTAATGTCGACCCTTGTTATTAAAAGAACACAACTGAATCTTATAGCTTTCTCGAGAACAACTTTTGTGAGCGGAAAACAAGTGAAACAAATCTGTTTTCTGTCTTAGCTTGAAAGGGAAGAACAATAGGAAATTTTGTTTGAAATTGTTTGCGGTGTTTACAAACATTTTAATTAAAAATAGCCAACAGGGAAAGACATTCTCACGTTCTTTTACGTTTCGTTTGCTGCTATCATTTAGATTTCTCTCGTCTTTACAGTTTTTCTTACACGGATGCTTTCCAATGAGCTATGTTATAAAAATCGGTCGGTTGAGCCACATGTTTGCAACAGTCTTCAGTTCGCTAAACTGTTTCAATTGTAAATACTAGTTCTAATTAGTTTCTATTATTTGATTATAACTTTGTTTGATAATAAAGATCTGGTTCTACAGAGGTAGCCTTTAATTTGCCTTTAGAATTTTAAAGCCAATAGAAGAGAAATTACAGTATCTATTGCTTTTTGTCAACACAAATGGAATATGTTTCTTTTTGTAAGAATTCAAACCAACTCCTATTCGGACATGTTGCATAACTAACTAAACCGGTAGCCAAAATTCAACTTTGGAGACTGAAAAATATGTGTCCATCGACCAAAACGTTAGATACGGTTTGGTCGTCGGGTCCGGTCCATAAAAGCATAAGGAGTCAAGTTAGCTAGATAAAGTACAAGTGGCTTGCAAGTCTTGCAACTGAGCGGCGATTCCCTGAATGTAACCTATTCCCAGCAGATCCGTTTCCAATAGAACTTAAACGGAGAGTTATCGACACTCGTAAACCCCAACTGCTGAGAATTGGAGACTCATTTTGCACACAAAACCCCTTTCTGTTTATTATTTGCGAGAGTAAGATAGGTAGGCAGGCATCTCACTTGTCAGATTTATTAACCAGGAATTAAACAAGCCCGTAACTGACTTATGTAAGTCAAGAAAACCCTCCTCATACGAAAACCTCTTGGCTTTCGTCTTTTGTTTTCATCGGTTGACAAACGTCAGAGTGAGCAAATAACACTGATATTCTTTTGTTTTCCTCGATTGACATAAGTCAGAGTGAGTAAATAACAAGGTATAATAGATTTTTGTAAGTAGGGACAAAGTCAATATTTATGGAGTTAGGGTACACCTTTCATTTTGCGAATGCCCCAGTTTCTATCAAAAAAGGATATATAAAATAAAACTTTTGTATTCACTTGTAATGACATTAAACTTAGTGAATAGCTAAATACATAAATCTTTATTCATAAATTCACTATTCAATATTGCAATGGTAAAGCAATTCCCGAAGAATTTATCTAGAGTGATAGCTTAGAGCCAGGCTTCTTAGTTCTAGTCCGATAGAATATTTAGTGCTTTTCGAAACGGTTGGTCTCTCGGTCAACCCCCAGAAACAGTCGGTCCATCCGACTGTTTCTGGGGGTTGACCGAGATAGAGCTGTAGTTTAGAGAGAGAATAGAATATTCATCATACATATATTTCAGTCCTTGAATAATCATGCCCAATATTATATATGTAGGTAACCTAGATCTACTTTTGAGTAATAAAATGAAGATGATGCAATACATTTTCCTCTAAATCACATCTATTTGCAGAATCTGAACTGTGATCCTAACAAAGTAAAACGCAGCAATTTTTGATCGACTTATTTCTGAGTTGATTCGGGAACTATAACTACAAATTGAATATTCGAGAACTTTGTATTGAGCTTTGCTCTATCACTGCAAAACCAGTTTAGTGTCAACGCTCTGTAAATATCCTGCAGATCGAAATACATAATGAACCTCATGCTAGGTGTGTAGTTTTCATTGGCTGTTCTTCTTGGTGCCTCCGCTGATGATCCTTAGGATCCGCACCGCCGGGGCCTCGAATGATATCGAAATGGCGAATGACGCGAGGAAGGCCATTACAGCATACCCCGCGTATATTGCAATCTGAAACAAAATTACCATTAGCGAAGAAATCATTACTGTTTGAGCTCTGGGTATACATGTTGTTTGGTATTGGGAACGATATCTTTTTTGGGAAGTTGGGGTGGGGGGTCATGGGCTACATATATCCGGTAAATGGTTATGTACAAATACTCAAATACTAAAAAGATACGTTTTAAGTTACAATTTAAAGGCGTGATCTTGGGTGTTTTCAAAAAACATTAAAAAATCATAACTCACAACTTGATTCATTGAATTTAATGGAGATGCCCATGACCCCATCTCCTCAAAAAATTATGCCAGTCCCAATACCAAACATCATACAGAGTGTAACGTCAGTCAGTCAGTATTTTGTCAGTACTCGTTAAATAAAAGTTTCTATTTTTTTACTTATAAATGATCTCAAATCATTATTTATAAAGGTACTTGTAGGTAAGCCAGAGGTTAATTATGTTCTCAGTTTTTCCATTATGCACTTTACATCTTAAAATCAATCTTGTGCATGACTTGCTATTTTCATGGCCATCATAAAAATCTGCTCTGACGATCCTGACCTATGTACTTACGTTTCTTGTCAGCTTAACGGATTTATAAATACTTAGATTTCAATTAATTAATAGGCACGTTCCTTATACAAAGGCCAAGATCGATCTTTAGAAAAATATTCGCTAGAGTTTTTACGATAGATTCTCCGGAGAGTTGAGAGAGGAAAATGGGTCAATGTGTAGCTTTGGTAAACATTCCTGTCTAGCGTTGTTGATAGTGAAATATATGAAATTTTGTAGCGCTTATATATGACGTATTTAAAAAACTATAAACTGACATCGAATTCCTAAACAAAGAAAATGGGTTTAAAAGTAAGTTTTTTATAAAGAATCACCGAAATCGGTTGGCGTGATCACAGAATAGACAAAAATAATTATATTGAGTTATTCGTCCATTTGTCGCGCACATACTTCAGTAAATTCAGTTAATTCAATTTATTCACCATAACATTATCACTAATATTGGCACGTCAATTAAATACTTCAGTACAATGAATACCTACTCTTAAAATAAATTGACCCCTTAATTACAATAATATAAGTATAAACAATAATAAATTATCACAAATTGACAAATGAGCGCGTTAAAAACTCGTTAATGCTATAAAATGGGTTACATACTACAAACATTTTTATGTTTGCTTTAAATTCCTGAAATAGAAGTATAGTTAGTTCTAGTGGTAACTTGTTATATAAATCAAGCTTTAGGGTTAAACCGTGTTTATGTGTTTTTACCAGTCTAGTAGTAGGTACGTGTAACTTTTCTTTATTTCTTGTATTGTAGCTATGTATGTATGTTCATCTTTTTGTTTCACTTAATGCTTATTTAAGACTTTTATGGTTTTCTCATGCATGCCAGTGTCCGAACTGGACCTAATTGAAATGGGGCCAAACGGGAAGCACCAGCTTTCAAATAAAGAATAAGAATCATCAAAATCGGTTCACCCAGTCGAAAGTTCAACGAAGTTCGTTCGTTCGAACGTTTCGAAGGTAACAAACATTAAAAAAAAAACAGTCGAATTGAGAACCTCCTCCTTTTTTGTAGTCGATTAATAAGTACTGTCTCTAGAATCTAGATGCTATTATTTAATTATTGGGCGTCATCTTACCCCTCATTTGATCAGAGGTTACGTGGCTCTAATAATTTCTTTATAAAATGAGATTCTTTGCAAAATACGAATACGAAACTAATGGAACGTCGGAATGAGAAGCATAAACAAAACTAGCTTCCATAGGAAACTCCAGATGTGATAAAGTTGGTCTGAACTCTGCACTCGGCTTCCGTCTTTCATTACGAACGTTGGTCTTTGATTGACGACCAAACTTTATAACCATTGTGAACTTGAGTAGGTATCGTCAAAGCCATTGTACGAGTCAGGGTATACTTACTAGGACTCTGTGGGAGAACGCAAGTTCTTTAGTAGGTACTACATACTTACCACTAATATTATAAGTTTGTGAGTTGTGTCGTTATAAAGACATTTGGCCAAAGTAAACGCCAAAACTACTAAATGAACCGGGCTGATATTTTGCACACATAACGATCCGGACCTAGAATAACAAATAGGCTACTTTTCTTCCAAAAAACCGCTTGCGGAGCCGCGGGCATAAGCTAGTAAGTTACTGACTGATTAGATGCCAGTACGTATTCATACATGTATAAATAAATATCTCTATTAAATTGTTGTCTGAATGTCATTGCTTGGTGTCCGTTCTCTTGGATCTTCCTATCATATAGTTTGTGAAAAACTAGTTTCGTCCGCGGCTACGCACGCGTTGTTTCTATGGAAAGTTTTAAGGATATTTCTATGGAACGTTTTAAGGATATTTCTATTACAAGGGAACTTATATATGGAATAAAAAGTAGCCTATGTTTTATTCAAGGCCACAAAAATCCAAACATCTAAACATCCAAACTTTCGCATTTATAATATTAGTCTGACTAAAACGATTTCAGACACGGAAAGGGTCAAAGTGGGGTTATAGGATTACGGATATTGGAAATCTGGACGCAGCATTTGATCGCTTAACATTTACATCTCAACTAGAGCGTGGCAACCATTTGTAACAAAATTGTAAGTCACTCACCCCAAAATTGTAAACCCTCAAATGTAAAGCAACCTTGAAGCGTAGACTGTACTCACAAATAGATGGTACAGATGAGACGGGATGATAAAAATGTGTCATAAAACTTTATTTCTTCTGAACCCTTTTCTTCGAAATCGGACTGAATATATAGTGAAGACGCTCGTCCCTTGTTTGACGTTGTGAAATAATTATTGGCTGCTTCGATAGTAATGTTATCAGATTTAGTATTTCAATATCGTAGTAATTTTTCGTGGTACGTGACCTTAATATAATAATAATAATATAATGAAAAATCCACACAGTATCGTCTGCCCGAGCTAACCAGGGCTAGATGACCTAATAGATACATATGGGATATATACAGATATGATGGCGCTGCTATTAAAAAGCAGCGAATCTTTGAAAATGGACCAGAAATAATTAAAATCAATGTATAAATAGTATTTTAAAAGTGATTTGTAATTTTGGGAAGACACTTCCGGTTATTGTTTATCAATTAATAAATTATAGAAACGATGTTAAGAAATAATAATAATATTTTGTGGTCGAATTTATTTATACAGACTTTATTTCAATACTCTGATTTATGTTTCAAGTAGTTATTTGAGTAGTACTAGCTGTGCCTCTTATAAATAGCCGTAATTGCAGAGATCAACCATTCTGTTTCGGTCGCTCCTACAGTAAAGAGCTCTAAATAAACTTGTCAAGAAGTGTTTGGTGCTTTCATTTAGTCGTCATGAACCCAGCTCTAACAGATATATTTATTTGTTTATAATAGAAAAATAAATGAAATATACATAGTACAGGCGATGGTTTCATAGCAAATTGAAAGAGAACTTTACCTCTAATAAAATTGTTGAAGAAGAAATCGCGATGTTAGAAATGAAATTATCAAAGAAAGCTTTCAGAAAATTCACAAAATGTTCAACATCACAAAGAATCACTGACCGCAAGGGAGAAAATACGAGTATTTTGGGAGCCTCAAGACCAAAGCAAATAAAGTTATAAGTTTCGTTGTTTGGTTTGTTCGTGAGGTATATATGTAAGTATGGCATAACAGAACCATGATAATGGTTTCTTATTTACCTTTGTACTTTTCTACGGACTTTATCAATTCCAGCCAACTTAAGTAGAACCCAAGCCAAAGATCAAAGTTTCTTTCCCGGGATCACGCGTCGCATCATAGCCTCATATCAAAACTTTGAGAAAGTCTGAATGCGTGACCAAAAGGAGTTTGCGGAATTCTATGGAAGAAAATATTTTGTGAAAAAGTGTTTCTCTCTGTTGAATTTCAGAACAAACGGATTGGTTTGTTTTGTAGCTATTTAATTTGAATTTGTTTCAAACAAACTCTAGCCACTATTTCTACCAGTGATATTTTAAGGACCGGTGAATAAACAAGCCATCGGCTAGTTAATGAATGTACCTAACCAACCTCCCGAGAAGAGGGTTGTCTGAATAAAAATAAAATCAAAAAAATGTAAATTGTCAAGGACAGACGTGCAGAATAATACAGTAGGTTCAAGGTTCAAAGGGTCGTTAGTGAAACGATCCATCGCATATTTGCATGTTTAGTAGGTATAGCTCGCGCCTCGACAGAATTTAGGCTGGCAGTTTTTGCTGCCCCTAACGTCGACTGACATGAAGATGAATGGAGGCAATAAAAACCCCAGATCGGAATTTTGTTTAAAATATGTTTCTTTTCCGACGAAGCGTGTCTGCAAGTAAAGAAGCTAAACGTTTTTGAAATGACTCTAAAGCCTGTGAAGCAAATAAACTGGCCAAAGAGGGTTCAAGAGATTGGGTAGCTTAAGACGGCAAACAGATAGACCGCTTAGCAATACTAAATATACAGTATGCTGCTAAATTAACCGGTTGTGTTTACATTTAAGTTTTATGGACAACTTCTACATTTTAGTTCCATAAAATCTTTATTGATACAAATGTTATTTATTATATCAATAATCAAGATGAGTACCAAAAACTTATTAGCTAAGAGAACTTGGCGCAGCCGGTACGATCGAATATAGTGGTAGGCTGAGTAGGTCTACTGAGAGCCTGTTTCTCGCGCAGAGTTGATGATAACAAGAAAACCAAACGAAAATGATCTCTATCCTTACCACAGAAGAGTTCTGCATGTGATAGGGTCCATCGAGCAGAAACGAGGTGTACATCATAATAGTCGGGTGCACGAGGTAGGCGCAGTAGGTAAGTCGACTGAGAGGCAGGAACCCTCGGTAGGATAGCGCGGAGTTGATGAGTCCACCATATCCAGTGCAGCAGGATATCGCCACCCAGGCTACGGCTACACCCCATGCTGCAAGTAATTTTGAACCATATTAGTAGGAGGTAAGGTTAATTATAGGTGATTTATCTTCGTAGGATAGTAAATGCCATCGAGCGCGAAGGATGTTAATAAGGACTCGATAATTTAAAAAAAAATGATTGGTTTACCTGAGTTTCGTATCTAAGTTTGATAGAATAGACCGAAAAAAATATTTATAGAAAAAGACATATGTACATATGTATATATATTCTAAAAAAGCCAGCATTTAAAGTTACAAAGTCAGAAGTTAGTACACAAAGAATTCATTCAAAAAGTGATTGTCAGTTAATCTGCCACAGTTATCACTTTGCTCACATCTGTGATCCAAACACTTCGCAGACGACAAAGGCGAGTATAAAGCGCTGGACGAATTCATTTGTCTTCGATTCAATAGATTTTCACTTGAATTCAATTCAGAAACAAAGTAGGTAGGTATTGTTCCAAACCGATTGGTTTTAATAAGAAGGGTTCAAAAGAATAATTTCTTATTACTCAGACTGTTAGGCGTAACCGCAATAAAAAAGGTTCGTGATTAATCAGGCGTAAAAGTAACCGATGGTCAAAGGGTCACTTGAAACTTTCAGTTCAGTAGATTTTTTAGAATTCTTCTTGTTAAATACGGAAATGAAATAAAATCTTACTCGCTTGTTCTCGCTTTGTTTATTATTTTTAAAGGTACCCTTTTCTTCTCTCTATTCGTGTTCTAAATTCAATAAATCTTATACATAAAATGAAGACACACGTTTATAGGTGCATTTTCGAGAGAACTAATTTCAAGTCCAATGTTTTATCATTTGTTTTTGTCAAAAATATCCTTGTTGTCCACCGAAGCTATATACAAATAAAGATTTTCTGATGGTGTTTTCCTAGACGAACTTTAGCAATGGCGCGGCAGTCTTAATGGAGTCTAATCATGTATGCAATACATATTATAGTGCACAAGTGTCTGCGCAAATATAGGTGCACTCTTTATGTAAACGCAACCGCGTACCATCAGTTGAGATTGTGGTTAAACAAAGGCCTTTTCTCGAAAAAAGTGTTCTGACACTCGGCAGTTTTTACTGTATACCTTACGCTTTACCTGTATGTCCAACACTGATGTAGAAAGCAGTCGGCCATATTTCAAAGAAGCCGTTGACCATGCTGAAGATGAGACTGCCCATGATCGCGAGTGCACAGGGCCAGCCGACCGCGACCACCCAGTACGGCATCTTGATCTGGCATTTAGTTTGGTGAAGGTACCAGCCGACCATCATGCCTAAAAATAAAAATACATTGGAAATTATTTAATGTAGTTACAGAGGTTTCGAGAAAGCATCAATCTACGTAAGTACTATGCACTGATTTACCCTGATCAATTCTACCTACAATTATTAAAAAGGCGAAAGCTTGTGAGGATGTGTTTCACGCGAGGCAATTGAATGGACACCAATTCCAAAAGTAAGGAACGGTTTGAGCTGATTTTCTTTAAAAGTTTTGGATCTTGAATAACTTATAAGTAGGTTTTATTTTATTTATTCTCGTGCGAAGCCTGCACACAATCACCAAAGTGGTACTTAGAACACATATGCGTGCGAAGCCGCGGGCTGAAGCTAGATAAGAGTAAGGTTCCATCCCTACTAAAAAGTTCACAAAGTGGTTACATTTAAATTCTTCTTAAAATGTTAAAGAAATATATTATTAAGATGAGTCATAAATATCGAAGATTGGAATAAAAGAAAAACTAATCCAAAACAACTTTGCTAAATGAACAATTTTACCCTCGCAAGGTTTAAGTCTTATAAGGCTTAGTGAAATTGCATCTAAATAATTTGGACAGTTATAGTAAGGATACGCCGCCCGCGCCGTCCAAAACGCAAATTACAGGTAGGCATTACCTTTTTAGCACCACTCTGGTTATTCACCTTTCAGAGGTAAAGTTTATCGAAGGTCTTTTAGCAATTCCAGCCATAATTTATAATGCTGTATCAAATGTGCTGTGCACACCTAGATATGACTAAGTTGCTTACACAAAGTGCTTGCATAGATCACGTAGTGTTCGTGAACTGACGGTGAATTTAGTAACAAATCAGAGATAAACTTTGCATTAAATGGAAACCTATGTGTATTTGTGAAATGTGTGAAACATTTATCATCCAACGCAGACCTGAATATCAAGTAGGCGTTGAACCCATGTTGTTTATTAGGTAGGTAGGTAGCGAGAAATGCGAAAAATTTCAAATCTAGATTCTACGTCTCGTAACTCAGCCACAGGCATTTTTGATTTGAATTATTGCTCAAAAAATACTTAGTTATCGGCTTGCTTTACTATAAAATAAAATATGGATTTTAAAAGTTTTTGTCTTCTTATCATTGAGGTGAAAATACAAGGACTCTCAACTCCCTTCTCGGAAATGACTCGATGCTCCGTACTTCCTAATAAGTCTTAAGAAAGAATAAGGGTTCACTTGAACCATCCTCGGTAAGCAATTTGAGAAGTTGAGACCCTCTGAACATGTAAATGAGGAATCTTTCAGCAAGGCGGTCGCCGGGTGAAGCTATGAATAGCCCGTTCCGTTTATCGCCTTACTTTTATATCCACTGACCTACAAAAGGTCTCTCCTACCCAGCCAGGGTTAATAGAAATGTTATAAATTCAAAGAATATCACATTATTATTATAAATGCGAAAGTTTGAATGGATAGATTTTTGTTAGGTAATACTTTACGGCATAGCAACTGAACGGATCGGGCCGAAATTTTGCATAGACATAGTAACCCCGTTACATTTTTGCAGGTACGGTTTCGGCAGGTTTCCGTTGAGTACATATAGTCTAATGAAAGTATTCACACTTCCTACATACCGTTTTTGCCAGATACCCCATCTAGCAAAAACGGTATGCAGAAAGTGGGAATAGTTTCATTAGGCGGAAAGCGGGGACATGTGGAGTTTTCTTACAAGATCGAATAACCGCTTTGATCTAATGCAATAAACGAGATGCAAACTACAGTGTGTGAAGACAACAATTATTGTTTTTGCGGAATCCAGTTTAACACCGTTCCCGTAGAACTGAATAGCAGCCGTGGGAACGGGGCGTACGAATGGAAAAACTTTATCTCATAAATCAGTTCTCAAATTATGTAAAAAGCCTTTAAACGTTTTCTTTTTACAGAAGCAACGCATGCTAAGCAGAAGGCTACTGACTAGTACCTTATAAATTCTCCACAATTCAATGTATTTTCTCTTTCAAAAACTGCATCATATTTTTTGCCATATATTATTACTCCAAAGTTTGATCCCGAGACTTAGTGACTATGAAAAAGAAATATCGTTTTGATCGAGGAAATGACAAGATTATTTCGTCGGTAACTTTGATTTGATTTCTACGTTAGTTTATTGGGGCCAAACCGAAGTAACATTAGGAAGGTACTCATTTGTGGCAAAACTAAGTACTACCTCTGATAAATAAAATTCCGACCGAGGCCGTTGAATCAAGAAAAATATATTGTATCAAGTGGACGGATTTAGGGACATGTCGTAACGGCTTTCAAAAACATATTTCCAGGAAATAACAGGAAAACTCGTAACAGATAACAACTTGTCTTGTAATACAAAAGCTACCAGAGAAGCCCGAGGCCTACACCGATTCAGGAATCGATAAAGCAGCGAGGCTTCTCTTCGTGGAATACACGGGATCCCAATTCGGAGGGCCAAGTCATTGTGTTAGTTTCCGGCCCAAAGACATTCTCATAAACTTATATCACTCAGTACCCTGTTCGCCCTGAATTCCAATATTATGATTCTTTGAAGTTTGGTCCTTGAACTATTTTTTCACTACTAGTCTGTTGTCCCGATTATATATTTTCATCCAATAAAACTTAGGTTACAATTATAAAGCACGTCTTTTGCTATTACGTAGTATAAGAGATATAAGTTAGACATGATACAACTGCAGCTACCTAGATGCCTTCTTTGGAAGGCTATTGTCACAATCAAAACATGGGTTGTTTAGTTTACCTGCCCTGTCCAAGCAACAATCAACTCACCGACTAGATAAGGGCCGATCCTAGACCAAGGCTTGTCATACAATGGGTCGAACATTTCGAAAGGCTCTTGGATCCTCGCCTTGTACTGATGCCACACGGAAATGTAGATTGTTGTGACCCACGATGTCACCATGACGAAGCCTAGTGACGTCATCGCGAATTTGGGATGCCTGTGGAAGGAAATATTGAATTGAAATGAAAAAGGTTAATGCGATACGCAGGGTGTTAAGTACATGTACTGATAGGATTATTTATGGGTGTTGTAAGGTAATGCCCTCTCGTCTCGCTCTGTTCTCCTCTTCTGTCTCCGAGGCGGGAATCGACCCCGCAATTACCTACGTCACAGGCGGACCTTCGCCCACCGCGCCACAGAGGTCGTCAATTTACATTGTACATAGCATGTATAATTATTTCAAGTGAGTATCGATGAAGGAGTACGCTGTTATAAAGTTGTAGAACAAAAATGACGGTGGTCTGACTTGCTGCGAGCTCGTAGCAATTTCGTAGCACGTAAATAAATTGACTAGTCCAAAGTGTTTTGGTCATTTTTTGGTTTCGGCAGTTTTAAAATGGTGTTTGGCAGCATTCGACATAGATTCAATTAATATAGGTTCAATGTAGGTTCCCTAATAACTTATTCATTTTATACATGAAATCAAATAGATTACACACAATATGTATCTTCGTAGTATCATAACACCGATTACGTTATTTTATTCAAACACATTACTGTTACATTTTTTACTCTATTTCAACACGGGTGGTTTAATAAATGTTGCGCAGCGAAATGAGGCTCTGGTATTAATGTCCACAAAGCTTTTAAAAAAATAGGCCATTTTTTCCTAGTCTCTTAAGACTGGGAATTACGCTCAAACTAAAAATGTCCCGCATTAAACTTAAAGTATTTTCTTAGCCTGAATTCTGTTAAGATCCGTTGGTAAAATTATAGTCTCTTAAGCCCTCAGCAATAACATTTTATCAGTCTTATAGAACGCAATATAACGTATGGTCTGGTCATAATAAATAATATAAACTCTAACAACATATCTATTAAGTGCCTTATTTGCTGTAAATAAATAAAATTTTATGTTTAACATATATATTGCCGTATTAACATTACTTGTGGGTAAAAATGATTGTATAGTCAGTTGTATTTTTGAATTTGTTGTTAGCAACATCATCGGTTATAATATTATTTAATGTATTGTATATACCTCTACTAGCGGACCTTACCGGCTTCGCACGGTTTTATAGTTTGACCGAAACCGCTGTACCGCTCCTTAGGAAAGTGCGACGAGGAAAAAAGAGCAAGAGTACGCGTTGACGGCAGACTGATGGATCGGAGCGGCCGATATCTCCCCCCCGCGCCTGAGGTATGCGACCGGCGAGAGCCGGTCGCATACCTCAGGCGCGGTACAGCATTTTCGGTCAAACTATAGTACGGATCCCTATTTAAAAAAAAAATATAATATAGCCTATGTCCACCGGGGATAGTATAGCTTCCCAACGGTGAAAGAATTTTTCAAATCGGTCCAGTAGTTTCGGAGCCTATTCATTACAAACAAACAAAAAATCAATATTTTCCTCTTTATAATATAAGTATAATATATACAGATTAGTCTATTGAAATAGTAGGTTAAAATTGTATCTTTTGTCCTCTAGTTCTGCACATGTATCCCCTTCTATAACTTTGTCTCTCTCCCCCAATAAGTTTTGCTGGAAGATAACTCGTCTTAGGGTTAAGGTAGCCTATGTCGTTAATTTTGTAGTTTTATGTTTTATAATCGTGCACGGAATAAATTAATAAATACATATTTTGATGTTTGTTTTACTTACTTGATAGAAAGCAACAGAAGTAAAATCCCGACCACGTAGAACTGCGTATCATTAGCCATATACCACGACCAGACCATACACATATCCTTCTGAGGGTATAAATTGTTTATATACAGCAAGTTTCTCCACCAATACTTGTCACAGGTAATATGGTCGTAGATAGCTGGTTCAAAAACTGTGTTGTCATGCGTCCATCGTAGTGCTATCTCGTTCAGGCCGATGACAAATGCGTAGGCTGGAGTAAGACGGACTATACGATAGCTGAATAACACTAGGAAGTTTTTCACCACGTAGATAAAGTCTGGTTTGCTGTAGCATCCGTTATTAGGCTTGTCGAGTAAATCCTCCTTGAATGATTGTTGGCTGATGACTGATACTGATAAGGCAGAGTTGGTGTAGCCGTTTAGGTTTTTGTTTAGCGCTCGTTCGTTTTTCTTTAGTGCTTTCTTGTCTTCGGTTCGGAGGAAGAGTATGGTGACCAGGATACCGCTGTGAACAAAAACATTGTATTTGAAAGAAAAATCAATTTTTATTTGGTATAAGACTTACACAGAACATAATAAACTTAAACTAAGAGGAGACGTGTAAGTGTGTAAGTCAAGTAACAAAATGACTCTGCCTCAGCATGAGTTAGATGACTAACATGCTAGCAACTAACGCTGGTAAAGCAACTTGTTGGTGTCACGGACTAATTACTCACTAACGCTTTACAAAGAAACATACTAACATAAAGAAAATAATCCAGAATACAAATAAAATAATTGCGAGGAACGAGAATTTGTGAATTGTTCATTCTCTTGCTGTACCAAGAATAAAGAACGAAATAGCGAAATATGGCTCTTTCAAATACTTTCATTTGTAAGGCGCAGTGCGAATTCAGAAAACACGTTGTTAATTTCTCTTTCACGTAATAAGCGGTCTGTTTTCCCAAAAGACTTGTTACAAAGGATCCGTAACAGATGCTATCAAGCATTTGCTGCAGTCGGTACATTTATTACGATCTCCATTATTACAACACCAGATGGACGGAGCGGCTCGTTGGCTAAATTAAATAGAAAGCCATATCTTAAAGAAAGTTTGTAAGATCACGGGTTCAAATTCTGTTTAGGTCACCATGGCAATTCGAAAAATAAATTAATAATGCTGGACAATTCACACAGCATCACCTAGCCTCAAGCTAATCAGAGTGTTATAAATGGATACTAGATGACTGATATATGTACATTATACAATACACGACATATGTACCTAGATAGTTATTTTTAATTATACATAGATAACGACCAGAACACCCGGAACAAATATCTGCAGATCGTACACACAATTGTTCCGAGGCGGGAATCGAACCCGCAACCTCCTGCGTCGCAGGCGGACCTTTGCCCACCGCGCCACAGAGATCTTCAAATATAATAACACCAAACTGATAGCCAGCACTAAGCCAGAGTACAATTTACTTTTTTAAAGTTTCGATGGCTTATCTAGGTTAGATGTCTCGTTAAACATTTTAGTGGAAGCATTAGTACATATATAATATTCATGACCGGTAAAGAACCACAAAAATCGATCCATTCGTTCGTCATAATTACCTGAAATAATGCTAATTTCTGACGCAAATGATTCATTATATTATATATTACATTACCCGTTATAGAGTCGATCCATCCAAAATAGTAGCACATTGTAAGCTAATTAATAGCTTCAGTTGAATGAACAAGTTAATTTCTGCACTGAAGGCCCAGTAGATAATTACACCGAACTGAATTAGCCAGCACTAAGCCAGAGTGCAATTTACGCGTTATCTAACCTTCCTTTTAGTTTCTCAATGAAATCCACCGCGAGAGAAATCTACAGTTTCAGTGTAAGAGTAAGTGGCAGTAAGCCAGGATCTACAAGATTAGGACATAAACTGCAGGGAAGAGACTATTTTGCAATGCGCTAAAAGCTTCTGTGGCTGGTCTTTTTATTTGACTTTAGTTGAATTATGTCCGTTGTGTCAGCGTCGTAAAGTCGTCTGCGTCAAGTTTTCGACCACGGCGTCGAGACCAGTTCCAATGACGACAAGCCAAGTGCAGTGCATGGAACATTATGCATGATACGTGCACAAGTGTGTACGCAAGCACAAATGCACTTTTTATTTTCTCTCGTCTCATTATCTATGTCGATGATTTGCGACGTAAAAATGAGATGCGAAGAAAAAGAGAGAGCCACTGCGTTCGAATTTTCTTAAAAAAAAAATTACTTTGTTTTACTTTCTTTACCTACATGAAAGAATAACTTAGCGTTGTACTTAGTTCAAGTAGTTAAAGGCCGTATGGCCGTAAAGCTTGCTCGTTAATCGATCTATGCTTGAGTAACGTTTTTCTATGGAATAAACGACACTCACGCATAGCATCTATGACTGAGCAAGATTTTATAATACGGCCCTTAGTCCCTATATTTTATAGTATCCAGTTTCAAAGGTTCTTTATGAAAACTATACTGGATAACATTGGTACCGTCTACTAAGCAATGTATTAGATTTGTTTCATATGTTTTTCGTAATTTCATTGTATTGTAGTAAAAGCAAAAACTTTTTATCGTTAGTTCAGAAAAAGCTATAAAAAAGGCAATGATACCAATTTGGGAAAGAAATACGAGTTATCTTAGTAATATAATGTTTCGACAGAACGTAAAGTACAAGAATGTATTGTAAGATATTGCATGTTGATAGAATTGGAAACAAGGATCTTTGACAATAAAATTATTTATTAAGGTTGATAAACCTTAAGGAAGGTCTGTTATCTAGTCAACCGTTAAAAATATTTTAAACCATGGTTTTAATTCCTATAATATAGACATTGTTTAAGGAAGAATACTTTTGTCAAGGAAATGCGCATGCACAGTCGTGGGTGGAAGCTAGTCATACTTTTATTAAAAATGCGAATGTATGAATTGTTTGTCACTATGTCACACGAACTTTTTATCCCATAAATCAGTTCCCATGGTATAGAAATAATACTAAAACGATTCCACATAAATAACCCGTACAAAGCCACGAGCAGAAACTATGTAGTTCTTTGTTTCCAAACAACTCACAAAACTCACACTGTTTGTTTCCAAACCACTCAATTACTAAACTCACAATCTTTCATTCTAAACAACTGACTTACTAAACTAACACTCTTTGTTTCTAAACTACTCACCAAACTCCCACTTCTTTGTTTCTAAACAACTCACTTACTAAACTCACACCCTTTGTTTCTTAACAACTCTCTTACTAAACTCACACTCTTTGTTTCTAAACTACTCACTAAACTCACACTTCTTTGTTTCTAAACAGCTATAACTAAACTCACCTAATAACGAAGAAAGTGTCAACGCAATAGGACGCGTTTCCAACCGACTGGTAGAAGAAACTCCGCTCGGTGATGACTCGCATCACCTTGTTGTCAGCCACGTAGAACACGGTCAGATATGTGTGCACCATTATCACCCATATCACTGACATGAACCTGAGAACAACAAAATATAAATACCTATATACATTCTATACAATTATAAAGATGGAATATTATGAAGAAAGGCAAAAGTTGTGCCGTTGTGAAAATGTTTGTGTGATGAGAACAACGCCAAAACTACAAACTAAAATTACTAAAAAGCTGAAATTTACTCATTAAGTTCTGAACCTGGAACGTATAGTACACGTCAGTAGAACTACGCGGCTTTTTTGATGAGTAGGTTGAATATTATACGCAGTGCTGCGCCGCGCAGTTCCACTGATGAGTAGTGCGCGTAGTGCACTCCAAACGTATCAAGAACAGGAATTGCAATAAATATGACACCAATCAATAGTGTAATTTCATTTGGTACTTAAGTTGTAAGTACATTCTTAAAACTGCCGAATAGAAGGTACCGCTTGAAGTAGCTGAAGGAAGAGACACTTTAGCAAATGACGTTATTTTACAGCCGATGTAACATTTTAAATATTTGTTGTCCGGTGTTTGAAATTGCTGCAAGTTTCTGTTGGTAATCTGTCGTCACTTCGTAAGCTTATGCCCAAGTCTCAGTAGGTTTCTATGAGTAAACCGCGCCATCCTTTCAACCGCAAGCTACCGCCGCCGGCCACAGCCCACTTCAACGAATTTAAAGTGTGCGGTTGGCCGTAATTCGTTTCGAAACAGATGAATTTACTGAAGGTAATCCGCAAGATATGAGTTTTAGGTTTAGCAATCAAATTCACATATAATATTAGATATTCGTGATTATGATGTTTGTAAATTATTATAAACCAAAACAAGGCGCCTCTACTGACCGGATTAATCATGCTATAGGCACTTTTTTCGGAAAAAAGCGAGCTAAACCGCGGGGTAAAGATAGAGGTTCTAAAAATTGAGTACCTGAGATTATTATATCATTTCATCCCACATATCACGATCATAATCGGATAGATTGACGTGGACTGGGCTAGCATTAATTGAATTAATTTCCTGATGTGCAGGCTAGCAATCTGATAGCCGCAGCGGGAAATTATGCTAGAGTAGCTGTCAAACGTGTCAACCGATATCTGGACAGGGCCCTGATCTCCTATTGAAGTGGTTAAGTTACCACAAACGTCATAGATGTCGCAAAAACTAATTTTACGAATAGGACAGCTCAAACTGTTGAATGCTCGTTTAATTCATAATGTTTTTTGGTCTAAAGACCTTCGTTTGACCACAATCTCACCTGATGGAAAGTGAAGATGTGGCCAACGATGTATCACGATAGTCTAGAAGATACCTTTTCTCTCTCTTGTCTTGAAGAGACCCAGATTTTAATTAACCGGAAAAACCGCAGCAGGCGGCTACAGCCCAGCTGTACGAATGATTGAAATAAAAAGAATGACATCATTTTGAGTGTCAAATTAGCATTTTTCTGTCAAATGTCAATTCAGAGAGCCGCAAATAATTAAACAACAGAAGCTCGAGTTAAATGATCATCATCATCATCATCCGTTGCCAGTTTTAGCCACTGCTAGGTCTTCACCTTCCAAAATTTGCATTGAGGTCCACCATTTGAGGCACATGACCATGTGTTAGCCGCATCTATTCTCGGAGGACGTCAATAGATACGAGTTTAAAACACCCAGCAAATGAAAGTATTACTTCTTTTCCGATTGGTTTAGCTTTCTAATCGAGAAAAGACTGTAGATTTCGATTAGGTAGATCGATTTGTTTACCTCATTCCATGAACACAGGTCAGCGCACCGTCGTTGGGTCGGTCCGTGCTGAGGATGGTTCGTCCGTTTGACAGCACGGAGAATGACAGCAGCAGCTCCGACCACATACCTGGGAATTACAAAATATTGTTAATAGGGGCGTTGAATATCTGCTGAATCTTCAATATTCTATCTGCACTCTACAGTCCTAAGTTTCAAAAGTCACCTCTTGTCTTATCTTTCTTGTCTCTCCATGTTTATAATGTAGGTATTATGATATGTACAGGCAACTTAAGGGCGGCCTTATCGCTGAAGCTTCCTCTATTCTAAGTATTTATTTCAGTCTAATGTGGTATAAAGTGTTTTCTATCTCTTGGGGCATATGAGCGGCCAGAAGTACGAATGTGGATTTATTTCAAAGCTATGAAAGCTGCAAGTTTTATTTGCTGTTTCTTGCCTTTCTCATTGTTCGTTGAAACGCTCATACTTAATGACTAAATAAAATATTTAAAATAAATAATGCTGGACAATTTACACAGCCCCAAGCTAAGCAGAGCTTGTGTTATGAGTTAATTACTAAATGTCCTCGACGTTTTAAGCATCGTGTATAACATATTTGTTTTGTTATGATGATGGATAGGATCGATGTTTGTTTTAACTAAAATAGGATATGTTTGTAATGTTTGCCCAAACATATAGCATAAATGGATAGCTCAAAGCTCCCTGATGATCCACTGGGTGGATCCGGATGGAGGAGGAGGTGATCCAGTGTTCTGTTGATGTTTACTTGACAGAAGGTTTTGCGCCCGAATGATTTATTAGATAGGCTAGGCGATAAGAAACCTTTAGAATACGTATATTTAGGTATAAAATGGTACATTGAAATTTTAAATGAATTATTTGGCCGTGTATTGATGCCAATAAGCTTAACGGTCAGTCATAATTAAGCGCTATCAGCTCTCCTAACTCAATTTAACTGGTTACCACGAGAAGCTTTTATTTGTAATTATTCGGCAACAAAATAGAAACTCGAATAACTTCAGATTTGTTTCACAAAGAGCTTTACCCAACCCAATACTTTATGAGTATTGATTGTCCCTTTTGTTCTGTTGTTTTCAATGAGTAGGAGTCGAGGGAAAACAGTACTAAATAAGATACTGAGCTTTTATGAATGCCAGGGTAAGACTCATAAAGTGTTCTATAGTTAAGTGTAAGTCACGAAGCGAGGTTTTAACTGGAGGTACCTAATACAGTATTGGTTGGTAGTTATTTTGTTTGAAACAAACAAACATAATGAATGTACCTAACTTCCGTTGTTTGCCGCGACCCAATAAACCAGGATAATTCTGCGCTAAATCAATACAGCCTGTTTACATGAAACCATTATTGGGAATTGGAACATTCAGCATATCTATAGCACAGCGCCTACCGCAGACCGCAGACAAAGGTATTATCCTTGTATGAAGAGGCTTGGAAACCGCAATTTCTCACAATGAACAGATATTCAGTGAATTATTTCTGAAGCCTTTGAATTTTGACGGTATTGTCTCAGTCATCAAGTTAATCCTGTATCAACTTTGGATACCCTAAAATGGTATTTAATTACAAAGATTTGACTGTATGTTAAATTACATTACAGGATGCCATACTTATTGATGACTAACTGATACCTCCCGCGTCGCACGCGGTTTTCCAGGTAAAAAGTAGTCTGTGTGCTATTCCAGGTTTACAATTAATGTACACTGTGCGAAATTTCAGCTCCATCGATTTAATTTTGTGAAGTGTGATGTGATTTACTCAGGCGTTTTAGGCAGGCGAGTTCGAACTAAATCAGAATGAAACTTTTGAAACTATGATGGTTATCAGCACTAAAGTCAATTAAAAAGGGGATATTTACCATTTAGTGGTAACGTTCGTAGCAAAAGACAAAAAATGAGGGTAGATCGGTATGTCTGCCCATAAAAACTTACTCGCAGTCGCAGTGCCTTCAGTTATTCCGTGATCATGGCGCATGAAACTGTGCCGAAATATTGGATAACTCAAAAATCAAATCGTGGTAAATATCCCGTTTTAAATGACTTTAAATCAGAATGGTATAAATCTGAACACCTATACGCGGGCGAAACTCGTAGAATGTTTGTAAACAAACCACCCCTACAAAACTTAAAATTGCGCGAGCAATAAAGTGATTTTATTATTTTTATACGTACTAATGCTTACAATTACATACATCTGAAATACGATAGCAAGCCAGTTTTGTTTTTTTGTGTAGTTGTTTGTTTCACATTCTAAATCGAATTTGGCTTGTGTATGTTGATAAACACACTGTATGCTTAGGCACTGGACCGTATCGCTTCACTTAACCAGGTGTAAAGTTAACAAGATTCAGGAGTCGCAGGTGTTTGGACAACGCTTGTCCCTACCACCTCAACCGTGAAGAGCACGATAATGGCACCCAGAACAAAGGGAATAAAAGCAAAATCTACATTCTATGTTAATACTTGATATTATTCTAATGAAATTCGAGATATTCTTTTATGGAACTAATGCTCTTTCAATGCTTTTGAAATGCAAATCGAATAGGTTGAACGAGTGCTAACGAAGCATTATTTCGAACAAAATAATCGCTATGGTTATTCGATATGTAAAATAGAGCTCATAGTTAGAATTAATTTTATTAGTCTAGACTAGAGTTTACAAATGGCCAATCATAAGTTTACTTTGTTTAAAATATATTATAACTCTTAAACTTAATGTATCTCTTAGCACAATAATTTAACTTTAAAGAACCTGGGCTCAATTATTTTAAAACAAATGACGACCTTGTTACACCACAAACAACTCAATGTAATAGAGTTACTATTTATTTTTTGACGTACATACTCAATATTATTTTATAGAAAATTTGATTAAATTTAATTACATGTACCCACTTCTCTCTTCACTTTGTCTCTCTCTCCCAATAAGTTTTGCTGGAAGAGAACTCTTTTTAGGGTTAAGTTCGCCTTTGTTTAAAATTTCTAGAATAAGTTTTGTGTTATGTGTTTCGTGCAAAAAGTATAAATAAAATAAAATTTGAATGATATGTCGCCGCGGGCAGAAACTAGTTTTAAATATACCCGTATTTAAAACTAGTTTCTGCCCGCGGCTTCACACGCGTTGTGTCTATGAAACCGTTTAAAAGTAATAAATAAATAATGCTGGACAAATTCACACAGCATTATCTAGCCCCATGGTAAGCAGAGCTTGTGTTATGGGTACTAGATAACTGATATACATAATACAATACATTACATAGATAGATATTTTTTATTATACATAGAAAACGACCAGAACACCCGAAACAAATATCTGCAGATCGTACACACATTTGTTCCGAGGCGGGAATCGAACCCGCAACCTCCTGCGTCGCAGGCGGATCTTCGCCCACCGCGCCAAAGTAATTTCTATAACATGGGAACTGTTTTATAGAATGAAAAGAGTGTAGCATGATGTATGTGCCTAAGTTTGAATCTAAACTTAGAGCTACATTTGTGCAAAATACAGCCTGATCCGTTCAGTAGTTTTGGCGTGAAGAAGTAACGAAGTAGGTAAGTAAGTCCATCCATACAAATCATATCAAATCGAAGCGGTTATTTGTAGTTAAAACATAAATAAAATATACAAACAGAAAAAAATCGTTACCACTTACAGAAAATACGACATACAACGAAAATATAATATTATTAAACTTAGTTTTAACTACAAAATGGTCCCAACTCAGCATATGCAGGTGTTAGTAAAAACACCTGCGCTACATACATGCATCTGACGACGACTTGATGACCTCTGTGGCGCAGTGGGCGAAAATTCACCTGCGACACAGGCGGTTGTGGGTTCGATTCCCGCCTCGAGAAAATTGTGTGTACGATCTGCAAATATTTGTTCAAGTGTTCTGGTTATTATCTATGTATAATAAAAATATTTATCTATGTAATCTATTGTTTAAGTATATCAGTCGTCTAGTACCCATAACACAAGCTCTGCTTTGATCACGCTTTGATGCTAGCTTAGATGATGCTGTGTGAATTGTCCATCATACTTTTTTATTATTATTTATTTATCCATGCAAATATCCAAACTTTCGCATTTATAATACTTATGAGTGTGATTTCTTATTGAGGAAAGGTTTGATTTTTTGTATGTTTGTTTGTAATTAATAGGCTCCGAAACTACTGGACCGATTTGAAAAATTCTTTCACCGTTGGGAAGCTACACTATCCCCGGTGAACATAGGCTATATTATGTTTTAAAAAGTAAGGGATCCGTACTAAAACCGTGCGAAACCGGGAAGGTCCGCTAGTCAGTTATAAGATACGTAGGGCGATAGTAGATGTATGTACTAATCTTACCGCAGGTGTCCCGCCGAAGGTCCTTGTCTCTGTTGTCAGCTGGCTTCTCATCATTCTGCACATTGTTATTGTTCTGCAAAGGTACATACATGCTATTATTGAGATTGTCTACAACAATAGGTAAATAAACACATCCATTTTATTGAGAATTCTCTACAATGCCCTCAAATGTTCTTTCGGTTGACTGGGGCCTAGCATCTACAACAAAACTCTAGGTGAGTTGCAAAAAATTATCAATAAATAAATTCAAACAAATTGTCGAAAATATCCTTTGTTAGAAGGCTTATTACAAAATATCAGATTATAAAGACGATAAAAAGTTTGGGACGAGTTTTGCTCTAGCTCGAAAAGTAACAAGATAACAAGGTAAGTTTGACGACCGATGTGCCGCGGTGGGCGAAGGTCCGCCTGCGACGCAGGAGGTTGCGGGTTCGATTCCCGCCTCGGAACAAATGTGTGTACGATCTGCAGATATTTGTTCCGTGTGTTCTGGTCGTTTTCTATGTATAATAAAAAAAATATGTATCTATCTATGTAATATATTGTATTATATATATCAGTTATCTAGTACCTACCCATAACACAAGCTCTGCTTACCATGGGGCTAGATAATGCTGTGTGAATTGTCCAGCATTATTTATTTTTTATTTAAATGTATTCTTGTAAGAGTTCTGTAAGGTATAAAGCAAATAAAGCATTTTATATTGACATTTGACTAGCAGTGCATTAGCATTTGAAATCATAATGTTGACTCTATCCCCTAAACTAAACAGACAAGTCTGTGACACTCTATTATGGATAGAAATGTAAAGTATGTATGCAGCTAGTGCAACGAAACTTGTGTTTTGCAAAAGGCTATATTGTGTGGAAATTTATGACACTACCACCAGGTTGAGTACCCGTTGTTCCCCGTCGGTGGTGGCGAAACACAAAATATTGTGAAAGTGTTTCCAACGTTCTCAAGTGTGCAATGCGAAGTGGCAGAACTACGCCAGCCAGTAAAAGCATATTGCTCAAAACAATTTGGCGTGTTTTAAAAAAAATATAAACCGACTTCAAATTTCTAAATAATAAACATGGGTTTAAAATTTAGTTTAAAAAAAGAATCATTGATTTCAGTTGGCGTTATTTGTCCATTCGTCGCGCTCAGACATATATGGTTTTCTCATGGATGCCATGGTTTTATGGTTTTCTCAGAATTGGACCGCATGGGAAGCACCAGCTTTCAAATAAAAAAAGAATCATCAAAATCGGTTCACCCAGTCGAGACAAACATTAAAAAATTACAGTCAAATTGAGAATCTTCTCCTTTTTTGAAGTCGGTTCATAATATCATTTTCGAGTTTTGTTTTGTTATGAGTTACATTTGGCTTAAAATATTCCTGCAAGGTCTAAATTATAAAGGCTTTAATAATTTCATCAGACACCTACATGAGACATCTAAACACAAAAAACAACTAAAAGTGGCAAAGGGCTCCCGAGGTGTGTGACCTTACTAGTTATACAAAAGGTTTCTACTAAATCCAGTAGTCCCCTGTAAGTGGCTCGTTTGCCCTGACCCTGCGTTGGTAAATATAACCTTTTTAAAGCCCTTGAAAACACGTTTAGGGCTCATAAATTATATTTCGCAATTATTTCGAGACTTAAAAGACTAACGTATGCAAGTTTCATAACATGAATAATTAAAACAATAAATCTAAATTGTTTTATTCAATGCTGAGAGTTATTTCAATTTAATGCTCTACCCAAGCGTGATTTTCACGTAAAAACCAAATTTACCGTTTTTAAGTTTCATATTTTATAAAATAAAAATACCTAGCTCTTTAAACCGAGGGCCCATTTTATAAACATGATAAATGACAAGGGTCGCGCGAAAATATAAAAGTTCATCACAAAATTATCTCGCCATTATTAATTTAATTTAGGACACCAATTTACAAAGTTCTATTCAGGCCCCTCATGAAACTGAGCAAGCACTATACGCATTTGAGGTATTTTATTAGTTTCTGCAAACCTCTCAACTTGCTTAGGAAGCTATAATGGGAAGCTTAGAATTTTGACACCTGAATATTTGCTAAGGTTTGATCTTACCTTTTGGGATTAAGTAAGGTAGCGTGGTACAGTACAATATCAAATAACATACACGTTAATTAAGTTATGATATATAGGTAGTTAGGTAGTGAGCTTCATAATTCACGATAAGATCTACCCTACCTATCAACTTTTCAGAATCTAACACCGTAACGTGTTAATTTGCCTAATGCGATGTTTAATTTGTCATACCTACATTATAATAGGTATTCCAGGTTATATTTTTTTACACGTAGGCCCGGGCCGACTGGATATGGCAACACAAACAGCCAGTTAAGATTTTGTAACATCGTACAAACGTCGTATGTTCTAAAAGCTGTCACAAAGGTACGGTACGAGAATGTCCGACAAAGTGCGGACAAAGCCACACATGTCGTTCGTTACAATAAAATTAAACAAAACGAACCGGGGTCTCGTTCAAAGGGTTTCCAACTGACGGGGCTGACCGCGAGAGTCAGCTATAGAGCACTAGCCTTTTGTTCTACTGTTTTTGGTCCGTAGTTCGATGCTGCTTGTACTCAATTTGATTCATGCATGAGAATTTCGTTATTTATAATATCCATGGAAGTTTTCATTAGCATTTTCAAAGATTCTTTGTAATTTGTCATACGAATAGCTTTTGCGAAACATATATTTTTTCTCTTAGGCAAAATCTTGGTTATTCGCGCCGTTGACTTTCAATTACAGGAGATTGCGGGATATCACTGAAACGAAATCATTTAAAAGCATTCCCTTATTATGATAACAGATAAAATCTCCTTTAGGTGCTCCATCTTCCCGATGCCTGTTATATACGAAGGTCCGCTTTTGAAAATTAGAAGGTCGAGTTAACAAACAAGCGTTTTGGGAAGTTATTATGGGAAAATAAATCTAATTTGAATTCCGCTTTTCCTCGATTTATTATAATTAATTGACAAAGCTTTTGTGTGGAAATTGGGGAAAAGGGGTCCAATTATTTTGGCACCGACAACGGAAATTATATTAAAACGGCTAATGCTTCAGGTGCTAGCCAACACAAGAAAAAGAAAAACGCATGAGCATAAAATATGGTAAAATTTGTATGAGTAAAAACTCGAATGAATATTCTACACAATGTGTATTGTCGAACCTTGATCAAACGAGATGTGCGGATACACGACATACATATATTTGTCGATAAGAAACAAAAAAATATACATGTTACCTATGTCAAAAACAAAGCCGATTATATTATTTTTTTAATGAAAACTACTCCATCTGGTTTATTCTTCGTTTCTTTTTGAGTAAACGGTGTATTTTATTCCTAGTAGTCTTATTGGAAAGCTCGATAGTCTACCTAGGTAAGAAAATATGAAAATTATACAATTTCAGTACATAAGACTAGTAATTTTATTTTTTACAAATATGCAAAAAAAAACTATTTTTATTTTATTTTTGATCTGTAACTTTAAAACTGGGTCATTGAGGTGTACTTTTTTCAATTTTGTATTAAACTCCAAAATTTAATATATATTGTATATATATTTTCTCATATATAGTAAAATACCCTAATAATTCACACACCACCGTAGCCATTTTAAAAAAGAACTTGGTTCTCCACGCAAACGAGAGGCTAAAAAATTACCTACCTGTGCATTTGATGGCGGTGGCTCTAACTTGTTAACAGAACGCATTTACGCTTCTCCGCCATATTACACGATCACGCAATGAACAGACCCCATTACGATGAGCTAAAAGGAAAACTCAATTCTGTCGGCGACATTGCTGAAACCACAACGCTGCCGTGACGCTACCGCATTATACCCGAAACCTCAGACATGTCGAGTTCAGGCATGGTGATTCCATGGGACTTGCATAGTTATCTTTTATATTTATTTGAAGGAAAACCTCAGGCTTTTAAATACAGACTAACAAATTGATTAATACCAAAAGCTTTGGAAGGTTTTCACGGATAGATAATAGAATAATACAATAAAAAATAATGTGAACATAAATTGACTGGTTTACATACAGCATCGATAAAGTAAATAAAATATTTAAGGCACAAACAATTTAAAAGAATGTTTACTGTATTCTGTTTTGTAACACTTTACAAAAAGAGTTCAATGTTAAACTATATTTTGACCATACAAGTAGAATATCTATGAAATCAAATTAAATATAGCAGTTGCGTGAAATGAGTTTCTGTAAAAAAGTTTTATATCTACTTCATGCTCTAGAAAAGTTATCCATTAGTGTGCCCAAAAGGGGTACCTAACTATCTAAGCAATTCTATTTTTACCCCCCCTAATAACATAACCCTTGAATGGATTAAGATGATCGATGGTAGTTATCACAAGTAATCCATCATAGCCCTTCCGTTGCTTGTTAGTGCATAAACAAGAGTTTCTTGTTTGAGTTTTGATATTAAAGGTTATTTAATCCTAAACGACGACTTGCTTAAGACTGCAGGGAGATGCTTGATGCGTGAAGCTGAAGACAGGGCGCTATGGCGCTTATTAGGGGAGGCCTATGTCCAGCAGTGGACTAACATATGCTGATGATGATGATGATTTAATCTTATATAATAATCACTGCTTTCCGAGGCACGGGTTGCCCCCCGAATTATTCATAAATAGTTATTAATTTCATATCAATTGTTTATTATACCGTAGGTACATATATAGATACACTAAGTGACGTTTTAATCTAACTTTACTGTTGTACATAATGTATTACTTAATTATTATTATTTATTAAATAAAACACGATAAGGGATGGGGATGGAGAAGGAGATATAATAAGAAGAAACAAAAAAAACAGTGTCTCCTTTTTAACACGCAAAACACATAAAAATTAACAAATTATTGGCTGTGAAGGGACTATAGTCATAATAATTCGGCTAACTGACTCAAATAAAATTAATCTATATTATAATAGAAAAAGCGACCTTAATCCAACTGTGAGTAAATTCAGGCTGATAAGAACGTAGGATAGGGGATAATGAGGTTGATTGTAATAAATACGTATAAAGATTAGCTTTATTATTTTGCCAAACATGTATCCGACCTAACATATGAAAGATAACGAACAATACACGGACCTCTATTAGTACGAAAATGTAATGATGGTTTTGGATTATTTTGGTGATATGATTATCTTTTTGTTATTAAAGTTAAGTAGGTTTACTTTGGCCCTGCTTTGGCTAACGATAAGGATAAAGAAAATATAAGACATAAGGGTGCATTCACATAGCGGATCCGTTTTTACACTCTTAGGGCCGTATTATTGAAAGCTCCTTTAGTCATTATTCTATAATTGAGTGACGCTTTTCCATGGCATAAACATCATTCAAAATTATTTTCCAACCTAACCTGCAAGTGGTACACCCTACTGTGTGGATTTATTTATAATTTAATAAGTCAGATATTTAAACTTATTTTAATTTTATCAGATAATTAGATTAATTTAAAAAAAACAATTATTTTCCATTACTTGACACTGGCAGAAATGTATCCAACATACACAATTGCCATTAACACTTTGAGTGCTGAAAACGCACGGTATGAGTTTTCTACAAGTGACTAATATCCGTAAATCCACACTAGCGCAGCAGCTGAGAAAATACAGATCTTTGTGACTCAGCAGAGCTGTAATATTTTTCGAACGAAACGCATGTGCGGCGCAACACAACCGCTGTGTAGAGCGGCAGCACGAATTTTTTAGGTAAAAAAAAAAGATCGCAGACGTCGAAAAAAAACCGCAGTCTAAGTGTAACAAAGAATCATCATCATCATCATCAACCATAGATTCAAGCAAGCTTTCATAACACGGGCCTGAAACACATTAATCTAATATCAAACACAAAAACAACGCAACGCAAGCCAAAAGAGCCGTCCGCTCCACGCCACGATCTGAACTTGATAAAGCTGTTAGCTCCAATGTTTTGTTATTGTTTATATAGTTCATGCCAGAACTGAACTGTATCTATGTATAGATTGGTTGTATCTTTTGGCTTTAGGAAGTTTCAGCTGTGCATTGAATTCCAATTTCAAAAGCACCATTTGTACAAAGGAAAGCAAAGCTGCTCTATTTACTACCTTGCATAGCATTTTGGGAATCCAAGGTATTTGATAGGAAATAGGTACCTATTGAAAAGCTAAATTCACCTTCCTGAAAGAATAAGGTCAAAAGTAAAAAGTTTGTAAACCTTATTTTATGTCTATGTAAGTTTATTATAAATAATGTTTGTAATAATGTGTTTCCTATCTATCTAAAAAATGGGCAGGGCATATTCAAAGATTAAAACCAAACAGATGGCCATATATAGTCACAAACTGGATACCACTTGACCAAAGAAGGAAAAAAGGGAGACCATCCAAAAGATGGAATGATGACACCACACAAGTAGCTGGAAAAATGTGGCCACAAAAAGCCAGAGACAGAAACCTCTGGAGATCTATGGAGGAGGCATACACCGCCGAAGGCGGTCCATATCAGGACATGACACAACCAAATATGACATAATTAATTCTAAATTCAATTCAATTCTTAAATAACAATATACCTACACGACTATTAATTCTTTCTTTTACTATTATTATTGTCTTAAAATTGTACATACTAATAACTATTGGGTAAACTAATAAAGCTGTTTTTTTTTTATTTATTTATATTTTATCTATCTAAAAGAAAGACTAAAGTCGTAAATATCTTTTCACACACCGTAAAATGGATCTCTAACCGAAAGCAAGTGATTATAGGCATGTTAACAGAAAAAGCCAAATTTAAATAAGTCGTTATGGGTTTTTTAGCTCGAGTTTCCTTGGTCATCTTTTTTATACATATTTTGAGATTCAAGATTTAAACTCATTGGGAGTATAGCATACCTTGGGAGTAATTTAAATTACTCCCAAGGGAATAAATTGAATTTTGAACATCAAAATACCTTTAGTGCAATGTTATGTGCATATGAGAATAAATGAATGAAACTGAAACTTTGTAAATTTTATAATGAACGATATCCGTATTATGAGATCTGCCTCGAAATAAAAATTAACTTATATCAGTAGGTTGAATAAAAAAAACTTATTCCGCGAAACGTAACCAAACTAACTCACAGAAAGTGTGAAAATAAGAGTATTTTCCCCGTGTAAGTACAAAGCTGGTTTCGTCTTGGGCGTGATTAAATCCCTCTCGCACTCAGGATTCTAATAACTCCTTGCGCTTGGGTTTCAATAACGCCCATGACGTGAGACACTGCTTTTCGCCCTCAGTGCATGATCTATATTCTACTATAATGATGTACCTACGTAATTATAATTATGTAAATAAAGTAGGCACAAGCATTTTTCCTTCTCACTTGTACACACTTAATAAACTATTTGTTTTATGAGTTAGAAGCTTTCACATAGTATGTTGCATTTAAAATTGTTCAGGGTAGAAAAAAGCATATTGTGACCTTTGCTTTGCATGAACTAAAAGCAGATGATGAAAAAAAAAATGTAAATAGAACGGAAGTACCAACAGGTTGTTTTTGGTTCTCACGTGCCAGCTCCAGGTCGTTTTCGTTGAGGATGCGGTAGCGCCGCTCGAGGTAGCCCTCGTACAGCGACGAGGCCAGCATTAGAACTATCACCAGGATTACAGCTGATCTGTGAACAAACATCATTATCAGGGCCTGCTAAACCTCCAGCTGAAAGATACATATATACTTTATTGCAGACTTAATATAAGAAACTATGTACAATAAAACTTAGAAATTAAGTTACAATTGGTGGTCTGGTCGCAAGAGCGATCTCTTCCAGACAACCATGTATGGAAAGGATCGTGGACAGTACCAGAAAAGTGCCTAGGCGGAGATGGCGGGATGAGCTTGACCTATACAACAAAGAGTAGGCTCTCCTTGCTGAGGACCGAGATGAGTGGAAGAAGGGGAGGGAGGCCTTTGCTCTGCAGTGGGACTCTCCGGGCTAATATAATAAATAATAACTAAAAATGGTTCATACGATACAGCCTAGTGTGGGAATCGTTGTTACTTCAATAAGTTATCTACTCTACGTACACTGAAATCATTTGTATTACCTAGTTATAATTCTGTTTAAGTTGCAATAAAGATTTTTTCACAGTAAAACATAACAAATCCGATTGGGCGTTATGGTTCAATAACGGAAATTCTCTACAACGCGGTGCAGAAAGTTTACAGCTGAACGAATTGCCGGTATTTTTCCTTGACAGCCAAAGCTTTTCTATTGGAACTTGCACGAAGCACACCTGGCGACAATTTACACTTAGCTTGCACCCAAGTAGGTTAGGTAGTACCTAACTATGATGTACCTTTTAAACCTTAATTACTCGCGTCGAAACGTTACACTAACGCTCGCGTGAGGTATATTTAACCCTAATTTTAAAGGTGATTTAACTTTACTAAGTACGAAGTTAAGGGGAGGCTGGTTAACACATTAATTGCCCATAACCCACATGGATATATTCTCTGCTGCAGCAACTCTTCGTTTCACACCGCAGAGAATGGGTTCGCTTCCTCAGCACATATAATTACATACTACTGCTGAATATGTCTCTAAACAAGGGGGTTTTGCCATCATGATAACGCTTGGCAGGAGGATTTTGGAGGAGTCGATGCATCGACCGCCATGGAACAGTCGGCAGAGGAAGAGTTAAGCAGTGGACGTATCAGTGGTGATGGTTATAAGTAGGGGTGTCTGTCTGGCGTCAACAAATTGTCAAAACCTTCCTATGCAAAAAACACTCTCACTTTATTGAGCCACTTTTTTTAAATTATAGGATGTCTTAGCGTAATTCTACAGCTCTTAAGGAAAGAAAATCTTAAAAGGAAAAAATATTAAATTATTAAATAATTATGAAATGATATACCTAGATAATATCTAGATATAATTATAACACTAAAGAAATTCCGTCTCTGTCTGTCTACCTAACCATTTAAGGCCTGAAAGGCTGTTAATAAATAGTAGCAAGGGGAGATATAGTATCCCAGGAGAGGACATAATGAGGCCACATTTTATCCCGGAAGAAGTCATAGGCAGAAGCTATAACCTATATGTTATTAACTTATTACAAACCTGTATTAAATATAATAAATACATCGTTTTATCTAGGCATTTTCATTGGCTAAGCTTAGGTATTGTAGATGAGCCCATAAAGACCGTTTTTAATATCATAAATCTACGGTTCTGAACAAGGGAAGATTATTTGCGTAGGTTCATACCTTAGAGTAGCTAGGATAATGAAGAAAGTTTTACACTAAACATCGCGGAGGCGGTATCTGTTTTATAGGTTGGATATTTTATATGGAGAGGTTATTTTAACATGTACCTAAATCACAAACATGCTCGTGTCGATTTCAATTTATCATAATAAATTTTTGGAACGGAGTGAGTGAAGCGAATGAAGTTCTTGGCAGTTTGGGTGATTTGGCTGTAAGGTGAAATAGTCACTTAGACATTGTTTTGTTGCTTTACAAAACTTAAATTCATTCAATTAACGTACATTTTGGGATTTCTAAGAAATCAGGAGAATCAGGATGATCGTGGAGCCATAATCCCCCTCAACTTCATCATCATCATCAGCCTATGATAGTCCACTGCTGGAAATAGGCCTCCCCAATGAGCGCCATAGCACCCTTTCTTCAGCTA
Organism: Eupithecia abbreviata; assembly: GCA_943735965.1. Classification (NCBI taxonomy): domain Eukaryota; kingdom Metazoa; phylum Arthropoda; class Insecta; order Lepidoptera; family Geometridae; genus Eupithecia; species Eupithecia abbreviata. Next base: position 9,190,787 of record OX030976.1, read on the forward strand.
GACGCATCCAGCATCTACCTGCAGTCTTTCCAGGTCGTCATCCCCCCTGGTTGTAGGGCGTCCTACACTACGTTTACCGCGCCTCAATTTCAACTTCAACAAAATATTTAGTTATAGTTACACGTACCATACCCAGTATTATTAAAACGTTTCAAAGAATTTCAACAAGACTTCTTATTTCATTTTTCTGTAGTAAAGAAAATGGCCTTTGGCAGGCAAGAATTAGCTTGTTTTTTTTCTTCCATAAGTTTAATTAATTTGGGAAAATGGCTGGCACTTCATTTACCTACCGATGTTTTAATTAAGCTAAAGAATACGCTCATAAAGCCTTTGACTTTTAAAGTCTTTCGTCGTTTATTATTGCAAGATTTTCATCAAGGGAAGGAAAGAAAGAAGGTAATGAAAATATGTTTTATTTGCCTTAAAACAAATAGTAAACGATAATCTGTTTCAAAAAATTAAAAGCACTACATTTATGTATAGTTCTCTAGATAAAACCTAGTAATAAAAAGTCGTTTCTACAAGTACATACGTTTGCCTAAACTTATACTCGTATGTCTCTCTACATGCTTAAGTGTCGTTATAAACGATGTACATATACCGTAAAGCAATAAATCACACTGATTGTGTGAAACAATGTTATTGCCGTAGGCGTATTTGCGATAAAGCATTGAAAATGAAATTTCGTAGCTATGAAACTCATATTTTGATTTCCCTCAAAAAGGTAAGGATAAGGCTCATACTTTTATAGTGCGTAAGCCTCACTCTGGGGGAAATTTCTAAGAAATTTAATATTGGCCCAAAAATTTACGAGTTTTTCGAATAGTTAGCGCATCCCGTACTGAGGGGAAGGTGGGTTCAAGTCCCGTCGAATTGGAAAATATTTTGGAACATTATTAAATTTCTTACATATCTAAGGCATTCGTATATGTAGAAACAGGAACTATAAATTGTTGTGTTAGGATTAAGTAAATGCAGTTCCTATGCTTTACTCGAATTTCTCGCTCGCTTTATTACCAACTGTTCTGCAAGGAAATTTATTACAGCGTAATAAAGCATTGTAGTGTACTTGCTTGGCGGCTGAGTAAAACACTTCCTAGCCTTTATGGAGCGTCTGGGAGTTTCAGATCTATTATTTATTGTGGTGGAGCCTTCCGCGCTGCCATTCCGCCGTGAAATGAAGGGTAAGCTTGTAAATATTTGTATTTAGACACAATCCAATGTTTGATGGTAATAAGTTATGGGCGACATTTTCCGAAGTACCCCATATCTCCTGTAGACTGTGTAATTGCCAGAAGCGTTTTTACTGTTAACTTTCTGATAAGATGGATTATAAAACCAAAACCGAAGCTAATATCATAACAAAACTTCGAACCCGTCAACGGGTACCTATCCATGAACGCCACTGTACAAGTTTTATCTTAGTCCGTGATTATCAGTAGTATTTAATGAGTATTTATCACGTTTATTTACCTATTTCTTCCGACGTTTCAATAGGTTTATACACTGTCGTGGTCACTGGATGAAAGGAGTACTGGAGATACCGCCTCTGCGAAGCGGGGGCAGGTTTATTTGCAACTACCCTTCTTCTACTTGAATGAAACTTGCTGCCTGCTACTGTTTTTCTAGCCAGTTACGTCCTTGTCTCTTTAAACAAGAGTGAATAGGTGTCCTCTAAACCTTCGTGATACACCATCGGCTGCATCGTCACTTTCCATCTGGTGAGATTGTGGTGAAAAAAAAGTCTAGCGACATTTTAATAAATGAGAATAAAAGCCGGTCGTCTATTAAAATCCATATGATGAGCATGCTTTGTATAACATATTACTTAGGTATACAAAGCTCGTACTGGCTGTAAAAACAAACAACATTTGCGATGGGTCGGCCAACATGTGGACAGGACATTAAAATGTACTACTGAGGGGCTGAAATGACAGGCCTAGCCTAGTTACAAACTGATATGATATCCCTAGTAGATACATCTGACTGTCATAAAATATACCACCAACCTAAAGTCGTAGTAGTAATAGTAAGTAGTAGTAATTGTAGATCTAGGATATCATTTCGCGAGTTTCCTGTTGCTCAACTGCGAATTAGTGCGAATAGTTGAGCCATGGGGCTTTCCATTTGGGCAACTAACATTTCCCGAACTCAATAATGAATTGCCCGTTGATCAATTTCTAGTTTTTGTTTGAATTTAGGATAGGTTTTTTATAAAAATATATTATACCCGCATATTCAGTGTTCTAAACCTAGTTATTCAGTGTATTCGCCACCGGCCGGACCACTCACGATTCCATCAACGCGTCAATGGCGCGTGAATGAGGAACGGTTAGCTCACGGCTCGAATCAACGCAGTGCTAGGTAAATCGACGCATGAATGCTGTGGAATCATAGACAAGATTGCCTCGAGCTCATTCTGGCATGAAATTCAATGCATTATGGTCGTCCTTTTGAAGATAAATGGATTGATGCGAGTGGCTCGATGAAACCCATATTAGTTTTAGTACCTACCCCATACCTCTTTATAATTGTTCGATGTCAAGGTAGCATAAGCGCGATAAAACCTAGGATAGGCAACTATGCACCTCATATCTGTATTTAATTATACCTGCCTACATTACGCTTGAAAATCTTTTAACGAAATCGATTTACTTATTTCATGTTTATTTGCTTGTTATACTCGTAAGTTTCATAAAGAGTAATATACACATGTCGAAATTGTGTTGCTACTTAGCACATTGCGAAACAAATTTATTATTATTTTACTTACAACTGGGTTGGAATGATTTCAACGTCCTTGCTTTCTAGAATAATCAACTTTGAGATTACATAAATACCAGTGTTTACTTTAAGTGCATTATAATTAGCTAGTGTATTAAATCTTGAGTAGGTAAGTACATTGATTTGGCTTATAATAACTTTAAACTGAATTTAAATGGTAATACATAGTTATACGCTTTGAATTGGTGTTGCCATGGCCTCAAAAATATACAAGTAATTTTAAAGCTGATTAAGTAAGGTTCATTTGTATATCGTTTATCTAGTACCCATAACACAAGCTCTGATTACCATGGGGCTAGATAATGCTGTGTGAATTGTCCAGCATTATTATTATTTATAATAAATATTGTTACATAATAATTAATTAATAATTTAAGATATTATTTTCATTAACAATGATGTAGGGTTTAATTGGACAGTGATTATGAATCTGTTGCGCTACCTGGAGATTGTTTGCAACGATCTTCAGTTATCTCAATGGCAAATACTACATAGTTATAATTTGGTTCTATTGTAATATTGTAATTTTCTTTCTTATTATTGATATTTTCTTTTTTGTTATCCGATATTACAGCTTCAGATTATTATCAACCAATTATCTTACCATCTCGCTGAATTTGATACACCTAGGTAGGTGACATGTTTCGCATATTTGAAGCTCTGCCATTATCTGCCCTAGATAGTTCCATACCTAACGTCCCTTACTATGTGTAAACATCACTAAATTTAACTCGATACTAAAACAAGAATTGCATGTTTATGAGTTTAAAGGCGAAGGCGACGAAGTTCCGACTTAACGCGTAAAAAAAAAAAAAAAGATATCATTGATTTCGTACAAAAAATTCTTAAATTGGGTCGTTCATCTCGGAAAGTTATGCTTATAGCTTTATTCTGAATCTAGTTCTACTAATATAATTATATAAAAGTATATAGTTAGTTGTGGTTTCCTGGAAGAGATTGATTCTAAGTGATAAGGCCACCCATAGTACTTGTCGCATAAAATGTCTTTTATTGTAATGAACTGCATCTGGTGTACAAGAAAGCATTTTTGTATTGTATTGATAAATAGAACTCTTTAAGAGTAGCGTGTCTTCTGAGGCCGGTGGGCACTCAATCACTACGCGATAATAATTCTTATTCGACACCAAACACGAATGACATCAAAACGTGGTCAACCAGCAAAAATTTTTTCACTTCTCTTGCTCAAAAAGTTTGTCATTATAGCGTAGCTAAGCGGTCTTAAAACTCGTGTCCACTCCCTAGGGACTAAAGTATTTTTTCTTTATAATTTTAGCCTGAAATTATCAGCCAATAAAAGACATTCGTCCTCTTACATAAAGACTCGACGCTTAGGTGTTCCATTTACAAAGAACATATAATTTTATTTTCGAAAATACTAGAACTGAAAGCGCCTCCTTAGTGTATATTTATAAGAAGGTTGATTCTTCCTCCGTGGTAGAATGCGAGGGTTGTGTAGGTAATTTGCGTTGCGCGTAACGAAGACACAGTTGATATTAAGTACCTACATATCTGCTCTAGCAGATACGTGGTAGAGGCAAGTAGCGAAGCTTTAGTTCCCGTCTACCTGATGCATGCCTTCCTCCAAGCGACATTACTTTGAAGTTCCGAACTAAGAAATACAATTTGTTTATTGTATTGTATTTATTTAACTCAGATAATAAAATCCATAGTATACATTCATTTAAACATTATAACATTAATTAAATCATAATAAATAATAAAACATTAATACATTGAATAAGATAAAATATTATATTATTGATTATGTTATGCTTGGTTGTGTTACTCGTGGGAGCGTAGCTTAAAATGGGACCACACATCTGTGCATTTTACTTGGAAAGTTTGCAATGTATTTCTCCTGTGTAGAGTGAATACGAGTATAGAGCAATGTATAAATAATTTTTTTTAAAATCTCGAACGTTTTATCTTCTGTTTTTGGAAACAATAAGTTACGATAACATCACCAATCTGTCGATAATGGACGCCTACTCTAATTATTTTCATCTGAAGATGCAAAGTACGACCGCAAAACTCAACGTGTAGCTACTCTCGGTTACTTTCGAAAGGGCCGTTTTTTGTGCCAGGCGCGAATTATGGAGCAGTGATGGTAGTGGCAGCAACAGAGGCGTGGGCAGTAGCATTCGCGATGCGGATCAATTCGGCCACATCTCGCTTAGACTAGTAGTTCAACAATATTAAACAATAAGTTCACACAATTTCGTGGTAGAGAAAACTCACCCAAGAATATGCACTTTAGGGTCCGCATAGACGTCATAATCGCCTGGCACGCGACGGATGCTGCTCGTCTTGATCGAAGCAGTGATGCCCGAGGCCGCTGCGGAGGCATGGGCAGTGGCCTCTGCTAGGCGGATCAACTCGGCCACGTCTCGCTTCTCGCAGGCCGCCGGCACGCATTGCCCGACCGTCATCAACCTGCTCTACAACACAAAATGCAGCGTTTCAGAAATGTGCCCAATAACATGTATATTCCTAAAGAATAAAACCTCCCTAAGAACATCTTTATGGAAGTCGATAGAAAATAGGATATATTTAAAATTTTGATTAATAATGTTGATTGATTACATTTTGGTTGATTATAAATTTTTATTGATTATTTATTTTGATTGATTATAGTATAAAATTTGAGTTTTTTTAAATATAATATGAAGAAATAAAAAGAAATGATAAAATAGGTAGGAATAGTGTAAGAAGGTAACTAGAATATGAGGTGACGTAAATAAGTCAGTACCTTGCACAAAATTAATACCATTGTCAAATAAAACTTGACCTGATTCCGTATTCCGTCCTGGAAAAGCAAGGTAAATTGTTCAAAACGGGTTCAAACGTCGATTTAAAAATTCACGAGCTCCATTATTTTTTGCGGCTTGTTTTATTAACGAGGTCCGAATATTACGTAACCTTTTGGGAATTTTAGGCTAGGTTATTCTGCAAAGCTAAAGAATACACAATGAATACCTTATTATTATCAGCTGAGACCAGATTTAGTACGGATTCGGCTTAAATTAAGTGCTCATTGATGAAAGGACATTCTCTCATCCGTGGCAGGCAAACCCTTACCCCTATTAATATTTGCCAAGAACCTCCTCCTTTGTCTCCGACCTTACTCATCTGCACTCAATACAAAACGAAATTTAATCCGACATTTTGAAGCCCAGAATCAAATAAGCTATTACTGTTATTACAGCCATTATTCTTTTGAACGCTGGATTAAGGTAAAATACCTACAACTGCTAGGCAAAAATGGACCCATTTATTTGGGTTACTTTATTGTCATTGTAGTCGTTTATTTCACTGGGTGCAATTTCAGCTGCTGAAAGGAAAGGCGGCCTTTATTTCAGTCAGTTAAAAATTCCATCGAAGGTATTTTATTTCTGAACGCGTAGATACACAGAACTTGGCAGGGGCATGTCATGTTTTGTTTTGGCCGTAACATAAATCTAAGACCCCACCCAAGTACTTAGTTTTAAAAAGTATCCCGAGCCTAAATACTACCAACATCAATTTGTGTCCCCTCGCTTTTATAATAAATCACCGCCTGGACTCCCTTGAAGGCATAACAGGGCCGTCATCAATAATAAATCATCGAGACTGTGGCTATTTTTCGATGTGAAAAATTTGTGACCCAAATCAGATTAGCATCAACCATTACATAAAAAATAAGCGTAAGTCAAATTTACTTGACCGAAGATATTTTTTACGTAAATGATAAAATGTTGCCTTATTTTTTCATATGCAGAAAATAAGACATCCGTATGTATTTCTGCTGAACAAGTCTTTGGAGATTTGTTCCCATGTCTTCAGAAAGTGTTTCATCTTTACACGATAATAATGCTTACATTCGTTCTTAATCTTACATCAACCTCAGATGAACAAAATAGTGGTATATATCTAGATATGTTAAAAACCTCATGGAAAAAAGTAATCTAGTGCACAGTAGTCTGAAAACTAACCCCATAGACATATCGTCGTTGTCGTGCGAGAAGTCACTAACTAACAATTTTGGCCAAAATTACTTAATGATGCCAAAGTATTTTTAAACCCATTATGTACCTTATAAAAATGTAAAAGAGCTGTTTTTATTTTAATTTTGGGAAATACAAGAATGTCAGAAGTACTTAACTACTTGTTGAGCCAAAAATCAGTCTACGAAAAAGTACTAAGAGTACTTAATTAATTTATTTCACAATCGTTTACTATAACCTTTTTTTAACTACTGCTCATTAAAGTTACTTAGTGACTATTTGCATACAATTGTATTCGACACGATCTTCCATAATGGCTCTTAGTTATTATTTGCCGATAAAAAAACTACAAATGAAATGAAATGACTTATCAAGAAAAATTACTTAAGTAACATGGAAAGTTAATTAACTAACCTAATAAACATCTTATTGAGTTTGCTAGAATTAACTAACTTACTTTTTACTATGTATCTCAGTAACCGTAAAAATATTTACAGAACTTATTGAACGATAGGGTGTATGGTAAAATTATCTATATTTTGTTCATAGAAATCATGTTTGTAACTATAAGCCTTAATGAGCTACACCGATTTCAAGATCAAAAAAACTTTGATCGCGATTATCTCCGAACTAGCTTTTTGCAATTAGTTACTTCTCGCTCTACAACGACGATATGTATAGGGGCCATTTTGCGCTAGAACTTTTATATTAAATCCGAACTTCACATATAAGCCACAGTTTATGCGTTTATAGTGTGTTTACTTAAGAAGTCTGCAATAAATGAACTTTGACTTTAGATTAGAGTTGTTCATTTATTAAAAAAAAGAAAGTCAAGCAGACCTAAGAAAGACAGACAGACCTTTTGTTCAGGTCATTTTGGAGAAATTACTCGCTCAAAAATAAGGCCAGTTAGAAACAGCAAAAAACAATATTTGAAAGACTAAAAGGATGGGCTTACATGGTTTGTCTCAGATGAAATCTGCAAATATTTGCAAGTGTCTAATGAAGAACAAACAAGATAACCCAACAAACGGATGGTTTGTAAAGGTTTCCCAAGACAGTGCCTATCAAATTTCACTTTCCGGTAACTATGAGTGGGTATTAACATTAATCTACAACATGAAACTATTATATTTTTGGTAGGTAGTTTGGCTGACAATCAAATAGTCCTGTCCTAATGATTTACAGTTTCTATTTATTATAAGAATCGATTTTGTTTATGAAGAATTTGTAATCGATTTTGTTTATGTTGCTCATCATTTTGTATTATTAAGTATTGTTATTGTATATAGACTATACCTAGGCGTCTAAATGTATTATTGTTTTGCTTCAGAATATTCAGTAGAATAAAATAGTATAATAATATTAAGATATAGTAATAATATTTTTAATGCTTTATTTGCTACTTGCCAACAGCATTACACGCGTTTTTCCGTGATAAAAAGTTTAACACTTACTGAGGTGAACTATTATTTTTTTCTATTTTTAATTTTCTCATGGAAAAATTCTATAGAATAATCGTTGTACTATATCATCCCGATAAAAAGCGAAACTTTCGTCAAGCCCCATATTCTCATCTCTATGTATTTGGTGGTCCTATCATCCAGATAGGATAAATTATTTCGTAGACACAGTATTAGTAGTAGTTTAACTATACCAATGAATACGGTAGATATAGTATTCATTGGCATAGTTAAACTCATGTATGTGAACTATACCAGTTAAAACATTTTCTACATAAGCTTCTCATCAAATTTATCCCAAGAATTTTCCCTGTACAATCGTCCTTTAAATTCCTGGTGGTATTTAGACTCATTATCAAAAAAACCTAACATCAAGTCTTTCGTTGTTTTGATAAATAGATAGAGAGTTCGTATGGATATTTCTGTATTTAGGTACGTACGTTTATTGGTAAATTAGCTTTTTAATTTCCTACAATACGCGAAAGAATTGCGAGGGGCTGAGGTAGGCTACTTCATACTAATAATTACAAATGCGAAAGTATAGATTGATGGGTGGATGGACAGATGGATGTTTGTTAAATAATTTTCACGCTAATAACCTACTTCTGAACCAATTGAGCTGATTTTGCATATGTGTAGCTCTAAATTTATAGTGTATATCAATCATAAATAAATGCAATTAAATTCCTCAAACAAAATTTTGCGTACTTAATATTCATTATGAATGCTTAATATACCTGTTTTGTGAGGGGCTGGTGCTGAAGGTAGGTTAATAAAAACTGTATTACAAGTCATCCAACTCCGCGGGTGTAATAATGATAATACGAAAACAATGAGTAATTATTGAAGAAACAAAAAATCTGTTCCATTCAGTACATTTCAATGTTTCTATAGACTCAACGAGATGGAAATTTCGATTTCTATGAAACAATAATGGCGCTAATTAGGCCTATGTCTAGCAGTGAACTGCTATTACCTATAGCTGATGATGACAGAAACAACGCGTGCGAAGCTGCGGGCAGAAACTCGTTCTAATATAAATGAAAAGTTTACTTGAGGAAGATGATGGTTATCCATGGTGAGGTTGAACTTGGCCACGTAGAAGGTGGCCGGGAAGGGTGGCGTGTGGTCGTAGTACTGCTTCAGCTGCAGATCCTGGCAGGCGTGGAGCGAGCCCAGCCAGAACTCGTTTCCGAAGAGGACGTTAGTCGTGTACTGCCCTGATGCGTCGTACACTGGGGACAAACAGAATCATTTATTTATTTATATAACTATCAAAGAAAGGTACACCTTTTATCTATAAATACAACATTCATATCATAGTCAAACATAAAAGCTTTTTTTTCAAAAGCGGTTAATAATCAACGCCGAATGCCAATTCGGCGTAATTGTAACGAAAAGATACAATATAAATACGCTTTATTACACATCAAACACAGAAAAAAAAAACAGTAGAGAACAAACAAACAAAGATACAGATGCACAATGGGCGGCTTTATCGCTAAGAGCGATTTCTTCCCAGGCAACCTTTGGATAGACACGTAGCTATAGTATAGGTACTGACGGTGGCATATTATAGACTAATGTAAATATAAATTATATATAATAAAAAACATACAAATACATATATAAATACTTGTATAAACATTAATGGAAATAAATACTGATTGTAGACAGTATTAAACATAAAATATTAACTATTTGAGGTCGAAGAAAGAAAGTGTTCATAGACCATATATATAGGGAGAGATTTAGCTTGTCTTATTGGGGTAGGTAATGCATTCCATAGTTAGCTATAGGAAAACAGCCAAATACACACTTGAGAATCCCGTACCTCCCTATCTAACTCAACTTACCCCTAATGTACCACACCGATAAAGTTTGGACGCTTAATTCAAAGAAACGGAAAGAACAAAGTCGTTTTTCATTTTTATAATATCCCAAGTACCTACCGAACGGTTTTGCAGTTTCTGGTTTGGAAACGGAACACTTATTTGAGTTGAAAAGTTATCTGAAGTGGTGCCAGCATAATCCCCTCACGTAGGTACCCATTTATCATGCAGTGCTTTCACAAAATGCGAACAGACAAAATTTTAAATCTATTTATTTGAATTATAGAACTCCGCATGTTGGGCGAACCATGGTGAATCCTTTGCTAGAAGGCTGGACTATTTTAGCTCTATAGTGGGTAGTTTCAAAACAAATAAAACTAGGGAACGATGACGTTTGTAAACGTCATCGTTTGCTAGTTGTAACTGTTAAAATGCCAATATGTGTAATTCCGAGATACCATTTCTATGGTGAAGCGATTAATTTTGTGCAATTAGGGCCCTGCCCATATTAAATTCCATAAATTGAATTCTTTCTTGTTTTAAAATATCATTTCTTCGGATGCAGTGACTCGTGGTAAGGTACATCGTCACATAAGAGAAGTTTGTTTAACTTTCAATAATCTTTGTTACTTTGTTTTTTAAAATAATCAATAGCACGAGCTGTACCCTCATGAGGCAGATAACTCGTTGCTTGGTCCGGCTACTACGCTCCTCGTCCCTAATAAACGCTTAAACTTAAATTATTAACGAATAAATAAATAATATATAAACGCAAACTTGAAAATAAGCTGTTCCGTATTGAGAACAACTGGCCATAGGTAACTAAATTACCTAATTGTATTGTATTGTATTTTATTTATTTCAGAAAATTATTCCATATCACATACAAAGAAATTTACACAGACAACGAAATAATAAAATAAATGCCTACAAAAAGCAACTTCAATTTATGTTTGACTGATAATGAAAAACATTATCGCAAAGTTATTACGGTAACGAAGCGTAAATGGACGGTCGCGAAGCTCATCTGTGGACTTTAAAAGCTTTTTAAATGGCAAAAGCCAAAATTTATTGCTATTGAAATAATTAAGTAGGCTAAAGAGCTTTATTAGCTTATTGCTTTTAATAGCTGAAAACATAACACGGAACATCAGCCATAAAAGGCGGGTCCATCTTGCCATGACATTGAAAAAGATCATTGCTAATATCGACATAATATGATATTGGCAATCGTAAATAGGTCAAGGTCATCCCATAATTTTACATGGATTTTAAAGCAATCAAATCAATAAAATTTCGATATTCTTTTTAGGTAAAAAAAAGGGTGAGGGGGAAAACTGGAATTGTTTCTTTTCGTTTCCAGTTGTTAGTTCCCCGTTCGAATAAGCCAATGAAAGTGCTCCTATAATATATATATATGTATAGTTTAAACTATTTTTTTATGTAAAGGTTTCTTTTAATTTTCAGAAATAAGGCAGATTACCTACGCTAGTGCCTACTTTCTGCACTCAGCAACGACACTCGGTTTCCGGGTTGAAACCGGATTATCCCTAGCCCGGTGCGATACCGGACGTTATTCCGGAATTATTAGCTATCTGCTGCACACAATTTCTAGAATTTATGAGTAAAAATGGATTAAGTATATTTTATAATTTTTTTAGGTCTCGCAAAAAATATAAATAGCAGCTAAATATTATTGTGTTACAAGTATAGTATTGTGTTACAGATTTACGAGTATAGTTGAAAAATAGGCACGTTACATAATTTATCAGATTTTAAAACATGCGAATCCCAGATGTGCCTATTTATTTAAGAGATGGCTTGGATACCGGGAAAAGGGATTGATCCCGTGAAATAAGCGTATTGTTACAACATGGGCCAAAAGGTAACGGTTGTAAAACAGTCGAGTTGCTACTAAATTATGCAGGAAAGGGCTCAGCAGCCGCGTAAAATCAAAATCGTGTTCACAACTTTTCACTTTTTCCTTTCTCTTGATGTGTTTGTTAATACATTCGAATCCAGATTTGCTCAACATATTTTTTTAAGAACTTAAAACAGAATAATGAAATCTACGCACGGAAAGCAAACACATGTATACATTCGTGTAATACACAAAGAGAATAATTTTACCTATTTAACAGGCTATAAAATATTTTAAAAGTTCGTGCAAGAAGGAAGCGGTTATTAAAAATACAAAATGATTTATTTGCCATTTAACTTATGAGATACGAGATTACTGGCGACCCCAGCACCAGGCAAGCCTGTGTCATGGGAAGCCCGTTTACAAAGGTAACTTTAGCGGTATAGGTTTGTTGTAACTTATACTGAAACTTTTTTGGGGAAGGTTCACTCTTATTAGGGTCTGTGTGTGTCATAGTTGCTTTTAGGTACCTATAAGACTACTATTTATTTACGCGTCCAATACTTAACTTCTAAGTGTGCGATATGTTATAATTAACGTTAATTGACAAGGTTGGATTTATATATAAAGAAAACTATTTTTAAATGTTGGTCAGCCTTGTGGTGTGCATTGTTTGTTTGAGCCAATCTTCTAAACGGCTGGACCGATTGCGATGGAACCTACACTTGCATTATCCTATGTTACTCATATGTATGTCATAGCTTATGTTATAGCGGATAACTTATGTGCCTTTTATTTTAGAATAAGAATTAGAGATCCGAGCAAAAAAAAAGCATATAAATGTTAATTCTACGCGGGCGAAGTCACGATCACAGCTAGTCATAACGATATTTGTGCTGGGAGAGCCGGGTGAACGTATACGTTGCAAAGGTTGTCTGGAAGAGATCGTTTCTAAGCAATAAGACCGCCCATTGTACTTGTCGCATGTAATGTCTTTTATAATGATCTGTATCTGGTGTACTATAAAGTATTTTTGAATTGTACTGTATATGTAAGGTTGACAACAACCCCTTAATAAAAGTGGCCAACACAAAGACTTCCAGGTCTCCCCATTGTCAGCGAATGAACCAAGGAGCATTAAAAATGTGCATAGCATTTAACTGTAACTTACAAAGGTCGCGAATTACACAACAGAGAATTTCGGGGACCCTTGTCAACGTCGGGTAGGCACTATAAATTCAACAGAAGGTGAATGCAAAAAGAGCGCGATTTTCAGAAGATAAATTAGGTAACTTTAGCTCTGTCTAGTGATGATAACAACTTGTAATATTATACTCTATCATGCCGCTTATCAAGATTTTAATTAACAAAAAACAAAAACAAGACGAAACTTTTATAGCGTACAATTAAGGACCTTAATCTGAACTTCTCCTAAGAAACATGCGTCAGTTTCAAGACGATGTTATGTATACGTCTGCCGGCAGAACCAGACACATATATTGTTTTGCTCGATTTGACATCCTGTAAAAGCCTGAGCCAAAGACCCTAGCTAGAGGCATATTTGAAGGCTCGCCTTTGCTCTACCAAAATCACATGCTCTATCATGTGGAAAAAGATCACTATCCTTAAAAACGATTACTAATTTAAATGTACGAAGTGTATGACACCCTCCGGTCACGTAGGATGACGACCTGCGAAGGACTGCAGGCAAATAATGCTGGATGCGGCAAGCTGAAGACAGGGTGCTATGGCTCTCATTAGGGGAGGCCTATGTCTAGCAGTAGACTAATTTAGGCTGATAATGATGATGATAATGACTTTAAATGTTAGATTATGGGATATATTTTAAATAGACCATTCGTTTTTAAATATTTTCCATCCTGTACTAGACAAATTTTGCCTGAAATAAAAAAATTATTATTGTTATTGCAATGTTAGCCGACCAGCAAAACACATGTTTAGATAGTCTTGGACTATCAAAACATGTGTTTTGCTGGTCGGCAGGTAGATAATGCCTCGGCATTTAGCCCATACTTTGTACCCTTTGTAGTGCAATGAAGTTTTAAATAAATATTATTATAAACATGCTGCTTCGTATAGGCCCGATGATGTTAACCATTCTAGTAATCATCTGTACGGTAAAAACTCATGGTCAAACGACCGTCGCCAGCAGTGGGTAAGCAGTCACGGCCGGTCAGCGGCCCACATCGCGGTCAATTTGCACTTGCTTGTATACCTACTTTTCTCGAGATGATTACGTAACAAGCGACTTTTGAACTGGTTCTCAGTCGGTCGCGATTTTCCTTACGTCGATAATTGTACAGCTTTCTTTTATTGCATCACCGAAGATGGTGATGAAATGAATTTGTTGAGTGTCGCTTTTGTCATAATAGGAATTAACACCGTTTTCTACTGGTAGAGTTCACTTAACAAGTTGGTCTATTGCTTTGCCCTCCATCACTAAAATATTAACCTATTTACAGTTTACATAATACATATTTATGCTGAGTATGTAGAGGCCTGCTTATTTCTAGCAGTGCGTTGTCTAGAGCAGCTTTAATAAGGTAATGATTCGGTTAATTAGTGAAAGTGATTGACTTAATTTAGAGGACCGATGTGTTAGTCGGAAGCTGGTCCGCCTGCAACGCAGGATATTGCGGGTTCGGTTCCAGCCTAGGGAGAAATGTGTGTACGATCTGTAATATTTCTTCCGGATGTTCTGGATATTTTCTATGTGTATAAAATATCTATCTATGTTATGTATCGGTCATCTAGTAACAAAAGCTCTGTGTCCAGAAAAAAAATATGAGTCCTAAAATAAAATAATAGACAGAGTACTAATATAGAGTCTCTTGCAGCTCGCCAATATAGAAATAGAAATACATTTATTTATAACAACCGTATAAACAGTTAAAAAAAATACACATTTATATAATAGATACCATGTACATATAAAGGTCGTAAATACACCATAATGCTAGACTGGGTATCCCGCAGTCAATCATGAACCATCTTACCGACTAACCTCAATCTCCGTTAGCTATCTATTTTGCTCATCGACCATCAACATGGTAACTTCGCGTTATGGTTGCTTCGCGTCAATAACCCATCAATGTCTATAGCCGTAGCACAGCCGTAACCACTTATTTCTGTGTATCGACTAATTGCTTTAAAACGTCCATTAAGCAACTTCCTTTGTTCATTGATGTGTTCCTTTTGATTGAGCGATTTGGATTCTACAGTTATCGATACCATTTATGGCACATTCTCTAGTCCCTACATACATATATGTCATTATTCTGTGTGTATATCTATGTACATTTTTCGAATTTTATTTTATTTTAGACAATTTTACGTTTCTAACTAACTTGCTTCAAGCTAATTTATAGTAGCTTCCATCCAACCAATGTTGCTCTACATATATTAGGCATATCCCCTGATAAGTCGTAAGTCAATTTCTAAGAATACACAACTATTCTAAAAATAAAATCTAGAATCTGTCGATATAATGTTGGTAGCAAGCAAGTCGTGTTACATTAAAACAACAAATTTAAAAATATGAAATCAAAATTGATCTAATAACGACACTTAGTTCAAAAAAATCAAAAGTTTTTTTATTTCTTTAGGCTTACAAATAACTGTAACTGCCAATGGGGTCAGCTAATGATGAACCCCACTGTACGCATTTGGTTAGTCCATTTTGCCACAGCAGCAGCCGTAAGCTTCTTCACACGGTGGATAGACAGACAAATTAACAGACGATATTGTGTGAACATGGTATGTTACAAGTGATGCAACTTCAATTGCACTGCAACTCGCTAGTTACAAACAGTGCTTAAGTGATCTCGATATTAACAAGTTGAGTTGATAAATATAATTTTGATTATATTATACATGTATAGACATGCTGTCTGTCTATGCCGCCCCAGCGTAGAAAAGACCAACTGTTGGCCTCTAAATCAAACACTCAACCCCCGCTTGCCAATGTTTTTCTTAGAGCATTTTTTTACAGACACTCAACGCTATGATAAGTAATAACTATATCTAATACAAGTTTCTTTACAACTGGTATCATTATGGCAAAGAATAAAGTGTAGCACGCGCGAGTTTAAAACCTAGCTGTCACGCCCTACAGCACACAAAAGTTGACCTTTTTTGTGGCTGTTTTGCAGCAGGACGCTCTATCTAGACATATTAACACTTTGACTGCGATTTTTTTTCGACGACTGCTATCTTTTTTTTAACCTAAAAAATTCGTGCTGCCGCTCTACACAGCCGTTGTGTTGCGCCGCACATGCGTTTCGTTCGAAAAATATTACGGCTGTGCTGAGTCACAAAGATCTGTATTTTCTCAGCCGCTGCGCTAGTGTGGATTTAATCATATTAGCCACTTGTAGAAAACACATACCGTGTGATTTCAGCACTCAAAGTGTTAATAACCAAAGCTACTAACATCCTTTAAATATGATGATACTTATAATTCCCAAATCCCGTAGATAAACATCTACACTACGGAATTAATAAAAGCCATGTCAACAAACAAGGCCGAAAGCCTAAATTTCAGCCTTACGTAATTCCACATTTATTTTTCTACAATGTAGGTAGGTGTAGGTACTCGTGTATTAATCAGAGCGATGATTGGGCGCAACACCAAACCAGTAGGTAGTACCTATAATCACTACGTCATCGAATTACCGCCTGAATGAAGCAATATCGCCGGCTAAATTAATCTTGCCTTATACCTATATACTGAATTACAGTAACTGGATCACTTTGTGTTAAAGCTGCATTCATAGTAGAGAAATTCTCCTCTGCTGAGTTTAGCATGGTATATGCAATGATGCAAACTATACAATTTTTTGTTTCCGTCCCTATATTTAGCGCCTTGCAGCGCCCCTATATACATATGTACAGAAAGAACTACTTTGCACAGTATGACAGCGATCTCATAAAAGGAAATGAGACAGATTTTACCTCGCTGGTCTTCACCATCTTACTGAAAGTGCTTATTTTGTTATTGTGTTTAGTCTAAGTGCTTATTTTGTAAGCCTATGGAAAAAAATGATTTGGAATTTTAAAGGGAATGAGATAGATTTGACCTCTCTGGTCTTCACCATCTCAATCCATTATATCAATTTGTATCCTACCTGGAAATGGAGAAGGATATTTTATATTCAAAAACTATCCAAAAACTGCAGGAGCTGGTTAAAAATAAATGAAGGTCTATTTGACCTAATCGTAAAACCCACACCGTAAGAGCAAGATCTGCTGAGATTATGTCACTGGGTGCCTGGGTGGGTATGCGCAAGCGACTAAGCTTGTTTGACGAGAAAGCGTCGGTCAACAGCTCTAGACAAGCGTCTAAGCGAAAATATTCATATTCCTATTAGTAAGTAGATGCCGGTTAATTGAGGTCACATTCTACAGCTTCTGCAACTACAACTGAACATTTTATACAAACTAAAGTAGGTATAATTTTTGGTAAAGGATATTTTTCTCAACACTGCAATCTTGGCGATCTAAGGTTTATTCCTTTGACCTTCATGTAACTATGATTCACACAATTTTCAATAAAATTATTCTTATTCTTATTTATTTTGGAGGAGAAAAGCTAGTAGAATTACGACAATGAGTCTAGAGAACCAAGAACTAGATGACCGCAGCATGGTTCACATGTGTGCATTTGTATGTATTGGCTCAATAGACTTGTTTGTAGACTCAAGCTGAAATTTTTTTCTCAAAACGTTTATTTTGTGACGTGTTTCATAAGAAATTTAGGACACATCACGTAACATGTTTAAATTTTATCTATGTTACGTGATGTGTTGAAGTGAGTGACGTATTTATAGCTTTATGCATATATTAACGGTCGCTAACGCTCGATCGGATGTTTGTCTAGGAGGGCGCGTCCACCGCAGACCGGTGCGTGTGAGTGAAATGAATCGCTTGCTTTCACGGGTTACTTATGAAATTCGCGATTTGCTCGTTATGCGCACTTGCGCAAGCGCATGCTCGGCTTGCGTTATGTCACAGGCGAATGCTTGAATGGCTTGATACTAGACAGATGTTTCTTAGTTTCTTGGTTAATTTGTCACAGTATAAGTAGATGAAATTAATTAATGGATAAATTGAATAAAGGTTTCTAGATTTTTGAAGAATTAGGAGTAAACTAATGTTACGGTAAAGCTGCCAACGACTTATTTTTCAAGATCTTTTTACTACATTTCGTAATAGATATGAAAAATTTTTTTTAGCATTACAATCTTGGCATTCAAATTCTTTCTACCAGAGTTAGTAATTAATATAACCTAATAAACGAGTAAATTCCAGAAATAGATGTATTTGACCAAAGTATTATCAAATAAAAAACGTCAAAGAATTTTTTCAGTACGTCTAGTTACTAAAAGTATATCTATGAACCTACCTACTGTTGTTATGCTTTGTTTTAAAATTTTACTATTTTTGTTACTGTTTTATTTATTTTAGCTTTAAGTGACCTATTTTTTAATATTTCTGTCTATATATACATAGTATTAAGTTTTATAATTTTCAAATCACTGCGCAAGCACTCTATAACGAAAATTGTCTTAAGTTATAGAATAATTAATTATCTTATAGATTGTATTTTATAAAGTTATACAAATATATAGAAAATTCTACAAAATTATAAAACATGTGACAATTTGGCGGTCTTATCGCTCGAAAGCAATCTCTACCATATATTATATGTTCGTGTTCTTCATATCTATGTATAAAAAATAAACTTGGAAAAAATAATAGGTGTAGGTGTACAGTTAACGAGGAAAAAGAGAATTCTCGATTTCACGCTTTCCATATAAACAGTCGTTTACCTATATAGAAAGCGTGAAATTAAACTTACTGTAGGGGAGCGGGGGGCTAGTTGTAACAATTTTTAGTTTTTTTGATGGGGAAGTCAAGATAACAAATATTCCAATAATGAAGTTATTTTATAGTAAAGGAAAAATATCCATTTATCCATAAGAATGATAATTGGGCTGGATTTCATAATGATTACTTAAAAAAAAAAAAAATTGCATACTTAGTCGCTTGTTACAACATACCCCGTTCTTGGGGCAAGTTGTAACTGGTGTGGGGCAAATAGTAACAACATAATTAAAACAACATATTTATAGAATTTCAGGCATTTATTGTTTGGTAAACAGAATTAAACATAATTTTAATTACGCACATTAACACACATTAATATAATGTTTGATGCTTACTAATAATAACAACAAATTTCTTACAAACGAATGATGCAACAAGTGTTTCTTTATTAATATTAAGAGATTTTGGTTTTCGCTTAATTTCTATTAGTTTTTCTCCTCTTCCTCTGGTGTAAATACTAATCTTGGTTTGGTGTATCCAACAGAAAGAGGCTCGCCCTTTTCATTTTTCTTAATGTATCTATACAGAGTAATTTTTTTAAATGGGACAGTATGGGGAAATCCGAATCTAAAGGAGATAGAGGAAAATTGTCTAAGAAGACATTAGGTGTTTTTTTATGTAAACAAATTTGGCTCGTTCAAATTTGTGGTCAAGCGTGAGTTGTTCTTAAAAAATGATAAAGTTGGTCAATTTTTTTTTTGACGTGGATCGACTCTGTTGCATGTAAGGATTATTTCATTGTTGGGAAAGAAAAAAATCTGAACAGCAGAAGTTGGTCAAATTTAATGAAAACTAATCTTCATACAGTTGGTTTATTACTTGAGTAAATGTTCGATGTGGCCGCCGTCTTGTCTTATGCAGGTACGAGCACGCTTCAAGACACTTCTAGTTGCATTTAACAGAGACTTATGGTGAATTGTGTTTAAAGTGTTGTAAACAGCATCTTTTAATTCTTGTACGGAGTTGTATCGGGATACATAAATTCGACCCTTAAGGTAACCCCATAAGAAAAAATCTAATGGCGTTAAGTCGGGCGATCGTGGGGGCCACTTTATCGGCCCATATGTACCCATCCAACGGTTTGGAAACTGCTCGTCCAAACATAGTTTACTTGCCCTACTGTTGTGGGCTGGTGCACCATCTTGTTGGTAGATTATCTTACCAAAGTTCCTTAAGCTAATAGTCTCATCCACTAAATCTGCAGCCATGTTCAATATTTCCTGATATTTTTCACTATTTAGCGTTCCTTGGTAAATTTTGATAGCAAAAATTCTGTTATGTAATATCGCACACCAACAATTAAAAGAAAATCGGATTTGGTTGTGGGTTTCTGTAGTTCTTAGCGGATTTATTTTTGACCAGTAATGGTTATTTCTCCTGTTGTACATGCCATTGTTCGAAAAGTTGCATTCATCAGTCCAAATAATAAAATTAGGAAAACATCTATTTCTAATAGTCTGAGCCACATACCAATTACAGAAATGTAACCTGCGGTCTTTATCTCCAGGTAGTAACGCTTGTACAAGTCGACCTTCTATGTAACACTTGTATTTATGAGCCTTCAATATCTTCCTTACAGTTGATTTATGAATACCGATAGTTTCAGCTGCTTCCCGTAACGAAGCTTTTGGGTATGCTTCAAAATATCCCAATACGGCAATAGTTATAAACTCACTATTGACTATTGTCGGCCTTTTACGCTTAGGCTTGAAACAGCCTTCCTGTCTTAGGTTCTTTATTAAACTATCAAATATCTTGCGATTCGGTACTACACGGTCAGGATAGCGTTCTTGATACCACTTAAGTGCATTATCTCTACTGCGATAATTAAGAAAATACGCCTCAATCAAATCAACTTTATGTGAATTAGTTAACGCCATGATGAATAAAATTACAAGCATGAACTGATTGGAAACAAAATCACAGCTGCAGAAATAACTTACGTTCCAAATTTGAATTCTTTTTTTTATAATTTCAAGACTATCGGTTGCCATGATGTTTACGAAGATTAAAAAAAATGTTCTTCTCTTGAATCATCTGGAGCTCTTATCGATTATCAAAATTTAAAAATGGAATAATTTTAAATATTTTTTTACACGCCTAGGCACTTGTAACAATATTAAAATGCGAATACTGCAACTGTATGAAGATTAGTTTTCATTAAATTTGACCAACTTCTGCTGTTCAGATTTTTTTCTTTCCAAACAATGAAATAATCCTTACATGAAACAGAGTCGATCCGCGTCAAAAAAAAATTGACCAACTTTATCATTTTTTAAGAACAACTCACGCTTGACCACAAATTTGAACGAGCCAAATTTGTTTACATAAAAAAACACCTAATGTCTCCTTAGACACTTTTCCTCTATCTCCTTTAGATTCGGATTTCCCCATACTGTCCCATTTAAAAAAATCACTCTGTATAGTGACACATGACAAAGGTCAAATATTTTTGCAGCTTGCCGAATTTTGGTACCATTTTCGGAAACTTCCCTTGCAGCTTGTTCGTAAACCTCTTTCGACTTAGCAGCCCTTCCCGATACTCGCTTGTAATTTCTCATCCTAAAACACAGAAAAAAAAGTTCTGCAATATGTAGGGATTTTGCCCAGCTGTGGGATATTGTATAATTAGGTATTTAAAAAACTATTTTAAATGTGAATAACGACAAGCATAGGTACACACTTACGTTTAAAAACATGAAGGGGCAAGTTGTAACATGTTACAACGTGCCCCGAGATGTCGTTACAACTTGCCTCATGGCAATATTTTGGACATTTTTGTTTATTGAAAAAAAATGGTATAATTTATCCAAAAGAAAATACTAACTTAAGATAGCTTAATATTTTGACTACATAAATCAATGGAAACTCACTTCAAAAAAACAATGCAGTAACCTAGAATCAAACTTTACGAACTTAAGTTTTTTACGTTACCTGGCAAAAATGGAGCACCTGCACACGACCACTCACTGCGCACTCCCGCACGATACTGACTGTGTTCACGTCGTAGGCCACCGTATAAGGACTTGATTAGCGCAAATTCCAACACAAAATATTCGATACCTGCTGAGTAATTAAACTGTTAATACTTGCCCCCGTTACAACAAGCCCCCCGCTCCCCTACCTATTATAACAAAGTGCCTGCCTATCTATTAAATAATCTTGAACGCTCCACAGAATAATCTCGTCGCATTAAAAACTACTTAATCCCAGCACAAAGGAAAGGAATGATGAAGAAAACAGCGCGGAGCCTGTCTCTTGATGGAATAACAGTTGCATTATTCAGGCATTAGCGCGCGACGATGCAGCGGCACGTCACCCTGATGAGAAGTGGTAGCTTTGGCCCGAGGAAATGTATTCATATAGAAACGAAACACAAACCGTCAAAAGAATGATAATTTGGCGGGTTTTAAAAAACTATAAAACCACTTCAAATTCCTAAATAATGAAAATGGGTTTAAAACTTAGTTTTAACACTTTGACTGCGGTTTTTTTTCGACGACTGCGATCTTTTTTTTTACCTAAAAAATTCGTGCTGCCGCTCTACACAGCGGTTGTGTTGCGCCGCACATGCGTTTCGTTCGAAAAATATTATAGCTCTGCTGAGTCACAAAGATCTGTATTTTCTTAGCCGCTGCGCTAGTGTGGATTTTCGCAGATTAGTTAACATTATTTTATTATTAGTTTAAAACTCATACCGTGCGTTTTCAGCACTCAAAGTGTTAAAAAAGAATAATTGAAATCGGTGGGCGTGATATTGAGTTATTCGTCCATTTGTCGCGAACATACTAATTTAAGACGTATATGGTTTTATCTTGGATGCCATTATCAGAACTGGACCAAATTGAAGTGGGACTAAACGGGAAGTACCAGCTTTCAAATTAAAAAAATCACCAAATCAGTTCCCCACCCAGTCGAAAGTTCTGAGGTAACAAACATTAAAAAAAAACAGTCGAATAACTTTTTGAAGTCGGTTAAAAACGTATATGAGTGTTAAAAACTCCAAAGCATGAAAGCAGTAGCAGTAGCAATTAGGAAAACAAGACGTGAAGCCTACAGTTTGCATTATTCCAGTAGAGGTACGTCAGCCTGATGTCAAGTTGCAATGGCAACCGCACATAATATCACCCCAAAAACATTAATAGCATGTTTCATTGCGGTTAGTTCAAGTGTGACTGACAGACTGCTTTGCCTCAAATTATAAGTAGGTACTAAATATTAGAACGGGTATACCTATACATCGCATTTATTTACCTATTTATATCAGTCATCCCGTGACCGCGAAAGTGTGTAAACCCGTTGAAACGTCGGGAAAAATTGATAAATAAATGCGATAAATATCCGTCAAATAGTTATAATTATGTGTTCAGATCGCGTAAGTTTAAAAATATATATTGTTTTGCCTCGTTTTCTTTTGAAAGTATAAACGTTAATCTCCTTTATCCCTCTTTCAAGCCACCACCTTACTTATACGAGTACGAATAAGTAAGGCCAATGAAAGCATAGTATTAAAATTACCTTTTTGAAGCGTTTCTCGATTTAGGTTAGTGTTTGTATAAACGAGTTTCAGTTCTAGCGAAGGAACGCTATGGCCCGGATTAAACAATCTGTCGTACCTCGGAAGCCAGGATTTAAACTCCGGATGCTGTTTAATTTGTCATCCGTAACTTGGATGATCTGCTGCAGGGTGAACAACCAAATTAAAAAGTAAAATATCGATCGATCGCTCATAGTGAAAAGGCCGGCCATTGTACAATTATATTAATTCTATATGAGTTTTTTTTTTCCTGTCTTACCTGTTTTATTTGATGTGCAATAAAGAGTAATTGAGATAAGACAGGGCGCTATAGCACTCATTGGGGGAGGCTTATGTCCAGCACTATCTGTGGACTAATATTGGCTGATGATGATGATGATGATGAAAGAGTAATTTGTAATATATTGTAAATATCAGATTTCTAAGGCTTAGGACGATTGTCTTAATAGCTTCAATAGAAAATCTTACTAAGATTTTCTATTGAAGCTATAATATAATTTTTCGCCTTTGTAGCTTTACGAATAAGATACCTATCGATCGATCGATCTACAATGCACGCACGGAACACGTCAGTACAAATATAAACTCTGTTACAAATATATACAAAAGTTAAAATAATTCATTTACAAACCGTAAAACTTTTAGTTATATCTGCTAAAACTAATTTTTCGTAAGGATTGAGAAATTCGCGTTTGAAAGATGATCTCGCCATTTAAGGTCTCTGCTTATTAGCAGAAAATAAATTTAGTATCGAGCTTTTACTTACGTAAAAGCTCGACGTTTTAAGTACCTACTAAACTTTTGCAATTTGTTGACATTTTATCGATTTATCCCCGTCGTATCAAAAACACCTTATTTCTAATTTGATAATAATAATTTATAGTATTTAATTTGCCATGTCTAAGTGTGTCTTATTAGGTAGCTTATTTAAGTAGTTTTGTATTGCATGCAATGTATTAAGTTTTTATTCTTTGTTTTTTTTTACTTCTCTATTACTGTTTGTTTGTGCTCTACAAACTCTTTGTATAATATATCTTTTTCTCCATCCCTAGTTACCTGGAAGAAATCGCTTTAAGCGATAAGGCCGCCTATTGTACTATTATTATCTAAGATTTAGATATAAGGTGTTATTTTGGGTACAATAAAGTGTTCATTCATAAAGAAATAAAGGTTTTGAACTCTGAAATCTTTTGTCATTTTTCGTCTTTTGTCAGATTTGTCAACGTGAACATGATCGTTCCTACGCGTAGGAAAAGTTTAGGGTAAATAAAAACACGATAAATACCAAATAAATAAATCGTTAACACATTGAGTGCTGAAAACGCACGGTATGAGTTTTCTACAAGCGACTAATATCCGTAAATCCACACTAGCGCAGCGGCTGAGAAAATACAGATCTTTGTGACTCAGCAGAGCTGTAATATGTTTCGAACGAAACGCATGTGCGGCGCAACACAACCGCTGTGTAGAGCGGCAGCACGAATTTTTTAGGTAAAAAAAAAGATCGCAGTCGTCGAAAAAAAACCGCAGTCAAAGTGTTAACGCTTATCAAACTAACTTAATAATACGCAATCCAAGCATTTTACCTATCACTGGTTGCAAAAACTAGGTCAACTAGAATTTCATTCATAAATGTTAAAATGTCTCTTGCTTCGCTCCGTAACTTGTGATGCAATGATTAGGTAGGTTCTTACCTACTTCCACTGTCTAAGGTACCTACGTACACTGAGTGGAAAAGTTACCGACCTTTGTGGCGCGGTGGGCGAAGGGCCTGCGACGCAGGAGGTTGCGGGTTCTATTCCCGTCTCCAGAGAAAAGTTTGTACAATCTGCAGATATTTGTTTTTATTTTTTATTATACATAGAAAACGACCAGACGGTCTGGTGGTTTTCGAAAAAATATCTATCTATGTATTATGTATAACAGTTATCTAGTACCCATAACACAAGCTCAGCTTAGCTATTTATTTATCTTCTAAAGGCTTGAATTTTCGTCAGGTGAGGTAAGTAAGGAGAATAAAGAAAGCCCACCGTGTACAAGCCCTAAATAGTAAAATGAAAGTGAGAAAGTGACCACTTACTGTTTTTGTGGAAGACCTTGACTTGCATATTGTAGTAACTTTCACTCCGAGGTCAGTGTTTTATAAATTTTCTGGATCTAGACTAATATTACAAATACAGAAGTTAAGTTGGATGGATGGATGTTTCTCAAGTCACACTTTTTTTGCTATACGCCTCAAATCAGACAAACTACTTTTTTAACCCATGGGTATTGCTTTATGGGGTCATAAAGCAGTTCCCATGGGATATATACGTAAATAACCTTTAGGCGTCAAACGTTTTTATGTCAAGAACGCGTCCAAAACCGCGGGCAGAAACGAGTCAAATAATAAAATTTACATTTTTGCAATGCTTGCTCCGACAAATAGCATCCAAATGCACCATTTCCATTTTCGAATATTTTCGAATGTGGAATTGAATG
This sequence comes from Eupithecia abbreviata, assembly GCA_943735965.1. Classification (NCBI taxonomy): domain Eukaryota; kingdom Metazoa; phylum Arthropoda; class Insecta; order Lepidoptera; family Geometridae; genus Eupithecia; species Eupithecia abbreviata. The sequence goes on from OX030976.1 coordinate 9,216,658, forward strand.
GAAGTGCGCTGTTTGCAAAATAAACAAACCATAGAGTTTGCATGCAAAGTTTGCAAGCCAATGGTTGTCAGAGTGTGGCCTCCGACCTATGTCCCAACAAAGTAACTTACAAATGGCTTCCGGGCGCCAGGTGCCTCTAACAATAAACTTTTCACTTCGCTTGTTCGAAAAATGTGTCACTATAGCAATAGAGCGGGTGTAAAACTCAAGTTTGCTAAAATCATCAGCCATTCGTCCTCTTATAAAAAGGCTTATTGTGTTTTTTTACAAAGAATGTTGAAAATATTTTTGAATAATCTGCAAAAGCAGAGTGAGAAAAGTGTGCAATATTCTACTGAAGGTATGATTCTTTTATTTCGTTCCCAGACCACCCATTATAACTGGGTCTTGTCATTCTCCCTAACTACGCTAGGGAATATAAACAATTTCGTATATAATGCACCCCATTATATACGAAATTGTTTATATTCCCCTAAGTTAAGTTAAACCCCTGGTTAAAAAAATCTACTTTTTTTTCCAATGTTCTAATAGCTGAATCAATGATCGCGATTGATCGATAAAGTTTTGTCACATAATAGCGATACCCTTTTTTATGATCATGAATGCCCCAAAAATCTTGTACTGTACGGTGTAGCCAGAAAAGCATGAATCCTAAAGTGTTTTCTTTTTGATACAGCCAGCTACATTAACTCTCTCTTCTACACTTGGATAAAACTTTAACCCGAATCATTTTTCTACAATCCCACACATTTTATTGGAATTTCTTAACGAGGACCTATGCAGGTCCTTACTTGTATCTGTTCGCTATTAACTTTTACACAAAGTTTTAGAGTGACTTTTGTTTTTGATTGGGCAAAATAAGATATAACATCAAAAACGCGTTGTGTCTATGGTAGTTTAGAGGTTACTTCTATCCCATTGGAAGTATTTTATGGGATAAAAGTTAAAAAAAAAACATGTGTGTTAAATTTTAACCTGATTAAAACTTTCTCATTTGTAATATTAGTGTTAGGTCCCTAGATGTGGATAGATTCGACTGTTAAATTCCAGTTTTTTTACCATAAGTAGGAACGTATCTTACCTATCGATCTAATAAGCTAAATACAAAGTATACAACCTTCCAACTCATTACAACTTTCCCGAAAACATCGTAAAAACATTTGATGAAATCAAATCGCGGTAGCTGTAAACACCGTAAAAAGAAAGAACATTTCAGCAAGCCCAAGCCCCAATCCAACTAATATAAATGAGTGGAATTAAACTCCGACCTCATTTGAAACAAACTGCAAGCCGAGGTGAGTATTACAAAGCGGCTCGGATTATCGTAGGTTGTACCTAGGTACCTACGGTTGCGTAGAGTTGGGGAGCTATCGGTAGGCTCAGAGGGAAAATGTTAAAGAGCGTATCTTAGAAATGAGAGTGTCGTCGATCAACAAAACGTAAATTTGTAAAGAATAAAAATATGTTGTATTTCAAAACACTATTGGTTAACACAAATTTTAGATAGATAATAATATTTAGGCAACATTAGTCAGGATGGAAATCCTTAAAAACTAAGGCCCATATAAAATATATACCATATTAGTTTAACATACATAAAATAATACTTTTTACTAGCACTTAGTGCAAAACAGTGACAGAAAAAAAAGGTCGTTGCACATGATTTTAAATCCACTTCAATGTGACTTCTACATACATACAAACACTAAAATGTTTAGCTGTATGTATGTTCGTTGATTTCGGCTTCAATTAGATGTATTGATTTTAATGATTATTTTGCTATTATATAGAGAATGAACCCCAGCGAAGAAGGAAGAAGAAGACAAGAAGCTGAAGACAGGGTGCTATGGCGCTCATTGGGGAAGGCCTATGTCCAGCAGTGGACTAATATAGGCTGATGATGATGATAATTTGATGAACCCCAGTTCCCTTAACATTTATTCCCGAGGGATTAATGTTTGTCCCACAAAACAGTGTAAATATAAAGGTATAAAATAGTAAAACAAACATCAAACCATTTTATCCAGAAAGGACTTTATGGTAATTTATCGGGTTTTGACCTTAGATGGCGATGACACCTTACCGGATTACATAAAGCGAGCGCAGAGAGCGCTTTGCAGCTTAAAGAAAGGTTGGGGCAACACGCACAAGGGGGCTTAGCTGCTAGCCTCGGCTTGGGCTATTGCCAGATGTGTATATGAGGAATGATGTATCGACTATGTGCAAAACTGCACCGAAGGGCTGAAGCGAGGAATTCTTCGACCTCGCCTCCTAATTCCTTCGGGATTGGTTTTTAGCCAGGTGAGAGTAGCGTATGTATCAACTCTCGAGTGCACAACTCTATTTTAACCGAGTTCAAGTGGTGATTGCTCGCTATAAATCTTCTCAGAGAACTTTTGCCCTCGAAGAAATGTTCAGCGCCCCGACAAAAACGCAAGGTAGGTTAAAATACCTAGGTGTGCAGAAAACTTTCAGTAGGTACCCATTATTTCAATTTGCACTTTCTTGGGAATGGAATGACACATTGGGTCGGTCGTGAGAGAACTTAATGGCTATTAGAGGTTTTGGTCGCTTAATGAGTTTTTTGAACTTGTGAATTAATGCGATTTAATTAAAAGTCTAGTGTGTAATGTTTAAAGGAGCTTAATACTCGTTTCTATCCATATACTTAGGGTATTGGACGTATAATTTTGATTATGTTTGGTGATGTTTTCATCATAAATCGTCGTTTTTAGTAATAAAGAACTGCTCGGTGCTAAGTCGGTTTCAGTCATCGTTTAGGCTATGTTGAGACACAACAACAGTTTTGAAAAGAGAGATGTAGGTACCTACCAAGTACAAAGACCTCTTAAGTCATACTTCTTAAGTCTTTTATCACTGTTAGAAGCTCGGTTAGAAAATGATAAATATGGATCGGCCACAGGGTGCAACCAATCGCGAGTATGATCACGTACAGTGAAGCAGAAAATAAAGAAGACGCTTATAAAGTGTGCGCGACTGTATCTCAAGAGGAAAATATTGTAGATTAACTGATTTATGGATTTAATGGAGGGGAATGTTCTTTGAACGGTCAAAGGTTACCCGTAAAGCTTTCATCGCGTAAATAAACCCTTATTGCTATCAAATAAATGTGGAAAACTATATTTCACGAAAACCTCTATCAGATTTGTGAAATGCCTGCTTCAACTATTTCGACTAAGTATACATCTGTTGTAGTAACCGCAGCAATTAATTCGCACTAAATTCTTGTTCTTAGTTTGACCACAGTACTCAAGACCGCACTACAGATGCGCATAAAACAGTGCGCACATTAATCCGCTACAAATTTTTGATGCACAAAGCAATCAAAAATGGGCTTAAGCTCGGTTATTTTAAATACATTTTACAGTGACAAAAAGCTTCAAACGTGTCGCTTGCTAGCTGTCTGTCATCTGATGCCATCAATATAAAATGCATCTAAATGTTACGAGCCTTTATCTGCGGCAACCTTTCAAAAGGTAACAAAACGTAACGACCCTTTTTGGTTGCAACTGTACTTTAGAGTTCCCAAGTATAAGGGAACTTCACATATTCCCCTCTACTCGACTTGCTTGTGGCACTGTGATCAACTTGACCACTAGACTGAGGTTTGGCTGGGTTTAAAGTTAGTACCTACAAAGTCTCAGTGCCGCCACCTTTTGATCCGAATGTATACACTCGAATCAGAGCCTCATAAAGAAAATGGCCGATGGATTGATATGCTGACTCAAATAAAGCTCTAAAAGTTCAGCAATGACTTGTTTAAGGCGAAGTAGGCTCAGTTTTGCAAGACAAGGAAAAGCGAACGCCGCGCAGGGAGGGCGAGAGCAGCGAAATGGAGCTTTTAATGCTCATCAAAAAATTATAAAAAAATTAATGTTTTTTGCATTCAAATTGATTTTCCGTACAGTCAAAACGAGGGTTGGTTTTTGGGGCTCGCTTCACCTTAAATCTAACTGCGATGAACGCTCTGAAAGAGCCAAAGGAATCGAGTTGAAACAATAGAGGTAGTCGCCGCCCCATTGAAAAACATTAGTTCTCCGTGGTTTTTAAGGATATTTCAAACCACGAAATACAACGAAAATAATTTAGATAAGTGAATTCTGTAGGTAAAGTTTAGGTACAAGATAAAATTGAACAATAATGTGCAAACTATCAACGCAAACCTATTTTGTCGTCGAATCGTATAGGTATTCATATATATATATATATATTTATTTATTTAGATAACCTATGGTACACCCCCTGCCTTTTCTTAAATTCATATAATTCTTTCCATCCAAAGGTTGCCTGGAAGAGATCGCTTCTAAGCGATAAGGCCGCCCATTGTACCTGTCGCATATAATGTATTTTTGTAATGATTAATTTGATTATGGTGTACAATAAAGAATTTTTGTATTGTATTGTATTGTATTGTATTCGGACAAACTATATTCATTTCTGGTGTTTCCAATTTCCAGCCATAGCGTATAGCGCATAGTGTGAATATGGCGTGATTTTAAAGCGAGTGGTGCAAATCACGTAGCTCTGGGGTGACCCACTTATTGCAGACGGGGTGGCTACATCTAAACTCGTATTCATTTCTTACATAACGTGACGTAAGGCAGGATGTAGGCAAATTAAATACCTCTAACGAGCTTAGCATAGTGGGTATCATAGTTTAGTAATTTAAGTGTTACGGTTAATACACATGATGGATTTGATGAGAGATTATGTGATATAGTGGAATATTATGCAGCGTAAATAGAATAAGTAGATCATTTTTGTAATTATTTCATCGTCATATAATTTCGTATGAGATAATTATCATAATTCTGTAGCGGAGGTGTCTTTGATGAACAAATATTTACGATCTCTCTTGGCAAAGGTCCGCCTGCGATGCAGGAGGAGGATGCGGGTTCGATTCTCGCCTCGGGACAAATATTTGTACGATCTGCAGAAATTTGTTCCGGGTGTTCTGGTCTTTTTCTACATATGTATAATCAAAAATATATATCAATGTAATGATAATATTGTATCAGTATTATCAGTCATCTAGTAGGTACTCATCATAACACAAGCTCTGCTTAGCTTGGGCTAGTTGATGCTATGTGGAGTGTCCAACATTATTTATTTATTTGCCTGGTCGGCGATCATACAAAAGAACGTGACTTCTAAATTATTTTATAGTATTGCCAACATGGTTCCATGAAAGCTTTTTGATGTAACTTACTTTTCGAAGCCCACAATTCTCCATCATGCAGCGCTTCCAGGTATTTCTTCATGTGGTCGCTACACTGCTCCTGTAGCGTCACATTGCCATCGTTTATGGCATGCAACCATCCGTGGTGGTCGAACAGCGCCTTCATCCACGCCATTCTCGAACCTCCCTCACTGTTCGTAAAGTTCACATTCCCACTCACCGCACTCACTAGCACGAGTAAAACCACAAACATTGTACTTGTCACGTTTGAACGCATCTTGAGGCTTCCACTGTCCGCTAATATGTCATTTCGGGCACCCTGCAACAAAAAAATTAAAGGTGAGTAGTCAGTATGTTATGTCAACAAAGTTATTGACATAGCTCTAAGAATTAGCAAGCAGGGCAGGCAGACGGCCGGCCATATCTCGCGAAGAACCGACAACCGCTGGAGTAAACGTGTTCTTGAGTAGAGACCGCGACTCGGAAAACGTAGTGGATCGCCTGTGCGGCTGCCAAGCCATGCAGCGGACAGCGAAGTCACTGTGCTTGTTGCGTGACTGCCTACCGCGCTAATTACTTTTATTTTAATTTTTAACTTTATTATTGTCTAGAGAACTCTAGTGTCTAGATAAACCTATGTTAGGATTTAAGATACTATAAACAAAATGTAACAAATTTGTATCAATAAATAAATAAATATATATATATATCTATCTATCTAGTGTAGGACGCCCTCCTTCCAGGTGGTGTGACGACCTGCGTAGGAATGCAGGCAGATGCTGGATGCGGAAAGCTGAAGACAGGGCGCTATGGCGCTCATTGGAGGAGGCCTATGTCCAGCAGTGGACTACTATATGCCGATGATGATGATGATGAGCCAGCATGTAGACAGGGGGTTAATGGGTTATGCAAATTCCGATGGCTGGGGGATCCGGCAACCGGAACGTTTTACAGTCCTGAATAAAGTATAGTTTTACTACCTATATGTTTGTATGATCACTAAATCCAGGCATAAATCTGCCTGAAATTCGTGAAAATAAAACGTTTTTTGTGAGGAGAAATAAAACTTATTTTCCGTAAAATCCAATAAAGGACACAATAAAGTTAGCTATACTTCTTATTTTCTTTCTTGATTTCCTAGCTTTCTATCAACCAGTCCGAAAGAATGCAGTGCTATACAAAGAAAACTCGGCACAAAGGAGTGAGATAGCAAAATTGTAACAAGTTTCCTAGAAAGCGGTAATCGTAACATACCGGCCGTTATAAAATTATGATTTTTTTTTATGAATATTGTAGTAGGCTCATGGCATTTGCTAAGGCATTCATTGTCCAGGCTTCACTTGAAGTTGGAGAGCATATTAGGTACTTCGGCATGTACATAGCTCGAGTGCATCCAAAGTTATACTTACATAGAACATAAACTTAGTAAAGTATGTATTATATTATCTGTGGTAAAGTTATAAGTTAAATATACTTATAATAAATAAATAATGCTGGACAATTCACACAGCATCATCTAGCCCCAAGCTAAGCAGAGCTTGTGTTATGGGTACTAGATGACTGATATACATAATACAATACATTACATAGATAGATATTTTTTTTATTATACATAGAAAACGACCAGAACACCCGGAACAAATATCTTATGTATCTAAGCTGCCCCCCGCAGCTTCGCCCGCATGCCCGTTGCGCAGTTTTAAATATCTAAGCATATGTATGTACATAGGGATAGACAGACAGCGGGAAGCGACTTTGTTTTATACTATGTAGTGATACTTATAAACTAAACTTCAGTTCAATTTATGTATCTAAGTATTATAATTAGTTAAGTATTTGTTACATTTATTTATTATTTGTTTTTATGTATTTATATTGTGGTGTTCCTATTTATTCTAGCTTATCTATGGTACACCCCTGCCTTATTATAAATTCACATAATTATTTCCATCCAAAAAAAGGTTGCATGGAAGTGATCGCTTTTATGCGATAAGACCGGTTATTGTACCTGTCGCATGTAATATCTTTTGTAATGATTTGGATTTGGTGTACAATAATGTATTTTGTATTGTATAGTATTCAGCACCTATATTTCTATGTACTTAACACTGAGTGCTGAAATCACACGGTATGTGTTTTCTACAAGTGACTAATATGCGTAAATCCACACTAGCGCAGCGGCTGAGAAAATACAGATCTTTGTGACTCAGCAAAGCAGTAATATTTTTCGAACGAAACGCATGTGCGGTGCAACACAACCGCTGTGTAGAGCGGTAGCACGAATTTTTTAGGTTAAAAAAAAGATCGCAGTCGCCGAAAAAATTATCGCAGTCAAAGTGTTAAAAGAAACATCCAAAAGTAAAAACTTGAAGGATAGTCAATCCTTCAGGTTTTTACTGGATAACGGTTGTTTTAAGACGGAGCTATTTACTTAGAAAGCTCAGTTTACACCTACGTATGTATACATATTCGCCGGTGACTATAGCTAGGTATCTGTCATTATTTACTTCCCGACCCAGCTTCCAACAAACACGAAAAAACCTTTTATCACCGGGACGAAGCGTATTAATACAATTTTTCCAATTTTGTACATTATCCACGCTGATATTTTTTGCACGAAAACCAATTGAAACCAATTAACGTAATCCGTCCAACGCTTTAAATGGAAAATACATTTTGAAATATCATTTCGACTGACAATGAAATTTCACTCTACATGAAAATGCCTGGGGCTTAGTTTTCAGGGTTTCATACCCAAAGGGTAAAACGGGACCCTATTACTAAGACTCCGCTGTCTGTCCGTCTGTCTGTCACCAGGCTGTATCTCATGAACCGTGCTAGTTAGACAGTAGAAATTTTCACAGATGATGTATTTATGTTGCCACTATAACGACAAATACTAAAAAACAGAATACAATAAATATTTAACTGGCTCCCATACAGCAAACGTGATTTTTTTGTTCATTTTTATAGATAATTTTACGGAACCTTTCGTGCGCTAGTCCGAATCGCACTTGGCCGGTTTGTTTTTAAATTGATCGACAAAATCGCATCACGCAATTCTTTACGTTGGTAGTAACGTAAATTAGCATTTTCGCTCGGGGTAGGCTTTCTCGGGCAATTCACGAACTGCAACACCAACAGCAATCTAATTTTCACTTAATGAACTTCCTTCATTAAGTGAAAATTAGATTGCTTGCCCTATCTATAACACCCTATAGGTATATACGAGAATATATGGGTTTGTATTTAGTGCCGTTCAAACTTCAAAGATGATGTTACCAAAATCTTACACTAAGAATAAATAGTTTTGTGCTGAGGTAATTTGTAGTAAGTAAAACTCCTTAATTGGAGCTTTAAAAACTTTTAAGGATACTGCTTTTCTAATGGACTTTGCTAGTGCATTTCACAACCTTTGAAGGATTTGTCGTAGAAACTGGTTTCGTGAAAATAAGCTGTTCTCCAAAATTCACGAATCACGAATAAATTTGCTTGTGAACCCTGGTGAATCCAATTGCGTTTCGTTCGCTTTGTGTTGTTAATCAGCGCCCGGCATTTGTTTTCATTCTACTCTGACTCCGACTGTGTCTCTATTCTGTGACCTATTGAGACCTTCTTGTAAATGAAGCCGTTTCCATCCATCGTCCTCGAAGCCTTTTTCATAATGAGTCCTTGAGAGTATTTTATTTCACGACACGACATGTTTATTTGCTCGTCTATTGTGGAACTGGAGAAGTAAATGAGGCAGAATTTAAAATGTAGGCTTCTGCTTCTGTTTTGTTAATCAGTTGAAAGTGGTAGTCGTACCGGATATTGTAAATATAAGACATTGATCACATTGAAAAGAAAGGTTCGCATTGGGGCTTTACAAGTCCCTTTTTGGAGTTTTTGTTTTGTAAATCGGGTTTGTTTTTATAGAGGCTAAATATTGAGCGAAATAAACTTGCTTACGTAAGCTCTATTTCACCCTCCTATAATCGACCTGATCCCCGAGGAAATTAACTCAATGATTGGGATTTTATACATCGTTTAATGATATTTCAAAGTCTATATCGGAAAGGTTTTTAGCCGCCCTCGTTCTGTATATCAGATAGCTCAATATAAAAACGCAAAAGTAAAATTAGGTACAGTAGTTTCGTTGTTCATATAACTTCTCTTAGAACTTTAGAACTCTATAAAACTATAGTGAGCATAAACTCCGACGGAGAACAGTACGAGACTATTATCTGGGGCGGTATATCACATTTGTTCGGTACTAAAACATCGAATACACTCTCCGACCATCTAAATTCAATCGAAGCGAATCGTGTCTTCCATAAAAATTTTGATACACGTTACGATTTATCAGAAAAAAGCCAAAGATACATGTGTTAACCAATCGAGTTTCTATTCATGTCCAGTTTTATTTAATAATAATTTCAAAGACTTTCTGCTGCAGATGAACTGTAAGTTATATATTGATATATAGATCATCTACGCCAGTATGGGTATTGAATCATTGGCATTTGATTATCTATAGTTGCCATTAGTAGAGCAATGACTCCTGCGCAAATGGGTAGTCTCCGTCAAGATTGGCCGCCCGGCCCAAATTTGGCTAGGAAGACATCATCTCTAGAAAACGTCTTATATATTGGGCCTTGGAACAAATGTTTGTACGTTCTGCAATATCCGGGTGTTCTGGCTTTTATACAATACAATACAAAAATACTTTATTGTACACCAGATACATGCGAAAAGTACAATGGGCGGCCTTATAGCTTAGAAGCGATCTCTTCCAAGCAACCTTTGGATGGAAAGAATTTAAATTTGAATTTTATTTATGTATAGTAAAAAAAATATCCATCTATGTTATGAATCGTATTATAAATATCAGTCATCTAGTACCATTAACATAAGCTCTGCTTAGCTTGGGGCATCTAACCCCAACCACATCATCATCTAGCTAGATGCTGTATGAATTGCCCAACGTTATTTATTTATCTATTATATCTAACCGTGCGTCAGACCCTTAACCTAGTTCCACGTCTTGCTGAGTCACCATAAAATAATACGTTTTACGATTGTATTTATTACGAATTACGACACAGCCAGATCCATTACATTTAAAGGTGATGGTGATTTCCACGTGGTATGTGTAACGGTGCCTATTCACCTGCTGGGTATTAGCAGGGTTATGACCTCGATTTGGTTGCGTACCTTCGTATTCAGTAATTGCTTTTTCCATTGGTAAAGCTAAAGGCTATCTGGCCTGAATGATTAATGGCGCGTTGTTATCTCCAATGCTTATGGTTTAGATACTCAATGGTAATTAGAGTAAGTTTATCTATACTATATATACTAATATTATAAAGAGGAAAGTTATGATTGTTTGTTTGTTTGTATTGAATAGGCTCCGAAACTCCTGGACCGATTTGAAAAATTCATTCACCGTTTAGAAGCTACACTATCCCCGGTGAACATAGGCTATATTATATTTAAGAAATGTGAAATTCGAATTTAACGCTGGTGAAACCGCGGGAAACAGCTAGTGCTTTATATACTCAATGGTAATTAGATTAAAATTAATTATGCCTATTCGGCCGGCAAGGGAAAAAAACGAGTCAGTCTTGGCGTAATAATGCGTTAAAAATATTTCATAACTTGTTACTTTGAGCGGTTGTGGCTCTATATTATAAAGTGCTATAAAATGTGGGAAAACACGCAATTTCGCGGTGATTATGCATGATTGCGGTGAAATGATGCTGTGTAGCGTATTTGACCTAAATGTGAGTGTAGTGTATTGCTGAAATAATTTGAACGTTGGTTAGCATTGAATTCATAGTTAATTGAATTTAATTTTACCCAGTAATGGTTACGAAAGTGAGTTTTATTGCTAGTTAGATACATGCAGCTTTTGCCCGCGGTTCTGCACATATTTTCAGGATAAAATTACATATCTTTTTCTCTAGAAAAAGTACTTGTAGTAAGTTATTAGTTTTTTATTACTCATTTATACAAATACGAATTACAAAGGGCTTGTTTGTCAAAGCGAATAAGGTACCTTACGCAAGCAGGGCCTTGTAGTATATGCTGTTTGTAAAATTCAGTTCAGAAATTTTGTCTGTTCACCAATTTTTATCTTTTAGTATGATCAATGTTTAGTTTTCAGAATTTATATCTCAAAAGAACAAAGTTCACTTAAATGAGAATGTATATACAATATTCTTAAGCTTTACTATCTTGACTAATCTAAGTTATTTTGCAGTGCTATATGGTACCGTTTGTTAACACTTTGACTGCGATTTTTTTTCGACGACTGCGATCTTTTTTAACCTAAAAAATTCGTGCAGCCGCTCTACACAGCGGTTGTGTTGCGCCGCACATGCGTTTCGTTCTAAAAATATTACGGCTGTGCTGAGTCACACAGATCTGTATTTTCTCAGCCGCTGCGCTAGTGTGGATTTACGCATATTAGTCACTTGTAGAAAACACATACCGTGTCATTTCAGCAGTCAAAGTGTTAAACGACAACATTTTGTCATAATAAATTTTGATTTAATATTTTCTTGAATATGTCCAGGCAAGTTATTATAAATCTGCGCACGTACATACATAATGTTCTCATAGTTGGTCCGTGGACTCCTCAGTTTATACTTGTTTTATTTCGCAATTGTAAAGACTATAATACTGATACTATCTAAGCTCAATCCCTCCGGATTTCCCTCAGTACCAGATTAGTTCCAGCGATCTGCTAAGAGTTCTTGACTCGCTAAACTAGGCTAAGATACTCTACGTGTGTAATCACGTCGTAGAATCGAATAGGCTGCCTTTTGGCATCACGCCCGATTTAGCCAACTATTTGCTCCAAAAAGCCGCTTGTTTGTTTACTTAATCACCTCGATTATTATTTAGCCTTTACAAACTTGCAGGTATACAAGGTCTACATAATGCATTTAAATATTTCGACAACTTCGACATCAAAATATCTTAAATAAAATAATTAGTACCAGCGCTACACAATTACTAAGCAGAGCTTGAGTTATGCATATAGGTAGGTGTACTAGATAACTGAAGTACTTAACAACACTAGGTACCTACATAAAAAAATATGTACCTTAATATGTAGGTATGTATGTAATAGTTAAAAAAAAAACGAAATTTGTATAAGTAATGTTAGCACGCCAATTCTCTTTAAAATCATGTGTTCTATTGTGTTTTGGTTGGCAAGTAGACATCGCTTCGGGATTATGCCCACCCTTTGTACCTTAGTGCAATAAAGTCTTAATTTTTTTAAATGTACATACATATGTATGTATGTGGAAAACATTCAGAATCCGCTGCGCCACAGAGGTCGTCATCATGCATGTAGAACTCATTTTCCTGGCCGATTTTCTATTGAAATTGAAGCAAAAAAGCTACAACTCATTGTCTTGTTATTAGTAGATCCTAACTAAATAACTATTGCCTCTATTGTAAGTCAATGCATTTAACTATAGAAATCTCGTAATAGATTGCTATCTGCGTATTCATTGATAAACTTTCTATCAATTTGGCTATCACCCAGCTACTCAAGAATAGATATCATCTGGAAGGCACCTAATAATTAATTATCTTACCCATTGATAGTATTATTATATCTGTGCCCATTGTCAGCCAAATTGGAACTTTATGATTAGGGGTTACGTCATATAACCGATCGAGCCTTATTTTATAGGTATGATCATGGCCATATATATTAAGCCGCGTATCGACTTCGCGCTCCAAGAGGACGAACATTGGCGCGCGTTCCGGCCGCGCGAAATGGATACCATTTTGGAACGCGCGCCAATGTGTTCGTTGGAACGCACGAACGTGATATACAGAACGTGGTAGATTCATCAAAAAAGTTTGAATTGTAAAAGCGATATGGTTACATCAGAAATAGTTTAATAAGGTGGTTAAGTATTCTTAAATTTTCTAATTTTCCGCGCAATTTTCTTATTTTTTTCATAAAAACCTTCTCCTGACAATAACAAACACAACAAAAAAAGAATTAGCGAAACCGGTACAGCCGGTGACCTGAGACATTAGTTTCCTTAAGGAAATAAATAATATCCTAAAGTTACGATTTCGGCGGGATTTGAACCTGCCACCTTACCTTATTCGTTTCGTTACACGATATTAATTATAATTCTGTGTCGGTTATTGATAATATTTAATGAGAGGGTTCCGAAAGAACATAATTTACAGTAACATCAAAAGAATAAAGGTTGTGTGTAACATATGGAAAAGCCAGGGTTAAATTAAAATCTCTTTATTATAATAAATGAATGTTTCATGAGAAACGAGGTACCCTCCAAATCAGCCCTTCCTTGGAGTTATTCCTTTCATGTATAGAAAAGGGAATCTGGAGGGGGGTTTGAAAATCATTTAATAGTGGGTAATGTGTGAGTACATTTTTATAAGTTTCTCAACCTGAATTAATGATCAAACAGGTAGTACTATATATTATTTGATTTTTTTAAGGTCTGCTTGAAGAGAACTCTTATTAGAGTTAAGCTCGACTTTGACATTAATTCTCTGGTTGAATGTATTATAATTTTATATTTTATCGTGAAATAAAAAAATAAAGAATTGATTCTGTGCATGTAGCTCAATCTTTACTTTCATCACGTTCATACCACAGTATGTTCATACTTTTACAACAATAAAATTTTAAATTGAAATATTTACTGCTCCGTGGCAATAAACTCACATATGTGTTTTGACGTTCTCATTAAATTATTATATGTTAAGAAATTTTTCAATTTGTACGGGTATCAATCTTTCCCAAAAATTTATCAGAAAGCAGAATAAAGATTGAATTTGCATATGAAAGCTAGGTCAATCATCGTCAATCAAAAATACACACAGTGTATTTCTACCTAGATTTCATACGGGATATTTACCATGATTTGATTTTTGAGTTTTCCAATTTTTCGATCGACACACGTGCCAAAAGCTGTAAACATACGATAACATCAAATACAAGTAAATATTTACTTATATTTGACGCAATATTTTTTACTTTATTTTACTTTTGAAGTATATATTGCAAAAGCAATCAAATCAATCCGCAACTGATTCAGCTACAGAAATCCTACGGCCATAAACTCTGAGGTGTCTAGGGACTGCTTATCTGGCAGCGTTCCATCATCCTACATCTTGTATGTACATACTTCGTACGTGTGTCTGCTTTAATTAAATCCCGCTCCAGAGATGTATGCAGGATGCTGTGGAATTTTAATTACATTGAAATTGAAAAATCGGGAATGTAGCGTGTGAAGTTTGAACGCGCGAGTTGAATGAAAGAAGTGTAATTATGCTGAGCTTATTGGAGCAGAGCTTATTACTTCTCGCTTAGCAAAACCGACTCTTTTAAAAGTCTTGGAACGGTGTTTGTAAAATGAAAAAATAGTTTCGTCATTATCCTGCTACGAAACTTCGTAGCACCGTAGCAAGAGCGTAAGGATTTGCTTATTATACACTTGCGAGCTATAAACTGGAATCACTTCATCGCTGGTTTCTGCAGACCATATTTTACAGTTTCCATGGAATAAACTGTAGGTTGTGGTATATTATTTTAAAGATAATTTTATTAGCTTTCAAACTCTTTCGATATCATAGCGAAAAAAATGTTCATCATATGTCATGGAACGTGAAAACAATAGACATACATTTTTGGAACGAAACATCAATTTTTTCAAACTCCTGAATCCCTATAAAAACTGGGAATTTATACAATTTTGTCATCAGTCCAATATATCACGTCACTCAAAATACTGGAATTACAAGAAAATGGAAACCACACCAATAGAAGCCGCTCAAATCGTCACCCTAATCCAGCAAGGGTTCTCTCAGCGTACTATCGCTCGACAGCTTCATCTGAGCCAGTCCTGTGTCTCACAAGAGGTATACAAGAGGTTTAGAGAGACTGGAAACTTAGTCCGAAGACCAGGATCTGGACGACAGCGATGCACTTCGGCGAGAGATGACCGATTTATTGTCAGCACTTCTCTCCGAAATCGACATCTAACCGGCGTTGACGTCCAGCGGGAGCTCGGAGAAGTTCGAGGGAGAACTGTCAGCGAGTGGACAGTGAGGCGAAGACTCAAAGAAGCTAAGTTGACCCCAAAAAGGCCAGCAACGGGACCCAAATTGTCTACAGCCCACCGACAAGCCCGACTTCAGTTTGCTCGTGATCACTTATATTGGGATATACAGCAATGGAGCCGAGTTTTGTTCGCGGACGAGACTAGGATGTGCCTGCATGGCAGCGACCGTCGTCGGAGAGTCTACAGGAGACCGGGAGAGCGATACGCACAATGCTGTATAGCGGAAACAGTGGCATATGGGGGTGGGTCTTGTATGATGTGTTTTCAAATGGTATACACCAATCTGCAGTTTATTCCATGGAAACTGTAAAATATGGTCTGCAGAAACCAGCGATGAAGTGATTCCAGTTTATAGCTCGCAAGTGTAGTTTAGTCATTATCCTGCTACGAAACTTCGTAGCACATTCGTAGCATGCGCGTAGCAAGGATTTGCTTATTGTATAGTTTAGTCATTGTCCTGCTACGAAACTTCGTAGCATACGCGTAGCAAGGATTTGCTTATTATAGTTTAGTCATTATCCTGCTACGAAACTTCGTAGCACATTCGTAGCACCGTAGCATGCGCGTAGCAAGGATTTTATATAGTAATCTTATAAATTTATAATATACCTATAGTTGTAATATAATACTATTGAATAGATTCGATGCTATTTCATTCATTAAAAAGACATTACATGCGACAAGTACAATGGGCGGCCTTATCGCTTAGAAGCGATATCTTCCAGGCACATTACTGGGCATATCGCGTTTAATGAACAAACGTTCCATAGAAAATTATAGTTTATTTGGTTAAAACTTTATCGTATTAAGATACAAAGGGTGGTCTTAATGCTGAGGTAGAACAATAGTTTAGTTTTAATTATACATACAATAAGATATGTATATATATATATATGTAATGTATTGTATTATGTATATCAGTTATCTAGTACCCATAACACAAGCTCTGCTTACCATGGGGCTAGGTAATGCTGTGTGAATTGTCCAGCATTATTTATATTTATTTATTTTATACTTATATCTCTCCCGCTGCCACTGAAAACATACCTTGAGTTTTATAAGATTTAACTCATTTGGAGAAACCTGTCTTGGCATCTGAACAACAGCAGAGGTACAGGTGGAGCCATGGCTACCATTATAATCCATGCTAAAAAATATCTTGTGGTATCACTACAAATCATCCTTGTTGTGATAGATACCCAAAACATGGCCTAACTCACAAGCACAACTACTGATCTAAACAGCGAATGAAAACATCAAATTATGAAATACATCAAGTTTTCTTTTCTTTCTCGTGTATTTAGTAAAATTATCTAAACAAGTCACAAACTGATTTAGAAATGTTTTAAATACCATTCTAAATGATGTAAATGTAAACTGTATAGGGGCAAAACCACGACTTCCTCCGGTTCAAGATAGTTTTCTAGTTATTTAGTATATGTACTGCCGAAGCAAGTTATTAACTAGGACTATGTAGTAAAATAAATCAGTTTCAGGTTTTGGGACACCCTACATCACTAATGTTATTTTGGACATCTGCCAAAACAGAACCTACTGTCTCGCACTTGAGTCGAACTGGCACAAAAATTGGATTTCCTTTGGGACTCACTACGTTACCGTAACATGCGCGGCAATTTACCTTTTTAACTTCATCTTGTAATAAAAATAATATATATGTATATTTTTGTACAGTTTTGGAAATACGAGATCCAATACAATTGGTTCATTCAATCAACTAAGGACATCCTCTTTTACCCCGGGGTAGTATTTTATTTCGTCCATAAACCTCCTTCACCGTGTAAATGGGTACCTAGAGC
The DNA here is from genome assembly GCA_943735965.1 of Eupithecia abbreviata. Lineage (NCBI taxonomy): Eukaryota > Metazoa > Arthropoda > Insecta > Lepidoptera > Geometridae > Eupithecia > Eupithecia abbreviata. The sequence goes on from OX030976.1 coordinate 9,233,787, forward strand.
TAGTTATACTTCTAGTTCCGGCCCGCGGCTTCGCACGCGTTGATTTATTTATCCTATGGGACCTGCACGCAAAATTTTAGCCCGATCCGTTCAGTGGTTTTGGCATCAAGAAATACCAACCATTCATACATCTAAATATCTTAGTTATCGCATCTATATTAATTTTATTTTTCATTTATTAAGTAGTTAATAGTGTAAAGCACCTGTGTAATTTATCAATTCTGATATAAATAAACTGTTTGATTTGATTTAATAAAAACCCATACAAAAGAAAAGTTCCTTGTACATTTTATCTTGGTCTCAGATCTCTCTTGGTTTTCAGCGAATCAGGTCTTCAAATAATGTAACATTTCTTAAACTTTATCCGGCCGAGGACAACTTTCAGAGCCATCCTTCAGTGTTTCTCGGATACGATCTCATTACTCTTCGATCCTCGATGTATCACCCTTTAAATAGGATAGGTTATCGGAACTTAGCACACTATTCAGTTGGTAGTGTTCTATTTTACTTGGAAGAGTAACTTTCTCGATCGAAAAGAAACTAACTTGCGGAACTTTGTGATTCCGGTAAACAACCTTTTAAAATTGAAGTTTACAATCTCTCGTAGATAAATAAATAATAAACGTCCAGCAGTGGACTAACATAGGCTGATGATGATGATAAGATAAATTTAGGTTAAGTCGTTAAAGGTCCTTCAAGTTTCATCTATTAGTTTCTGCCCGAAGCTTCGCACGTGTTGTTTCTATGTTAATGTTCAATGGTTATTTATATGGGGGTAAAATATAGCCTATGTTTGATCCTAGGTTACGCACATAAATGCAAATTCAAATCTGTTCAAATCAGCTGTTTCGGCGTAAAGAAGTAACAAACATTCATCTATCAGCTCTAAGCGTGGAATCAAACATGCTACTTTATATATACCACAAGTTCCTATGGTATAAGAAATAACCAATAAACGTTTCCATAGACACAACGCTTGCGAAACTGCGGGCGGAAACTAGTTTATAATAATAGTGTGATACAAACAACCTGAATTATGACGATAAAAACATGTTACAGCGAACCCCAAGAGTCACAAGCGTGCCTGGAAAGATAATGACTGTCGCAAAAATGGAATAGGCGTACCCAACTTACTAAAAGCAAATGAAACATTCGTAAAACTACTCCCAGAGGTGCCCATGAATGATATATTCATGGTCGCTCGGGGAAATCTGTTGGTCTGTACGTCGCATTTCATATTCAGTGGCAGGTACCTATAGGCTGTGGTATGGATAGGTAGGTACCTTTTTCAATAATTCTGACTTTGAATCTTTGAGTTTTATGTTGAGTGTCGGTTGTGTGTGTTTGTTTGTATGGAACAGTGCTGACATCAATAGGATAAAGAAAAACAGTTGCATATCTAAATAGTTCTACTAATATTATAAACGCGAAAGTTTGGGTGATGTATGTATGTTTGTTGCTCTTTCACGCAAAAATTACTGAATGGATTTTGATGAAACTTCTCATTATAATATAGCTTACATATCACAATAACATAGACTTCCACATACCGTCGTTTATGCTTCTGTCGATACCCTGTCTCGGGCCGAATTCTGATAACCAATCGCTTCGCTATGTCAATAGCATCGGCGCAGAATCTTCCTTAGATACAATAAAATTCTGTATAGTGCGTGCGCATTATTTATGCACGGCGAGACCGATAGATTCGTTTCAACCTTGACACTTTAGATATATCTCTCTCTCTATAGTATCCTCCTATCTGTAGTATCTTTCGACAAAGGTAAAATGTCAAAATGAGTCATCCTGAGACTACACCATTGTGAAGGTGAATATTTTTTATGGATTTCGGCCCATTTAGTGATCTATGTTCTATGTGATCTGATGTGAACCAAAAATTGGTTGTTCTGTTTAACGATATACATTTTCAAAACAAACAACGTCCATGAAAAAATGTTGAAGGAATAATAAGTAGTAGTATTTTCATAATTAAAAAGGGCAAATAACTCTCCCGAAAAATCCTTTCCTTCCGGTTTTTAAATGGGACCATTTCCGTAATTAATTCTCGCTGGTAAATTATTATCAATGAAGCTCTCAAAGTTTTCTATTAGGTATTATTTTCATTGCTCTCTAACACAATTTTATTTTCATTCCTGACTGCTCCCAATGGCACCGTATTTCAGTTACCACGAAATGAAATGACACCATCGGGTTATGATTATTTTACCAGGCTTTATGTCTTTTTTGCGGAACAGAAAACTATGTGAGGTAGAGTTTGCGGTCTCGCCAACAGGACATGTTGTAACGTACAGGTTTGTTAGGCAAATAATTATTTGCAAGATTTTACTTTCCCCGCTGTGTGGGCTGGGCGATGATAAATAAAGTTGTTACTTCATAATTCTTGGTAATTTTAAGCGTCAAAAGGTCGAGTAAAGTCTAAGTAGTCGTGCAAGCTAAGTAGGTACCTAATGAGAGCTAATTACTAAGTGTTTTTTTCTTTCTTTTCCTCCACTCTCATACTAAGTGATGGCAGATCGACACGACTTGGGAAAGATCAGGCGCATGACCAACGGTTTAATGCTTATGAGAGTGAGGGAGAGGACGGCGAGATAATAGAGTGCAACTGTTTTTGCACTCACTTGTGCATTATAATAAATGTCCTGCGCACTTGGCTAGTCTCCGTTAAAACTAGCAGCTGTGGTCTACTTTCAGCTAGAAGGCCGTAATTATCTTTTTCTTTATATTATAAAAGGTAAGTACGAATAAGGTAAGAATTAGTAAGCTGAAGTGGCAGTGGGTCGGCCATATCTCGCGAAGAACCGACGGCCGCTGGGGCAAACGTGTTCTTGAGTGGAGAACACGACTCGGTAAACGTAGTGTAGGACGCCCTCCGACCAGGTGGGATGACTACCTGCGAAAGACTGCAGGTAGATGCGGCAAGCTGAAGACAGGGCGCTATGGCGCTCATTGGGGGAGGCCTATGTCCAGCAGTGGACTGCTATAGGCTGATGATGATGATGATGATGATAAAAGGTACCTAAACACGAGCTCTGCCTTTCACAGCCATTTCTAGGCATAAAAAAACTTGCCTCGTGGAAATTAAATCTACATCAAGCGACATCTCTCAACCGGAAATTTTGCATTTAACTTTTTTCAATAGGTTATTCTTTCTTAGCAATCACAAGTAGTTAATTTTAACTGTATCTACTACTGAATACCAGAACTCAAATACCGGTAAACGGTACCCAGAAAGACCAGGAAACCGCAAAACGAAATACAGAAAGCACATGAGCCCGGATAACGAAATACCTTTTTACGTAAAACATACAACAGGCTCTATGTTCACCGACGCATCAAGCTGACTAAGTGGATGTGGTGCTCGTGGAGCGCGATAACAAGGTCTAATAATAAGATTACGAGACCGTCGCGTCGCCTTCGCGCAATGACCATCCGACACGGGTTATTAATCTAGCCTGGCGACACCAGATAGCATCAGAACATTGCCTTTTCTCCATTAAGTGGGGAAAAAAGATGATCTTTGATTTGCTTGGTAAACGATCAGGAGTACCTAAATCCTTTACCTATAATAATTTGTTTAGGGCAATGGTGGGGCTGCCCAAACATTGTGTCGGGCATGTTTGCTGACGCACACGTTAAGGCCTTCTACGCTGTACTTCGTCATAAAATAACATCCGTCAGACACATGATGGTGGGCAGCACAAATAGCTTGCTATGGGTTCTGGTAGACAGACATTGCAATAGCCAATATACACTGGATGTCAAATCTAATGAACCCTTATGCTAAACTTTGTTATATAAATTGAATTTAATGTAATTGTTAATGTGAGTATGTTGTTTTTACCGTGAATCTATTTAAATTTAAATTATTTATATATTATTATTATTTTATTATATTATTTTGTTAACAATTCACACAGCATTATCTAGCCCCATGGTAAGCAGAGCTTGTGTTAGGGGTACTAGATAACTGATATACATAATACAATACATTACATAGATAGATATTTTTTTATTATACATAGAAAACGACCAGAACACCCGGAACAAATATCTGCAGATCGTACACACAATTGTTCCGAGGCGGGAATCGAACCCGCAACCTCCTGCGTCTAATTTAAATTACACAATTTTTTTATTATAAATGTGATGGCCTAATTAATATTTATTTTAATTAAAATGTAAAATGTGCTTCACATGTTTGACGTATATCAAGCGGGGTTATGTGAAACACTTACATTTTGGGTCTAGGCTGCAGTCCCACAGATTTTATTTAAAAAATTGTCGTGCATTTTATTGTAATAGGTAGTTTTGTGTTGAAAAGACGATGATAGCAATATTTTCCTCCTTGTGCAAGCTCAGCCTATCTATCACTCGTGTATTGCAGTTAAAATGTTTGCGCAACGTTGCGTATTTGCCGCACGCATGGGTTAATATTGAAGCCACTTTGGGTTGATTGAGCTTTTAGGTACAGTTTTTTTAAAGGTTAACCGAGTTTTTTAACGGTGAAGGGAATACGGTCGTTAAATAACCTGTTACGATTGACGTTGTTTTGAGGTGCATAAATCAGAGTTATTATTATAATAATTGATCGGAGAGAGCGAAGCGAACGAAGATCTCAGTGGCAGCTTGGGTGTTAGACTGTATGGTGATATATTCACTTCGAGCATAACTGTCCAACCGTTGATCCGATTTGCTAGTATTTGGATCAATTGAAATATTTCATTTAATCTATACTAATATTATAAAGAGGAAAGATTTGATTTTTTGTTTGTTTGTTTGTATCGAATAGGCTCCGAAACTACTGCACCGATTTGAAAAATTATTTCACCGTTGGAAAGCTACACTATCCGCGGTGAACATAGGCTATATAAAAATTAAGAAATGTGAAATTTAAATTTAACGCGGGTGAAACCGCGGGAAACAGCCAGTTAAATTATATGGATGAATAAAGAAATGATAAGTATACCGCTTGAGTACATTTCTTGTTCATTACTTGTTGTATTTGTGATCGAAGGTTGATGCCGAATGGACAGCGTAAAAAAACATTACAACGCACCGCATTATGCACCCGTATGCCTTATTAGTATTTCTTTATGTGAAACGTTTTCGGTAACGAATTCATAACGGGCTTTGGTCTCAGTCGTTTATTACGAGATACATTTTGATCTCACCGCGTAAAAACGGCTTATATACATAAAAGTGATAATACTCCGCCTTGTTACCGACTGCGTGATGCAACATCTTTGAAGACAAAACTAAGAAACGTTACGGTGAAAGTTCACATTATCCTACCTACTTGTATTTGAATAGTAAGATAATAATCTTCTCATAGAGCACGGTCTTCATTTTATGAAGTTTTGAATATCAGAAGATGACAATACAATGTTAACAGAAAGCTAGATGGTTACATATACGGAGAGAGTTTCTCGATTAGGACTTTATACATCGGCGAAGTGGTTCCAGGGTTCCGGTGATCATTGTTCAAATTGGTATTGAGGTTAATTACCAAATTTATTTTATTTTATTATTTGTGGTTACAGTGGCAATATTAAATACGTACTCTTGTAATTTCAAATGTCAACATTTTATGGTTAGCTTTGACAAACGTAGAGAAAAACAAAATCACGCTTTTTTTATGGGAGCCTTCTTTTTTTAAATATTTACTTATTAAAAAAATCCACACTCTGTGAAAATTTCAATTCCCTTTCACGGTTTATGAGATTCTGCCCGCTGATAGACAGACAGACAACGGAGGCTCAAGGGGATTCCGTTTTCACACTTCGGGTACGGACCCCTAAAAACGATTGGCAAAAAATTGCCTCATTGATAATAATGGATCCTATATCCGTTTATGGCACGTCATTAACTTATAAAATGTTATCGAAACCGGATGAGATCGGAATACCGTAAAAAAATTCAGTGCAAATATCCGCTATAATGCAAAGGCTTAATTTCCTAACCCAACCTAGTTAAGTACGTAGTTACCTACAAAGCAGCTGAAATGATATGGTCTGAAATGGACCGGCGCAAGACCGGTCTTTGTTTACGCAACCTATTGCATTCGATGTTGGTTGAATTACTTCGAATAACGCGGTTATAAACACATGCGAATCAACTTCACCGAATCCGTAGGCCGGCGATTATGAAACGACATTTCACAATGTTTCTTTAAATTATTTACTTTGCCTTGGTCAAAGATCTAAAGTTACTAAGCTTTGGTAAGTTTTATATTTTATAACTCGTCGTTAAGCTTAAGGCAATGGTATATAAAGTTGATTAATTAAGGCTGATCGTGAACGATCGCGCGAAAAAATATTATTTTTCCATATATCTGGCTAATATAGGTTAGCAACAATTCTAAGCCATTTTCTATGAACCCATGCTACATAAAATTTAGAATCGATTTTCAGTTGAGAGTGTATTGATATGCAAAAGATTTGTTAAATCAACATGTCACACTCCGAAATGACGATTGATTCGAAGGTGTATGTTATTTTAGAGGTTAAGCCTTCACACTCGGGGAAATCTCCAAGAAATTAAATAAAATCCCAAATTTTGATTTCGGTGGGACTAGAACCCGTGGTTTTCCCTCAGAAGGGGAATGCTCTATAACCAACTGAACAACAAAATCAATAACCCGAATATTTTTGGGACACCCTACAAACTATAGCCTCGTTAGCTCCACCTACAGGGAAAACTTTAAAGTTTATCCAATCCTGTTCAAAGAATAAAGTTACATTTAGTTCTTTTGACGAGAGGTGAATATATTTTTTTTTGGGATATTGTTTAATATCTTATAGTGAATGATTCGAAATAAGTTTTAGTAGGGGATTATACATATAAATTGGTTAAGCGGTCGCGAAAAGCTTTTCTGCAAGCTGTATTTACTGCGTTCTATAAGTAGGCTCATTGAACGCAGTAAATACAGAAAAACAGAAAAAAATATCCAGCACGATGGGCGACGTTCCACTCTAAGTTTAAATATAGCTTTGACTATGTGCTCTGCAATGTGTAGGTAAAGTAGTTTCGTAAACTTTTCTCTCATTAACACTTTGACTGCGATTTTGTTTCGACGACTGCGTTCTTTTTTTTAACCTAAAAAATTCGTGCTGCCGCTCTACGCAGCGGTTGTGTTGCGCCGCACATGCGTTTCGTTCGAAAAATATTACGGCTGTGCTGAGTCACAAAGATCTGTATTTTCTCAACCGCTGCGCTAGTGTGGTTTTACGCATATTAGTCACTTGTAGAAAACACATACCGTGTGATTTCAGCACTCAAAGTGTTAAGAAACCTGACTAAATGTGTAGGTAATATTAATGGCGATAAGTGTCCCTTGAGCTTAACAAGACTTGTTACTTAGACTTTTGTTGTCAGCTCAAGTTCGGTTTAAGCTGGCAAGAAACCATTAGGCTAAGTCTTAGGAGAAACGCACGCGAACGATGTGCTTAGCAACTAGGAGTTGTTGGAGGTGTGTGTGTCACCTTCTAGGTATCTTAGAGGCATACAGCTACCACGCAGCACAAAAATGTGCATTCAAGTCAAATATGGGATTTGACTCGTAACAGTTAGATGCATTTCATATTGACGGCATGAGATGGCATACAGCTCACGGGCCACTCGTTTGAAGTTTGTGGGAACTTATCGAGTTACAGCCCACATTTTTTGCTGCGTGGTAGCGGCGGTGGATTAATGTGTGCAGAGCTTTATAAGTCCCAGTATCCATTGCAATTTTCGAAATAAGTTATGTTTTCTATGCTATCTGAAACTTAGCCGTCGTTATTTTCGCAATAACAGAACTAGTTTCTGCCCGCGGCTTCGCACGCGTTGTTTCTTTAGATAATAAGTAGCCTATGTTTCATTCCGGGCCTGGAACATGTATGTATGCAAAATTTCAGCCCGATCCATTCTGTCGTTTTTGCATGAAAGAGTAACAAACATCCATACAAAAAAAAAGGATTTGTTCTTGTTTAAAATAGTGACAATACATATAACTAATAAATAAATACACGATAACTTTCTCGAAAGTCGAAGATTGCCCAACACAGGTTGCTCGCCTGGTGGTCCTTACCTCACAGGCAGGTCAATGGGGCTTTTGAATGGCCGTTGGTCACTTATTGGTCGGTTTTACGTCGTGCGGTCTGTTAACTCACGCATCTAGATTACAAATTGTGTGTAAGATGCAATTATCTTGTTACGCACTTGTCATTAGGAAATAGTGGTAATTGTGGGTTCTTGTGGTTATGATTTCTTTTGATGCATGAGATAAGTATAAAAAGGTGGTAAATGTTTGAACTTTGTGATGATTTTCAATAAAATTAATAACACCTACTTATCGTAGTTTAAAAAAAAATATTTTAAACATAAAATATTTTTTTTAAACTACGATAAGTTCAGTTACTGTAAAAATTCATTGGTTCCGTCCCCAAAAATCCAAAAAAATTAAAAAGCGTAGTAAATAAATTGGTAAACAAATCCTCTAAAAAATGACAGGAATATAAAAAGCACAAACCTTGAAATCGTTAATTTTACGTTCCAATTTCCTCGTATCCACTCAAAATAACTTCACAAAAAATCCTTTTATCACACACCGCGGCAGTTGTCGAGCTGCGCCGGAGTCGACGGATCTACGGGCACTGCTGAGGCAAGCGGCGCCGGCTGCGGCGAAAGTGAAACATCACATTAATATCACTTACATCAGATCAGCTTTGCGGACTTCGGTATGTACCTGCTAGCGGGTCACGCTGTCTTTTTAGGCTGGAGAGTTGTTTTCACTTTTTACGCATTCTTTCGATTTTCGCAAAGAGACGACTTTTTACAGTGAACAACGAAAGTCACTGAACACAAATTGCGTCATTGTTTTGGAAATCAATAGCGACTTTTGTTACTGATTATACAAAAACCGGCTTAACCATTGGAGCAATAATTTTATTAGAGCAAACCTTTGGGTATGCAGAGAGTGTAAAATGTCAATAAAATTTGTACCTTAGAGTAGTAAATAAAGTTATATTTTGAATTAAAATACGCGTAACGTTACGTCGCGTCACGTCACGGTGTGAGCTGATCCTCAGATCAACTTTTTATTTTTAGAAAAAAGTGAAAATAAGGAAAAAACTAACACTAAAATCAGTGTCGCCGAAAGCAGTTTATGAATCACTTTTAATTAGCTAATTATGAATGTGGCCGATGGTTTCTCCACCAATAGGAAATCTTGTATTAATTCTGTGTTGAAAGGCCCCGTCAGGATTTAACGTGAATTGGAGCAATCGATATCATCATCGATATTATTTAACAGGACTTATTTGATTTTGTGAAAAAGTACGATTAATGTAAGCGTAGATACCACTACGGCGGCGTTTCTGTACACCGCCGTAGTGGTATCTATGCCGACAAAGGTCTAACAATGATGTTGGCGTAGCACGGGGTGTAGACAACTAGCAATACGGCGGCGGCAGCAGCAGCGTAGATTTACGTCTGATGTAGGCGTAGCACAACTGTGTCAACGACTGATATCGGCCAAAGTATCGGCGTAGAACTATGGCGTAATAATGTAATATGTACCTAAGTCAACGACTGATGTAGGCGTAGTAATATTGCTACGACATTAGGTCTACGATTGATGTAGGCGTAAACATAGGTCTACGACTGATGTAAGCATAGAACTATAGTGTAGGAAAACTGAGGGTCAAGGCAATACTATTGCTTCTTTTCGAAATGTTAAAAAAATCCTCTTAACGCACTGCGTTGATTAATTAAATACCACACAGCACAAAAACGTGCATTAAAATATTGTGGGCTTATCTTTAGTTACATTTTACAGTGACAAAATGGCTTTACACACGTTTCGAACTAGTGGTCTGCGAGCTGTAGGTACCGTTTGTCATCTGATGCCGTGAATGTGAAATTTATCTGAATCAGTTTAGAGCCCCTATTGGAGTGCACATTTTTGTGCCGTGTAACAGCGATGCTTTCCAAGTGTGTGTGATATATGACAAATGTACCCAAATAGGCTTGTGGCGGAGCCCGACTTCTCGAAAGATTTACAAATAATGTCGGCGTACCACTAATGCGAAGCGTACACAAAGGTTTAATGTAGATCTAGCAGTGCAAAGTAAGTCGAGCACTGTCGTCTGCATCGGTAGATGAAGGATTTCGACTGAAATCGGCATAGCACGACGGCGCTGGAGACAAAGGTCTATAGGTAACAAATATGGGCGTAAAACTACTATAGATAAACACATGCTCTACGCCGATTGTAAGATCACAGCGTAGGCTCATGCCTGAATTTTTCAAACAATGCAAACATCAGAAAGCCTTTTTACTGAAATGCGGGCACGTCAAACGTGGCACTTAGAGCGAGCTCAGGTGTAAGCTTTTTTCCTCGGGAAATCCAGTTAATCCTCTTGTTTCCAGCGGCTTTGTCCGCCATACCGGCAATATGATATGAAACATGAGCAGAATACAAATTATAATTTAGTTAGGTGTCTAACTTTGTTGAGATAGGTAGGGGTGTGCGAGTCTCTAAGATGTCATCTCATTATTTCCAACTAACATCTAGGTACCCGGGATAATAAGTACGTAACCTTTATAACTATTTATTCATGTTTAAAATTATAAGCTATTTCATAATATTAGTGCGACAAGTAGGTGGCCGTGTAAATATGTGAAGGGCTATTCATGTAATTATTATAAAAATGATCGTGTAGGCCCTGTTGTTTGCAGGAAGGGCCTTCCCTTTTCTTATTTATATTACAATACAAAGGTGGAGGTAGAGATTTAGGTGCCTACTCTGCCTAGATACCTACTGTCTCAGAGTAATAACACATGTTATTGTGCAACAAAACTATCCCAGAGAAGGAAAGTCATTTATATTTGCACAATCCCGACTCCCGACCTCGGGAGGGCAAACCCGCAGTTCGCAAAACTCGTTTAGCTCAGGAATTGCAAGTTGCCCATACACGACATAAAATCGCAGCGAACTTAATACATTAACCGCTGTGTTGGAAGATACCTGAAGTGTTTGTGTAGAAACGGAGTAATGGAAATGTGATAAATGGTAAGATATGTTTCGTAGCCTTATGCAATGGTTGCGTGGCAAGACGCGGAAGACTTGTTGCAGTCGGCCAATAGAGCAGCGAACGCAATGAGACTCATGCAAACTTAAAATTATGCGGTATGGCATGAATTTGTTAATTATTTATATTTACTTAGCAATAAAATTGTAGGCTACCTACTTAATTGTTTAAATTAAGTAGGCTTTGTTATGAATATATAATTAATATTTTGTATCTACTTTGCCAGTTATAGCAACTCTGCGCTAGTTTTTTGCGTGTCCTACCTTGGCGATTGAGTAAATTACCTAACGCATACCACCTACCAAAATCAACTACATCTGCGTATAATTATTATATTTGCAGCTGACTACGATTGTCTCGTAAACAAAATCAGATAAGTAGCAATAAACACCCATGTGCCACCCATTTGCTTTATTGCGGAATTTCAATCTCTAATCGATATTCTGGAAAAAAGCTGTGCAGCGGAAGTTAGTCAAATTAATTTAAAAATATTTGACGATATGGGGAAGACTTTAACGATGGAGTTGAGATACATGCATGGAAGGTTATTATATGCTAACGAAGATTATTCAACCCAAAATTGTTTTTGTCAAGTTTGCATAGCGCTTCAAAATAACGAATGTTGGCCAAAAATAGTTTTTGATGCTGATTGGCTCAGTTTCAAGTAAGGATCATTCCATTATTTCTGATGAACTACCCTCATTTCATTTTCAATAGTAGGAATGTCCATCTGCACACTCGGACGACACAAAACACTAACAGTGTCCGCGACGCAATGAGAGACCGGATTACGACGACTACACTTTGCTGTCACTGGATTCCACGAGGCAGAGAGTTTGAACCCGTCTTCACGATTGAAATTAGGATATTTCTTAATTTCAATCGCTTCCCGAAACATTATCTTGTAATAATGCCTTTCATTACAGATGACCTGCGGTTTGTGTAGTTCAATCCAGTGATTAGGTCCTGAGTCTACTACATGCTCAGCTATTGCCGACTTATTAACTTGACGATTTTTGACCGCTGCTATATGTTCCTTAACGCGTTCGGCGACCGTGCGTTTAGTCTGGCCTATGTAGGAACGTCCGCAGCTGCAATCGATCTTGTAGACACCAGGAACTTGCAAGGGCACTTCACACCTTCCTACATCCTTTGGTGTTCGAAGTCGCTTAGCCATCTTAGTAAGTGGAGTGTAGATCGACTTGATTGAAAACTTCCTAAGAATATTTCCAATTTTATCCGTCACTCCTTTCATATATGGCAGAAACGCTGGCCGTCTCATCACTTTAACACGTTTCTCTTTGCGCCTCCGGTTGGGCTGTCATCTGATACCAGTCTTGTAGCCATTCCGTTTCAGTACCTCCTGAACATGCTCTAATTCACCGCCTATGTGTTCACAGAGGGGTTTCACATAAGTTTGGGTCACAGAGGTCATGAGCTCTGTTTACTAGAGAAGACACTACTGACTTCAGATGTGACGGATGATGGTGTGAAGCTGCGTTTAGGTATCGGTCCGTATGTGTCGGTTTTCTATACACAGTGTGTGCTAAGGTCCCGTCGGATTTTACCGTCACTTTTAAATCGAGGAAAGCCAACGATCTGTTCTCCTCCATTTCGTATGTAAACCTGATCTTAGGGTGTATGGGATTCAGATACTCTGTCAGCTGATCTACGTCCTGGTCACTCCCGTTCATTATACAGAACACATCGTCAACATATCTTTTCCATAATTTTATACCACGAGCTATTAAGTCTATCTTAGATTCAAAATGTTCCATCCAAATATTGGCAAGTACAGGTGCCACAGGACTACCCATTGCTACACCGTCTATCTGGAGGTAATGTTGCCCTGGGTATAAAAAGAAATTGCCATCAAGACAGTTCTGCAGAAGTAATACGTGTTGCTCAGGAAGTTCATTATCACTCAATTTCTGTCTCACAACATCAAGACACTCAAGAAGTGGAACATTAGTAAACAAAGATTCAACATCAAAGCTCACCAATAAATCTCCACGTTCCAACGTTATGTCACCGATGATGCTGACAAAATGGCGCGAATCCTTCACAAAGGACGACGTCTTTCCCGTAAACGGCTGTAGAGAGAAACGTCGGGGAAAAAAGGTAAATAAACGCGATAAATACCCGTTGTATTAATACTTATAATTATGTGTTCAGATCGCGTAAGTTTAAAAATATTTGATACAGAGGATATAGATACTGTCTTAAAAACCATTAATTAATTCCTATGAAGATTATCTAGTATATATAGAATATTATGTATCATTTCTAAGTGTACATTTATTGCATTTATGGAAATAAAGAATCTTGATTTCATTTTATGTCTCCGCCTAAAAAAAGTTAAGCCCGTTAAAATGTTGATAACGAAATATCAAATTCTACCTTGAATAACTTACGAAACGAACACGATTTTATTCGACTTTTGAAGCAACGTTTATAAGCCAAAATGAAGGCGTAGGCATACGAGTTTCCAACTGGTTGACTGTTATTGTTAGGTTGACCCATTTATTTGCTAAAATGACAGGACTAAGGACCCACGCTAAAAAAAACGACGAATCAATGGTTGTTTTCGGGTCTATCGACTTTATAACTTACCCGCTGACGCGACCCGCCCCGGCTTTGCACGGGTGCAATGTAGATAACTAGGTACCTACTAATATGGCTGCCCCATATTGTGAAGTGTCATATCAGCCAATCATATTAACCTTCCTTAGGAATCCCGCATCTACTGTTGAACACTGCATTATAATCCGTTAAGTAGGTATTTTAAAAGATCTAAGCGAACAGCGGAAGCGACTTCATTTTATAGCAGTGTATTTAAGCAAAGATTCATTATAGGTTACAATAGTCGCACTCCTTATCTGATATCTAAATTAGGTATTTGCAGGTCAACATCATCATCATCCTACAGCAGTCCACTGCTGGACATAGGCCTCCCCCAATGAGCGCCATAGCGCCCTGTCTTCAGCTTGCCGCATCCAGCATCTACCTGCAGTCTTTCGCAGGTCGTCATCCCACCTGGTCGGAGGGCGTCCTACACTACGTTTACCGAGTCGTGGTCTCCACTCAAGAACACTTTTGCCCCATCGGCCGTCGGTTCTTCGCGAGATAGGACCGGCCCACTGCCACTTCAGCTTGCTAATTCTTTGAGCTATGTCGATAACCTTGGTTCTCTGTCGGATGTATTCGTTACGAATCCTATCCTTCAGAGAAACTCCGAGCATAGCTCTTTCCATAGCTCGCTGAGCGACTTTGAACTGGTGGACCAGCCCTATCGTGAGTGTCCACGTCTCAGCTCCGTAGGTCATAACGGGTAGGATTTGCAGGTAATACCTAGAAAATAGTAAAACCCGAATATTTTTTAACGCTCATCCTTAACAACGGCAAAAAAGATATCACATCTCAACTTATGAGTAGTCAATATTCGACAAGATTAATTATTGCTAGTTTTCTAGGGTGTAGGGTTCAAGCATTGTATGCATTCGAGGTGCCTGACAAGGCCAGAAGGTCGTTCTTCTTCGATGCGCATTTAGAAAGGCAAGTGCGCAAGCCGTCAGTCATTACGAAATGTACCTAATTGGTCACTTAGTTTTTACTTGTTTAGCAATAATGAGGATGGCATAGGTTTTGACATGTTAAAACCTAGATTGTGTCTTAAGTGCTAAGTTTATATCCTGCCTAAGAGTTTTTGTCCACGACGCGGTCTCTTGTGCCCACAAGAGACCGCGTCGTGGACAAAAACTCTTGACAAAAACGGCAAGGGCGCTGTACCTACCATTTAGAAAATTATACTTTATAAAATAAAAACAATCTCAACGAACGTTTATGTTATTCCTAGGTACATATGTAGTGTATAGTAATTTCGAAACTCAAATAAACATTACCAATTCTATTCAATTTTGTAAAATAAATTAAACTCGCTTGTTAGTCATCAATATAGTTTATTTTTATAAGAAAAATCATTTTCATACATACGTACATCCTTTTCATGAACTATATATAAATACATTGAAGTGTACGCGGTCCGGCATACAGCATTTCTTCGAAAAATAGCATTGGCTAGTCAAAGTTTAGCTAGCATTATAACTACATAAATTCCATAACTACGAATTTTTATAATACATTACTTTATGTAACTGGATCTAAAAATCAGTTAAATAATTCCTTTATACAGTATATGGAACTTTCCATTTGAGAGATTAATTCCATTATAAAGAAAAAATACATAATTCCATTATACAGTATAGGGAACTATAAATTTGAGATACTTATACTAAGAGTTTACAATATACATGGTGTTCTTAGTATAGGTTTCGAATTCCATTAATATGACGCCGTACTTGGGGCATGGTTAGAAACCGTGACTGATGCGATCATAAAGTAAATAATAAGTCAAATATAAAAAATCTTTACACTACATACGTACGGAGGGAAACTGCCCTGAATCGTCTATCTACTATTCGCTGAAACGATTTTCTATCACCACATCTCACGGCCTCAAGCCTCGACCGCCATGACACATTTACGACGTCACTAAACATCAGATAGATACTTCTATCAACAAATCACAAAGCAATTATAACAACTATTATAAGTACGACAATCTTAATAACGTAAACAGCTGGCACAATGAAGATCTAGTCAAGTAACATAACACTACATTCTCCTTACGTACGGTACAAAAATCATACATGAAAAATATGTATTTAATTAACAATATACACAATAAATTATCATGGAATGTTATTATTAATGTTCCATTTTGTTCAATAATGGCATGGATGACATGAAAGTGCGAAGAAGACGCGATAAAAAAATAATGCTATAGTTATATTACTTAGAGCGATAATATATAACTATAATGCATAGATATGCGAGTAGGCCTTAAGAACACTTTACACATGTTGATTGCACATAGTTCGTCGCGCACCGCACTTTGAATCTCAGTAGGTGGACCGTCCACTAGGCTTGGGTCCGAGCCGGACCATACGCGACTGGCGGATGGTCCGGGCTATGCCGACGGCTCCCGTGTAGCATCCTCCTTTTACCGACCATTTACATCTGAAATTAAAGTTATTGTATTAGTTCTACAGGTCATTCGTACAACCACGTACGCTAGAAGCAAATCACACTAATATTATAAATGCGAAAGATTGTATTTTTAAATGGTTGGGATATGGATGGATGTGTAACTTCTTCACGCCAAAACTAGTAAATGGTTCGGGGTTTTTGCAAAGCTTGTAGCTTTGGATAAATCATAGGGTACATTTTATCCCATAAATCAGTTCATATGGTATAGAAATAACCATTCAACGTTTCCATCTCTATGGCGACGTTGTCTCTAAATAGCCTCGGGACAAATGTTTGTACGATCTGCAGATATTTGTTCCGGGTGTTCTAGTCGTTATCTATGAAGCATCGTTTATGAGATTTAAGCAAAAAACTAAAAAACAGAACCTTCTTTGTGCTCTCCCCCTAGGGCACATCTCACAGGGGTGGGGACTTTTAGTATGTTTGTTGCTAAATAGTCCAAACAAGTTCCGATCTACTTGCATTTCAAAATCTACTAGCTACTTATACTACTAGCGGTTTAGGTGAGACAAAAAGTCGCCACAGTGGATTTTGAATAAGTTACCGTTCAGTTATTTTGTGCCTCCGCGTAGAGCGTAGTAGCGATGTAGGTGGTCGGTACGAATCCTTCCTCGCGCGTGTGATGCCTTCGAACGCGCGTCCATCCGTCGCCGGCGTCCGTTTCTAGCACTAATAGTCGCTCGCCAGTCTCCATGCGCATTGTTGACCCGCTGCCTATGCCTGGGAAAACAATCAATAGGTAAATAATGACCTGTAAAATAGCACAAGCTAGCTCCAAGTCTTTGTCTCTCTCTCTCTCTCTATTATCTTTTTTCTAAGTTTGGATTGAGATTCCATCTAACAACAATCATAGCCTGATTTTTTCTTCTTTTCTTTTATTTAGTACGTTTCCACTATGTGCCCAGAACCGCTGCTAGATCCTCGGTCCTGCGCTAATCAAATCTGTTTATTGAGTACTAGCTGTGCCCCTCGGCTCCGCCCGCGTTGAAATCTATGAGTCAAATGGTTTATAAAACTTCCTTTTGAATCACTCTATCTATTAAAAAAAACTGCATCAAAATACGATGCGTAGTTTTAAAGATCTAAGTATCCATAGGAACAGACAGACAGCGGGAAGTGACTTTGTTTTATACTATGTAGTGATATGTATTTTAATTTTTTTACCTCAGTGAAATTTGTTTGCAAATGTCATGTTTTCAACCGAACTGAATGCCGCTCATTATTACTATAAAATCTCGATCCCTTAGTGTAAAAAAGAACATAAAAATCAAAAAGGATACTCTACACAATGAGCAGGCCCCGACGAGATTCGAACTCGTGATCTCCTGTTTACTAGACAGGCGCTTTAACCAACTAAGCCACGGCGCCGATAGTGTCACTGTTGAAAATAACGCTACTGATTTGCTTTTGTTTTTATCAATCTAAAATCATCGCTAAACGACACAGATAAGCGAACATAGGCACCGCGGTCGCTTATTGCTGAATAGATTAGCACATGTTATAAATAAACTTATCATATCAATATACATATCAATGTTGGATTTCTCGCTCGTTATATTTTCGTTTTCGACAGAGTCGGTTGTGGCCTTGTATCGATTTCTGTAACTCAGCGCGTAGAGGTCGTAAACTGAGAATACTGTGGACTCTGGTAGATTATCTGGTCACCAGAGAAAGTGCGGTAGCTTTTTTCTGTGTTTGTGTCTGTTCCACTAATCCGCCTGCCTAGTGTGATTATGGTAATCCCAGATAATTTATAAATTAAAAGTTATTTGTGGCATCGCTTATGTGCAGTACGCGTATATGGGCTAATACAATGAAATTACACCTACAATTAACTATGGTCCAAGAATCTTGTACGACCACGACGCCGGTGTCGGTGCTCACTGGACTTACCTTCAAAAGCATAGAGCGCCTTGCAATACCCCACAGGCTGCAAGTCCGGCTCGCAATAATAGTAATCAAAGTCTGACTCCTGCTCGTGTTCATCATTCTCCTGATCCCCATTCGCGTGTATCTCATGATGCGCGGCCGCTAGTTCTCCGCCGAGCCCCGACTCTGGGGAGCCGCCGGCGGCGCGCGCGACCACGACGCCGGTGCCGGTGCTCACTGATGATTCGGAAGCGGAGCGGGAGAGCGATTCGCTGTTGTTAGAGCCGATGCTGGAATGGAATAAGGGTGTGTTAATTATGTTGGGTAGTACAACTGGCTGATGGACAGACAGATTTTCGTTTGTTGGAGACGATTGCTGGAATGGAATGAGGGTGTTAATAATGTTGGGTAGTAGAACTAGCTGATGGACAGGCGATCGGGAGAACGCTTTGCCTTACAACCCCAACACTATACTTCAAGCTATAGCTGGTAGAATCACCTCTCCTCTGTGGTTGTTCAATTTCATAATAAGTTAAAATAAGTGTCGGCGCTAGTTTGCCTCAGGGTACCGCCTTAACTTTAACGTTTTCTTAGGTTTACCTGGTGGCTTGCTGTGGCGCGGCGCCGTTGGTCCTGCCGGGCGGGTGCAGAGTCGCCGGCGCGCTTATTTGGCTGTTGGCCTCTGCCAGTAACTCCTCGTACTTGTTCAACTGTGCTCGTAACTTCTTCAGCTTGTCACAGCATTCGTTTAATTGTCCTGAAATAAACAGAACGTGATGAATTATGTGACAATGTATGTGTATGTAATAAGTAAATTAATATGAATTATGCTTCAAGAGTACGTAGTAAGAGGCGACCGATGTGGCGCGGTGGGCGAAGGTCCGCCTGCGACGCAGGAGGTTGCGGGTTCGATTCCCGCCTCGGAACAAATGTGTGTACGATCTGCAGATATTTGTTCCGGGTGTTCTGGTCGTTTTCTATGCATAATAAAAAATATCTATCTATGTAATGTATTGTATTATGTATATCAGTTATCTAGTACCCATAACACAAGCTCTGCTTACCATGGGGCTAGATAATGCTGTGTGAATTGTCCAGCATTATTTATTTATTTAGTAAGATTTTTTAGTTCTGTTTGGAAATGAGAAAGATAATAGTATGAAGTAAAAAAAAATAACTCGAATGCCAAAAATTAAGTCAACAACTGCAGAATTTTTGTTACTTTAATATAAACTACTAGTTTCTGCCCGCGGCTTCGCACGCGTTCTTTCTATGGAAACGTTTTTATGTTATTTCTTTTCCATTGGAACTGATTTGGAGAAAAGTGACTCATTGAAACGTCATTTGTAAGAAACATATGTTTTATTTCAGGCTTAGAACTATCTGTATGAAAAATTTCAGCTTGATCCGTTCAGTAGTTTGGCGTGAAGATGTAACAAAGTCCTGTCCTGTCAAACCATCCTTTCGCGTTTACAATATTAGTGTGATTTATCAATACATTGAGACAGTCTACTTTTTTGTACTCTGTTTTTTATAAATAACTGCATGAAATCTACGGATATTATATAATTTCCGTAGATTTCAAGCAAACCTCAGATAAATAATGATGGTATGGGTTTCTTTGTTACAAATGACGTTTCAATGAGTCACTTTTGAAATGACGTGTTTTTGAATCACTCGATAAAGTAGAGGAAGTACCTTTGATAAGTTACAACCTACATTATAGTAGTTTATCAAAAGTTTGTAACGTCAATAGAACAAGGACAATAACTTTATACTATATTTTTTAGAAAATAACAATTTCATAAAACCTTCATGGTTATTAACACTAAAGTCATTTAAAACGGGATATTTACCACGATTAGATTTTTGAGTTATCCAATATTTCGGCACAGTTTCATGCGCCATGATCACGGAGTAACTGTGCCGAAATATTGGATAACTCAACAACTTCATCAGAATAAATTTGTCATATATTACTGAACGTAATCTAGAGTTATTTCAACCCAATTTTATGCTAATAACCGGTCGCATAAAAGATTAAGAAGGGAAATTTAATCTCTAAAACCGGAAAGTGCTCAATTCAAGACATAAAAAGAAACTTCAAACGAAGACTTTCATAATGCACCGTAAGGCTCGTTGCATCATCTCAAATTGCAATTGGCGAGATATCTTCAAATCGCGATTGTTTTGTAAATACTTTGCATACAATACAAGTTACGTCCTCACCGGTGGCTTAGCATTTGACCGTTCGACCTTCCTCAATCTTTGATCTAAGTTCAAATACACATTTGTTTAGTTGTATGAAGTCATGGTAGAAAAAACCTGAATGCATATTAAGCCTTTAAAGCACTAACGAATCTTTGACTACTGAGATAAGGTTCAAACTCGTTTGTGCACAACCAAACGTTCTGACCCGACTATAGTATAAGACGCATGAATTGCAATACTAAACTTATAACATGTATTTAAATGCTCGTTCGTGCGGCACTCAGGAATTTTTTATGAGTTTTTAAAAGCTTTTGAATAAGATTTTTACAGCTTTATAAGAACTTGTCTCCTTTAAGGCTCGTTCCCACTGTGTCGTAACCGTAATCCGTGTTAAGCCACGATGCCTTAAACTGCACGATTATCTGTCGCCACAGTACTGTAAAACAGAGTGTAGGTATTTTTAATGGTTTTGTTACCTTCAACTGTCATGGGGTCTCCTAATGCTGGACTGGTTTCGTACACTCCTTTCATTTTCATAAGACCTTCCATTGCAGCTTGTTCTTGTGCGACCTGAAATTTATAAAATCAAAATTTGATACAGATTTAATCAAAAGTTATGTTTTTATAGTTACATTAAAAAATTGATACAGATTTAAACAAAAGTTATTTGTTTTTATATTTACATAAAAAAAATTATACAGATTTAATCAAAAGTTATTTGTTTTTATATTTACAATCAAAATTTGATACAGGTTTAATTAAGTTACTTTACGTGTATACGCTTCTATAACCAAACTCCAAGTGAGTTGCAAAAATTATCAATAAATAAATTTAAAAAAATTGTTACACATACTCTTTGTAAAAAAGCATATGACAAAATATCAGATTACTTAGAAGATAAAAAAGTTTGGAACGAGTTTTGCTCCAACTCAAAATCTACCAACTTACATATAAGCAAATCAAATGTACTAGACACATAAGTTATGAATATACTAGTGGTTTCTTCTCACTTCTTCCACTGGTGGACAAAAAATTGAAGTGAACTATAAAATATGACCTGTCTAAGTGCTTATTTGTAAGCTTAAAGAAATAAATAAACTTTTCATTTTCATTTTCACTTGTTTTTGTAGTGTTTACCCAAACATAGAAGAAAAAAATTAATAATTATCATTTCCCAAAAACCGCAACACAATAACTATTAATAATTTCTTTAAGTAAGTAACCAATACGATAGGACTGGTTTGTTACATAGCTCGATATTTTTCGAACGAGAATAATGTCGTAATTAATTAACTTCTTGTCGTAATTATCTGTCATCAGAATTGGGATGAATGCTCACCTGTTTACTTAATTCTAACACCTTGGCCTGTAATTTCTTCTTCTTCTGATTCGGTGGCAGATCTGAATAGTCCTCCTTTCCGTCCAATGACATGTTATTCTGAAATTCGACGCCATATTTATAACATACAATAAACTTGTTTTTAAAAGAGGTCATTCACAATCACCCGAATTGAATTCGACACCACAAATCAACAAATTCAACAGTCTCATCGCAAAAATCATAATTTGTCACTTTTCCTTCATCTATCTCGTATCTATACATACTATTGTGTCAGAAAGACCACGTAGTTCCAATCCAACTAAATTTTAGTCACACACCTAAACTTAAACCGTTTCAAAATACACAACGAAAATCTAGTACATAATTTTGCCAGAGTGCGCTAAAAACAATGGAAGTCGTGCAAGCATGGAATGTTAGGAAGCTCAAGCCAAACAAACAGAACGGTTCATAAATGTTTCTGTAAATATGTCAATCATATGAATAGATAACTAATCATAGTTTTTCGAGGACTTGAATAAAAGCATGCACGGATTTACGCAAATTTGCATTCAAATTCTTTTCCGATTCCGTAGTGAATGTCACGTCAAACGTGTTTGCCATGCCCAATCACGGAGAGATGAGTCACTCCCAAATACTTCACCTACAGAAACATTCGACAGACGACCGTTCGAAACTGACCTTGATCGAATTGCACGCCTCGACAATCTTCTGCGGCCAAAGCGTTAGACGGCGCGGAGTCGGGGAAGCAAAGAAACAACAATTAAATAAGGATACAGAGGGATGTATCAGGAGAATTGATAAGTCTGGACTACGAGTGTTATCATGTTATAAAACGCATAGAAACATTTATTAACATTATGTATCGTGGACGAAATTCCGTCTTTAAATTTTCTAATTTGCTCGGCGCGCGGTGGTCGCCCGAGACATTTTGGAGCCACATTCGAGTTATTATATCAAAACCGACAGTCGGCTTGTAGAGACTTACAAATTTCGCCAGTTATCTGGAGTACACGGTCACAGAGACAAGTTTTAGGCACATCCAAAAATTTGGTTTGTCATCAATTCTCTTGATACGTAGTAAATGAAACAGGGCATAGACCACTCGAAGGCAAGCCTAGGAGTAAAAGGCACAGTAAATAAACATAATAATTAATATAAACGCAACACAAGATTTGTGGCACATTTAGTGCTCGGTGGTGGATTGTGAGCGCGGGCTTTACTTATGAACGTCATCATTTACCAACGGACGAGATTGTCACGTGTGTGCCAAACAATGTCTATTTTCCATAAAAAGATATATTTGAAGCAATTATTTTTACTTTTATCGCATTTGAACCTTTTGTGTTCGTTCACTACGTACTAAAATGTACCCAGCCCTCTTGGCAATTGCACCCTTTCGGGATACACTGGCTAAATAGTGAACAATTGAATTTAGAAACTTTGTGGCTGTTCTTAAGTAGGATTACAAATAAATGCCTGTTAATAAAGACAGAGTATTACAACACAATATTAAATAGCTATTAGTTACACGAACAAGACGTATGTTATGGGAAATTAGATTAATTCGGTTTGAACAAAATGGTATGAGTGTTTTCATTTAAAAAAAATCATAAGGTTCTTTTTATTCATTTCTATCGTAAAACACATTTAAAACAAAATCTTTAAAGCATTCAAAAACACTTCAAAACTTTTACCGGATAAACATACGAGTAACTTATTAGTATTTTTAGTAGGCATTGGAATCAAACTGGGTTACCGTAAATGTCGTTTCTGCAAACGAATGCAAATATTAAGTTAACTGTGAATTCTTGCATTAACACAGACGTTTACAAGTAAAGCACATCTTGCATTTATAAATTTAAAAAAAAAGAGTCATAAGTGATGATAAGACATAAGGTGAGTGCATTGTTCGGTGTAAAGATGTCTCATGCACCAACTCTTCCCTTGTTAAACTTACATTTATTTTGACAATCCACGTCCGCCAATTGTGTAACCCAATGTTATTGAAGGATCGAATCGGGGTTGAAATATTGAAATACAAAAATAAATTAGTAACCTTCTACATACGAAACCGGCGTATAGTCATTGTTATGTTAACAAATATTCTGATTCATATCACAAACATTATGTTGTAATGTAATCAAGTATCAAGACATTCAAGACCATACACCGGCTGTTCAAATAACTGAAATAAAGCGAAATATAATAAATATGTAAACTAAATGGGGTATACGTAAAATAAATAACATTATCCCATTCACCATGCCCGTAAAACAATGTCATTTCGTATAAAATATCAAGCTTCATAATAGTAAACATAAATTTCCAAGCAACAGCCCCATAAAACTATAATTTAAGGAGGTATTAAAGCTAACTATAAATAAACTAAACTAACTACAACGGTTAAATATAATCGAGGTAGTAAAATCGGAAATGACGATCGAATTAGAAACATGTCTTCGAAAAGATTAATCGAACTATAATCTAATTATAATTTTTAAGTACATAAAATACAGGACTCACACTGTCATACGAATGACTCGAAGTCGTTTTGATAATTAAGAATATAAGAAAAAACTAATTAAAGTGAACAGAACATTTCAATTTACAAAGTTGACATTTTGGCGACTTCTCCCGCGATTGGGCGAATGTCCGCCTGCAACGCAGGAGGGTTCGATTCCCGCCCCGGGACAAATTTATGTACGGGCTGCAGATATTTGTTCCGGGTATTCTAGTCGTTTTCTCTCATCATTCATCGATTGTATTGTATTATGTATAACAGTTACATATTACCCATAACACAAGCTACTTCTTTCTTTTTTACTTCTACTTCTTTACCGACGAAGCGGCTAACTGTCCGATCATCGTTCAAATAACACCACCTTACACTTAAAAGTTGATTAAAACATATTTCTGCTAAATACTTACATCCATTCCATTTACTTCAAACGCACCATTACTTAATTTAGCCCCCATGGTACATTTAACTACTTTTGTGGGACGTCTCACAACACAACACTAGTAATACAAACTGGTTTAATAATTACTAACGCCTTCCTTGTTTATTTAGGTCTAGAATAAGGATAAACAAAGGCGTATTGCATAAATTCCTTATAGTCCTAATAAATTACAGTATTCATTGCTGATGTATGCGGGTTAACTATGCTTTTGTGTAAATTCGTCAAACTACGATCGTATTTATATAAACTTTAACGAATTCCAAGATTAAAAACGAAACCACATAAAAAACCCAAACTCTCAGAATTAACGTATGCCCTCCTGACTTCAGCAAATAAGTACCCATGTCTATCCCATCTATTTCTACAAGATTAGTCTACCCTTCGTTCTCAAACAAATATAGTGCTCATTGTAAAAGTATCGTATGCCTTCGGGATACCGTCTACTACCCTGCCAAATATCAAGATCCGTTCAGCCATATATACATTAGACAAAGACAGAATTCATTTCGCTGTTATAATATTATAGTAAGTTTAGTAGTATAGATATTAATATGGTCTACAAAACGAATAAAGAAAGACTTTATTAGTCTCAAGCCCTATCTATGAGCTATTATTTTAATTATTATATTTTTTTTTATATTTGACTATTTATTCGATAATAATTTACGTATACTTTACAATTCGATCTGTGTCTATGACCTTATTTTTTAATCCCTATATTCCTTATGCACTAAACGAAATTTCTCATTATCTATGGTTTCCAAACCTTACCTTACTCGAGCTGAATATGACTATTTATTAGATAATAATTTACGTATAGTTTACAATTCGACTTGTGCCTATGACCTTATTTTCTAATACTTATAAAATAAACGCAATTTCAGATTATCTATGGTTTCCAAGGCTTACCTTATTCGAGCTGAATATGGACAGCAGACCGCCTCGTTTCTTGATCCGGTTCCCTGAGACGGTCCCCCTCGCGGCCGTCAGGTGGTTGTGGACGTGGTGCGTGTGCGTGGAGTCTGTGGTGTCGCTGCCTGTGGCCGTCTCGAACGCGAAGTCTTCTGGCGGGACGAAGCCGGATTTATACCTTTCTATCACTAATTTTGTGTCCTGAAACAAATTATATAGATTACTGATTTTGTCCGTGGATATGAACGTATGAATATGACGACCGATGTGGCGCGGTTGGCGAAGGTCCGCTTGCGACGCAGAAGGTTGCGGGTTCGATTCCCGCCTCGGAACAATTGTGTGTACGATCTGCAGATATTTGTTCCGGGTGTTCTGGTCGTTTTCTATATATAATAAAAAATATCTATCTATGTAATGTATTGTATTATGTATATCATTTATCTAGTACCCATAACACAAGCTCTGCTTACCATGGGGCTAGATAATGCTGTGTGAATTGTCCAGCATTATTTATTTATTATATTTATATGCTGGAGGTAAGCGATTATTCATGTCCGGAACTGGATTATTATTTATGTCCTGTGTATTCATTACTTTTTACTGATAACTTGGTGTTATTAAATTAATTTGTATTGTATTGTAGTGTTGGTCTTAGTTTTTGTGCTTATTCTACTGGAACTACATGTATTATAAACTTTTAGTCATATACATCATAGATACATACAGAAAAAAAAGATATAAAATAAACTTAATACTAAATTTATCTAGGGGCCTTGTCGCTAACAGCCATTTCTTTTTTTCAATACTATCTACGAATATATCTAGTAGCAGAATCCCCGGCCTTTGAAGAAGGCCGCGGATGTAATGCATTGTATTAAATATATCAGTCATCTAGTACCCATAACACAAGCTCTGCTTAGCTTGGGACTAGATTCATGGATTGTCCAGCAGTTATTACTAACACGTGCTACATGACACCAACAGATTCCGCTGTAGACGTTGTAATTATAGGAATTACAACGGAACCAGCTGAACAATTCATAATCAGTTAACTGACTTTTTGTTTTAAACTTTCATAAGGTGCGGCCGTTTCTTCACTTTCCAAACGCATTGCTATTTATTACCAATTTACTCGTGCTACTTAGTCGTAATTTTTTTCATTACCTTGGTTACTGTAGCGGGACTAAACATCTTACCGCTATTTTGTCCAATTAATACACTTGTTACGGCTCTATGCTATTTTGATTAATTAACACGAATGATACGGTGTTTAATAAGTTTAAAAAACAGGATGTTACCTCTTTCTCGTTGATACTGTTCGCCGCTCGGTCCATACCGTCAAGGCACTGCATTATAATTGGGAATACTTTTCTTTCAACGTCTACTGAGCTCAGCATGAAGTTTTTTATGTTTTTTATCCGCTTCTCATCTAGATCCTGAAACAATAAGGGTAAGTATGTTTAAGTTTCAGTCAAGTTATTTGAAAAGTTGTAACTCGTGGTCTCATGGTAACTAGTGGGTATACATCTACAGCCCATCCTGATCCACTGCTGGACGCGAGCCTCCCCTATTAGCGCTTAGCGCCTTATCGGCTTTCGGGATATGGGGGGAGGTGGGGGTAATGCTCATAATTCCGACGTGGGGTATGCGGGTTGGGAATCGCAGTTCTGCAGGAAACGCTGCTGCTAGACCCCCAGTGGATATCCCTTAGTCGCCTCTTAAGACACCCGCGGAAAGAGTTCGGGTGGTAAAAACTCTAAGCCACACGGCCAGTGGACCTACAATAAAATAAATGTCACATAGGTACAGAAAATAAATGAAGTTATTTTATGTTATAGTTATTATAGTATTTAATGCGCAGTAGTAAGTATAAAGAAAACCAAGAGATTGAATGGGCATAATCGGAGACATTGATTCTTCTGGTCGGCCATTTATCTTGTGCCATCATTAACCCTTTCATGCCAACTGTCTTATATACAAATACATAACGAGTATCAAACTGTTTAGGAAAAAATATCTCACACATCTTCTCGAATTGCTAGGAGAGTATCAAGAATACATTTACTCAAATAGGAATACATTTAAAACATAGGCAATTCGACCCAGTTGGCATTTAGCCAATATGCACTGAACATGCACTAAAGCTGGCTGGTTCGCCGAATTGTTCCCAAACGTAGTTCACATGATTCACGAATAACAGAGAAAGTTTACGCTTCTTATGTTCTCAGAAATTCGTAATGCAAACAGAACTACATAATTTTAATCTGCAGCATTATGTACAGAAAGCAGTTTGCCAGCGAGTTAGAGGACTTGATATTACATCAAAGTATTATAAATGCCAAAGTTTAGATGGATGGATGTTTGTTACTTCTTCACGTCAAAACTACTGAACGGATCGTGCTGAAATTTTGCATAGATGTGGCTACAAGTCTGGGATTTATTTTGTGTATTTGATTTTATGCTACTTTTTATCCCATAAAACAGTTTCCATGGGATATAAATAACCTTTAACGTTTCCGTATAAATAACGAGTGAGAAGCCGCGTGCAGAAACTAGTTCAAACTAATATACTTAATTAAGTCTGGATGTTTGTTACCAATTCACACCAAAACTAATGAACAAAAAGGGCTAAAATTTGGCATACATATATTTCTAGGCCTGGAATAACATATTTATCTCCCATAAATCCGTTCCCGTGAGATACGAGTAGAAATAAACATAAAACTTTTCCATAGAAACAACGCGTGCGAAACCGCGGCTTTCCGTGTAAGTGCGTCCCAAAACAGGTGTGATGTTTACATAATATCAACACATATGATATGAAAATTTTCTATATTTATTCAACATTGAATCATTGATAGCGTGGATATTTCTAAATGATAATTTTATTTTTGTTTTCGGGACATGCTAATAGAGGTACTTTAATCCATTTTTATATGCAGTTATTCCGTTACTTGTCTAAAAGTAAACGTGGATCTATGAATCATCTATTAACCTTGGGGCTAGATAATGCTGTGTGAATTGTCCGGCATTATTTATTTATTTACATACAAAACCAATCGTTATTTATATTTACATACACCTAAACTTATGACTTTACAGCGTGCAGATAAAATATGAGACAATACTTTCTGCCCGCGGCTTCGCACGCCTTTGTTTACTGAGTAGATAAAAAGAAGATGTGTTTATGAACAACATCTATGCGAAATTTCAGTCCGATTAGTGGGAAGAGTTTTATTCAAATCAAATCAAATCGTTTATTTGTAGTTAAACATAAATAAAACAGAAAAACAGAAAACATACAAACAGAAAAATCGTTACCTACCATTTAAAGAAAATACTACATATAGCGAAAATATAATATTATTAAATTTAGTTAAAACTACAAAATGGTCCCAACTCAGCATATACAGGTGTTAGTAAAACACCTGCGCTGGTTTTCTGCTGGGGCCTGTGGGACCTGTGGTTATTGGTGCAAATTCTAAGCTGTTGCACCACACGGCGTAAAAATATCTACTTATGCGATTATTTTTAAATGTCTAAGAGTTTATTTATATTTACACTTCAGGGTCAATACAACCCGGCTATTTTTACATGTATTCATGACTAATGAAAATATATAAAGAAGCACCGTTGCGATTTTATAGAAACATAATAAGATTCAATATCATTAATTTTAATAAACAGAAAGAACAGTAAACATGTGTTCCAAGCCGAAAGGGAGTGAATTTTTTATTTAAAAACATTATTATATCTTTATATTTTTCTTTATATTCGTGTTCTTTTATTTTTGTCATGAAGTTATTACAAAAAAATATAACAATCCTTTGAAATAATAATGTAAAAATACACAAAAAAACAGTATTTTTGTACAATACATTTTTAAAATTTTCGAAATTCCTTTTCTGGGTCCGGAATCACCCCCTTTTTTGTTAGTACACATATTTCGTGGTACCCTATATAAATGGTGAAAAGGTTTACTAAATCGTCGTCATTAAAACAGGTATTTTTACCTGTTTTCCCCAACCAAAATGTTTACACAATGTCGTGGTCACGGAATGATTGAAATAAAACATAAACACCTGTTGGTGCTTTTAAAGAAATAATATTTCAGGTGGTTTCGCTGTTTTGCACCATATCGTAGTTTCATCCTTCCACGTTCTTGATTGCACTTTGACTGCGGTTTTTTTTCGACGACTGCGATCTTTTTTTTTACCTTAAAAATTCGTGCTGCCGCTCTACACAGCGGTTGTGTTGCGCCGCACATGCGTTTCGTTCGAAAAATATTACAGCTCTGCTGAGTCACAAAGATCTGTATTTTCTCAGCCGCTGCGCTAGTGTGGATTTACGCATATTAGTCACTTGTAGAAAACTCATACCGTGCGTTTTCAGCAGTCGAAGTGTTCAAGGTATTCCATAGTAAGTTGTATCTTGCTCTCAATACATCCACGAGTCAATATGATTGTATTGTTTATATTGTTAGTTTTATTGTGTATTTACGTACCTACACTTTTTATCTTATATGGGCTACATTATTAAAATTATCTACCTATGTACAATCCAAATGCTAATTAGTTATTTGTTTGTTTTCCTCGAAATCGGTACTATAATAACAATAATAATTTACAGGAAGTTCGTGCCGTTGCTTAACACTTTCATGGCTCACGATGCACATGCCTACAGCATTGTGCAGTACAACGCTGGCATGCACTTGTAGATCGCATCGCCGAGGCTGGGCTGTGAATGGGATATACTAACACTTTCATTGAAGGCCCACGACGCAACTTATAGAATTTTTAAAGAAATGGTTGTTATATATTTATTTATCCTACAAATAAACGTGAAAGTTTGTATGTATGGATGGATGTTTGTTACTCTTTCACGCAAAAACGACTGAACGGATCGGGCTGAAATTTTGCATACAGGTAGTTCTAGGCCCAGAATAAAACATTGGCTTTATTATCCCATAAATCAGCTCCCATAGGATAGAAATAATCTTTAACGTTTCCATAGAAACAACGCGTGCGAAGCCGAAACAAGAAACTAGTTTAATAATATATTTACATTGTCATTACAGTGCAGCACCAAAGCGACAAAGAAATAAAAAAGTTATGTACCTTTGGGACATAAAGGGACGCAATTAATAAATTCAACATTGTGTGATATAATCACATCAGCCATAGGCTGCTCGTATAATTAAATATAAATAAATAAAGATATATATCAGGGCCACAGTAATGGCCCTGCCAATTCGAGTACCTAGAGTCTAGGTACTCGATAGGGTTCTCGGTGGCAACCGTCTAGGTCCTAGACGGTTGCCACCGAGAACCCTATTCTTATCTTAATTGCCACACAAAACAGAAAATAATACAGAAATAAACAATGTACTGTTTATATTCCCAAATAAAATAAAATCTTGTATGTATAACTTACCTGTAACTGTTTGAAGACATGAGGTAGTCGCTGCTCGTAGTGCAGTCGCTGTGCCTCGTTGGTCTTCCGCAGCTGTTCCGTATATTCGTGCTTCGCGTCTTCGCACGCTTGACTCCGTATCTTCATGTTCGCTTTTTGTTTCTCTACCTCGGCTCGACTAAGGGGTTTACAGATTATAAAACTTTTGAAACTATCATGGTTATTAACACTAGTCTAATGTCATGACTTTAGTTTACCGATTGTCATCATCGACACTCATATCTACACTCAGATATCACTCTGTTAGCAGGAAGCGAAGCTCTTTGTGGTGTGGCATTAGCCTAAAGTCTAAAGTAAATGTTATTGATAAGATTGCTATTGTCATAGTAATAATATTGCTCTAAAGTAGAGCCTAGCTAAGAAACTATGAATGAAATTTCGTCAATTAAGTATCCAGGCCATATCTCAATTTGTTTGTTTATACGGATGACATCGTGAAGGCACGACAGGCTCAGATAATTCGCGATGACATAAACAAGACAATTGAACTAAATTAACAATTTGCCGGTCAAATCTTGGGCCGATTTGTGAAACTTTATCAGGCACCGTATATAAGATAATGGGACGTAATAGTAAGTCAGCTCCCCCTCTTCTGCCTACAGATAGTTTATTATGATTGAAGGCACGTGTTGTGTTTAGAGAGCGTACTATGATGATTTATCGTATGGTCCAGGTATATATACTAGGTACTTAACTGATTCGCTTACTTAATCAAATATTTCTACACACTCTTCAGCACTGCCGCTTGTGACTTCACCAGAAAAGCAAAACATATGAGTAACGAGCTAATTCCTGGATTACTGTACGATTATATTCACTAGTATCGCTCCCGAATACTCAATCGAAAATTAGATATCAACAAGTATTCGAAGTCGTGATATTTTTACAGACATCAACAAAAATGTTTCAAAAATATTCATGTTTGTGTATTCGGTCGCTGCTCAGTCAAGGGACACAGTAAAATAGACTTAAGGACAATTACCTAAGGTTATTTTTTTATAGATATCAACAAAAATAGTCACTTTTGTGTATTCGGTTGCAGGTCAGTCAAGAGACACAGTAAAATACAGTTTAGGACAATTACCTAAGGTTAAGGTCAGCGTCTGCTTTCTGAAAGGTCTCGAGCGCCCGCTCTGACTCTCTGGCCGCACGCTCGTACGCCCGCCGAGCCCGCTCCAACCCGCCTATTGACGAGTTCAGGACACCCATTTGTTTCGCTCCTTCGTTTAAATGTTGCTGGAAAATAATATTGGCAATTTAAGTTACCTCTTGTGGCTATAATACATGAACAGCCTAAGCATCATCATTCATCATCGATCTAGCCCGGGATTACCTAAGCTGAGAATATGTTTCCTTTCGCTTCTGCCTCTGAAATGAGCTTCTCGCATACTAATTAATATTCTAAGAAATTAAATATTATACCAACAAAATCTTAGATATAACATTCTTAAAAAGGTGATGGAATAAAGCCATCTTCGTTTCAGAGACGTCATGCCATAATTAATCGTAGTAAAACTTTCCATGATCATATAATATATATATATATATATATATATATATATAAATAATAAGTTTTCCTGAAAGAAGGCAAAGCACGAACGTACGTAAACGCGATAATGACTCAGATGATGTTGCGTCAAAGAAACTCCAGAATCCGAAACATTTCATACAAATACTGCAGGATGAATAAGTCTTCATTCCCAGCAGTATGTGTGAACGTGCTTATTATTTCAACGCGTCAACAAGCCTGTTTTTCGGGACCGTTTGTTGCCATATTTCATTCAATAAATCTGTTCAAATATTTATCAAGTTATCGAGTTCAATAACAGCGATCTCGTTTCAAATTAACAACAACGGATGCGGTCGACGATGCATCGGATCGATGCAGGCACTGGCATGCTGCGAAAGTACGTAATGGGAGCAGCTCGTATGCGGAGATGAAAACCACCGCATTGTAGCGTTCGAGGCGTGATAAACTTTTGCTATTAAACTCTGGCATTGAATGGACAACTTTATTTTTATCGGACTATCCATTACACAAAGCTTTCATAGGATAGTGCCCATTAGAGCACTTGACTTTTAAGTTGTTGAATAGTCAAGTTAGGTATAGGAATTATTTTTTTGCTGATTAATCTTTACTGCCATAGGTCTAACTACAGTATCATCATCATCAGCCTTTTTATCCCATGGCTGGACATCTGCTTGCCGCATCCAGCATCTGCTTCTTGTCTTTCGCAGGTCGTCAGCCCACTCGTCGGAGGGCATCCTACACTACTTTTACACTTTAATTTAAAGCTTAAACGTTAATTTCATCAAATACTATTAATTATTCAGTTTTCCAAAGTTCCTAGTTGAAAGTTCCCCCTAAAACCGTTTTTCTTTATCAACTCTTGGTAATATATACATATTTTTTGGTAAAATTCCAGCTTATAATTCTTAAGCTTACCTTCCTCTCTTCTCGCAACTCCTTCGCGAGTAGATGCAGCTCCCTGACGACATTTGACTGTAAATTCTCGGCGACGACCTCGCGCTGACCCGCGAAATCGCCCAACTCTTGCAACAGCTGTTTGAATGCTTTGCATACTGTGTATCTGCAATTATAGTACTCTCATAAATAAACAGCGTTCACCGGTCTATAAGACTTACTTATTGACTGACCGTTAACTAGGAGGATGGTCGAGCAATTTGCGAAGTACGACTTAGTGCGGGTGGCAGGAAATTAATGGTAATTTCCTGATATAATAGTTTCGTGTTTCAACGGTAAAATTGAGAAAACAGGTATGAGCAAGAGATGTATAAATAGTTTGGTAGGGGGAAGTACAGCAAGGACACTTCTTATCAATATACACTGATTGATTTATACATAATATTCGTAAATACTTACTGGTATTCATCTTCTTCTTTCTTTTTTGGTTGATAGTTTTTGACCAGCCTCCTGCAAAATATTGCGATGTCAAAAGAAAATGAGGGTGACGATGAAGTCATTGATTATGTATTGTGAGATAATAATCCAGTCACCTAGACTTGAATATTATCTAAAACTATATTTATTACTATGACATAGATACTAAAGAGTCAAATTCCGTTCACAAAAATACCGTTTTATCGGCTTTCGAAGATAGAAAAGCTCGATTTTAACGATTATCTTGATGTTTGTTTTGATTAGGTAATAAAAATTTAAGAGACGATTTTAGCATCTAATAAAATTTACGTTTTATTCATGGGTATCCGATAGGCATTCTTAATAAGCACTTATTAATTAACATGAAGATGATAACCAAGACAAAGTTTTAAAAACAAATATCCTGAAAAATTCTTGGTTCGTGAGAAATGCTTGCTTTATGGCAGCATAAAAAGAAAGTGATCATAGAAATCTTAAAATGTCTAGACTTTTGTTTGTCATAAGGAACAAATAAGTCAATCAATATTATAAAATACATATATGTGTTTCTCAGTCAATAAGCTTAAATGAAATCGCTGTAGTAAAATTTATAATTAATTTATTTATTGGCGTTCTAGAAAATTATCAATAGCTCATTACATTATGCATTATGAATATTATTGCAAGTCTGGGTTCCTACGTAACCTAGTGATTAACCTAGTATTTCTCAGTGGAAACTAGAAATAAATAGTACTTACCTTAGTTTTCCTGCATATTCGAGTTCGATAGCGCACCTCTCCTTAACGTAGTTTCCATATTTGTCTAAAAAATCTATCCCTCTGTGTGTGTGTGTCGCTAAGTTATCGTATTGATCCTGTGAACAAAGAAAAACCAATATTAACAAATTGTAAATTAGACTATAATGAATAAATAAATCTGGACAAACACAACACAGCATCATAAGTCACCAAATAAAGAAAGCTTGTGTGATGGATTGGATAGTAGAGTTATAGGTATTACATCACTGACTATTTTTATTTTATTTCAATTAATACATTTTTCTTATTGTGTGGGACGTTACATGCCTCGGCACACTTCCGCTTTCCTATTTTCCAATGAGATCCGTGAAGGCTGGTGCGGCGGCAGATTTGGCCGAAGATCTCAAGAGGCGCAAATATGGAGGTATCGTATTTACTCCCCTTGGAGTCGAGACTCTAGGTCTGTGGGGTACTAAGGCTCTCCGGGTTTTTTTTAAATATCTCAGCGTCTAGTCGAAGCGTAGTAAAAAAATATATCAGCGTTTAATCAAAGCGACGCGTGACCCGAAAGCTGGCGAGTGTCTGGCACAGCGTATCAGCACTGCCATACAGCGGGGCAACAATGCAGGCAGCGCTTTGGGGATTGATTGTAATTTTCCTTAAAATTCAATAAATACAAAGCAATACCAGAATCCTTTATTGTACACCAACAAAAGTTTACAAAAAGACAATTCATTATAGCATAAACAACATATTAATTATTAAAAAAAAAAATGCCGTAGAACCCACACGCCCCGTAGAACCCACTTAAAGATCAAGTAATATAAGTCCTAGTAAAACGTACAACAATGCTTCAGAGGACAGAGCGTAGCTAATGGAATCATCAAAACGGGAGGAAACGGTCCGCGATACGAGGTCATCTGACCGGGAAACAAACTACTCCGATAACCGCTACACATACTATAAATTCTTTCATAATGCAATTACAGTTTACCAAACAAGCGCGTTATCAGAAAACACCTACACAATTATTGTGCACTGATAAAATAATATGAAGGAGATAACTAAAAGTTTACGATATAGCGATGATTAATTTATGCTATCAATAACGATATTCCCATAACAAGCTGAGACAATGGGATATGAGCACTGGGAACGTCCGCCGTGAATAGCGTAAAGCGCGATGCGATGCGCCTGCTTCGAACGTGCGTTTTCATGCGCCCTTGACTGTCATTGTAAGAGTTAGGAGCAACGAACTGGATGAGAAGCAGGGACAGCACCTAGACCTTTTATTAGTGCCCACGGTCTATACAGAACAATAATTGCACTGAAGAACACACGCACCATGATAAATGAAGAGGTCTACTGAACTAGGCGCTATGCAGACAGCAACTTTAGTTGCAGAAACGATAAACTTTTTAATATTCGTCGTTAATTTTGCCAGTTGCAGCAACAAAAAGGTCCAATTTAAGAAGTTTATATGCAAATAGCTAGATGCAGCTAGAATAGTTGCCTGTTGCCGCAATACGGAGATCCAAGTTACTGATTGCATAACGCCTTGCATATTTCTTTTAAATATTTTTAGACTTACGCGATCTGAACACATAACATATAAAATGTTAACCTGTTGAAACATCGGGAAAAAAAGGGTAAATAAATGCGATAAATATCCGTTACACAGTACTTTAATTACTTCTTTTAAAGCGAGGATGTAGTGGACACTTACCAACATACAATAAGGTATAACAGTGGGTATAACTATCAAATGAGTAGTAGTTTTATAGTTTCTATTGTCATAACAATTTATGCCATACGGCACCAAATTACGGGCGTGATGATATGAGGACCAAATTAATTGAATGCGTGGCAACACCAGCTAGTGCAACGATCCTTAAACACGCACAGACATTGTATGAAAATGTGAATGGAATATTTTTAGATATGACGCCATGGCACAGACTTCTAGATATAAAAGTTAATTAAAGATAAGTGAAGAAATAAGGAATAAAGAACATCGTTCTCTTAAATTATTAACATTTGTTAGTTAAGCTGGGTTTCGTAAATAGTACTCTACACTTCCCCATTCGTGGCCATTAGAGGCAATAATACCTACGTAACAAATGATTTACGGCAAAAACGATTAAGATAGTTCGTGCGTGTTTTACTACATTAATATCAATCAGTAGACAGATAGATTATTTGCTTAATTACTTATCTAACCTAAAGTTTAGCTAAAATTTGCATGACTGTATAACTTAACGTGACAGATACTTATCGAAATTAGCTTTT
Source organism: Eupithecia abbreviata (assembly GCA_943735965.1). Taxonomy (NCBI): domain Eukaryota; kingdom Metazoa; phylum Arthropoda; class Insecta; order Lepidoptera; family Geometridae; genus Eupithecia; species Eupithecia abbreviata. The sequence goes on from OX030976.1 coordinate 9,270,680, forward strand.
ATGATTCCATCATTAATTATTGAGTTCCTAAAGTGTGAGTAATTTCTATTCAAACACTTGAGTAACGGATAGGCCAAAATTAATTAACCTAACGACTTAATATTCTATGTAATGTACCGCTTATTTAAAAAGCGTGTCATACAGGTCTTCGTTTTGATGAACGGAGCTATAATATTTCTTGCTGATAGAAACCGACAATCGATTAAAAAAATCTGCAACATCATAATTGTTACAATACAAGCGCGATCGGGAATGGAAATGTAATTTGTACTGGATTTTTTTCTTGTACTCTTTGTACGAATATTCCAACACCATGTCACTGTCAGTTATTTTACAGTTAAGAATGTATATGGTTGATAGCTATGGGCAAAAAATAACAATCAGCCATGTGTAATAGACACTGTCGTGGGATGGTTCGTTAACCGGCTGTTGGTAACACCGAGTGGACGTGGGAGAACTGGATCTGCGCCGGAGTACATAACAAGCCCAGGCTCATTCGCAACGAGATTACTCGGATTATTAAAACTGGAGCTATTTGCGGAGACATTAAGTTCCCCGCGTATCTAGCAAATGAGTCGCCCGATGAGTTTAAACTAAAAGCTTCAGACGGTTCTACACTTTGAGTAAACGTTTTGACCATGACAGATGATACATTGGAAAAGACAAGGCTCCTACAAATGTAGAGCTTAAACCTGAGCATCACGGTGCAAATTCCTAATACACATGTTAATACCGATGCGTGATCTCTGCAGAAGGCTGGAGTGGTCGGTAATCAGCGAGCATCGCCTCAGGGCAGGAATGCGCGCAGGCAACATTCGGGCTATTAGCATGCGGGGCACAGCCAGTTTAGTAACCGACTCGACACGTGTAGCTCCCTTACCTTGGACAATTATTACAATTCAAACATTCGTTGGGCATTACGTGACCATTGGTGCCCCACTATTACAACAGTACCACATAGTAGTAACATAGAGAAGATGGAAGCAATAAAGAAATAGACATCTAGATAAGATCTTAAGCTGAAACACATGTTTGTAATAAACACTAGAGTATTGTAATAATATTCGCGATGATTCACGAACGAATGTTTCAATTTGGCAACGGACTGTAGTGAAATGTGTCAGTGAACCTTACAAGGTGTCGTTGCAGTGTATGTTAAGTAGGTATGTAGCATACCGATGGTTCTGTCAAGAGCTTTTTATTTGATCGGGTTTAAATGGATAATCTGAACATTATTGACAAAAGTGTCATGAAAGTTAGCGTTCTATGATATTTGACTAATGTGTTTGACAACTGATGTGGCGCGGTGGGTAAAGGTCCGTCTACGACGCAGGAGGTCGATTCCCGCCTTGGGATAAATGTGTGTACGAATATTTATTCTGAGTGTTCTGGGTATTTTCTATGTATAATAAAAATAAAAGTAGTAACATAACACAAGCACTCCTTAGCCTGCAGGTAGATAATGCTGTGTGGATTGTCCATTATTTATATGCCTTTTGCTTACAAAACCCTTAAGGTCCGTCATTAGTAATACCTTCACATACGTTTCTATCACAGTTATTACTGTTATTAAATGCCCATGGATATCAAGTCAAAATCTTAAAAAGCTGTAATTATTTAATTGCAAAAAACAGCAGAAACCGTTAACTGCGCGTAAATCGCCTATGGATGATGTACGAAAACTGGTTTTATGTTTAATACCTAGCAAATTATATACATCTGTACATTAATAAATAGCCACGCCTCACGCTGTAAAATAATATTAAAGTACAAGCGAGTATACCAACTGACCTTGCGTTCTATAAGTATAATATGAGCGTCTCAGTTGAATGCCAATGTCACGCCAAGCTTACCGCAAAAGTGATATCGCGTAATCAAATCCTATGGCAATAGAGATGAAACATGGCCCAAAGGTATTCCGAATTAATAAACGTCATCCCAAGCTTATGGATGTGACCTTTTCACACGCAAAACGAGCAGCATCCGTGACATTTGAAATTCAAATGGACGCAATTTATCAGTTACACCGGTAAAGTTTAAATTGGAGGGAAAGGAAAGTATTATTGTCATGTGATATCGAGTCGGGCAGGAGATGACTCAGGCCGGAGGAACGCCCTGTCCTTTACCTGATTAGCGCTCATTAGTCATCGGCAAAGTAATGAGACAACAATACCCACAGGTCACGATAAGATTACGTTGATAGAATCAATAACAAAGCTTGATTCGTGCGCCGGCCGAATAGCGTGCCAAAAAGTATCGATTGCTGAATGTTACCAGCAAAACTGTAAAAACTTGTTTCCGTAAGCGTAAATGTAATTAGCAAAATGTTTTGCGGAAGTATTCGCAATTTGCGAAATGTGTCAGATTCTGAAGTAATGGTATGATTTCATTACGCCTTGAGATGCGGGTACCAGATTGGTCGAATTAAGTTGGTTTACTCATGCCAGCTGGAGATAATGATTCTTCTGTAAATCACACCATATCGATTTGTTTATTTACCCAGCAAAAGGATTGACTTTTAATTATTTAACTAGATTCTGCTCGCGGCTACGCACGCGTTGTTTCTTTGGATACGTATTAAGGTTTCTATGGAAACTGTTTAAAAGGTAGCCAATGTTTTTAAGGCCTATTACAGCCAGATCCGTTTAGTAGTTTTGGCGAGAAGAAGTAACAAACATTCATACATCCTTTCGCATTTATAACTCTAGTTTCTGAACACGGCTACGCACGGGTTGCTTTAGTCAGCCTATTGTTTTATTCCATCCAGGCCTAGAGCTACCTGTTTCCAAATTTTCAGCCCGATCCGTTCATTCGTTTTGGCGTGCAGAGGTAACAAACTTTCGCATTAATAATATTACTGTAATAAACTTCTTTGACAGTACAATAACTTACCGTAACGTTGCGTTGATTGTATAAGATATTATAATCAAGAATTTCTCGACTTCCTAAAACAATAAACTGAGCCTTACGTCGTCCTTACGTGCCTTGATTGAAATACAGCTGGCATGGTAAGCATAATGTTGAACAATTCGGTGCAAGCTGCCGGATGATCTAATGAAGAGCGTCATATCAAACTGTAAACATGCTATTAGCTCACACAAGAATTACTACAGGTGATTAGGTATTAAGAGTGTACCTTATGTAATTTTATAGTTAGAAATCGTTATTTATCTCCGAATCTGTGAAAGCTACCACCTTCATATTTAGGTAAATGATAATTCGAACTTTTATCTTGGATTCCGTCTTTTCGAAAACACGATTGGTGAAAATTTTCTCGATACTTTTATTTTTTGAAAAATACATGTTTTGCACACATTTTGCTATTTATCTCAGGGACCACCTAATTTTTTTGTTGGATTTTTGTTTTGTCGAGAAACGTAGTAGAATTTCTTCGTTTTCGTTTTTTAATTTTTAGATTAGTTGTGTAAATAACTTGTAATTAGGCATTAGGCAGTTTTGGCGCTTACGTCGATAAAAAATACGGAGCACGTCTATCGCTCTGTGCTTCTCACTCACAAGAAAATCATATCTTGTCATTCTGCTCTGAACTGAAGCGAAATTCGAATTTTGGCTGAGGTATGGCACGCTCTTAAGTACTAAGGCTCTAGTTAGACAGACGGACAACATTTCAGTCGGTGTGTAGGGCCCTCCTCACCACCTTTATTGGCCCACTGCTGTACGCAGGTATTCCCTTGATAGGCGCCTAATTGGCTTTTATCAAATGCAGTGCCCTAATTCCACTAAATTAAGGAACCATTCCATTAATTTCTCCGTGTAAAATCACACGTTCTACATCATCATTGTCATTGTCACGGTAAAACGATCGGTTAACAGAATTCGGCCCCAGGCTAAAAACCTAGCCAAAAAATTAGACCCTTTATTCTTTGAATCGTAAAAACTGAATATACAGTAAGTTACTATAGTATATTCCTGTGGATTTTCCCTGTGCTACGATATTTTGTAATCAGCACAGATTGATGAAACTGAGTGCGGGATTAACTATCACTTTACGTAATTGATTTCTAGATAGTCTAACATAATGTGCCAAGCGGTGATATAATGCATTTAGGTAACGATGAAAACTCTGATTAATATTATAGAAAATATAAATATTGTAAGCCAGGGTAGATGAGTGGGTTATTGCGTATTTCGATGCAGATACGTGATGGTCAGGTGTGTGAAATAAATGAAAGAATAAATATTTGTAGGTAAATGAAAAGACCTCCAAGGTTCAACTGGGATGAGGCTGGCCACTTCGGTTCCGTTCCGACTTAGTATAAAATGAACCCAGAGAGATGGGCCAATGCTAAACCACCTGGCATCTAGATCGAGAATCGAATCCGCAACCTCCTGCGTCCGACCTTCCCCCGCCACGCCACATCGGTCAGTATTTAAGTTGAAATAGTTCATACTGATGGAAGATAAGTAAGGCATTAAAGACTCACATTTAATTAAATACCATTAAGAGAATGTTAAGTGAGTTCCATTCCAGGATTTCATAAATATTTTACATAGCCTATTAAGTGTATACAGCTACCGGCTATTTGTCTTACATTAATTAATAGGTTGGTTATTCGTTTATTAATTTATTTTTCTGTCTTTTTTAAGTCTAGTAGTTAATGTTTTGGTGATAGACTGTAAGCTAACTGCTGTATTTTTATAAATAAATTCCAGGACTTCGTTTAAAATTTTTACAGGACCTATATTAAGTGTATAGGCTAGCGTCTTACACTAATAGGTCGGTTAGCCTAAGGAGTAGGAAAGTACCTGAAGTCAATAACCCAAACAATCTTCGTCCAAAGTTAAGAGCACTTCTACGCAGGAAGTGGGTACTAAGACTTCATGTGCGTCGGTAAAAAGCGTCGATTTCCGCTAAGGGCACGCGTCAGTCTAATTCAAGCAGTGCTTCCCCCGAGGCCCATTTCTAAATCCAACGATTGTGAGTCACGAATCCGGGTGACGTCATGGGGTGCTCCGACAGAAGATATTGTAGTTACACGGCAAGTACTGTCGAAAGTTTCACTGTGCGACAATGCTACGATAAAGTAACGGTAGTATTAAGTATACATATTATATGTATATTATAAATATGACGTGACGACCTAAGTGGGGCGCGACGGGCGAAGGTCCGCCTGTGATCATACGTCACGGTTGCGAGTTCGATTCCCGCCTCGAAATAATTGTTTGTAAGATCTGCAGATAATTGTTAAGGATGTTCTGGGTATTGTATAATAAAATATCTATCTATGTACTGTATTATATATTAAGTATATAACACGAGCTCTGCTTACAAGCTAAGGGCTAGATGATGCTGTGAGGAGTGTAGTATTATTTATTAAAATTATTTATATGTGTGAACCTTTGATTTACAGAAGCACGGCTGTGAAGGCACCTAAGTTTTCAGAACTATTACTCGTACCTAAACCTAAATTGAACCTTAATCCTTTGTTTTACAGATGCGTGACTGAGGGCAGAGTACATTAGTGACGAAGGACGTGTAAAGGTTGCGCACCCCTGCTCCGACCCACGTCACCCTGGTGACTCAGCTACCCTCGCCTACCAGACTAGCCACCAGACAGAATAAGCACAAAAATGATACTAAATTTGGCATGAGACAGGGATTGGTTTTGTCTTAATGCTCAAGTGAACGCAAGTAAACCTATACTGGCTATGACTGTGAAATTTTTATTTCTATTGAGTGTAATATGGAATATTTACATTTAATGAAATAAATGAAATACAATACAATAGATGCTTCCCTTGATTCTCTGCTTGCTTTTTTTAGTTTGATCTATGAATCGTAATAGGTAACTACTAATGTAAGTGCGACTTCAAATACGTTCTACGACCGTGGACTCGAGTCAAATTGAGTCAATGACCAAGTTTACTAGACCAGATAGAGATACGATAACACCAGTAGGTAGTATAGTATTAATCCTACATAAATTATGCACAGTTATTTGTAAAACTAAAAAATACGACGTAACATTCGCTTTCTTTAAAATATTTAAATCAAGTTTTTCTAGTTCCTTATTAACATCGTAGAATAAGCATAAGGCATGTTTATCATAGAAGCAAAATTTGCAATTTGAAACTCATTTACGGAAAGGAACAAATAGTAAAGTCCATTGAATACCAAGCTAGGAATTTAGAGCTTCAAAGTAAAAAAGTGCAAAACGTGCCGAGGATTGAGCAGGTAGGTAGTAATAGTTTCAAATAGTCCACGCATCACGTACGTGTCGTCAATTTCGGTACTTTCTATCACGCTTTGTTTTGTACACGTTTACGTAATGAGGAAATAACTGTAAATGACTTGAATACAAAATAAAATACCATTGCCATTGTCAACATTGAATTCAATTATGTAACAGAGTTCAAACTTTCGATTTGATAGGTTACATTCAAATATTTCCTCTTCGTATTCAGATATACTAATAAAACTCAATAAATCCTTCTTCTGATATCGTTTTCGTTTTACGTATACAATGTATATTATGCATATGTACGTAATCTGAATTAACTTGGCCGTGGCTACACGCGTAGAGTTCGGGCATTTCTGATTGTTTGCCAATTTTCATAAATGCACGTAGGTTTGGCGTTTGTTATCTTTATATTTTCGCCTCTAACTAGGATATTAAGTCTGGAGATGTATGAATGGAGATATTAAACGTAGTTAGACAAAGAACTTAGTTATTATGCGAAAGCGAGTAGAATCATGAGCAGAATGAGAGACGTAGTAACAGCATTCTGAAAATAAATATCAGAAAGTATCGATTGTCCCATTCTTCGCCACTGGGTAAAACTAGTTATTTGCTATTAGATTTGCTACCCTTTATGCTGTACTACTGGTTTGTCTGTGATTTTGGGAAATGGTCCCCATGGTCCGTAATACAAAATAACGATTAGACAGACAACTATTTATCAGCCAATAAAATTATTAAATTAAATAAAGTTTATTGGCCAAAAGATGATGAATATAAATGTTTTCCGGCATTCGTTTTTTTTCGCAGTAAACAACGTATCACCGATACGTATGGAAGCGTCTTAAAACAGCTGCGTCAAGTCCGGTAGCGTAGAAAGCAAAGCGAGCAACCTCATTAATAATGATGATACAGAAATTTTATATATGTATTTATGTAACATCATCTTGCGTAGTATCGTACTGACCTGAGCGTTGTCGTATTGACATAACTTGTTTACAAAATACACTTGCAAAATCCGGGGGTGAATGCTTACTGGACCATCGAGCTATGTATGGCACGTTCTTCGTGCAAGACCTTCATAACAGTTAAGTTGTGAAAGTCGAACAGAGCTGCAACGTTTACGCCAAAACGGCACAAAATAGTAGGCTAGTAGCAACGCACATGAAATTCTTAGGTCTTTTATACTTGTAAGAGAACAAAGAATTGTACGCGAGTATAATAACATACGTAAGTACGTGTGAGTACCCTTGTACTCACTGTGGTTTACCCAAAGGTTTACCTAGTCATTTCTTTGGTAGAACATGTTTCTACAAATTTTATTACACAGCAAATGCGTAGGCACGCTGCGTACATACAGATGAGGTAAGGAAAACTCATGAATAACTTTTTTAAATATGAAAATCCCAGCACATTTACCGGATCCTCAGACAGTTGCAGTTCCGGCAGTCTGCCAGGCCAGGTTGAAAACATAGTCGACCATTGAACTTCCCCCATGCCACGAGTTTTACTATACCTAGCAGTAGTAAAGCGGCAAAGTTTCATATTTTCCAACTCGTCACGTAGAAACGAGGCGAGGCTTTAATGATAACATTACATTTTCACATTCCACAGACCGTACATAGATAATTTAATTTAAGAGAGTCGACTGAGTGACATATGATAGTGGTAATAAAATGACAAATCATACTATTATTTTATTCATTATTCTAATGGTTCCTTCATTTTTGGCAAACTTACTCATCGTAGAGTAGGACAAGCTTTCTGTCCACAGCTCTACAGTTTTGTAGAGCTGTGTGTGGTTTGTACTTTGTAGTCTGAGTTACATAGGTAGTTGGTACATTTAAGTTTAGATGCTTGATTAAAAATAATACAAAGCGCACTCCAGCCAGCCACAGAACTAACCAGCCAGAGATACGTGGGAAGCTGCGAAGACGGCCGCGGGCGTATTGTGCAGCCTGGATACTAAAAAACTTTTTGTCATTCTATTGCTTATTGTTGCAACACAAAGGACCAGTTTCCTGCTATTAAGTTCATATTACATGCACTCACAATGGTGCATACAGTTCCAACCTGTGTTGGAATCGGGACTCAGCGAAATATCGAATTGATACGTTACTGATATTTTGTCTCAAGTTTCTCTGCATTGAACCCGTGCAGTGCAAGTAAATGGTTCGCCCCCGTGAAGGGATTTGTGATTGGATTACTATCCCCAAGATATACGCGCTACCCTCGGATAAGGGTGCAGGTAAACATTTCGACTGAGTGGTTTTGGAATCCCACTTTTTTCGTGCGTTCTTGGGGCATCGGCATTTTAAATCCGGCTTTGACAGATTAAAAAATCTTAATAGGCACTGAATCATGAACTTAGTCATAATTTATGAGTGTGACCACGAAACTGAGATGTGATTTGACTGCATGCATTTCAAGAGCAAAGTGAGTGGCAATAACCCGTGCGTTCGTCACAGCACAGCTCAACGTATTACTTGTCTTCGTTCCTAGAATAATATACAATGGCAGCACAGAATGTGGTTCAGCACGAGCCTCGAGCCATTGTTGGAACACGCGCGTTTCCGCTTTCTGGTGGAAAAATGCAAGCGCACTTGGAAAGTAACGTGTGTTATGATCCGATTTCGAGAAGCACACCTGCTTCAAACCGCTTGTACGAGATAAAGCCGGCATAACTATTCGGAAACGAAGCTGATGGAATCAACAAAATCATAATACTTAAGGAAAAACATACTTTAATTAAGGAATGTAAAAGGAAACGTTTGAAGGTCATTGCAGTGTTTTGCTCGCCGTATAAAGTTACGAATACAGTTGGTACAAAGTTGTTATAGAAACATTCTGGATAATTTATTCAGAATAGAGCCGGTGCCAGCGAGCGAAGCGACAGTCCGGCGCCTCCGGCGACTGAATGAAGTCGTCCACAAAAGCCCTCTGTTCTTCGAGTTCCGATGAGAGAGGCGCAATTACCGAGATTACCCTACAGAACAGACCGCGGTCGATCAACCGTATCATCCAGACTGGCCTCGTGTTCACTTGACATTATTTTCACTCAATATTTCTCAACGTATTCTTAGGGCTAAACAAGTCGCTGATCTTTCCATGCAAACGTGGAAGGGTAACTACATTGTATCCAAAACTATGGATTATAACAATTTATCTCGTTATTATGTTTGTATACGCATAAACCGTAAAAAAACACTTGAAAAATACAATATTTTTTTGAACACTAATTTGAGCTCTCATTAGGGCAAAATAAACAATATAAAGAAAGAAAACTCCAAAAGAATGGCCGTTCCGACATAGTTAAGTTATTCAAAAGTTGCAATCAATTTATTTTGAAAATAAACTCGATCGTTTTTCTTTAATAACCCTTGTGCTAAAAGTCTGTTCACATTTTTCACGCGGCCGTTTTAGGAATGAATCATTGTGCATTTCATACTAAAACGCCCTTTCACAGACTGTCTGGTGAGATAGCATACATTTATTACCGACAAGTTTGCGCCGTTGACTTATTGAACCTTAAGGATTAGGTTGATGAAATTCACAAGCATTTCTTCAATAAGAGTACAATATAAAAAAGTATAACGACATGACCTATTTAGAGACTTAAATAAACATCTAAAAATGTATTCCGCTGAATCAGGTTAAGCGCAATTTTATGTTTGCAGTCATTCGCCTCGTCGCGTCGGTCGCAGAGGTTTTTGATCGACAAATGTTGAAATACTTCTTATTGTTGTAAAAGGCCTATCCCATGGCAACGGACAAAGGTTGCGCTTGGCAGATGTGCATAATTTCACAGTAGAGCGGCCGCAGGACCGGTCAGGGGGGTCGAGCGACCGCGGCAGGTGTAACTGCCTTCGCATCAGTCTAGCTACAGTAGCTACTATAAGTAACTATAGCGTCTGGAGTCTAGCTTATAGCCTGTATTGCATTGCAGATGCCTTTACGAGTATTCTATAGAAATTTCAATAAAACCGCCAAAGTGTTAGTCAGTCGGACTCGCGCACGAGGGTTCCGTACCATTATCTATAAAAACGGCAAAAAATCACGTCTGTTGTGGAGCCCCCCTTAAATATTTATTTTATTATGTTTTTTTTAGTAGGTATCTGTTGTTATAGCGGCAACATAAATACATCATCTGTGAAAATTTCAACTGTCTAACTATCACGGTTCATAAGATACAGCCTGGTGACTAACGGACAGATAAACAAGACGGACGAACAGCGTCTTAGTACTTAATAGGGTCCCGTTATACCCTTTGGGTCCGGAACCCTAAAAACATGCCAGTGATATGTTTTTATTTCGGTTTGCAAACAAAAATAATAAGTATTGTTGTTCAGCCCACTCGTATGGTGTTCAGATGAAATATCGTTTACATTGTCCAAATGGCCCCAGAGGTTGACGTCAGCATTGCCGAAAACCCGCTTCGCTCGAACGGCTATTTTGGGTTTGCGCCGCCGGGCGCATTATTATGATGATCGAACAGGCAAAACATTTTGGTATTTCAAGTGGCCTATGAAAAAACGCCTGGAGATCGAGCTTTGTCATGCTGCTACAATGCAATATCAAGTTTTTCATATTTACTAGTGATACATATCCACACTGCACACAATGGGCATAAGTAAATAGTCTTTCTAATTCATTCTTATAAACAGCTTTTTTTCTGTTACGCATCAATATATAAATAAAATAAAAAGTATTTATTTCAAGCAGTACAACTCATGTTACAAATAACAAAAAGCCTTAAAAACGAATAGCTATACAAAGATTAACTGCTAAACTCTAGGCTATCTTTTAAACACCTAGCCAGACAAGACAATGCACATTTAATTAAAATTTCTCAGTGAAATGAAATAACGTTAATTAATATACTCGGTAGTCGTCTACCAAGTAAGATGAAAATAAAATACTCAATGCAACCCGGAAGATTCAGACGGGATGAGCCGGAGTGCGTTAACCCTGTGCTCACAATAATATTATGAAGAGTACAGCAGGTTACTGGCATTGAAAGGTGAAGTAAATAAACCAACAAGAGCTCCTATTCAAAGATTAGGGTACGTGAGTCGCGAATAGAGGTATTTAGACCGTCGGCCACATATGAGTAAGTAGAGCTCCACAGAAGTGAAAGTATCAGTTCCACCCCAGGCCGGCAACATGTGGCTAAATAACGAGGGGACACAAGACGATTTACGCTCTATCTGAGCACGCGCTACGTGCCCGCTGTCGTCTAATGTGTCTCATAAATTACAGGCAGGGAAGTCGAATCATACTCCTAGAAATTGCTGGAACATCGTGAGCATTCAATAAGTAATGAAAATCGGCTCAATCGTTTTCCAGTCAATTGTTATTCGAAATAAAACTAACTCACACGCGATTGAATTCGGTCATAGGACAATAATAAAGCCAACAATAGATATGCAATTGAAGCGAACTCTCGATGAATGAAGCATAACAACGTCGTCGTCCCGAGCCGACGAATGCACCCTTTTGAATGGACCGAACCACAAACCAGCATATTGGCAACAGGTGACGCATTCATGGCAACCTGCATAAAAGGAAGCAGATGGATTGGGGTAAGGGCATCAGATTGCAACTGTCGAACGAATGGAATTAATTAAAGACGCTTTTAGCCCAAAACCAATAGAGGGAGTGCCGTCGCGTATTTGAACATGTATTAATGTAGATTCTTGTGTGAAAACTGGCCTTATGAATGATTCAAACGGATGTAAAGATAGAGATTCATTGATCTTTCGCAATCGACGTTATCATGTTAAGTCACATGAGCTGCAGACACGTTGAGATTCTAGTATACAAATCAGATTTCTTACAGTTCCCATTCACAATTGAACCTTGAAACGTAATATTGCTAAGCAGCTACGCGGACACGTACTCTGTGCAGCATTAGTGTGAACTCACAGCACAGCTTGTACTGATCGCCGCAGAATATGACGAAGTCAACAGTCAGTTCGCACACGTTCAAAGCGAATTCTCGGTTCTCACGCAGAATACGCGCAATCATAACAACCAACAACCTTACAAGGAATCTAATGCTCATATTAATAACAAACGCGCTCCAGACCAGCGAACATGAAAATATACACGCTTTTGTGCATACCAATACCAATATCATACCACGTTTTGGTTCTTTATCCACCAAACACTACAAGGTGAAATGCCAGAGATGTGCATTTGAACGAGGACGTGATTATCCTTAGTAATGGATGAAGCAAGGGGATGAAGGAGTAAATTATTAGCGTAGGTATGTACTCGTATGTAACAACTCCCGACCCCCATAAGTAAGAAAACGGCAAGAAAATAAAGATAATATATTTACTAGTGATGCAACGAATACGAATATTCGTATTCGGCGAATAAATAATTACAAATACTAATGGAAATGGACGAGCCAATTTCGATATTTTCCGTTCAGTATCGCATTTATTAACTTTTATGTACTCATTATCTTCTGATTGTCTACAATAAAATTATTAAGTATATTTTAAAATTTATTAAAAATATTTTTACAGGATCTTCGCTCATCAAAAACGAGATTGATGCTTATCTAAAGCTCCCAAATTTATCGCCGTCTGCTGATCCATTGGTCTTCTGGCGTAACATTGCACATTTCCCAAGGCTGCAAACACTCGCGCAAAAATATTTTTCACAAAAACCATGTACAGTAGTTGCCTCGGAGAGGCTTTTTTCAACGCCTGGCAACATCCAGACTAAATAAGAAATCGCCTGTCACCAGCGAATATACAGATGTTGTGTTTTCTGAACAAATATTTGACAGTTGTAAATTATAATTACTATTTCAATAAAACAAATAGAAAAATGTTAAATAAATGAGTGTTTTATTATCTGCCGAGTTATTCGTATTCGTATTCGTAAAATTAGTTCGTAAGTAAGTAAGTATTCGTTGCATCACTATTACTAACAAAACATACATAATACAGTTCAGAACATGAAACACCGGGAGAGTGCGATGTCAATGTACGCAAACGCAACACAGCATCACGAAGAGTGATTGATTTTGCTACAGACGTTCTTTATTATACATACTTGGGGACGAATCAAACCTTTCACTAAATAAAACAATGACGAAACAAGGCGAGTCGTGTTTGTAATCGTTATCAAGAAACTTCTAGTGCCATTGTTTTTGTAGTTCTTTCTTACAATGCGTAGTAAATGAGATGTTGGTTTACCTCTACCATTATGCCTATAATAGTTTGATTTTGATACAACGGTGTAGTGTGCAATAAATATAAGAAATTCCTCGAAAGCGAGTCGAGTGTGACCGTTGCGAAGCCCAAATGGAGGTGGAGCGAGACAGATCACCCACTTGCTAACTAGCAGGGTTGATACGTTATGGTGGCTCTACGAAACATAAATAACGGTAAACTTACAAAAGTAGGCATATGTTGATGAGCTATAATATTTACGACTAGAAGAATTTCTCGGCAGATTTGTCTTCATTATTATTGAGCCCGTAACCTATTCTATACCAGTTTTAAAACCTGGCAGCCCTACTTTGGCTTACGGATCGAGCGGCGCACCTTTGCTTCGACACTTTCGCTTTAACCATACGGTAACCAGATAGAATTTGAGTATCATCGGTTTAAAGAAATGTTGAGTGAACCCAGAATAAGCTTAGTGAATTGGTACACTACAAACGGATTAGGGTAATATACATCTAGCCTATTTGTTGGAAAGTTGCATCACTTCACTAGGAAATACACGTAATCCATCCAATACGCAGCCGATAATACCCAACCGTACGCGTCTCGGGTTAAATTATTAGCGTTTAGGCGTCAAAATCTAAAAGTAATACAGTTATGAGCGAAAGGCTGGTTTACAAATTATATTGGCCTTGATTCAAAACGCACGCACCTCGTATGTGCTCAAACTCTACAGATCTTTAGAAAGTTAAGGGCAACATTACGCAAGTAGCATTTACTGAAACATTAAAAACATGTACTGGTCGACAATATAAATGGCAGTTAAAGTATAAAGAAGCATGAAAGCTACTTGTAAAAGGGCACTAAAACCATGGAAGGATAGCATTGCTAAGGCATTAGAGAGCTGGTTACGTGAGATGTACCTAGTACCATATAGGTAGTTATTCTAAGGTGAGACCCTACTAATATACACAAGTGCAATGATGTTATATATACCATTGCACAAGTGTATGTTTTGCTTGCTGCATTCCTTAAGTTATACCATAGGTTCGTCGCACGCAATATAAACGGTATGCAAGAATTATTACCCGTGTACCTTCCCAACGACTGTCGGCATTTGCGAAAACGAATCAACCAACACAGTTGTAAACGGCCTTGGATTAGTCGTGTAATATTCTATTTTACTCTGTTTAGTCCGACAATAAACAGTATAGCAAGAAACAATACTAAGTTATGCTATGTTGTAAGCAGCTAAGCCAGACTCACACGTTATTGCAAGATTTGCAAGGAAGATGCATGTGAAATCAATACTGATCGTCTCGGATTGCCTATACATTAGCTCCATGCCTATGTTTAACCTCTTACAACATGGCTTTGTGATAAGACTAAGCTAAAATTAACTTTAATTATATCTGCACGCACCTTCGATTACCAATGAAACGTGTATGATGAGATGAATTACACTGTGTTTGATGGATGACAGAACTTTTTATCTCATAGTGTTTTATCTAGAGAAGATTCTCACGATTTCTATAGATTTTTTATTTACTTATCAATTAATAAAGTTCCTTTGAACGTGATGTATTAAATGTGTCGACACAGTCAACAGTCTTGACCGATATCAACCGTGAAGATATCTTATCTGAGGAAAAATATTATATTGCAATAGAGGGGAGTGTCAATTGACCGCATGCATATCTTCAAAATATCGATAACAACGAGTTATCTGTTAGCATAGGACTGGCTAACTCAAACCGGGTGTTTTTGTATTACTCTAATAAAACCATAAACGAATCAATAAATGAACTAAGCAACTATAATAAATGAACGAATTAAATCAGACAGATTTGTTCACTGCGCTTTTAAACACAATTAAAATAAACATGCATCCTTAAAATTCCTTACTTGAGTATTTCAATGTAGGTCAATGAAGTAACTTATCGTTCAATGTTTTGACTTCTGACTTTCAATGTCGATGTTTATCTAACGCGATAAGAAATCGTAAATAAACTTTGCCGTTCTTGACTTGCAACATTATTATGCTGCCTTGGTCTGCTATAAATCAAAACTAGACAGCTAGCCTTCCCTTCCCTAATGCTCATGTGTCACGATGATAGTAAAGAAAGGTGGTGTAAGTAGACACCGGTTCACTTTACAATATGGCCCCGACGACTACCCTCTGACAGCTAGGATAGAGGGGATTCCATGGTCATAAACACGTTGCTCCACCTTTAAGTGCTATAAGAATGAGGTAATTCGTTTAAAGCCAGTTGTATAAACGCCGGAACAGTCAGTGCACTAAAAGATAAGCATACCGGTACCTGTCGATGAGTTTCCTTCCTAACGGTTATAGGTAACGTAACGATTACTCACCTGTAACAAAAACAAATAACATGTTAGCACGTCTGCGTCTATGCTTATTCTAATTATTGTACATATGGAAAACATGGTATGATGTGGAAGGTTGCCATCTTGACCATATGTCCACGATTGTTGATGTTCGTTGTTTAAAATATACATGTACGTTAGTTTGATATATATTTGGTTTTATGTTATTGTTTAAAATACTTAAAGTGACGAGTCCGTTCAACAAGCACTCAAGGTAGCACGCGCTAAATGTCACTTCAATCAGTACAAGTACGTACAAAATAACCTTCAGCAGGATTGGCCGTCGAGAAATCAAAGAGAAAACGGTAATTAAAAGAGCGGCATCGAACGAGATGCGTTCGCGCAACGCAAGTGAATAACCTCGAACTTGAACGGTTTAATAGATGGCCATATGTAAACAGAGGCAGGTTCTGGCAAATGAAATTCCAATAGACGAGGTACATTTCCGTATTAACACGTGCTGTGTTGAGAGAGAAATCCGGCTATTCAGGCCTCTCAGACTCTCGATCTGTTAATATCATCACAACACGCTACGGCAAAAACGTTTTATCATACCTAAGTCGCCAGAAAAGTAAGTAATTTTGAGCAGTAGAATAAGATTTCTTCACCCTCATTCCGATTGCCGGAAACGCATTTGATGTGGCACAACGACATAGCTAAAATACGGCTTATTATATCTGCGGTTGTTATAACTGTTATTAGTTATCTGACCATAGAAATTATACGAGTGCATGTGTGACCGCAAATAGCCGGTTCGGAGAAGCAACTCAATACGTTTTCAGGACAGCATTGCAGGGTAAGATAATCCCTTAAGACTACACATATAACTACCATTTTAGTCGATAGTTCTGTACTTCCTGTACGAATATGTATGCGGTGCGTCACTAACGGTAACCGTTTAACCGCAACAGTTTTCTCCGCGTCTTCGAATGCCGTTACTTCCTCAAATGATGATAGAGCATAGCCCATCCATCAACTAATGCATACATTTTCTTGTTTATATGCTTTGGCTTATTGGCGGAATCGATTTTACGGTTTGACTTTGAACCAATCTAATCTCAAGGAGACCAAAACAATTAGTTTTGCTGAATATTTCTGCTCTGAAAAGACCTTAGATAATGAGCTGAAATGATCGCGTGTGGAAAACAATTTCGGTTGCAATAAACCTCTACAATTTAGCATCGACTGAAATTTTATCCAACCAAACGACGAAACATTCTCGAAAGTTATATCGCTGCAGACAGACAAAAAAGTAAAAGTAAAATCATTTTGTCAATTGAATAGAAGCTAGTCATCATGTTTCGATTCCGTCATAAATAATGGCAATAAAATACGCTAAACGACAATGTGGAATGCACAGCTGTATCGTTACATAACATTAGTTTATTTACCGCTTGAAAATTCACCAAGCTAACGCCTTCGCCTTACCTGAATAGTAAGTTGGGGAAAATAAAGAACTTTCACACGCTTGTTTAAAAATCAGTGAGCACGCTAAGGTTCTCAGATTACTAAATTACATAACATTAATTTCTACACAAGCTTCCGACGACTTCAAAGCTTTCTTGCTCATTCATTTCATGGATATCAAAGTTTTAAAAGTGAATTCCAGGCTCATAGATTTAGCTTGCTTTTCTAAGGGATCAAATCAAGGTTTGAGATATTGAAGTCGAGGTACCAGATCTGGTAGCATGGAACCGCATTTACAGTTAGCCAAGGAACGGTTTTGAAATGGCATTTATTGATAGAGCCTCACTGGATCGGCCATAATTGCACCACATCGCCATCTAATTGCTCGAGGCTACACATCTATCGGGCTCAATGTGCAGCCTATATTTTCTCAGGGTCTCACTAACAAATCAGCGATCCAAGACGAACAGCGTTTACGTAGAAACCAGGTTTGAGTTTTGGTTTCAGAAGCAGACTTGTTCAAACACCAGAACCCACAGAGGGCTGCAGATCAACGACCGTATTAACTTTTTGATTGTGAACAAGGAACAGGCACCATTATCTATTTTAGTAACTCTACTACTAAAAAACTCACTACATAATATAATATATTTGCATGCTTCGGGCCGGTAAGACTGTTTTGATAAAAAATGCTAGCCGGCCATGTGGGAACGTTTTGAAATTCGCGAGCTCATACAAAGATGTGCAAGTCAATATTCCTATGTAGTTGCCTCCATTGCATTGCGTCACCGATGCTTTCGGGTGGCATCATCAATTATTAAATAGAAGAAGGCCGATAATCTGACATTGTGCAGTTTGTAATCATCTCACATGTCCCTTGGTTTATTTATTAGCACGGGCGTGATGTCTGAAGTCGTGAGGACGAAATCGAGCAAACCTGTGCTGGTTTTGAATCAAGTTTATAGCGACATTGTCTGATCGTACTATGTTTTCCTTTGATATATTTATTCGGTTTGCCATAAATTCGTGGATCTTTTGTCAACAATCTCCATGAGAACAACTTTCACCCTTAAATTAGGATAAAATTAAAAGCGTTCTCAGTCTTCCTGCTGAAACCAAAGCCTAAGCTTGCAAAGGGCGAGTCGCTAAATGCCCTTGGCTAATTGGACTAGTCTCGCATTACTCAAAGGTGTGACCTTCAGGCACTACCCCCAACCCAATACTCTTGATGGCAGCCGCACCTGTGCGATTTGTTACGGACTTTATGCTATGCGCCAGCTTTATTTAGGTCAGCCTTGTTCTAAGTCTAGCTATTCGATCGATTTGATCAACTCAGAAAGTATTAACGCCAATATTTTAATAATACCTATGGTATACCATAAGACGTTGGAGTAGGCGCACACGACTCATTCCGTGAGCAGTAGCAGGTCCAGTCAGACTGGCGGAAAACCGGTCCGACGAGAATACAGGACCCACGCCAAATAATCACTATCTTCAGTCTATGGGCAAAATGAACTTAAATTTCTCGCGCCAAGGTTTAAAATGGAATGCTACGATCTTGTTAAGTTTATTTTTGAGTTCGCGAAGTATTTTTCGTTACTTCATAAAACCGACTTGCCATAACCGTCTCCTACGTCTTCTTAGCCGGCACGCGATGTTGAAACCGGGTAGGAAACTCATTCGGATTTTCGTTTGCAATAAGTTACTTTTCGCGTCAAACGTTCTAATAATTTTATTTTATTTTCTATTTAGTAGAGTCAATCCGTGATACCTCCCTATAGATTCGCCTCGTACCACCCTACTTGCAGGTTAGTTACCTTATCGATCGCAGGGGTGGTTATAATGGTGTGTAACCACTAGTTGCCCCAAGAATTCGTTAACCTAGGTATGCTTTTGTGTTTTCAATGTGTTTATTCCTATGACGTCTTTGTAATAAAGAAAAAACAATATGTGGCGAAGCTGACCGGCCGTTTCTAAACAACTACATGACTAATGGCACACTTTGATAAATTAAATGGAGTGATTAGTAATATGTACTGACCACATAGAGAACCACATAGAACTACGTAATTTTAATAAGAAATTTTGTCAGGGCCAGAAGATGATGGCCAAAGAGGATGTGGTAAAGAGTATTTTCATAAAATATAGTTTTTAAAATTACACATCGTATTTTTCCGTATACCATTTTTCGGTTTATTCGGCCTCATCAAGATTTTTATCCAAAGCATTTGTGTAAAAGGGAGTGCCCCATAATATGATAGGTTTTGTACAGAAACTGTTTGGCTCGTGTGTCTTTATTAATAGCCTTGAATCTATTAAGGTTTCTCAAGCAGCTAGCGATCGTACCACAATCAGTGCAATAACAAGTATGTGTCAATGGAAACCAATCAGGCAAAACGACTTACCGAAGGCGTAATGAGAGAAAATAGTTTGTATAAAGCGTGTCTGAGTGATTTTTGCATAACACTGCCGGGACCGTTGCAACTAATATGCCTAAGTTATTAGTTAGTTAGAAATATGGTGTAAAATGTGGTCAAACCTTGTTATTATGATGCATAGAGATGTTTTATAATATGAAATGCATACACCTTACATCCTCCACATCAAAGCAATCGTCTAACGAGCGTGTAAAGACGAAAATCCCTCTGCCCTAGCTCAATGCATTTCACTGTTTGTGTAAGGGGTAAAGGGCATCATAAACTCGCTTTACACTTGACCTTTGGTCGGGAGTGCACACTCATTTCCCAAGAGAACCTTTTTGCTATATTTCCCTGGGGAATCCAGCTTTTTCTAATGATTCTCGACAAGCGATCACTATTTCTTGATATTATCTCAATACGGCCGCAACTCTTGTAAATGATTTCTGTTTAGAAACGAATCTCAACTCGTAAGTTGGTAGAGAATTCATTTAAATACATTTTCACGATACAAAGTTTACAGTCTCTCAAAGCCGGGGCCTGGTTAAAATATCTTTCTCTTATCAATCTAACAAATGGATTAACAGGCTCTTAGTCGATTAATACACGTAGTGATGTATGTACTAGAGCTATACTAGGTACGACTGGATCATACAGTAACTGAATCATGAGATCGATTAATATTTTTGGGCAGTTACGAGTGCCAAGTTAATAACAATCGAGTAAATTTAGTCGTGTGCATGAACGAAGTGGCAAGGTGAATGGCTGGTTAGAGGTACCTAAGGTACTGGCAGGCTTAGGCATAATAAAACTCTTTACCTATAGGTCGTTATGTACGTTGCGAAACGCTTAGCAAACTAGTTCATGGGCATAAGTCAACTAGTTAGGTTTTAATTGAATTGTTTAAGATATTATTCTAAGTCTTAGAGGGAGACGTAATTACTCTGCTGCTAAATAATTTGTTCTGGGTCAGTCAGACGATAACTTAAGATGTCTTCGTAAAAATGTCATGAAGATAAGGAAACCGCCTTAGCCAGGTGAACTGGGAAATAAACAAACATCCCATAAATTTTCCAGCAATTTAAACCAGGTTAATTATAATTCATTTCCAACTTACTCAAAAGTTGTTAACTGGATAATTGACTGCTGCATAGTTAAAGATAAGCAGGTGCGTCGGAAGATAGTTAGATTATGTTGAGTGAAATTTTCACTTTCCCATATTAAAACTGAATAACAAACTACTTAAGTTTACGGAAATCCGAATACCCAACAACATATATTTTAATAAGTACCGTCATATAACCAAACATAACATTTGAACGACTGCACAGACTTTCCTCGAACCTAGCTTAGAACACTCTGAATAAACGTTGTAGCAGATCAGAGGCCTTCTGCTACCGCTCAAAACAAAAATGTGCATTTAGATATGGTCTTTATCTCGTAAAATTTAAATGCATGGGGATGGGATGTTAAAACAATACGTCGGCAAGACTGCTTTAATAATTTGCTTGTTTTAAAAACCTACTCCAAATTCCTTAGTAGGTACCATATTTAACCCTAGATCACTAAACATTAGTCTCACAGGCGACATTGTTCCCGCGCATTCGCTGTTTAGGTATGTTCCCGACACTACCCCACTCCGCCACGCTCAGTACCTTCCTAATTTAGTGTTTTAGCACCCTGTGCGTACGCATTACGTACGTCAAGTAAAATATTGGCGTTTTATTTTGTTAGTCAGAAAGACTAATGTTTAGTGACTGAGTAACTCGAAAATATGTTTAGTGAGCTAGGGTTAATGTTTTTTAAGTTTTTCTGGACAAATACTTATCCCTCCGGTATAAAAATATATGGGACCAAATCGGGATCTCTATATAGCGAAATAATTTTCCAAATCGATCCATAAATTGACGGAGACATCGACGAACATACATTTAAAAAAATCATACTGCCGAACATAGAACCACCTCCTTTTTCCGAAGTAGGTATGCTAAGTTGTATACTAGATATTGATGGGAGGTATGTATCAAATGGGTTCGTTTCACAACTAGGTAGAGCAAGTCGGTCGGAATGCGCCGCCACCGGCCTTGCAGCTTGCCAACACTGACCACTCTCGCACACTTCTAGATACAAATAAACAGTGTCGTGTCGGCGATATGGTGTTTATGTGCGTGTGTTGGTCAACGAACTCAGGTTTTCCTATTTTGCAGTAAAAAAATATCTCAGTAGTTTAATGTATAGGTGATGGACTAATACATTTTATAAGAGTAACAATTTTAGTAATAGGTGTTGGTGGAGTCTGATGAGGCGCCTTAGATTCAGCGCTTTGCTCCAAAATTAATGTAACGTAAGAAATTTATTGAATAAATATAAGCAAATGAATGCCAACAGGTAATGTGTCAAACAGTTTAGCAGAACTTTTAAGGGTCACAGATTCGGCCTGCAGTGATACCTTTCTATTTATTAATGCTCAACAATCCACACAGCATCATTTAGCACCAAGCTAAGCAGAGCTTGAAGTTGTGTTATGGGTACTAGATGACTGATATAGGTATATATTAATAGAACACCATTACAAAGATATGTTTTTATTATACAAAGAAATACCTACCCAGAACAACCAAAACAATTTTTTCTAGGCGGGAATCGAACCCGAAACCTCAGCGTCGCAGGCGGACATTGGACCGCCTCGCAGCCACTATACAATATGACTGACTAGGATGTCAGTCATATTGTATTATGTATATCCATTCATCTAGTACCCACCCATAACACAAGCTCTGTTTAGCTTGGAGCTAGATAATGCGGTGTGAATTGGCCAAAAAATATTAATTATCAAATCATGTATAAATAAATTCTACTGGCCGCCACCGGAGGCCTGGTTTGTCTAGAAGAGGCTTTGGGATATAATTATTAGGCAAGTTTTCAGTAGGAGCTTATGAATGTTATTTTCTGAAAGTCCATGTCCCAGATACTTTTTATCAATAGTTACCTTTATAATGTATCAATTGTTACTTTAGAATGTAAATGTAGATTAGCACACAATAGTGACAGACCGACATTTATTAAGTACCATCTATTGTCTAATAAAGAATTCCATTCATATATTTAATTTAAACATAAAGTAACTTACTAGGGTTGGGTTTGATACCTGCACCCTCCTGCTGGGGCATATGTTTCCTTGATCTGCAGGTATATGTTCTAGGTGTTCTCTATGTATTATAAAAATATCTATGTATGTAAGTAATGTATTGTATTATGTTTATCACTCATAAGCATAACAAATCTCTGTTTAGCTTGGGGCTGGATGATGTTGTGTGGATTGTTTAGCATTTATTTATATATTTAATAATTAAGATTTATAGTTTACACACTATACAAATTTAAATGCTATAGGGTAATCTCTAAGAAATTAAATATTATTCCATCAATCCTGCCTAAATAGTTTTTTTGGGTAGAATCCTAATAATAATCAATTCTCTATCTGTCTTTTAAATTATAATATGAATGCCAACAGTAACCTTTTTATGATTGTCAACTTTCTCCATTAAATATGACTTTAACACTTTGAGTGCTGAAATCACACGGTATGTGTTTTCTACAAGTGACTAATATGCGTAAATCCACACTAGCGCAGCGGCTGAGAAAATACAGATCTTTGTGACTCAGCACAGCCGTAATATTTTTCGAACGAAACGCATGTGCGGCGCAACACAACCGCTGTGTAGAGCGGCAGCACTAATTTTTTTGGTTAAATAAAAGATCGCTGTCGTCGAAAAAAAATCGCAGTCAAAGTGTAAGTAAGAGCCTTTTCGTGTGATATGTAAACTTAGCCAAATAATTTATAGAACTTGTTATGCATAAACCTCTGGTGCCAATTAACCATAACTGTATTTAGAATATGACCTATATTGAACTCTTGCCATAGGAGAACATTGATAAAAATGTGACTTCATTGTTTACAAGAGTAGATAACATACCGTGTGTACAAGTGTGGGTTGACTTTATGAAATATTCATTCTCATGGACAGGGGAAAACCTCAGCCATAGCCTAATCATACGATAGGTATATTCATTTATAATAGGTATGTTATTAATTTATTAGATGAAACCTCCTCCCGCAACTTGAAAATAATTTATCATGTATTCATTGCTGCATGAAAAATTTGTTATAATCATGGTGAACTCTGTAAGGACTATGCCAATCTAATAAACAGTCAAAAACATAATTTACGTCATGAAATTAAGATGAAAATGATGTCCAAATTGAAGGGCTTAATGCATTAAAAGAAAGGTATAACTGCTAATGTCTATAAATTTTAGAGTAAATAAATTCCTGGAAATTACCATGTTGATAGTAAAAATAGGATCTTGGTAAGAACGTATTTTATATGCCAAATAAACGACTCAAGTCAAGGTATTTTATACAAATTGCGACATTCTTCGGCGAAAAAACGACCCTTTATCGTTGCTTACTGCGTCAGAAAAGTTTCAGTGAGTAACTTTTTGAAGACTACTACTAACGACCTGTTAGAAGATTCAGATGTTCAGATTCTTTATTGGAAACATAGTTACAGAACGGAGACCACCTCATCAAAGGAAAAGATACCTCTCACGCCATTCCATACTCTTTCGCGAACTTCACCACGCAAGTAACAAGTTTGTATTGTAGGCAACCGACAGCGTAGAGAACAACTCATGATGTTTCACACAAGTACCTACTTACCCATAGCTCAACTCCCCAACTCATTTTTGCAGCTTTGGTTCACTTCACTTGCACTAAAAACACATTTAGAATTCACAATTTACAACAGTCGGAGAACAATTTCAGGCATTTATGACACCGATATAGTTTTTAGCACTAACACCATTCCAAAACACATTCCTCAAGAAATAAACATGGCTGACTGACTCCTTTTCTTCGAGTTGCTTGCTTGCTTGACTAACTTGAATGACATTAGTAAATGACAAAATGACGGAAGGATGACAATGACAGTTGACATTAGACATACCGGAAGAGCGATGTTTTATTGCCAACTTCGTGTAAATCCCTAACATGTAGGGAAAATCGTTGCAGCAGCAGCACCATTGTTGACATTGTTAATACCTTTCCAATTTATTTTTATTATAATGTTTAAGACTTGTTTTATTGTTACGCGTTTCGGCAGCGCCGTTGGAGTGCGCTTTCAGAGATGTATGGGAGTAGTAGTTATGTTTCAAAGTCGCGCACTTGTGCAGCGCCGCCGTTCAGTTAATATTAATAGCGCGCTGTCCAGCGGCGTGACTATAAAACCAGCCTAAATAGTTCCTAATTTGAGTTTAGATAACGCATAACTTAAAAACTTAATTAACTTTGCTAAAATGTATACCGCTTTTGGTACGTAGTAAAGTCAAACTACTAATTTTAATTAAAATACCACTTACCTACCTACTTTGTAATAATTTTGATTTTATATTCGGTAAGTACCAATTTATAAGATTTTCAAAATAATAATTATTTATTGAGAACTGTTGTTCCGAAACAGTATTACATAAAGTTTATGAATACAGTGTCTGGATGCCTGCCTTACCAATTTATCGAATCTAAAGAAGCACACTTTAACAACAAAACCTTAAATCGTTTTATTTTTATTAATTAAAACAATACACACAAACTTAAAATAAGTTAAAACTACAGTAACTACGTGCTACAAAACTGTTCTTACTGTTAAACCATTTCTTCAAAGTAGGTACTTTTACTTGAAAGAACCTATGTCAATTAATTAATAATAATTTTAATATGACGTTGGGAATTGTCACTGCGGGGTTGTAGGAGAGATCCATCAGAACTTCGCCGTACGAGAACGGTTTTACGGACGGCCTGTAAATAAAATAAAATATTGGTAAGCATTTTATCTCATAAGGCATAATTTTAACTGTTTTTGTTTCAAAAATTATGTACCTACCTTCATTGGTTCTTGAATAATATGGTGGCTAGATCTTCGTGAAGTAGGAGGTCCGGTTATTGATGAAGTTCGTGATGAAGGTATAGGATTCTGCAAACAGATTAGATAATATATTGTAGTAGTACCTATCTAATCTGATAAATCTAATCGACTGGGGAGGAAATCAGCGCAGGCAGAAACCACCAATCTAGCTTAAAAGAAATGACGTAATATACTGAATTATGTATCAACGAACCGAGATAATATACGATCTCACCTTAAATGCTGGGACAAATCCAAATTCAGCAGGAAGTGGCTGTGTTTGCATACTGAACATTCCTTCTTCAGACGCAACAGATACGAGAGATGGCCGAGCGGACAGTTGCTGTGCTAGCAATATTGGGTCTGCATCTAAGGGAAACAAGTATTATAAAGTTTAAAATGTGTTTGTGGTTTCCAAGTATAATTATAATGTATGCTGGTCACACGTGAATTTTTTATATTTTCTTTATTTTTTATGGTGAAGTTATTATAAATTTATGTCAAAAATCATTTAATTACGTACCTATATTCATGCCTTTCACAACACGGCTTGCTTGAAGGACCCTTCCTGCGCTTCTTCTAAATCGTATTCCCTTATCTGCTTCTCTTCTCAATCGCTGTGCAGCTGCCGCTGCTTCAGCAATAGATATTGACATTGGACTCATACCTGATCGTCTCAAGTTTATATCCACAATATAACTAAGGCAGATTGCATTGGATAGAATATTGTCACTGGGCTACAAATATTTCAAAAAAATGTTAGAGGGTCGATCAAGTAGGTAATCACAAAGATAAAAGATCACACTACCTACCGATCCAATGTCGTTGACGCTTATGTCCAACGATCTTAAAGGCGTTTTCACCAACCCTATAGCTCGTGCTAAAAGTTCACCACACGTAGGGGGATTCTCTGCACTTGTAACTGACCATACACCACTTGGTGCCTTGGTCAATGGTCCAGGTCTGATACCACAACCCGAAATGTTTAGGCTACAGTAAAAAACATTTAATTGAATTTATTTTTCCTCCGTAGGTATAAATTTAATATAGAAGGCAGCTGAAGTATATACGTTTTAGAGGATGGAATAATAATTGATTATGGAATTACTTTGTAAGGTTGCATCCTCTTGCTATCGATACTGCGATATAAGCGATTCCCTCAGATCCTAATTTGCAATTCAAGCGCAAGTCTAATATCCTCACACCACAACTTGAGTGATTCAAAGCTTGAGATAAACTGTCGGCTCCAGGTGGACCTAAAATTGAAGGTCTCAGTGGTGTCACAATCAGTAGGTAAATTATCTTATTTAAAACTAATCAATTGATAAATTATACGCCCTTATCCTTCGTTTGTATGTAGGCCTACAACTTACCAAAACTATTGTCAGCAAGAATTAGAGTTCTTAGGTTTTCACGTTTTGTTATAAATTTTCCAATGAATGCTGCACCTTCGTCACCCACCTTGCAATGACTAAAATCCAAGGTGTCAAGATGTTGGCTATCAGACAGTCCTCTTAAAATATATTTTACTCTTTGACAGTTCATATCACTTCGAGTAATTCTGAAATAAAACGATTCCTCTATAAAGAATACCATTAACTACAGTATAGACTTTATTAAAATAACACTCACCGAAAAATTTTTAGTTGAGGACATTTCTCCAACCCACGAGCAAGATTTTTAGCATCATTATTAGTGAACTGAAATTGATCCCTTCGAAATTCTAAGCCAATATTACGAAGTTGGTAGGTGATATGCAGTTCTACCAAATGAGATAAACTCCCAATTGCAGCATATAGTGAAATGTGATCTGAAATTTATCATACAGTCATATTTAGTTGTCACATAACTAAAATAAATAAAAATTGTTTATTACTAAAGGTCTTCAAATCTAAATAAGACTGATAAATAACCTCTTGATATGTGTTCGCTATTATTCGGCTGGATTTTGACGCCGTTTTGACGTTGGCTTGTAATGAGGTCAGCCATTTCGGGTGAGGTCATTCGTTGAACTGGAATGTCCGATGGCACCAAGCTCCTAATAGATAACGATTGTATGTAAGGCCCACAAAGCTTCACCAACGCAGTTATCTGAAATTTTTATAGAAAGTGCCTAAAAATCACATATACCTATAATAATAAAATATAATTATTTAAACGATGCAAAAGTAGTTAAAGATAAACAATAAATAGTCGTTCATATAATCGTAATTTTTGTTACTAAAGGCAAAGATTTAGGAAACCTTCTCAGGATCATAATTCCTTGGATTCATGTTTTCTATAATATCTGCAAAATGCTGCTCCATAAATATATTGATCCATTTCTTATCACGAGGTACAAACGGTATATCGGGCCACTTGGAACGATAACATCTTTTCCAGAATATATCACTTTTTATGTTATCGACCAAGATAGACAGAGGGACATCTGTATTTAACATTTGCAAGAAAAACTCGCGGTCTTTTGCTATCAACGTCTTCAAATTCGGATATCCTGAAAGAATTCGTAAAGAAAACAAAGTAGATTTGATTGTCTTTGTGTAGGTTGGTTTAAGTACAAAAAGGTTAATGAAACAAAAAGCTATATAACTTGTTTAGTTTTTTGGTTTTAGACCAACCTTTCCATTTGCCAGCTATTTCTTCGATACATAGGGTGACTAATGTTTTAGGATGATTAAAATCCCAATCAAAGTTTTCTGATTTTAATTTTCTTTCAGGTTCCAAATTATGTTTGGGTTTATAGGCCAAGTATGTATTTAAACTAACACTAACTGGAAACTTCATTTTCATAAAATATTCAGTTATACTTGAACCTATTTTATTAATATATTATTAATGCCAGTCAATGAATATCAAAATCGATTAACAGTTGCCATGGTATTGGTTGTTATTCAAATTAAATAATTCGATGTTGTTGTCTTCTCTACTACCACGTCGACAACATGGTAACGAAAAATTATTTTAAAACTTGGTAACTATGCAGCCACCGTCATGTCAACGCTGGATTAGTATGGTAACTACCTATACCTACTGGTACCTAACAGCTTAAATATTGATTTGTTTGGAAAAAGTTGAGGGTCTACCTCTAGATTATTTCCAACTGTCTGCAGTTAGCTCAACTATTAACATTAATTGGAATTCAAATGTTGTTATTTTAGTAGGTAATAAAAAGGAAGGTATTGTTTTATTGACAACTTGGTAGAATATTATAAAAAAACCCGCTGGTGCTCATTACATTAACTAACAGGGTGAGCTGGAGTTAATAGGTGGCAGCATCTATGTATTTTTTTAGTAGTATATATTTTCCAATTGTCGCTGATTGGATGTGTTTTTTATATGGAACTAACCAATCACTAACGAAAATTTCCAACCGTCATCTAAATATCAAAATGACGCGAGATGGCCGTCAGTCAGGGGGAAAGGAGAAGCAGAGAGAAAAAGAGAGAGAGCATTTTGTTTTGCGATCGAGACAGATTTTTGTATTGGAGAGTAAATCAAATCAACAGAAATCAAGAATACAATTATAAAAATATTATTGTTATTTGAAACTCATTTGTGATCAATATGGATAAACACAATAGTTCGGAACTGTTAAATTCTGACTTTTCCTTATCAAAAAATGCAAGTTCTGATTCCTTGGATTCCGACTCGAAATCGAGCTCATTGAATTCTAAACACGGACAGGATTCCGTAAGTTTTCATAAAAGGATTAATTTATTCTTATTAAATAACGACCCGTTGTTTAGCTATTTCCTCTGGCTTTGTAGTTAATGCATTAGTTTCTCGGCTTATCTCGAACTGGGCTGTTCCTGTTCCATGTAAACTTTGTCTAACTTGTGTGCCACATCAAATATTTTCAATACTATGAGTTCGATATTGTTCAAAACTAAATCAGACCATATCTGCTTTTTCGTCAAACAAATTCACAGCCACAGGCAACACCGAGAACTATTTAAGGCCAGTATCTCTGCTCCAAATAAGTATCAGTAACCTGAGGCGAATAATGCTTGTTTAACTGCTGTTTACTTATCCTAAAACCATTTTTTAAACATGATATATATGACTTACATCCATTATTGTTATTACAGCCTCAAGTCCTAGGAGACATTCAGCTTCTGGATGGCGAGAAGGTGATGAGTGTAGCCCGAGATGTCACCTACCTCTGCCCGTACAGCGGACCATCGAGAGGCATACTGAAAGTTACTAACTACCAACTGCACTTCCGTCCGACTGAGTCCTCTGCGTTGCAGGGCACTTTGAGTGTTCCATTAGGTGTTGTAAGTAACACAAATTACAGTTGCAGCAAACTTATATATATAAAATTAGAGATTTAAGCTGTAGTAATATATTATTTGGAAAATTTTTGGTATAGCTGCTGACATGCAAAAAGGGCCCACTTGTAGCTTAGTCGTGGAAACTGTTTAGGTTCTGACCACTTTTGTCTATGGATGACAAAATTGGCCAGAAGCTAATTTGTTCACAGAAGTTAACTGTGGTCCTCTATTTAATTATTTTAATAATGGACAAAACTTGTTAAGAACAGTTTTTTTAATCTTATCTTTGTCTGCATCCTAATCTTATCAATAATTTAGTATGTACTTGCATATTTCACTTATCAGGAAAACAAAAATTGGTTAAATATATACTTTGTTTATTGATATCAAAAAAAAAGTAGGTACTTACTTTCATTATTATTATGTATCAGATGTATCAGCATACAAAAACACCTTTAAAAGAACCAGCAGCAGGATAAGTGACACATACTTGTCCTGGTGGTCTTCGGTCTTTTAAATGTAATTATGTTTTAGGTATCAAGAATTGAGAAAGTGGGTGGTGCATCATCCAAAGGAGAGAACTCATATGGCATTGAAATATTCTGTAAGGTAAGACTATGAATTTTCCAAAATTTTATAAAGACTAGCTTAATGCCATCGATGCCCTTATCTTTCTTCAGGGGCTTGTTACTATGTGACGTGCCAAAGACAAAAAATATTTAAATGGAAAACATTTTCAGGATATGCGCAACCTGCGTTTTGCCCATCGCCAAGAGAACCACTCCCGGCGTGGAATATTCGAGAAGCTTCAACAGCTAGCTTTTCCCCTCTCCCATCGGCTGCCATTGTTTGCATTCAGCTACTCTGAGAGCTTTCCAGAAGATGGTTGGAATGTGTACGAGCCTATTGCAGAGCTCAGGAGAATGGTATTAAATGTTTGTTGGTTTTTTATGTTTTTTGTTACATTTAGTTTCACACTCAACAACACAATCAACACTTATTATGATATTAAATCATCACCGAAGCCCATGCAGTAACTTTAGATTATGACGTGACGAATATCAATCTATGTCCAATGCGCTGGGGTAAACAGTCACATTTCAAGGATTTCATCAGAATTTTGCCTACACGCCAATTGGACGTTGTTGAGCAGAAAGAACTCAATCGATAAAATATTGGAAATATCGAGGTTTAATGGTTAGATGTAGATATTCAATTGTGAGGTTGTACTCGGATTATTTTGAAATTACTATCACAGATGGCAAAAATACGATTTTTTTAATTTTCTTAGTCATGATTATGCATGACGTATTTCTCGAGTTATCGACTTGAATATGGGTAGGTATCAATCGTTTAGCAGAATGTAGAATAGACGAGTTATTCTTAACGTAAATTTAACAGAATCGTCTCAGGTGGTTTGTAAGAATTCTGCTGTATTAAATCTAGAGTTGCTTCTTTGTACAAACTTATGGATAAATTTGGATTTTGCAAAAACGATCTTTGATGTGTATATTTCCCGCATCCAGAAAACTACCTTATCTGATTTCGAGTCTTTTTTGATATGTTATAGAACATTTGGATCTTATTGGTGTGGTTGAGTGACTTATTATTTATTCGTAGGGTTGAGTCCTTTCTGCTTAACAACGGCCAATTTACCTACACTTTACATTTATTCATCTCCCATGTTTTATTTTTAGTTCATTACACTTCTACGATACTATTAGCACATATTACTATATTATTCTCTGACGACACACATGGAAATAATCGCATTTTCGCTTTCTATTCAAACTCAGGCCTATATACCCAACACCCATAATACAAAATAGATTACTTGCTGTGTGGATTGTCCTGCAAAACAAAAAACACTGCCATTCAGGGTAGATGATCCTATGAAATGTCTATCTTTATTTTAGATTCTTATTTCAGGGCGTTAACAACGATATGTGGCGTATCACCCGCATCAACGACAAATACGAAGTCTGCGACAGCTACCCGTCCATCTGGGCAGTCCCTGCCGCCGCCAACGATGACTTACTGCGCTCGGTAGCCGCTTTCCGGTCCAGAGGGCGGATACCCGTCCTGTCGTGGATACATCCTAGTTCGCAGGCTACGATATCTCGATGCAGCCAACCGTTAGTTGGGGTAAGCGATGGCACTCTTACTTATTTAACATGGCGTTGCACAGTTTCGCAGAATCGATATAACTGTAATGTAGTATATGGAAATAAATAAATACAAATACAAAACTAGCTGTTGCCCCCGGCTTCGCACGCCTTAACCAGAGTACAAACAAAGTAGCCTATATTATGACCGTCGCGCATCATGACGGCCACCAACGATGACTACTGCGCTCAGTAGCTATAAAGATACATAGATTATATTATTATCTACTCGTAGATGCAGCCAACCGTTAGTCGGGGTTGACAATCTAGCATGAACTGAACATAGACCTAATACAACTTGGTTCACGTAACGAGCCCATATAGAGAGTAAATTGTTTATAGAGGAGACTAAATAAAAACAAAAAGAATAAAGTTACAGCTTCAAAGAATGATTGAGGCCCAAGTAATTGAATTGTCGATGTCAATGCGGATCTAAGCGGAATCGACGATATTAGCTGGCGAGAGACGACTGAGAACCGAGAGGCCTGGAGTTTCCGAGGCCTAAAAAACAGTCATAAATCCTAGGCCGAAGAGAGTTAGGCTAGTGTTTACTAAAGACTCGGCTGAGCACTCATCAATGTGTTATTTTAATTGAGTTAATCGAGTACTCGCCCGTATTGTCTCGACAGTGTACTCGGTATATGCATAGGTATAGACGAGACATAAGTATGTATAGGTACATATAAGTCTTCTAGTACAACAAACAAGGCAAGCTCGGTTTTTAAGGCTAGAAGAGGCTGCGTGAATTATTGTGTTTGTGTTTCTAACGATGCGTAAATGCGTAATTCGACTCGGTCGATTGATAACTGTCTCAATACATAACAAAAAATTCGACCTCGTTATTACCTAATTGTTTCGCGGTTTGGTATGACGAATTAGCACCAAGGCCAATGATCTCACGCCTATCATTATGCGAAACGTTTTAATAGTTAGCTAAGTAATTAGAAAATTACGCTCAAATAATAAAACAAATTAGAACTAGTATTTACAATTGAAACAATTAAGCTAACTACAGACTATTGTGAGCAATCTACAGGTAGCTCAACGGATCCATATCAATAGCCGTCGGAAGCGTCCCTAGACGCTGCTGGTATTGCCCCGCTGCTGTATGGAAATTCTGATGCGCCAGACACTCACCAACTACCGGGTCACGAGTCGCTTCGACCGGAAGTTGAGATATTTTTTTTTAAACTCGGAGAGCCTCGGTATATATATGGTAGAGTCGAGAACATAGGTTTGAACGCCAAGGGGAGCAAATACGTAGGGTCGTAGGGTCAGTCGAGAGCTGTGCATATTTGCGGAAGTAATTAGTGCAAGTTGTAAGGAATAATGACATCACATAATTGCACTTATGATGTCATTATTCCATGAAAATTGGTCTCGATACTATTAAAAGCTTATTAGAATTACTTAGCTGTTCATCATTAACGTATATGTTAATAGCAACTAATAGTAGTGTTGAGTCTGTGAATAAGTAAAAGAAATGCTATTTTAAAAGTCATAAGCGTAAAGGGAAGTCCAAAATTCATTATTTAGTAAAAATATGCTTTATTTTATATTCAGTAAATGTTTAATAAAACATTCCTGAGTAGATTCTCAAAATCAGTCATCATGCATATTGTCCTATACAATTTTTTATTTATTTTACAGGTAAGCGGCAAGCGAAGTCGCGAAGACGAGCGCTACATCCAGCTGATAATGGACGCGAATGCCCAGGCGCATAAATTGTTCATAATGGACGCGCGGCCCACGGCTAATGCTGTTGCGAATAAGGCTAAAGGTGGCGGGTAAGAAGCCTTATTTTACGTACTATTAAAGTAATAACTGTGAACGTCGTAAATAAAAAAAAACTGGATGATAATTCATAGGTTTTGCAAGGTATGTCTTCGTCGAAGATGTTATGTTGTGTAAACGGTTTGTGTTGTGTGGTGTAAACGGTTCAGCCATCAGGGACCTTTATACAGGGTCTGTTTTTTTCTGTCTGAAACAGTGAGAGTTGTCGGAAAGTCATAGTAGAAAAATAACAAAGTATTGTCATACATTGCGTAAATGATTGAAGTTGAAGGAATGCGTTTCAAACATTTTACTCATTCGATGACTATGTGACGAAATTTCACCTCTATTAAATCTCTATTCTACCCTAGACAACAATCCCCGTTATGGGCCTACAGGTTGTAATTGTTCAGAACAACAGCAACAGGCAGCAAGCTCTTGATCTTGTTGGGACCTTGTCGCTATTCAGTTCACAGATACATTAGATTATTTTAATTAATTAATTTGTTGCAGCTACGAATCAGAAGACGCGTACCAGAACGCAGATCTGGTGTTCCTGGATATCCACAACATTCACGTTATGAGGGAGAGTCTACGGAAATTGAAGGAGCTGTGCTTCCCGCAGATTGATCAGACTAGGTAAATCTTTTGTCAAACATAACATAATAAACGAAAAATAAAATAAAGTGGTTTATTGATAACTAGCTGCGCCCCGATGCCTCGCCCGCGTGCAAATCTATCAAATAGTTTATAAACCTTCCTCTTGAATCACTCTATCTATAAAAAAACCGCATCATAATCCGTTGCGTGCGTGGTTTTAAAGATCTAAGCATACATAGGACAGACAGACAGACAGCGGGAAGCGATTTTGTGTTATACTTTGTCGTAATAAATAATTTACTATTGTAACCTTGCAGATGGTTTAGCGGTATAGAAGCTAGCTGTTGGTTGAAACACATTAAATGCATCTTGGCGGGTGCAGTGCGCATCGTTGACAAGGTATTGAAATCACAAAAAAATAATAAATAAATAATGCTGGACAATCCACATAGCATCGTCTAGCACCAAGCTAAGCAGAATTTGTGTTATGGGTACTAGATGACTCATATACTTCATATATTACATAGATAAATATTTTTTATTATACATAGAAGACCCATTTCCAGAACACCCGGGACAAATATTTGAAAATCGTACAAACTTTTATCCCAAGACGGGAATCGTACCCGAAACCTTCTGCAATGCAAGCGGTCGGCCCGCCGCCGCGCCACATCGGTCGTCTATAAATAAATAAGTTAATTAAGTATGATTTGAGAGAGTAAATACTTCAAGAAATGGATTTGATACATGTTTATAACATATTATTAACACATGTTTATACATATAAATGATATTTATCTTATCTCTATCTTTAAAATTACAATCAAAGGCATATTGGCATGAAAATTGCTTGGGTTAGATAGAGAGAGCCCATGATATCGTTTCTAACATTTTCATGACCCAAGACGCCCGAACGAACGCAACGACGACGCTATCTGCAGCGCCCATTGGCGGCAGAGCGCCCGTCAGGGCCGCACCGCAGAGAGGCCGGCGAGTGGGTGCCATATACTGATCGATTTTCTTTTTATTGATGTGGAACCACCACTGCTGGCCAAAAGCCTTATCCAATTGATTTATATTATAGCAAAAAATCCCTTACAATATCATACCTACTACAATAGCTAGATAGCTAGACAATGAAGCTACTGTGGAAGCAGAATAAATCGGATCCTTTGCCTCCAGTTAATAAATACCCCATAGTTCTTAGTTCCTATTTCTTCAATATTAAACTTATATGTATAAAACTTCATGACATTTGCAGGTGGAGAACCACAAAACATCAGTACTCGTCCACTGCTCCGACGGTTGGGACAGAACAGCCCAGCTATCAGCTCTAGCCATGTTAATGCTGGACCCCTACTATAGAACGCTCAGAGGATTCCAAGTGCTGATCGAGAAGGAGTGGCTATCGTTTGGGCATAAGTTCCAATTGGTAAGTCGAAGTTCAATTTAGACCTTAATTTGTAACCCATAGAGTTTATTATATAGCTAGATGGGATAATTGCAGCCTATACTCCAATAAAAAAGCTTGAAATTTTTTGTATACTCTATGGGGTTACAAAACCCAAGGAATATTATGATGGTAAATATGTAACGACATTGGTATAATCGAAGCAAAGCACAGAAGCCCACAACAATTTATGGTTTATCAGAGAAAGTAGAGAAAGACAAATATCATTTAATTGATCTCTCATTGTATTATCGAATTCGTTTAAAAAAAAACGCTGCAAATGTGACATTATGTGTTGTTGAAGTTTTTTTTTAGTTTTTAGAGATAACCTTGCTGTTACCTTGTTGTTTTCTTTTATTGTTATCAGTTAAGTTCTCACTCATGAATGTGTTGTTATTATCATATAATACCTTGGATTCTAAATCGGAGTATTTACATTCACTGAGATACTGATATAGTCGATATTGTCAAAGTAGCTGGAGTTACTTGGAGCAGACTGGCTTTGGATAGAGAAGCATGGAAGGACCGGAACCTTGAGAAAGCTTTCACCACTAAGTAGTACTGCCACATAGTTATAGCTATAGCCAAATAGATATATAGCTATATATCTATTTGGCTATGATATCATTAATTTGAATGTTAATTAATTAATTAAATACTCTTAGGTTCCAACATAATTAGATACCTATAAAAACATGACATGTAATTATTATTATGAATAATTGACTATTATGACTATAGTTTAAATTCAGTGAATAGATAAAAATGATAATAATTTGTGTTGTAAATTGTAAATAAAGCCTATTTTATTAAGATACTATTTTGAACCGAATCTACTATGCCAGCGTATTTTCAGTCTTATCCAAAGCTAACTAAAATACATTTTTATTTCCATCCACAGCGAATAGGCCACGGCGACGAACGCCATTCCGACGCGGACCGTTCCCCCGTGTTCGTCCAATGGGTGGACTGCGTTTGGCAGCTACAACAGCAGTTCCCGACAGCATTTGAGTTCACTGAGCGACTGTTGATCACCATTGTGGACCATTTGTACTCCTGTCGCTTTGGCACGTTCTTGTTTAATACGGAGCGTGAGAGGGTTAAAGAAGGTGAGTGTTTCATTTTAGTTTACTAGTTTCTGCGCGCGGCTTCGCTTGCGTTGTTTCTTTGGAAACTTTATAAGGTTATTTCTATCCCATGGGAAATAATTTATGGGATAAAAAGTAGTAAGTCATCTAGAATGGTTTCAAGCTTGATACTTTTGACACGCGTCTCTATTCTATAGTTAATTATAATAAAATAAGAATAAAATAAATAATACAGTTTTCGTACGCTTCATTTAGTTTTGATCTGATTATTCGTCGAACATGCTCTAGATCTGTATTTATTTTATGTATATATTTTTTTTTATTTGACTTTTCAGAAGTCAAAACAAAGACAGTATCCCTGTGGTCGTATATAAACAGCCGACAGGAGCTGTACTTGAACCCCCTCTACTGGGGTCCATCTTCATTCGGCACCATGTCACCGCAGTCTCCGTTCTCGACGCCACAAGTCGTGCTCGTCCCGGTTGCGTCACTGCGGATCATAAAGCTGTGGAAGGCTTTGTACTGTAGGTGGAATCCTACTATGCGGCAGCAGGTATGTATTAACTAATCCGAATACTCAAACGCAACTAAGATTTAAAGCCGCAGAAACTGTGACCGGGCCGAAGGCTCACTTTTAAGCACGTCTCAGTGACAAATTTTTGACAGTTTTTTTTTTTCATTGAACACTTACAAAATGGCAACTTAAGACGTGCCTAAATCTGAGTTGCGTTTGTGTATTGGAGGGGCTAAATATCTATTAATGTAGACTTCAAACAATGATCGTTAATAAATTCGCTTTATCACTGATGCGAAACGAACTACGGAATGCAAACCACCAATCAAGATCCAGCAAGAGACGAATATGTGTATTTCGCACATGTATTTATAATCACAGAAATACTTAAGGTCTATTATACGTATGTATGTTATGAGTAGGTATACAGTTTCAACGTCTTAAATAACCACATTAATTTATTTTGATGACCCAAAATCATCAAAATAAAACAACATTATGTTCGCCAACGTAGCATAGAAGTAAGACGCCCTATGCCCAGTTGGGATGACGATCTGTCATAGTACGCAGACCTAATAATATATACTTATGCGACAAACTATTAATGAAGACTAGCGTTATGGTTCTCATTAGGTCTATTCCTAGTTTTTTACTGGCTTTGATTGATAATGACGACACACTGTCATATTGGTTTATATTCCCTGCATGTATGATTATATCGGTCACTGATTTAATCCTATATTTATCTTCCAGGATCCGATATACCAACGCACCAGAGAGCTAGTCGCTTTACGAGCACAACTAAAGGCGGCCGCAGCGGCCGCGGCGGGCGACCACGCGGCACGACAACACCGCCTTGGCCTGACCCCGCCTAGAGTGGCCAGTCCGCACCACGTCTGAGATATGTATTACATAGAGTTACTACACAAGATATGTATTATGTAGAGTATGTAATGTACAGAGATAAAAATCTGAGGATGTTGATATACCAATGAGAGCTAGTGGCGTTACGTTATAACTTGAGGCAACCACAGCACCGGTTGAGGCTAACCCCTCCTAGAGTGGCCAGTCCGCACCACGTCTGAGATATGTATTACATAGAGTTACTACACAAGTTATGTATTATGTAGAGTGGGGTACAGTGAATAAACATCTGCGGATTACGATATACCATTCCACCAGAGAGCTAGTGGTGTAACGGGCTCAGGCTAACCCCGCCTAGAGTGACCAGTCCGCATCACGTCTGAGATATGTATTACATAGAGTTACTACACAAGTTATGTATTATGTAGAGTGGGGCACAGTGAATAAACATCTGCGGATTACGATATACCATTCCACCAGAGAGCTAGTGGTGTAACGGGCTCAGTCTAACCCCGCCTAGAGTGACCAGTCCGCATCACGTCTGAGATATGTATTACATAGAGTTACTACACAAGTTATGTATTATGTAGAGTGGGGCACAGTGAATAAACATCTGCGGATTACGATATACCATTCCACCAGAGAGCTAGTGGTGTAACGGGCTCAGTCTAACCCCGCCTAGAGTGACCAGTCCGCATCACGTCTGAGATATGTATTACATAGAGTTACTACACAAGTTATGTATTATGTAGAGTGGGGTACAGTGAATAAAAATCTGTGGATTACGATATACCATTCCACCAGAGAGCTAGTGGCGTAACGGGCACACCTTCAGGTAACCCCGCCTCGAGTAGCTATTCCGCATAGTGTCAGAGATGCCTTATGTCGAATACTATAAACAAACGTCTATTTATCATGATGATGAACAAACGAGAGTTAACATTTTCATTGACTTGATATGGATGTCCTCAACTAGCTCTGCCTGTGCGGCTAGGCTGTGCAGGGAATTCGTTTTAGTATGGCACGGTGCCGTTGAAGTGACGCCGAGTCCTTCATCTCTTCGATTAAGAACCTTTATCCTGCCAATTTTGGTAGTTTTTGAATAGAATTTAGAATTCTATGATGTCACGTCAATTTTGGTAGAATTGAAACGTCTCATGCGACGTTGAAAAAACTCCGACTTATAGGTATTACTTGCAAGATTGTATCATTGACTGACTCGAAAACATGTTTTTCATGTTTATCTCGAACTGAATAAACAAAGCAAACAACTTTAAAAGAATCATGAAAAAGCCAAATAAAAGAAGTCCTCATTACGGATGTAAGCGGGTTTACTACGAACCCTATTTGTGTTGGAAGAACACCCAACGTTTCGTAGCTAACCCGCTAACATACGTAATGAATTCATCAAATTACGATAGTTTATAATAGTATGTTAAAATAGATGTCCCCCTAGAAATGATGTATTTAATTAAATCACTATCCGTAATGTTACATAAGGTTGATTAGACCGCTACTGTTTATTTTCTCTTATATCACAGACTAAGCATTTATAATTAACTTTTATGTTTTTATTCTTTTGTATCTATAGTTTATTTTATATTATTGTTTTTTTTTTGCCAAGCCAGGCGATAAAACTAGTTGGTATCTTTACATTTAATAGTTACTTGTACGTATTATAAATATAAGTATTGAACTGTTATAATATGTTTAATTCTGCTAGTTTATAAGTATTAGAATACTATAAAGAATCTATATATTAACCATTTAACATAGGAACCAATAAGGATTGTATAAAACTCCTAAAAAATCATCCTGTTCGTATAACAGTAAAATTTTGAAAACAAACTTTAATAAAAAATGTGTGTTCATATTTAGCTTATTTCAATGTATAATTTTACTAGGAAATTTAATAATGTCCCAATAATTTATAGACTTCGCGGGATTTAAACCTGCAACTATACTTCA
This sequence comes from Eupithecia abbreviata, assembly GCA_943735965.1. NCBI lineage: Eukaryota > Metazoa > Arthropoda > Insecta > Lepidoptera > Geometridae > Eupithecia > Eupithecia abbreviata. The sequence continues at coordinate 9,310,938 of OX030976.1, forward strand.
GTACGGGATGCGCTAACTATTGCGCCACGAGGTCAAGTGACGTAGGAGTCGAAAGAGTTGAGAACTTGAGTTCGAAGGAAAGTCCCACTCCTAGTGTGTTCGGCTTACGCACTATAACAGCAAAAACCCTTTTATTTATAATATTAAAGTGTTATCATCATATTACTAGTTTTATTCATTAGTACCTATCCACATTCTACGGAAGAATCAACCTTGTAAACATCCAAGCATCACCAAGGAGGCGCTTTCAGTTCAATTTTCAAAAATACGTTCAATGGAAATGTATGATCTTTGTAAATGGAATGCCAAAAAAATTGAGTCTTTAGTAAGAGGATGAATGTCTTGTACTGTACTGGCTGGTGATTTCAGACTAAAATTAAAAAGAAAATTAGTCCCTAGGAACATGGAACCCTAATAATAAAATCTGTTACTTCTTTTACTAATAGAGAATTACCTCACCATGTTTAGCTTGGGTTTGCTATGTGGCTAAGATGATTAAGAGATAATATAGAAAATGTACACAAAAAATGTAATAAAAAAGATTTACAACATAACAATTAAAAATCTAAGATATAAGATATAAAAATCTAAATCTCGTGTCAAAAATTGCCGGTCTTATCGCTCAAGAACGATCTCTACGAGACAACCATGGATGGATAGGATCGTTGGGCAGTATAGGGAGATCTGTATGCTTGTATAGGTTTTCTTGATTTAAACACAGCTTTTGCAGAGTATCTCAGTTCAAAACGTAAACGTACCAAAATACTCTGAGATAAGCGAATCAAAACACTGACCTTTGAACGACATAGGTTCAAATGACAGATATTTTGCATCTTATCAATTGTTTTGTACATAACTCAAGTTTAGTCAATAATGTGGAGAGAATTCGTTTTCTTTCCATTCGATAGTTGATGCTGCGTGAAGTAACATTGAGTTAGTAAAAATGTTTAAAGTGGTTAGATATGACAGTATTAGATTAAAAGCAGTGAATTATTTGAAGAATGTGCGACAAGAACGGTTATTGTCGTCGCAAACGGAAGTTCCTACTTCGGCTGATGTAGTTATTATTGGTAAGTGAGAACTTTGTTAATTATTGTATTGTTTTAAAATCTCTTACCTTATTATTTGGCTTACCCCAATAAAAGAAGCAAGGGGATAGATGATGTTTATAATCACCAAATAAATATCACCGTCGTCGGTTCGAAGCGTGACCCGAGAGCAGGTGAGTATCTGGCGCAGCGCATCAGCATTGCCATACAGTCAGTGAGGCAATGCAGCCAGCGTCTTGGGGACGACGACGCTTCGGATTGATATGGATCAGTTGAACTACCTGTTGATTGTTTGCAACAGTCTGCAGTTAGCTCAGTTATTTTCTTTGTAAATACTAGTTCTAATTTGTTTCTATTATGTGATTGTTATATCCTTTGTTTTTAAATCGTCTTAAAAAACTATATTCGACATGGATGGTTAAACAGTCAGGCTAAGCTACACACGTCGATTTATTATAATTATTATTTAATTTTTATTTTGTACTTATTTCTGTCCGCGGCTTCGCACGCGTTTTTTCTATAGAAACGTTTTAAGATTATTTCTATCCCATGGGATATGTATGGGATAAAAAGCCTATGTTTTATTCCGGGCTTGGAACTACCTGTATCTATGCAAAATTTCAGCACGATCTGTTCAGTAGTAAGTAAAGAGTAATAAACATCCATACATACTTACGCGTTTATTATATTAGTAGGATATAAAAATATAGTTTAAGCCATACCTATCTATCTTCTCTGGTTTTAGGAGGTGGAATAGCAGGATGTAATACCCTCTACCAGCTGTCTAAGCGATGCGTGAACGCGGTACTGCTGGAGAGGTCCAAGCTTACCAGCGGAACTACATGGCATACTGCAGGTATTTTTAGTATACATACAAGTGCTTATTTTGTACACCTAAAGAAATAAATATTTTTGAATTTGAATATGACTGACCGGACGGGTCAGTCATATTTAAATTAGCTAATGAAGCTTAAGTTTCGATAACCCCGTAACAAACATGAACTAACAAGGTATTGTTTACAGGTCTAGTTTGGTCTCTGAGACCGTGCGACTTGGAGGTTAAACTGCTGAAAGACTCGAGAACGGTCTACAGCGGCTTGGAGGAGGAGTCCGGGGATCATGCTGGTTGGATCAACAATGGCGGCATGTTTATATCGAGAAGCAAGGTTGGTGCAGTTAGGTTCAAGTTAAGTCTCTGAGACCGTGCGACTTGGAGGTTAAATTGCTGAAAGACTCGAGATCGGTCTACAGCAAGTCTATGAGACCGAGCGACTTTGAGTTTAAACTGCTGAAAGACTTGAGATCGGTCTACAGCGGCTCGAAGGAGGAGACTGAGAATCATGCTGGCTGAATCAATAATGGCGGTACCGATGGGATACATCTATTTATGTATCCCACCAAATATCTGCAATATCCTGCCACGCGCTCTTAGAAATACCTTTTGAACTTTTTCCAAGAGTATATCATATTTCTATTCATGTGGACTTCAATCTATATCATCTCCAAATATCCTAATAAATTGGTAAAAGGGCTCTTGAACCCCTGTTTGCATCACGATCTTGGGCCAGTTGGACGCTCTATCGAGTGTCTAATTGAGACTAATTCAAACGAATGCTTCAACTAAAATATATTTATCAGGTGCGAACCGAAGAATACATGAGGCTCCACACACTAGGAAAGGCCCTCGGCATCCCTAGCGAAATCCTCGACCCAAAGGAAGCGCAGAAGAAATTCCCTCTTCTAGACCCTTCGATGTTTCAAATGGCGCTGTATGCGAGTGAGGATGGTACCATTGATCCGGCTATGGTTTGCAATGCGCTGGTCAAAGTGGCCACTAAGAATGGTGCTAAGGTATTTTATACTTGTTTCTGAGTTTTGCGTGTAGATTTCTTTATCAAACATCTGACTAGAATAGCATAACAGCCAATGAAGAGTCGACGCTAGAAAAGTCAGATTTATTATAATAAAACTCGCTTACGCCTCGTTTGCATAGAAAAAAGATGTTTCAAAGTTGACCCTGTTCACCATGTTTTATTGACTGTATCTTTGTTATCCAAGAAAGTATGCTTTTTTAATTCCGTCACAAATAAATTCTACTCTTTGATGGGACTTAGACCTGATTCTTCTCGAGGAAATCTAGTAGATCAATGGTTGAGATTATGAAATGAAGTTCTATTTCAGGTCTACGACGAGTGCCCGGTGATCGACGTTCACTACTCTCACAATATTCTGGGGAACAAGGAAGTCACGGGAGTTCACACTGAAAAGGGCTTTATTAAAACAAAATGTGTTGTGAACTGTGGGGGTAAACATTTACTTTTATTCTGCAAATATTATACGGACCTGGATTTTACTTGAACTCTACTCAACTTTCACGTGCGTTTTGGTTATCTTGATTGTAAAAAGTTTCTTCACTCAAACGTCCAAGAAAATTTTCTTGTAGAGCTGGAGTAATTAACTGTCAACTAAAGGTTCCTCACAACCTTCATTGAGTTAATAATTCACGCTCCTCACAACTGAGTCTGTGGCGTTTTAACATAATAAGCTGTGTAATGTCTCGTATGTCTTGAGGTACAAAGACTCTTCAAATGAAGCTATACAAGCTATATAAGCCTTTATGTTTATTACATCAAGGTTCATAATTAATTATTTCCAGGTGTATGGGGCCCTCGAATAGCCAGATACGCTGGCGTTCCATCCCTCCCCATTGTGCCTTTCAAACACGCGTACGTTGTAATGGACCGCACGCCAGAAGTAAGGAACAGCCCTAACATCAGAGACCATGACGCCAACTTGTACATCAAGGTGCAAGGGGAGAGTTGTAATGTGGGAGGGTACGAGGCTAACCCTATAATGTTGGACCAGGTAAGAATTACTAATAGATGTTGCTTTAACAGTAGGTACATACCTGGGCCATTTTAGTTTAGGACTGAGGCGAGTGGCAAATACAGGTGCGAAAATCACATCACACACACATCATCAACCTATAATACATTAGAGGAGGCATATGTCCACAGCTGGACATATGCCTCCTCTAATGAGCGCCATAGCGCCGTGTCTTCAGCTTGCCGCATTCAGCATCTGCCTGCTGTCTTTCGCAGGCCGTTATCCCGCCTGGCCGGAGGGCCTCCTACACTACGTTTGCCGTGTCGTGATCTCCAATCAAGAACACGTTACCCCAGCGGTTGTCGGTTGAGGCGAACCTATTATGCCTTAAATCCTTATCAATTTGTTTCAGGTCCCAGACAACCTAGCATTCCATCTATACGAACTAGATTGGGACATATTCACCCCTCACATGAACAGTGCTGCGTCCTTATGCCCGAAACTAGCAACTGTAGGCGTTAAAAGCAGCGTTTGTGGCCCTGAGTCTTTTACGCCGGATCATAAACCGCTGTTGGGAGAGGACCCTAATATTTTTGGTACGTGCTTGCTTGTAACTAGATGGCGCTGTCAAATGTTTTATCCAGCTAGGATTATGGTTTCCGCGCATATCTATAGCATATTACCGAGGCGCGTAAATAAATATTCACGGTTCCAATTTTTTATTATTTGAAATGCCGCGATTTCATAAATTATTGATTATTTATCGGAATGGAAAGAAATAATAAATAAATAGAAATAATCTTCCATTTTTGAAAACAATAAAGATATATAAATACAAAAAATATTGGTGTTAACTATGTTATGACTGAGTTGGAACTAATCGCAGAAAATCGAAACCATTTCGGGGCTTTCGTTCAACATTTCCTTCGTCTCGCGTTGATAGATATCCATGTAGAAGTTTTGTCATCGGTCCAGTAGTTTTTGAGTTTATTCGTGACAAACATACAAATCTTTCTTCTTTATAATATTAGTGTAGATGAGAGATTTTGTACGTTAGCTTTCTAATACATATCTTGATGACAAGCAAAAACATGATCTGTTTGTTATTCGGTGTGGTGATTGATAAATCTGAATGCAATATTGTAAGCTCGTATCATTACGATTTTATAATGCCATTCACCTCTACCTACTTACGAGTTATGATTATCAGTCAGGGGTCAAGATAATGCTCTTTGCATTATCTGTTTTTAAGACTGTTCGCTGTTTCTAGGTTAATAGATACCTAAATTAATTGTACGGGTGTGGCTGGTCAGTAAATTGAAACTAACATGTTTTTGATCTTTGTTGTAAAAAAAACATACATTCAAAAATTACTTAGGACTAAAAGGGTCACAAAAAGTACTTAATCTTATATGTTTACGGGATAACATAACGCGCGATAACATAGCGCGTTTTGGTAGCGCGTGTTTTAACACTATGACTGCGGTTTTTTTTCGACGACTGCGGTCTTTTTTTTTACCTAAAAAATTCGTGCTGCCGCTCTACACAGCGGTTGTGTTGCGCCTCAAATGCGTTTCGTTTGAAAAATATTACAGCTGTGCTGATTCACAAAGATCTGTATTTTCTCAGCCGCTGCGCTAGTGTAGATTTACGCATATTAGTCACTTGTAGAAAACTCATACCGTGCGTTTTCAGCACTCAAAGTGTTAAAAACTTTATTGACTGATACATCAAGACGCCTAATGTGTAGGTACATCTAGGTATGCATACCACAAGCTCTGCTTAGTTTGGGCTCTGTTTAGATGATGCTGTGTGGATTGTCCAGCTTTATTTATAGTACTAAATTTATATAATTACAGGTTTATATCACAACTGCGGTTACAACTCGGCTGGTATGATGTTCTCGGCTGGATGTGGCATACAAATGGCGGAATGGATCATAAGCGGAAGGTAAATTCCGTTTATATACATAGTATATTATGTACCTTTAGTTTTATACTATTATTACTTATTATTATTATCTGCTTACCATGGGGCTAGATGATGCTGTGTGAATTGTCCAGCATTATTTATTTATTTATTTATTTATTTATTTATTTATTATGGTTCTTTAGAGGTCATCATCGTCATCAACCCAAGTTAGTTCATTGCTGGACATAGGCCACTCCTAATGAGCGATATGACGCCCTGTCTTCAGCTTGACGCATTCAAAATTTCAAATGGATTTCCGCGCTCCGTAAAAATCGATATTAGAATAGATAATCATTCTGTGCAAAATATTTTTCTCTTGAAGAATTGAAGTATTACATATTTGCTTTAAATAATAAACAAGAGGTCATCTTTATTTTGTTGCCCTGACGTTAAAAGATAGGTAATTATGTTAATGACGTCACAATGATGATAATACATTTAAAAAACATCGTAATGATGAAAGGAGACGATACTTAAAATATAGATTATGTAATGGCCTGTAAATTTTTAACAAATTTCGAAAAAATATGTTTGGTTGTATAGTAGGAACTTAAACCAGGCCGGTAAAGTACATAGATAGAAAGAAAACACTTTATTATGCCACACAAAGACAGGAAATTATACATACAGAAATGATGAGAATAGAGAAAGCATAAATGGCGATCTTATCGCGACCTCTTCCAGACAACCGTACTTGGCGAACTTAGCTACTTTTATAATTAATTTATTGTTTTATTTAATTCTTACCAGTATGTATTATATTATCTGTACTCTAACCCTAATTTTATGTATTTTTTCTATAATATTTTTACTATAAAATATTCTAATTTAATTTTAATTAGTATTCAATAACAAGGAAATAAAATTTCCAGGCCCGATTACAACATGTTTACCTTCGACATCCGCCGCTTCACGCCCGGCCAGATGGCCCGAGCGCACTGGATGAGAGAAAGCAGCCATGAAGCCTACGTCAAGAACTACAGCATTGTGTTCCCTCACGACGAGCCGCTAGCAGGCAGAGACGCCAGCCACGACGCTTTGCACCAGGAGTTGGTGGAAGATGGCGCGGTGATGCAAGCGCGCGCTGGGTGGGAGCGGCCGGCGTTCTTCATGCCTGGAGAGAAGGTATAGTATTGCTTGGCTTTTTGATGCGCCTGTAGATATAGGAACCTTATACTACAAGGGAAAGGTCGCATAGTATTCCCTCACGACGAGCCGCTAGCAGGAAGAGACGCCAGTCACGACGCTTTGCACTAGGAGAAGTGAAAGATGGCGCGGTGATACAAGCGCACGCGTAGGACGCTAGGTAGGAGCGGCCGGCGTTCTTATTGCCAGGAGAGAAGGTATAGTATTGCTTGGCTTTTTGATGCGCCTGTAGATATAGGAACCTTATACTACAAGGGAAAGGTCGCATAGTATTCCCTCACGACGAGCCGCTAGCAGGAAGAGACGCCAGTCACGACGCTTTGCACTAGGAGAAGTGAAAGATGGCGCGGTGATACAAGCGCACGCGTAGGACGCTAGGTAGGAGCGGCCGGCGTTCTTATTGCCTGGAGAGAAGGTATAGTATTGCTTGGCTTTTTGATGCGCCTGTAGATATAGGAACCTTATACTACAAGGGAAAGGTCGCATAGTATTCCCTCACGACGAGCCGCTAGCAGGAAGAGACGCCAGTCACGACGCTTTGCACTAGGAGTAGGTGAAAGATGGCGCGGTGATACAAGCGCACGCGTAGGACGCTAGGTAGGAGCGGCCGGCGTTCTTATTGCCTGGAGAGAAGGTATAGTATTGCTTGGCTTTTTAGATGCGTCTTTAGATATAGGAACCTTATACTACAAGGGAAAAGTCACGGTACAAAAACTCGCGGCAGATTACCTTTAAGCTGGTCAGACTAGAACAAAGATTTTGATGATTATTGAGGTTCTTTGAGAATGCTTTACAATGGTCAACAAACTAATTGCAGATTACCTATAAGCTGGTCAGACTAGAACAAAGATTTATTAAAAACGATGATGATTATTGAGGTTCGTTGAGAATGCTTTACAATGGTCAAAAAATAATTGCTTTATAACTTGTTTAGGTGTTAAACTATGAATTTCGTGCGACTCGCAAATCAAACCACCATACACATAGTTTTTCGTTATTCCAGATTAGAGTGCAGCAGTACGATTGGGGCGGCACCCACGACTACCCTCGCAATGACGACCTGCGTTACGAAGAAGTGCTCAAAGGCGAATACAGCTTTGGGTTCTCCAAGCATCATGACTTAGTAAGTGATATTGAGAAATCGACAATTTTTTTTAATACACTTAAGGTCCGCAAGGCTACCACGCTATTTAAAACAACGTTACGCGCGTTATCAGCGTTATTACGCTAATTTTTGTGAAGGCGCATTTTAGCGTGTATAACCCCTTTTCACGCGTTATTGAGTGCTGGTGTATCCTATTGTTGAGCAAAGGCCTTTGAGCAGTAGGACACCAGGCTAATAATAGGTCCACCTAACTGAACTCTGCTTACCATGGGGCCAGATAATGTTGTGTGAATTGTCCTGCATTATTTATTTATTTATAAAAGAAAGAAAGAACTGAAAACTGAGTTGAGCAAGTGTTCATTAAAAATTCCTGGACATTTTAACCAAAGTTAGCAGAGCTTTTGTTATGGTAACTATAGGTACCAGATGAGTGATAAACAAAACTTACTTTGTTTACATAATAATAATAATAAATATAAATAATGCTGGACAATTCACACAGCATTATCTAGCCCCATGGTAAGCAGAGCTTGTGTTATGGGTACTAGATAACTGATATACATAATACAATACATTACATAGATAGATATTTTTTATTATACATAGAAAACGACCAGAACACCCGAAACAAATATCTGCAGATCGTACACACATTTGTTCCGAGGCGGGAATCGAACCCGCAACCTCATGCGTCGCAGGCGGACCTTCGCCCACCGCGCCACATAGGTCGTCAAATAATAATAATCTACATAGACTGGGAACCAGTCTCTGTGTCAGGCTATCACAATCGAACGCACAATCTTCCGGACCTTAGAACTTCAGCCACTACGACACAGAGGTCGCATTAACCACCACTTACAACACCAGTGGGTGAAATTACTTATACTCTAGTAGATTTAGTTATTTTGGTTTTATTTTCTTCGTTGTAATTGTATTTTCTTTTTTGTAATTTTGTTTATGTATGTTTTATGGACCTTTGTTGTCTGGTTATAAAGAAATTGAATTGAATTAACCAGTTATTTGTTCTTCCAGATCGGCTCCGAAGCGCTAGCCTGTAGGAACGCAGCAGCCCTGTTCAATATGTCGTACTATGGTAAATTCTACTTGACCGGCCCGGACGCTCAGCGCACTGCCGACATAGCTTTCACTGCTGATCTATCCAAGAACGATGACAAGTAAGATTATATAAAGGCGATTATACAAAAATATTCCAAAGAAATTAAGGGATATTTTACATGAAGTTCAGTGTTTTCTTTGAATGTGGAACGGAGTAGAATCGATCAATCAGGAACGAAACGAGTGTTACGTCACCGCTTTGAACCGATGGTCTCAATTCTGATTCCGACACACAAAAAGTGAAACGTAATTGACACCATTAAAAGTTATTCCATCCATTTAATTACGCATTATATTATTTAGTATCGGTACCTAGTTATCTGATGTCTATTTTAAGATAGAAGAAAGGAAATAGATGTATTTGAAACCATACACTAACATACCATTATATTAATACGTATAGATAAGTACCTTTACAAACAAGAAATGTTATACTTATACATAAGGAGCCAAAAAGGTCCCTGTCTCAGCATTAGGCTCAACTCACACCAAAAGAGCGTCGAAGCGCAGCGAAGCGGAGCGCAGTTTCAGTGTCATATAAATTTTAACTTTATTTTCATTACAATAAAACTTATTATCGCACGAGAAGCTCGAACGAGTCGAATTCGCCGGAATTCCAGCGGCTCCGCGGGCATCCGCGCGACTCGTTCGAGTTTCTCATGCGATAATAAGTTTTATTGTAATGAAAATAAAGTTAAAATTCATATGACACTGAAACTGCGCTCCGCTTCCCTGCGCTTCGACGCTCTTTTGGTGTGAGTTGAGCCTTATGCCGCTACAAGCCGAAGTTAGTAGCGCTATGGTCGTTACGTAGCTACCGCTTTTTGTGAATTTGGTAATCAGCTCAAATCTAATTTAGTCCCGTCTAGTTTGCTTTGCATAGAGAATCAATTCTATTAAATATTTTTATATGTTATTTTATTACGTTTTCAGAGTCGTTTACTCACTCTTGCTTAACAAAAAAGGAGGCGTCGAAGCAGACGTCACTGTCAGCATTCTTGATGGAGGCAGCGGACAGTTGCATGAACCTATTTTCAAAGTAAATAGAACCTAATATAAATAATAGATTTTTATAACGGAAGTTGTAATCGATTTTGTTATGGTTGCTCAATATCTTGTATTATTTTACAGACTTTACTTAACCGTCTAAATGACTTTAGTTTTGGAACCATAATATTCTATATGAATTAAATAGTATAATTTCATTCATTCACTCACCTGTCAATAATTAGAAAACTTCATAGTCGTGCCAAATATACCTACCAAATATAAAATAAATTCGTGCACGGGTTGTCTATACTAATATTATAAAGAGGAAAGGTTTGATTTTTTGTTTGTTTGTTTGTATGTTTGTTTGTTTGTAACGAATAGGCTCCGAAACTACTGGACCGATTTGAAAAATTCTATCACCGTTAGGAAGTCTAAATATCCGTGGTGAACATAGGCTATATAATATTTTCAAAAAACTAAGGGATCCTTACTAAAACTCCAATAATGTAACCCAAGATGTAAAAAAAAACACCTCATAAAGTAAAATTCGAGTATAACGCGGGTGAAACCGCGGGGAACAGCTAGTAATAAGAATAATTTATAAGCCTTTTCTTAAGTAATGTATTGTATTATGTATATCAGTTATCTAGTACCCATAACACAAGCTCTGCTTACCATGGGGCTAGATAATGCTGTGTGAATTGTCCAGCATTATTTATTTTATTTATTTATTTAAGATAAAATAAACGAAATATTTATTAACTTTATAATATTTTGTATATTTATCAATATTTTAGAATAGAACACTTTTATTAGCACACACAAAAAGACAGATATACATTTAAAAAAACACTTTAAGCTAAAGCTAAAAAGATATAACACTAAACTAAAAGATAAACAATAGAAAATAGGTAAAAATAACATAGCCTGTCCTCAGTGCGCGCTAATTAGGTCCAGCCTCAGCTTAAGTTCGCTACCGCCCGAGGACTGTAACGACGCTGTTTTTCAGGCTGATTTTCGTGTATAGAAATAAGTTTCAATTTCCAGGGTCGCGGTTATTACGTGGTGACAAGCGGGTTCAATGCGAACCACACGCTGGCCCACCTTCGACGCATCATCAACAAGTACAATCTCAGAGCCCATATCTTTGACGTTACGAAACAACTGTGCATCCTAAGCGTTCAAGGACCTGACAGGTAAATTTAACCACCTCGTCTGTTAAACGTACTTACAGTAACACATACTTAAAATAATTGTGCCCTAGCCGGGTTAAGGCGTTATACACCGAGGCATACTAGCGCCGCCACCTATTTTATCTGTTTAGTTAGAGATGCGAAAATAGAGGTTGGTGGCCACCAAGGACAACTTCGTATCTCTGCGTAAACTATCCTACTAATATTATAAACGCGAAAGTTTTTAAGTATGGATGGATGGATGTTTGTTACTCTTTCACGTAAAAACTACTGAATGGATTTCAATGAAACATTAAGGCTACAATTTATAAAGATATATTGTATATTATCGAAAATATCTATCACCACGCGGGTGAAACCGCGGGGCACAGCTAGTACAAAATAAATATATTACGGGGACATTAAAAAAAGGCTATATAATAGGTATCACAAAATCGCCAATGAAACTTTTTATATTTCCTTTATTCAACTTAATATTAAGTTAAAATAGGTGGTGGCGCTGGTTTCCCTCAGGATACCTCCTTAAGATCTTTTGTACAACACGGAACTGACTGGTGCGCTTGTCAGCCTACCCCTAAAAATACTGGTTAGCTGCCTACAGAACATAGTCTGTAGCTTATGAAGATCCTAGTAAGGATCTTCGTGATAATTAGCTAAATTAAGAACAAATTTTTCTGCGATCTATAATTAACCCGGACCCTAATCAACCTTCAACCTTTTTCAGTCAAAGAATACTGCAACGCTACACTGATATTGGTTTGTCAAACGATGCCTTCCCATTGAACACTCATCGCAGTATCCACATATCTCAGGCGCCGTACTCATCAGAAAATAAGAAGTACAGGTAAAATCACATTAATACTTAATGTTCTATTGCTTACATATGTATGTGTACAAATAGTAGATCTTAAAACAAAATAACAAAAGTCCAACGGGCATTGCAATATAAATTTAAAGTTAAATTCTAGGTGGCTATAATACAGTTATTAATATGCATATTTTACCTTTTAAATTTGAAGGTAAAACTTTTTACCAATTCTATTCACTAAAATTATAAAGAAAACAGAATATAACTTAAACTAAAATTACCTATTAAAACTGAAACAGAGTGAGAGAACAAGGAACATCAATTCATTTCATCTATTTTTTTAAATATTCTTCCATCATCAAATATCTTGAACAGATTTTGCTGAGAGCTTGCTTGCTTGCTTTGTTGGAAGTTGTAGTAGCCTCTGGCGGTAATTGTCATATAACAAATAACTATGAACGTTATCAGCTCGGTTATCTTAATAGTGTCAAGAATGTACGTCGAGTCGACCATTCAAAATAAGCAATGACATACTTAGTTTGAGTGACGTAGAGCGAAACAGAATTAATCAATCAGGGACCAGCGGTATGACGTGATAGCTATTGTAACCAATGACCGCTTGTCGCTTCGCGTTATATTATATATTACAATGTTTATTGAAATGTTTGTACGTCTAAGCGGCAGAATCCAGCGAACTAAAAAAAGTCTTATGTACTGACTGTAAATTCCTTAATTCACAAACAATAAATGAATTATGATTTAGTAAGAACGTGAACTTACACGTATTTTTGACCGCTAGATGCCGCGCGCTCCGAGTTTCATGGTCAGGCGAGCTAGGCTGGGAGCTCCACGTGCCTTCCTCCCACGCCATCCAAGTGTACAAGCTCCTTAGCCGCGCCCAGGGACTGAGAAACGCAGGATGGCGTGCTCTCACCGCACTTAGCGCTGAGAAAGGTAAATTACAACACCTACTACCAATATATGTCTCTACAGTCAGTCAGGCGAGCTTGGCTCCACGTGCCTTCGTGTCACGCCATCCAAGTGTACAAACAACTTAGCCGCGCCGAGGGACTAAGGACTGCGGGCGACAAGCTCTTACCACGCTTAACGCTGAGAAAGATAACTTACAACCGTATCTGTAGCTACTACTGATAGATGTCGCTACTGTAACTTACGTAGGTAACTTACCAGCTGTGAGACTTCTACGGATAGATCTTGCTAGGGTTATGATTAGAAGAGCTCTTGATAATGGCTTTACAACCTCTTTGGCGCAAAATGCTAAACCGCCTTAGAATAAAAAAGTTGCGGGTTCTAATACCGTCGCGGCAGGAAGGTTTATGATTAGATATGAAACTAAAAAGCGTTGTTTTCAGGATACCACCTGTGGAACTCTGATTTGAGAACGGATGACAACCCAATAGAAGCGAATCTCGGTTTTGCGTGCCGAAAGGACGGCGATTACATCGGCAATAAGGAAGTTATGAAGGCACGGCAGGACGGAGTCTTGAAGAAATATGCTTACTTCACACTTGATGATAAGGTAATAAACAACCCTGTCTCATATTATATATTATGTTCTTCTACTTGTTCGCCAAATTTTATCTTGATCAGTTCAGGAGTTTTAAAGATCATAGACATTTATAATGTTCATAGACATCTTTACAAACTTGAGTAGTATTAGAGATGTATAAATCTTTGTTACAGGTGGCGCTATTCGGTCAAGAAGCAATATTCAGAAACGGTGTACCAGTAGGCTACTTAAGGCGAGGAGATTTCGGGCATTACTTGGACAAACCAATCGGCATCGGCTATGTAACAAATAACTCCGAAATCACCAAAGCGTTCTTACAAGACGGCGAATATGAGATCGAAGCCCTAGGAAAGAAGCATAAAGCCACTTTGCACTTGAAGTCCCCATTTGATCCGACTGGGCAAAGATTGCTAGGAAACTATGGGAATGTTGGGTCAGATGAGAATGTGCATGAACCACATGTGGGTCAAAATGAGCGGGCTGGTGGCAGCGAATAGTGATCTCAGTAGATGTATAGTAGGCTGGTTTTATTGTTACGCCTTTCGGCAGCGCCGTTGGAGTGCGCGCGTTTGGAGATGTATGGCGGTAGTAGTTGCGATTTAAAGTCGCGCGCTTTTGCAGCGCCGTTCAGTAAACGCTTATCAGTAAACTTTAACAGCACGTTGTTCAGCGGCGCGTTCAGCGGCGTGACTATAAAACCAGCCTTAAGAGTAAACAAGTCAACGGCGCGAACTCGTCGGTAGGTGATGCCTAAATGTATGCTATCTCACGTAACATAGTGTGCGAAAGAGCACGCTAGGATGAAATGCACAATGATTCATTTCTAAAACGACCACATATATGTATGTAAACAGACTTTAGCACAAGGTTTATCAAGAAACATTACTGAGTGTATAATTTCAAAATAAATTTATAACAACATTTGATCAACTAAAATATGTCGAAATGGGCATTATTTTAGAGTTTTCTTTCTCTGTATATTAGGTATGTATTTCCGCCCAAAGTTGGGCTAAAATCAGTGTTGAAATGCGAATGTTCAAAAGCTTGTATTTTTCAAATATACACTTTTTACGATTTTATAGTTAGTATACAAACAGATAATAACATCATAAATTGATATTGTCCTTAGTTTTGGATGTTCAACATCAAACAGTGTAGTAGTTACCCTTCCAAGTTTGTATGGAAAGGTAAGCGACTTGTTTAACCTTAAGTACGGTATATACAATAGTATGGTTTACGAAATAGCTAGGTGCTACTTATTTGGAGATTTGTATCTATGTAGTTAACATATTTTTTAACATTAAGTTTTTTTACTTAAATTATGAGCAAATATAAAATAATTAAAATACCTTAGATATGCTTTTGATTTATTTCTTATTCCTATTATACCATAGCGAATTTAAGATTCGATTTCACGTTAATTTTATAATTTAGGTATTCCATTTTATGTATTTTCTTCGGAATAGTATTAGAAATAAAAAGAACTTCTATATCTCGTCGTTTTAATACCCTTATTGCGTCCAAGGAACCTATATTCCGGTTAACAGAGTCAAACCCCTAGAAGTCAAACCTCTGTCAATCCCGACGCAGAGCAACAAAGAACTTCAACTTCTTTTAAATGGTTAAATTAAAAGAAGTTGAATTGAATGAAGAGTTGTTTGTTGTGTTGTGTGAGTCGCGTGCATGTGTTTACATTTTTGGGTTTCTTTTCAGCTTTTCGATTTCAAGTTTACTCTTTGATTGGAATAAAAAGACGGAGTTCAGTAAATCTACTCGAGTTACTTCGTTTGTATAGCAGAAACAAGTTTATTCATAAAATAATAATGTCGGTTACTTTGCACACTGACGTTGGCGACATAAAAATCGAGTTATTTTGTGAACAATGTCCCAAAGCTTGTGAGAACTTTCTTGCTTTATGTGCTAGTGACTATTACAATGGATGCTTATTTCATAGAAATATAAAGGTAATATTATTAGATATTATGTGTCTCTCATTTCTTTTGGGGGTATATTATAATCAGGGATTCTAATATATATTTTTATAACTTCATGTACAGTACAGTACACTATAGGCAGGTATGTTAGTAAATTAGATCTCAATAATATTAAGGTAGGTAAAACCCCAGCGCGGTACCATTCTATAGCTTCATTGAAAGCTTAGGCTTAGCTTACCATCGTAACAATAAATAGACCTACCTTAGCTATAAATACTAACAAACTTTGTCATTCTGTGCATTTCAGGGCTTCATAGTACAAACAGGAGATCCCACAGGAACAGGGAAGGGTGGAACCTCAATATGGGGTCGTAAGTTTGAAGATGAATTCAAAGAAGAACTAAAGGTAAGCTCTCAGGATGGTTTTAGAAAAACCCCACACCTACACATAGATTGAAATTTATTTCTTATCACAAGTTTATAATACCTATCTTAATCTTCAGCACAGTTCACGAGGAATGGTCAGCATGGCTAATAATGGCCCAAATACAAATGGAAGTCAGTTCTTCTTCAGTTATGGAGAACAACCTCATCTGGATCTCAAGTATACCTTGTTTGGAAGGTCTGTTTATATATTCACAAATTTTTAATAAGTTATGGTATCAGATATAAATATTATCTATTTTCATTGCAATTTCAATTTTAAAGAAAATGAATGTACTCTGAAATTCTGAATCCTACAAGTAAGAGTCAATATTCGAGTCTGAACAATATCTAGTTTGCTATGATTTGTTAGAACTACTAAATCTAGATATGACAACATAGAGTTAGGATGACAATATTCGAGTCTGAACAATATCTAGTTTGCTATGATTTGTTAGAACTACTAAATCTCGATATGACAACATAGCGTTAGGATGAAATAGCTATCCGACTATATATGCATACAACCTGTTATTGACTTGATATCTATAAAATGGTATCAAAAAGTTTTATTTAGTTCATACTCACACTTTAGCATAAGTAGGTACTTTTTGTAAATAACAAACTTGTCCATAGAATGTTAATAGTGTTTCTTTCATTGCAGGGTTATAGATGGGTTTGAAGCTCTTGATGATTTGGAGAAAATGGCTGTGAACCCTAAAACCTTCAGGCCACTGTCAGAAGCCAAAATATCATCAGTTACAATTCATGCAAATCCTCTAGCTGGATAAGTTTACTACAAAATAAACCAGCTATAAGAAAAATAAAATTATTATTTTCATGTGAATGAAATCAAATTTCACAATTTAGTGATTCCAAGAACAGGTTACATAATTACTGAATTTGTTAAACTATATATTGACATTTCCTCCTACAGGTTCAAATTGCATTTAGCCAATATTTTATTTTATTCAAATAAAATGTTTATTCTTCCTTGTTGATAATTGTTTTCCTTTCTTCCTTGTATTTTAATTAGGGTATATAATTTCTTATCCATTACATATTTTAAATTTAATTATGGTATAAAAAATATGTTCTATCGAGGCTTATTTTTACCTAAAATATTGGATGTCTCACAAATTACCCCACCCGATCCCTACCTAGATAGATCACAGACAAATTATTCTACTCACAGAGGAACATAACCTGATTAGAGGTAATAAGTTTATTTTTGCTTTTTGCGGACAACATTTATTGCTCAAATATTTACAGTCAGTACATTTTAAAATAAAACTAAAATACTAACATTAAAAAGAAGTCAACAGGTAATTGTGATAGGATAATTAATAAAGATAATATTGGGTAAGAAATTATTCTAATTTGGTTGAGTGATAAAAAAAGCATTGGGATCAATTTGGGACTCAACAAGATGATTCTATGGTACTTTATAGATAAGAACACCGTCGCGTCGTTATATATTTTGGTGCAGTTACTATCAATGATTTACAAAACCTTAATTATGTGGATGGCTTTTATCACAGAACAGCTATATTTTTATGATTTTTTAATACATAATAGATCCTTAGAAACTCTTGTTACAGGAGCACTAATATCAATCATAGACATAATTTACTAATACAAGAAACATATTTGTTTCTTAAATTTTTTCCTACATACCAACAAATTTTTTAGCATTGCCATGGCTAAATACACATGGAATAGAATATTTTCCAAGAATGTGTTGTTAAAAACATTCTTATATAAAAATTCACAAGTAACATTTGGTAAAACATTATTGATCTAATAATTAAGTCTTTGGATAAAATTTTGATTGAAGTATTTACAAACCATGCAACTCTTAAGTTCAGTACAACAATAGTGGAATAGATCTCTTTAATTATGAATATTTAAGAGCATTATTATCTTGAATATTTTAGACTACATTATATAAATTTTACTATAACAGGTAACTTGGTAAAACATAATAGACATTGAAAAGCAGACATGTCTTATAGGTATTAACAGTACTAAGCAACAAAAAGTGTATACCGTAAGAAAATAAGTTAACTTCTAAACTGTTATAAAAATGCATTCATAACAAATCAAATTACATTCTTTAAGTACCAGACAGAGGTAAAGATTACAAATGATTTCATGTTTCTAAATCATAAAAGTTGTCATCAAGAGGAAAATCAGGCTCATCCTCCTTCTTGATCTGTGATAATTTATCATCAAAATTATCAGTAAAATGAGATTTGATGTGAGCAACCAAATCTGCTTTCTTCTCAAATGTGGCACCACATTCTATACAAGGCATATTCACAACCAAACATTCATGGCTTTGCTCATGTTTGTTAAGTTTGTCTTTTCTATTGAATTTCTTGTCACACTGACTGCATGAAAATGGTTTCATGCCAGAGTGAATAGGTGTATGGCGATCTAATTCTCTTTTCCGGGCAAACTTCTTAAAGCAAATTTTGCACTGAAAGTTGCGCGACCCAATATGAGCAATTGTTACATGAGTTTTATAAGCATCTAAAGATGAAAACCTCTTGGGACACTGGTGGCACTTAATATTCTTAGGTCTATTCTTAGCAAGTTGTTGCTTTTTTGGTGGAGAATTTTGTTGCTTAGACGTAGAGGGGTTTTTCTGTACTCTGCTGAAACTGCTTTCACCAGATATATGATCAGGGACCCTGGGGAGGTCATAGTCAGTGTTAGATCCATCAGTTAGGTTCCTGTTAGGGGAAGTCATGAGATTGCTGAAGGGATTAACATTTACAACCATGTCTTGCATGTCTTGGTTATCATCTGTGTGTTCTGGGGATGGAGGCCCATGCCTGACTTCATGCTTGAGGAGTTTATCTCTTCGTCCGAATGTTAGAGGGCATTTTCTACATCTGTATGGTTTCTGTCCTGAGTGAACGAGGACATGGCGTGCTAAATCTCCTTTTGCCACAAAGCTTCTAGGACACAATGGACATACATGGGGTTTATGTCCAGCATGGATACGGAGATGTTTGCTCAAGTTTGTGTTGCGAGAGAAACTTTTCAAGCAGTAATGGCATTGGTATGGTCTTATGCCAGTGTGGACAATGGAATGCTTTCTTAAGTCAGAGCGTCTGCCAAAACTTTTCTCACATTCGGGGCAGTGGTACGGTTTATCATTGCCATGTACTTGTTTAGAGTGATGTACATACTGAGTTCGTTCTGCAAACACTAAACTGCATTCCACACATTTGTAAGGTAACTTGGGGTCATGGTATGCAAGCTCATGCTCTGCACATTTTTCAGTTGAAACAAAAGCTTGGTCACAATACTGACACATGGAGACATTTTTGAAGAAGGAAGACTCTGTTGCCATTTCTCGTTCAGGGGAAATTTCTCTTTCATTGAGATCAAGTTCAGGACTAAATTCTCTTTCAAAATCTTCATTTTGGTGATTTTGCATTTGCTGTCTCATCTTTTTATGGTTGTTCTGGAATGTTCCTGGAGGTGGTTCCTGCTCAGAATCTTCTGATGAGTCATAGTCAAGACTGGGATCCACCACCATAACAACACTGTCTTCCACAATATAATCTTCGGGCTTTGGTTTTATGTCATGGGTATTGCAATAGTTGTAATTACTGAGTTCTGAGGAGTTGGAGTGTTCGCGGTCATTTACACTGTTTGTTATCTGTCTTAGCCTGTTCTCATTCTGTATGCATTGTGTTCTAAACTTGGAACATTTTTCTAATTTTAGAAGACATTTATAGCAGATCTTTCCTGGGAGGCCATCATTGGGATCAACCTGGAATGATAATAAACATTATATTTTCCTTGCTTAATGTATGAAAAATACAGTAGGCACTTGCTATGTTGCATTGCACCATTGAAGCTGAAGCTAACAGTGTAGGATAAGGGCAATTAGTTTTTATGACAATTTGCATTTAAAATAGAGAATACCAACCTGTAGTTCGCAGCATTTAGCAATTTTGGAGGTTAGCAATACTTTGGCTTCGTCATCGGGCGCAGCCCCGTAAATAGACACCGTAAGCGCGCTTTTGTTCAGACATAAGCGACACAGAGCGTGGAAGTTCGCGATGATATAGGAATCTTCCATTTTGCGAAATCGATATCACATCGCTGCCACCGCGAAGGCCCCCGTGATTTGGAGTGTCTTGCGAATGACAGGATAACGTATTTAGCTTGTTTTTTCGTCCTTCAAATGGATAGGGACCACTCAAAGAGGACTATTCGAGAATAGGACTGCGCGGCGATGGCTGCGAGGCGCGACTACGCAACCGTTCGATGCGAAGGGGCAACTGGGGCGATGTCAGTCAGGGCTGCGCTAGCGGAATGTCCCGCGGCCGCCGCCGCCAGTCTCGTCACCGAACTTGCATAGAAACCACATTATACTTTTCACCACGTCTGTATTCGGTCAGAAATATAATTTACTTATTTTCTAAGTAGTAGTAGATTTATTGTTTTTAATAATATTCGCGATGCCCAAATTTCTAATTTATATTTTCGTTTTGTTCTCCGCGCCAATTTTGCACTTTTCGCAGAAATATAAATACTAACTATTGTTCTCACTGAACAGATCGTTTTCGTTACGATTTCTGAAGCTCTGATTGGTCTATACTTTCAACCCAATAATGTTGATAGAAAAGTAGCTGTCGTCGCCAAGAACTAGCTTCCTTGTGTTGCCAGCTAAAATAATGATCTTCAGTCGGATTTGTTTTTAGGAAGTCTTTGTGCTAATATGTCCCTTCCCTAGCCTTGTACTGTCCTTCTTCCTGTCCTCCTATAACCTTACTCTATGTCCTAACAGTACCTGGGATTCTCTTTGTTTCATTCAATACGAGTTGTTCTGTCTGAGGTAGGTAACACCCATATTACATAATTTATAGTACCTACGCACACAACAACACGGTCTGAAACAGTGGTTATTTATTTCTAAGATAAGAGAAAGTTACTGTACCTAGATAGGATTCTAAATTTTAAACCTGGTTTTCACAGACCCAGTATCTATCTGCCGGATAGTGAAGGACAGTCATTGTCCAACAGTTACTACGTCCGTGAAAACCAAGTCGAGTCAGCTAATGTCGATTAATTAGGTAGGTAGGTACTGTCGGACAGCTCCTTCAACAGTTTTTGATTCTATATACTGTCCACGGACCATCCTCCAATCCCACACGGATAGCTACTGGGCCGTCAATCGCTCCATACCATACGAACCGACATTGTCGGCCGGCGACGACGTCAGTGCCGCACCCACCACATGCACGCGCCGCGCCGCGTACCGAAGAATAGTGGACTAGGACAGAAGCCTGGGTATTTGGACTAAAGCTATTTTAGTTTTCAGACTTATCTTCGTCTAGGTTGTACACGTCGTCGGGACTTTGGGGAGTTAGGGGGGTCCCTAAAAAATGTTGTCTGTCTTAAACACCCGTTTATGTAGACCGTGGATTAATTTCGTTAGTCCGTGGTAGGAAAGAACAGATTTTTAATTTTGACTAATATCGTTTATTATTGAAACTCAAGGTTTGATTGAATATACTAATGATATCTAGCTTCTTTGCCCACATTTTCCGACGAGGTCGGTGTCAATGCAGACCTGAGAGTCCTCATCGAAAGAAAGGCCTAAGTCGCACTTCAGCAGGCGGGGATGACCACGCTGACATTGCACATACATTCCACAGTCATTTCCGTATCTGAAAGAAGGAAACTGAATATAAGTAGGTACCCTGTCTATAAGTACCGTAACCTTCTGTATATACATCACTATATGGATCTCACGGCTTCGCCCGTGTGGAAATCTAGGTATGTATCAAATGTTTTCAATTAAAAAAAGTAGTTTTAAAGATCTGAGAATACATAGGGACAGACAGACAACGGGAAGCGACTTTGTTTTATACTAGTACTACCTGCGCTCCGCGGTTTCATTCACCCGCGTGGTGATAGATATTATGGATAATTTACAATATATCTTTATGAATTGCTTATGTATTATTCTGATATTGTAAGCTATATTATTGTGATGATTCATAAAAATCCATTCAGTAGTTTTTGCGTGAAAGAGCAACAAGATGAGCGAGGATGACCTCGCAAACTTTCGCGTTTATAATATTAGTAGGATGTATGTAGGTAGTGATTTTATTTATTTTATTTTACTTTATTCGGAAAACAAACAGTTTTACACACTTATTACATCTTTTCTAAGTATTTTCTCATAATAATATTATGATCTATTTAATTAATCATTACCTGTTTGTAACTAATAAGTCTGTATAATGATTAAGGAGGTAGGTACCTACCTCATTTGTTCTGTATCTGACCAATAAATGTTTCTATAACTCTCTGTCAAGATATTTAGTAGGGAAGGTAAACGGCTGGCATGAGTGATCCTCAAAGAGGCGTGTATAATACGTGTAAGTTATTATACGACGACCTCGGTATAGGTACCCACTACCTAAATAAATATAACCATAAACCTCATAAATTCGGGGTAATAGATAACCCAATACTCAATACTCAATATTTTCAGTGCGTAGATACTTTAATATGACGACCGATGTGGCGCGGTGGGCGAAGGTCCGCCTGCGATGCAGGAGGTTGCGTGTTCGATTCTCGCCTGGGAACAAATGTGTGTACGATCTGCAGATATTTGTTTTGGGTGTTCGGTTTTCTATGTATAATAAAAATATCTATCTATGTGATGTATTGTATTATGTATATCAGTTATTTAGTACCTTATCTAGCCCCATGGTAAGCAGAGCTTGTGTTATGAAGCTCTGCTTACCATGGGGCTAGATAATGCTGTGAGAATTGTCCAGCATTATTTATTATTTATATCTATTAAAACAAAATTACTTTTAAATAACCAGATCACTGGAGATCCTGTACTGTAGGTATAAATTTGGGCGAGATTTGACAAAGTCGCGAAAAAACCTACGGAACCCAAATGTACCTAGGTTCCGACCGTTTTGTTATTAAAGATAGATAAATATCAATATAATTTAATAATTACCTGTGCCTTGTCAGATAGTCTGAATCATATTCTGGTGGCATTGGACAGGAGAAGTCTTTGATCGCTGAAATGGAAAAACGTGAAATTTAAATGTTATAATTATAAAGCCGCTCTCCGCGCTTTTTATCATACACTAGCTGTTCCACGCGGTTTCACCCGCGTTAAACTCGAATTTGATAGTAATAAAGTAAGTTAGGTGACAAGAAGTAGGTTAAATTAGAAAGGTCCAGAATTTTAAATATTTTAAAAATAAATGGAGATATAATCACAGTTGATTATGTAGAGGTATAATGTTGCCAAAACGCTTACCTGAAAGACTACACTGTGGCACGTTCTCTGGCCAATCGCAGCTGCTTAGCTGGTTGTTGAAAACCAGGCCAAACGGACAGTTCATGACGGAAGCTTTCCCTTCCTGGCACATGAGATATCTGCTGCAATCACCCCCAGACAGCGGGAAGAAGCCATATTGGTTAGGGCACTCGCTGGTTGGATGAGCGATCTCTGTAAAAATAATACCAACATCATCCGCGATCTAACTTTACCTACTGCTGGGTCTCCAACCTATTATGTCTTTGGCTGAAAAACAGCGCTGATCATAAAAAGTTCCCACGCTGAGCCAACCCCTATTTTGGCACAGGGTCATGGAGGCAGTCTTATTTTTACTATCAACCTTTTGTGTCACTTACCTCTATGTTAAACTCCTTTGTTTATTCTATGCCTGTATTTTGGACATGTGTCCAATTAAATGTTTTATCTATTCTACCCATTCTTTCTATTCTTGTGTCACTCTACAAAACCCAATACACTCTCTTGTATAACAAAATACATTAAAAAAAATTACTTGTAACGGTATATTTACCATGATTTGATTGGTTAAAGCCCGTTATAAGTGACTTTTATGTTAAACCATGATAACCATGATAGTTTCAAAAGTTTTACCTCAAAAAAGTTAAAATTTAAATGTAGATAGGTAGAGTATTGAGAGGAGTGTCAATATGCTTACGCTTTGAAGCAGTGACTTCACATTTGACCTCAGAAGGGTACGAACACGGGTATGCCGGGTACAGGGCCTCAGGATTGAAATGGAGGCCGTCTGGGCAAATGTGTTTCCACGCCCGTTCACTCTGAAACAGAACCATAGAATCATTTTATATTTATTACTAGCGGTATGGGTGCAAATGCTTTTATTATATACATACTCGTACTTCCTCTTGAATCACTCTATAAAAAAACCACATCAAAATCCGCTGTAAGCATACATAGGGACAGACAGATGACGGGAAGTGACTTTGTTTTATACTATGTATGATTACTTAAACCAAACATGACGATGAATTAAAATGTTTCTGGTACCTACCTGACATATGATGTAAGAGTCACACTCGTTCACAACTCGGTAGTACGCGTTCCCAGCATTGCAATGGAAGTCATCGATCGGTATGATTTGGAGAGCTTCAGGCACTAGAACAGGTCTAGATGGGTTCGGTCGTATCTCAGGTTGAATGATGGGTACTACAGGAATGGGGGCTGGTTGAACCACAGGCTGATTTTGCGGGATTTGATTCTGAATCTGAGGCAAATGTGGCTGAATAACCGGAGGTTGATAGGCTGGTCTTTGTGAAGGTTGTATTGGTTGATAGCTTGGTGTTAGAGCAAGTGGTGGTTGAGGTTTAACAATCGGAGCTGGAGCTATTGGTTGATAGGTAAGAGGAATATGAACTGGTTCTGGTGCTGGTCCTGGAGCTTGATAATAATTAGGTCTAACTGCTGGTGCGGTTTGTGGTAAAGGCAAAGGTGGAAGTGGACTGCTAGGAGCAGAAGGTTGGTTGTATGGCCTTGAAGGAGGTTGTATAGGTGCAGAGACTGGTTCTTGAACCACGATAGACTGGTAGCTAGGTACAGAAGGCACAGGGTCTATCGGCTGCGGCTCAGCGAGTTTGACTGTCTCAGGTTCTATTTGTTGAGGTTCAAGTGTAATTACTGGGACGGGTGAAGTCGAGGGCCTTGAAGGTAGAGGCCGGGGGGCTGGGTAAGAGTATGATTGATATGGTAAAATCTCAGCTTGGTTATCAAAGGGCAGCTGCGGGCTCGAAACAAAAACGGATTCCACGGCTAGTTCTGGGTTCTCTGAAGAGGGTTCCAGAATAGGATCTCTCAATGGCTCCTGAGAGTCTATTAGGTCAGAAGATGGCGATGAAGTTTGTGGAACGTTTATGTCTACTGCCGGTAAAGGATTTTGTGTGGTAAGGTCATGATATTCTATTACTGATGAAGATTCCGAAACAGATGAAGTAGAAACTGCTTCTCGTTCAGGCTCTGATGTAGATGTATGTTCTTCGATTACCAGAGACTGGCTTGAAGATTCAATAGAAGGTTCAATTGATTTCGGCGCAGAGCTAGGAGGTGGGCTTGGGTATACGATATATGAAGGAGTTGTGGGATTTTCTTCAATGATCACTACTGCTGGGGTCGATGGCCTCCAACTCCAGGCTGGAAGGGGTAGGTTTATAGGTCTCGTAGATGACTGCAATGGTATGGCAGGATGTGGAGGAATTGGTGAATATATCGGTTGGGGAGGAATTTCAGGAGCCTCTGTCTTTGGCTCAGGTGTAGAAGATACTGTCTGGGGGCCGTGCACAGGTGGGAGCTGGATAAGTGGTCCGTAGGTAATTTGTTGTGGTCTTAGAGGTGGCTGTGAATCTAGAGGGGCTTGGGGTTCATGTACAGGTTGCTCAAGTAGCTGAGTGGGGGCCTCGTATACTGGCCGAGGGTTGTAGACAGGATCTTCGCCAGCATATCCTGGTCTATAACTTAGTGGCCGAGGAGGAAGTCTACTTTGGGTCCGAACACTGGAACTTCCATAGTATGAAACTCCTTGGCCTGATGCTGAAAATAATTGAAAAGTTTCATCATTCTGAAATTCTACTGACAAATCATATTATTCAAGTATGTACTTACCATACGTCAGCACGGATAGAAGTAAGAGCTTAGTTCCTAACATTTCTGCCGCGACTCTACGAGTGTTTTTATTATAAAGATTCTGTCCTTATAAAGGTAAGGTAACCCAAAATCGGAAAATAATGACTAAGTTTGGTACAGAGACTGCTATCAATAAATAATTGATATTAAATGATGTGCTATTTGTGGTTTCCCACATGGACTTGCTACGAGTATTACCGGCTTAATTTCAAGTTGATTTAACCGTTTGGAATCGATCTATTCATTATCACTATCATAACAATACAAATCAATTATTTCTTGTTACTAATGAGACTTGTAGTGAGAGCCTACCTAGAGCTTACCTACCTACTAGTATCTAGTAGGTAAGTCCCGAGTTCTACAATTTGCGCAAGTGGATACGAAGATCTTATAGGAACATCAAGTTTTAAAAAGTTGTTGCATTTGTTTGACACATGTAAAGTTACTAAATTATAAATGGAGTCCATAGAATTAGTAAGAAACTGTATTTCAGGAGCCAGGTGGATTTTCCCATTTTGAAAAGGTATGGGTTGGTCTATACAAAGCAAACCTTGATAAAAAAACAAAACTGAAACAAATTCTGTACTTTTTCATATTAACATATAAAACATTGCTTTGTAAATTTGTCCGGGGGTAATAAATTGTGCATATTACTATCCCCGGTAAATAATAAAAAATATCAAAATGTGTACTTATAGTATAGACACATTTTATTATTTAAAATGAAATGAAAAATGAAATATATTTATTCTGATCGATAAGACTTAATTACCTAACTATAGTAACAAGCACACGACTTAAAAATACTTAAAAGTAAATAATTAATAGTGGAAAATAATAGTGGTAATTGATTTAACTTAATAGTGGAGACTTCACTGGTCTATGTAAATCCTTATTGTAACTCTTTATAATGTCTATGTACTGTCTTCCAAATAAACAAAAATAAATAAAAACTTAACACAAAAGAGACATTTCTAAATTAATGTTGTGTAGATCAAGGCGTGTGTTACACGGCATATTATTTACATTATAATACGTATTGAGAATTACTTGACTACCTTAACTTAACCTCAATTATTTATTATAGGTTCCCTACTACGTAGGGAATTCGATCATCGAACAACTGAAGGGAAACTGAAGATGTTTTTTCATCAGTTTGACTGCAGATCAGTTTTCATCAAATAATAATAAAAAAAACCGGCCAAGTGCTAGTCGGACTCGCGCACGAAGGGTTTCGTAGCTTTATCTATAAAAACGGCAAAAAGTCTGTTGTTAGGGAGCCCCCCTTAAATATTTGTTTTATTTTAATTTTATTATTTATTTTTAAAGTGAGTATAATAACTAAATATTCTGTGAATTAATTCAAGCGTCTACCTGTTGCCATTATCAATATCGAGCGAAAATGAGCCAAAAAATCACGTTTATTGTAGGGGAGCTCCTTTTAAATATAAACTATATTCTGTTTTTTAGTATTTGTTGATATAGCGGCAACAGAAATACATCATCTGTGAAAATTTCAACTGTATGTGTATTTTTTTGTTACTTGTATTATTATGTTTGACATATAAGAATACTCTTATCAATAAATAACTGAACTGAACTGAACTGTCGAACTATCACGGTTCATGAGACGGACGGACGGATAGCGGAGTCTTAGTAATAGTGTCGCATTTTAACCTTTGGGTACGGAACCCTAAAAAGCAGGGCGAGGCAGCCAGCAGCGTCTTGGTGTTGATGTTCCGTGAAGTTAGATTTGTAATAAATAAATAAATAATGCTGGACAATTCACACAGCATTATCTAGCCCCATGGTAAGCAGAGCTTGTGTTATGGGTACTAGATAACTGATATACATAATACTATATATTACATAGATAGATATTTTTTATTATACATAGAAAACGACCAGAACACCCGGAATAATATAAAAATATCTGTAGATCGTACACACAATTGTTCCGAGGCGGGAATCGAACCCGCAACCTCCTGCGTCGCAGGCGGACCTTCGCCCACCGCGCCACATCGGTCGTCAATAAATCGCAGAGTAAACAGTATCCTTGAAGCCCCTGATTTATTGACTTGATTGACGTTCCTTCTCTCTTACAAACTACCCAGAGCTTCGAGGTTTAACCTGTCCTGTCTGGACGGGTCCAAATCCAACCTAGGACATCACTCACTACCCTTAACTAGAATCGCAAGACAGTAACGCGCTTAACAAATCTAAGATTGTATAAATATATTCATGTCCAGCAGTGGACTGCTATAGGCTGATGGCTGATGATGATGATGATGATAAATATATTCAAATTATTTTATATTTATAGGTATTTTTTTTATTTGTTTTTAATTCAGTTATATTTGCTTATAATGTCTGCACCATTTAAGAAAAAGGTTGTTATTGGTCATCAATATCTAAATTTTTATAAATCATTTGACTCATAGATTTCCACGTGGGTGAAGCCGCGGGGCGCAGCTAGTAGATAGATAAATATAAATTGATATGGATCAATCGGCATACCTGTAGATTGTTTGCAACAGTCTGCAGTTAGCTCAACGATTTCAATTGTAAAGATTAAAGATGTTTATTTGCCAGAATATATGTAACAAATGTAGGTCTCAAATTTGTCATACGTGCAGTTACATATATGCAGAGGTTAATTTTACAATTTAAACAACATTATTTTTAAATTTTAAATATAAAATGAATGGAATAAAATAATAAAATTCAGAATAGTCAAATTAAATAATCAATGTCAATGAAAATTATTCAAAGTCCTCTTAGTCCATTTTCCATTGTTCCATGATTTTGTCTTGAATTAATATATATATATATATATTCATGGAATAGTAGCGAGATAAGACTAGTAATAGTTTGTTTCTATTCTTCATTTGTACTTTCTTTGTAATATACTAGCGATATTGTGTAGGGCTAACTATACAGCCTGTTGCAAACAATCTAGAAGTATGTCAACTGCTCCATATCAACTTCTATTGATCACCAACAGTGAACAGAGAGCTCCAGAATGTAGCCCTAGTTAAGTTGATATATCTACAATTTGAAAAAAAAAAAAACAAATAAATATTACGGTTGAATAAAGAACCATCTATTCTTTATTAAAATCACTATTATAATATTAATGTTTACAGCTTTTGGATTCCTAGTTTATTCGTTATTCCTTTCACACAATGCGCGTAAATGAAGTGGAGCGCGTTGAAGTCTTTTGTATGGACTTTTTAAACTAAGATATTAAATAATATCCCAAAAACTAATTTTTGGCGTACCGCAACCTTCTTTTAGTAAGGGAATGCTCTATTCAACTTTACCCGACTGCGAGGGCTTACGCACTATGATAATATTAAGCAAGGTACTATTATCCTACTAATATTATAAACGTCAAAGTTTGTAAGCATGGATGGATGGATGTTTGTTACTCTTTCACGTAAAAACTACTGAATTGATTTTAATGAAACTTCACAATAATATAACTTACATATCAGAATAACACATAGGCTACATTTCATAAAGATATATAGTATATTATCCAAAATATCTATCACCACGCGGGTGAAACCGCAGGGCGCAGCTAGTAGGTATAATAATTCTGCTGTAGTCGTTTTGGAAATGACTCAGCTAATTTTCAAAATGGCTGCAACGGTGTTGGATAAAAATTAACGGTTCATTTCGGTCCAGGTATTTATTACGATTAATAAGTAATAACTTATTAACTATTAATAACTAATTTTGTAAAATTGTTAAGACGTTTAGATATAGATATCTTGATGTGACAAATTCTGTTGACAAATAAGTTTTTGGTATATATAACTTTAATATATACCAAAAACTATGGATGTTGCGGTGGATGCTGCGGTGGGTGCTGCGGCTGCGGTTGCCCGTGCATCACCATCCATACATGCTGCACAAAGATTTGCTAAATTCTGGAACATCTAGGCTCACCACACAAATGCGACCGTCTTCAAGAGCTGTTCGCCATTTTGTTACAGTGTTGTTGTCTTAGTCCTGTTAAAATCATGAAATTCTAAAAAAAAAACTAATCCTAAAATTCTAATATAATATTAGACAAAATATTATATGAAAGTTTATGTTATTTAAAAACTTTAATCTAATATTTTGTCAACAGAATTAATTTGTTACATCCTCTACAGTAGATACTAAAGAGTATATTACGACCGATGTGGCGCGGTGGGCGAAGGTCCGCCTGCGACGCAGGAGGTTGCGGGTTCGATTCCCGCCTCGGAACAATTTTGTGTACGATCTGCAGATATTTGTTCCGGGTGTTCTGGTTGTTTTCTATGTATAATAAAAAATATCTATCTATGTAATGTATTGTATTATGTATATCAGTTATCTAGTACCCATAACACAAGCTCTGCTTACCATGGGGCTAGATAATGTTGTGTGAATTGTCCAGCATTATTTATTTATTATTTATTTATATTAGACGCTACGTTTGTTTTTACTAAGAGATATTTTGCTTGATTTGTTCCACCGGCGCCGGCGGTTAGCGGCACTGAACGAGATCCACATCCACGCACTTGCCGAGAGCGGGGTCGAAGGCGAATCCATAGTCACACGAGAGAAGCCGAGCGCGACCCTTATCGCATGAGAAGAAGTAGAAGCATTCTCCTTCGTATCTGGAAATTAAAGGTTATGGTTAAAGAATTTTTTTTAATACTAGCTGCGCCCCGTGGCTTCGCCCCCATGGAAATCTATGTCTCAAATGGTTTAAATAATAAAAAGTATCCTATGTCCGTCTACTGGTTCTAAGCTACCTCCTCACCAATTTTCAGCCATTCTTGAGTTATAAATAGTGTAACTAACATGACTTTTTTTATATACGAGTATATACATAGATATGTAGATATACCTTCATGTATGTATATTTCATTATTTCTCTTTTTATTTTTTAAATTGAAACATGCTTATTTTGCTTGAGGAGGAGGGCGTTGACTCCGCTACACAGTTTTTTTACTGTTTATTTTATTTATTTATTTTATTTTATTTATTGACTGACTACTGTTGCAGTAGTCAGCCCACAATTGTACCCTATGCAATAAGTTTTTGTTTCAAATAAAGATTTTTGTATTATGTGTAATTATCTTCTTAGAAATATTCTAAAGTTAAGTTATAGCTTAACTTAGTAGTCTTGTATTTGTGTTAATAAGTTTGTTTGTGTGTTGTGTTAATTCTTTCAACTTATGGGATAACATAAGGTAAAACTTAATCACAGGTTGAAAAAGCTGTAATGGCTTTTTGAGAAGATGGCCATTGGTAGACGCTTGAGACTAAAATTTTGCATTGAATAAGACTGTTTGTTTTTGTTTTAATTACTAGTGTTTCCAATAAAACGACTTACTTGTAGTTGATGACCAAATCAAGGAGTTTTCCGTCCGCGTCTATGGGAGCAGCCGGGCATTTGAATCCAAGGAATTCTGAGAACAAATTGTATTTTTGTTATATTTCTTAATTATATGATGCTATACTATATAGCACCCACTTATCGATTATCTTCCTGTCCCTAGCCGGTACTTTATTTGAGATTTTTATTAATTTATTAAAGATAAACTTTATAAATTATGTACAGTGAGGTCACGACAGTGAAACTTGAATTTGATTGAGCTTCTTTATTGGCTTCTATGATTCGTACTAAAACGTTAATAGTCTGACGATCTTGCGATCTGAGGAATAAAGCTGATGTTGGAGCTCTGCGTAATTTTATAAATTATTGTTGCTATCATAGGCTTTGATTATTAATATGCCACTAATATGTTTAGCTGATAAATGAAAGATAATATAAGAGATTTCTAATTTGTGTGTCAAATTGTCGTTATTTACTTGTGATTTTTGTTGTGCTAAGTGCTTCACTTAGTACTCTGGCGACACTGAAAACCAGCGCTGCATTGGCACCCATGTCAATCAAGCATTTAATGTTGAGCCGGTAGCCTACTTGTGTTCTCGCTTTAATTTTTTATTACATCCTGATTTGTATTACTTCATATTTTGAAACGCAAATAAATAGTTCTATATATATAAAGAAGGGGTAACCATCAGCATTGCAGTTAGGCACTAAATCGGGCCAGTCGCAGCGTCCAGTGGCGCTGTGGAAAGCTAACCCGACGGGACAAGACATCTCCATGGCACGTCCTTCCACGCACATCCGGTAGCCTCCGCAACGGCCGGGGGCTGCCTTTAGGGACGGGAAGAACCCGTATTGATGCGGGCATTCCTGGGTAGCTTTTGCTGGTTCTGTAAAGGGTTAAGAACCAAAGTGGAGGTTAGCCTGAAAGTCCTGTTGGGTACTTTTGATTATGACACCAGAATAAAAGCAGAATTGATTTAAATAACGACCTCTGTGGAGGTTGCAGATTCGATTGCCGCCTCGGGAAAATTGTGTGTATAGGATACGGCTAGATGATGCTGTGTGGTGTCCAACATTGTTTATTTATTTTTATTTATTTAAATATTTCTGAAATTAATACTGAAGGCAGGTTTTGTATATTCTACTCAATTAAATAAATAAATGCCTTTTTTTTACTTACTACAAATTAATGTGAGGAGCTTTGATTAAGCATTACACAAACTTTCATAACACCTCCTTTTAAGAACCTTCTTCACGATTCAAGATAACTTTCAAATCTACTCTACATTTGAAACCCTTGTTCGTTTAAAGTCAGATCCTGCTTACGATACGATTTGTTTTATGACAGATTCGCTTTAGAGCATAAATACAGTGAAAGGAAAATGTATCTATGAACATATTTCGGTTTTGGTCCGATTCTGTTTAGGACAAACTATAATTGTGATACTTACGAGAAACACCACGGTTCCGGCAAGGTACGTCCATGGGGTATCCGCAGGGATAGTCCGGCCACTGGGCGCTAGGGTTATAGTTCAGACCTTCGGGGCACGACAGGGAGGTCGCGTGGAAGTTCTGTGTATCATTCAGGTATTTAAGTATTTATAAATATTTTTAAACTTACGCTATCTGAACACGTAATTAAAAAAAAAACGGCCGTCTTCAGCTTGCACTAATACAACGGGTATTTATCCCGTTTATTTTGCTATTTCCTGACGTTTCAACAAGGACAGTTTGTTGAAACGTCAGGAAATATAGTTAGTTGATGTAATAGTAGTAATAGAAAGTTGATGACTCAGTCATCCCGTGACCACGACAGTGTGTAAGCC
Organism: Eupithecia abbreviata; assembly: GCA_943735965.1. Classification (NCBI taxonomy): domain Eukaryota; kingdom Metazoa; phylum Arthropoda; class Insecta; order Lepidoptera; family Geometridae; genus Eupithecia; species Eupithecia abbreviata. The sequence goes on from OX030976.1 coordinate 9,344,224, forward strand.
CGTTGAAACGTTGAAAATAAGTATATAAGAAAATAAACACGATAAATACTTGAATATATAAGCACTAATACAACGGATTAGTGATATTCAAGTATTTATTTACAATCCTTATACAATGTGAGAGGGATTATAAAATCAGGTATGGTACGGTATTCGGTATCAGCGGCCCTAAAGTTAAATTATATATTAGAATAGAATAGTAAATTTATTGGACAGTGTTTATGACCAACCACATAGCATCAAACGAAATTAAAGGACAGCTTGGTTCTTCTTTATCTTTCTCCTTTTCTTTATAGTTAGATGTTTAAATAGAGAATTAGAATATCTTAAGAAAACCTAGTCATTATAACAACTGTTTTATAGTAAAAAAATTACGTTTTGTGTTTAAGTTCAAGCACTGATGTACCTATTAGATATAAGTTAATTTTTAACAGGTAAAAACATCTTGATTGAAAACTAAGGTAATTGGAAATTCAAACTCAAATGTCTGAGATAACTCACCCGGCACTCGATGTAGGCAAAACAACTAACATCCTTTTTGTAGTAACCATTCCTTTTAGTACAAATCTGCGATGGGCTGGATTCAATGGGCCCGTTGACTTGCTGACCATCCCCAAACCCACAAGCCACCAACAGAACCAGGCACACGTAGGAACGCATTGCACGTCACTTTGTAGAATGCTGATCGATGTTTAAACCGGCTAATTTATATAAAAATAAGTCATCAATTTAAATGAATTCTAAATTAATGGACACCTTAATTAGTATTGTAATAACTATGCGGTTTAGAAAAAAAAAACCATAATAGCATAACTGGAAAGTGGTGCCTCGGAAAGCACGAGTCAGTCTGTGAGTGCATGTGTGTTTGCGCAAACACTTATGCACTGTAATATTTCCTGCGCCCCTGGTCAAGTCTCCATTGAGACTGACCGCCGTGGTCTAAATTCGGCTAGGAGGTAAACATCATTTAGGTATGCGGTTTGCAAAGGGAAATGAAACCAGTTTTATCAAAACATTATTTAATTTTAAAACAATTAGGTACTTATATCTACTGTTTATTGGACTCGAAATAGGCGCAAGCCGCGAAGAAGACCCAGGCGTAGATGGAAGTCGTACTTACATCTACAACTGGGTTTTCCTCGCTTTACGCTGAACACGTACCTCATGAGTGGCCAGAACTTGACAGTTTTGGCCACTCTTTGACTGCCGTCGATATAGATAAATGAAATGGGGAAATGGAATGGATGGCTTTTGCTCTGCAGTCGGGATTCCACAGACTAATTATAAATAAGTCCAGGTACTGTGTACTGTGTTACTGCAAGCGTAGTTCGCTTGTGAAGTACTAGCGACCCGCGGCTTCGCACGCGCTTTTCTAGTAGCCTATGTCGTCCCCAGATTTATTTATCTATTAGATTATTAATTAGACAGTAATATACTAATAGCACAGCCATAGGTAACATAGGGTGCTTTAGGCCTATTTACACAGGATTGTATAAATTGCTGATAAAGACGCTTTAGTAAATTGATAACACCAGACTAGTTAGGTAGACTATTCACAGTTTTATAAACGAGGTCAATAACTAATTAACTAGTGCTAGAATTAATTTATTGTTATTTCATTCTATTTTACTCTCAGCAATGTCTTTGAGAAACCTCAATCTTTATCAGAAATGTTGACATAAAATCCTTAATACCTCAGCTTAGACTTTCCAAAGCTCTTAGCGTTAAACTCAAGCTCCTTCGCTAACAGCTGTTTTTCGGATTCCCTAGCGGCAGCGGCAGCGGCCCTCAGCTCCGCTGGGCAAGCGGACACCTGGTCAGCGGACACGCAGGAGGTGGTGAGGTCGTCGAAAGCGGCGTCGCTGCCGCAAGAGAGGACGCGAGGGCGGCCTTCGATGCAGATAAAATATTTCTGGCAGTTTGAATCAGATCTGGAAGAAGAAGTTGCAGTATTAGATTCACCGAAATACAATGAAATGAGAAAAAATCTCAATAAATAAATCATTCTGGACATTCTTAACAACATAATCTATCTAGTAGAGCGTGAAATAAAATAAACGAATATTGAGTGAACTGCAGGTTCAAATGGTTGAGGATGATTTCATGCCAGATCTGGGTATAGATTTTAGAATCATATATCTGGTACGCATCATCTGCAGCCTAGTACTAGTTCACTGTTGGACACAGGCCCCTCTCAACAAACGTCTTAAAAGCTTTTCATTAGGGTACAATTCCATAATCCCCACGCTGAGTATCGTGTTGGAGGTTTTGCAATCCGCCGCACGCCGAATGGACACATGAAGTCGATTTATATTACCATTCCAGCCCATACACAAAATATAGAGACCACTTTACCATTCAAAACGAATAAAACTTTACTTTTCCTTTCTATCAGCGAACACTTTTATTACGTCCATGTTTACAGCAATTTCATTTTCTATTAACAAAGTTGCCAAGTTGGTCACTTGAAATGTGAACATAACACAAGCTTGTGAAAATTTTACATTTACACACCATCGTATTTAAATGTAAAATTTTATGAAGGTACCTCTATTTTCCCATTCAATTAAAATCAGCCAATAGTCATTCCACACCTAAGGTAGTTTAAACACCTATTTGATTGCACAGGTATGGAACCGGCTATTAAAATGGGCAGGCTCGACCCGAACAAAAACATCTTTATCAATTTACAAGATTTATCAATTTGTTAAACTATATCCTATTTTAAACATCATTAGGTTTCAAGAAACTTCGATCCAAAGGTGACTTGCTCAACCAGAATTAACATCAAATTCACACAATCATTTCCTAATATCGATATAAAAACGATAGAAAGTGACAAAGATGCGCAATAATGAGCAAATACGCTAAACATTCACCATAACATGCTCAAATAGGTTGCAAGTATCAAGTAGGTATTATATATTAGCCAATAGGTATTTCTAAGGAGGTTATATAAGCAAGGTCACGCTCATCCTGACATTTAGACCGATGACCGCTTACTTAACCAGTTCTCGGAATCGACCTCTATCGTGATATTTGTCTATACTAATATTATAAAGAGGAAAGGTTTGATTTTTTGTTTGTTTGTTTGTAATGAATAGGCTCCGAAACTACTGGACCGATTTGAAAAATTCTTTCACCGCTGGGAAGCTACACTATCCCCGGTGAACATAGGCTATACTGTATTTTCAAAAAAATTAGGGATCTTTACTAAAACTCCAATAATGTAATCCAAGGTTTAAAAAAATCACCTAATGACGTGAAATTCGAGTTTAACGCGGGTGAAACCACGGGGAACAGCTAGTACTTAGTAATGGTGCCATATTAACTTGCTATATCATATTGGCGATGTTGGTGGGGTGATGAAATACTCATTTACCTGTAATATCTGAATCCAGCAAGGGGTCCAAGCTCCCTAGATTGTGGTACTTCGGGGCAACGGAAGCCGAGGAAAGCTGAAGGGAGAAAACGTTTTTGTTAATTTAGTTTTAGTGAATTAGTTAAACTTGACACAAGAAGATGGTACCTTAGCTGAAGTAAGAGCAAAAATAGAATAAGAAAAATATGTTACTTAAATAATATGGACCTATATTTAAATATTTTTTATTTATTTTAGTTTTAACTTAGTCGGTTAACATTCGACACACATAATTTATGAAAACTTCAGTCTAAAATTATCAAAACGTAATGAATATGTATGTAGGTAATTGTCCAATTAATTCATATAAATACAAAAATAAATAATTGTACTCATTTAACTTTTCCGAAAGTACCAGGACCTCAAAAAACAAAAGAGATATAGACCTTCAGCATCGCAGTCAGCGACCTCATCGGGCCACTCGCATCTGTAGCTCTCGGAGCTCCAGGCCAGTCCATCGGGGCAGGTGATGTCAAAGCCTACTCCATTGACGCAAGTCCTGAAGGCACTGCAGTTGCGGGAGTCTCCCAGCTTGAAGTAACCGAACTGGTTGGGGCATTGTTCTGTTGGCTGGGCCGGTTCTACGCAAGAAACGTGAAATTAAAAGATTGAATTTAAAAATAGAAATGAATTTAAAAAAATGAAATTAAGAAATTAAAAACGAATAAAGATCGTGTTCGCAAGTTGATGGCGTTTTCTAGGTTTTCTATCTGCTTTTTGTGAATTGTTGTGGAGTAATGTATTTTGTATTGTATGGTTCTCATTGTCCAGCTATGGACTAACATAGACTGATGCTGATAATGATGATGAATATGTCAGAGTTAATATCAAAATTAAACGCGAAGTGTACATAGTAGCCACTTGTCTTTTGATTTCTAAGATGGTAAAGAGAAGGTCAGTTGAAATGATGAAGATTCTACCAACGAATAGAACCGATAAAACTATTTGTGTCAGCTTTTTGTCCGCAAATCGGTCTCATTAAGGCCAACGATAATGCCGCAATAAAATTAAGTAGGTACTGAGGTGCTAGAGTAGGAGTATATTCTATCTGGTTACGCATTTTGAAATAATGCCTTTGACATGTGTGTGGGAACAAATTGAAAATCCTACACAGTCTAGAATAGGAATGTATTTAGGAGGCTAAGCATTACATTTAAACAATAAGCATTCCCAATCAATATCTCACTATAGAAACTGTATTAATAGGGATCAGTTGAGCTACTTGTAGATTGTTTGCAAGAGTGTTCAGTTAGCTCAATTGTAAAGACTTGTTCTAATTTATTAAAAAGATAGGAACTCTCGTATTTACAATGTTTAAACTTGTAGTAAAATTCGTAGAGGGAGCTACGAAACTTGCGTAGCACGGTCTATAACGGTTTATACAAATATAGCTTTTTGCAACAGTCTGCAGTCAGCTCAACTTTTTCAAATGTAAATACAAGCTCTAATACATACATATGTTTCTATTTCTATTATTTGATTATACCTCTTAGGCATACCTCGACTATACATGAATTTGTAATTTAATCAAGTCACATAAGACAAATTGCTCAGGATCTCATCATAACATTATCATTATTCAAGTATCGTCTGAGCTATCATTGAATTTTTTTATAATATGGTCAAAATAAGTGATGATCTAGTTAAGTGTGAGATATTTAAAATGCGGGTCGCAGAAACATAGGAATCAAAAGTTGGACACGACTGTAGGTGGTAGTTATTATGAATTGCTATGATACTCACGTAGCGCAGATCGTTCGAGACAAGACACTTCGTTGGGGTACTGGCAGGGGTACACGTTGAAGTTTACGTTGGGGTTGAATCGGAGGCCATCTGGACAGGTCTTCTCTTCAGAAGTGCCGTTCTGTTGGGGGAAATTTCATTTTAGAATGGAAGCAGTAGACATAATCAAATCGATTTTGATAAGTAGCAAACTTTAGGTTCATGTTCATGCATTTCTTATCAAGGGACAAGGAACTTTTGAACCAAAAGAAATATTAACGATGATTTTTTGTTAGTGGCAATATGTTACGTTTGATATTTGCACCAGAGCCTAGTTCGTTATCAAGCAGGGTGTACCACGTGGTTGGCTCGGGAGACGATGGAGTCCCGCTTAAACCCCAAGTATGAATGATTACGAATAAAGATGAGGTTTAGAAGTTAGACCATGGTTTTGAGTTTCCAAGGAAACTTGTCCTCGTAGAAACAACGTTATTTGAAACAATACTCAACTGAGGCACTGCATAATTACTTTTAGTTGTTAAATAATAGGTTTTAAAACTACAATATATTAACTTACAACACACTCGATATATCTATCGCAGCTGCCGCTGACCGGGTACCGCTCGTTCAGCTCCCGACAAGCGCCGGCAGAGTTCCTCGGGACTTGTTGGACTTGTTGCTGAGACTGGTACTGATTGGTTAAGTACTGGTTGTTTTGGTACTGGCTTGGTTGGTATTGCTGGCTGGCTTGTTGCTGGTTGATTGGCTGTCTCACGGTTGGCTGGTATTGTTGCTGGTTGGTTGGCTGTCTGACAGTTGGCTGGTATCGGCTGTTGAATTGTGAACCGTACTGTGCCGAAGCTGTAGGGAAATAGAATAAGTTAGATAAAACTGAGTATGAGTTTGACGTTTTTCGGGAATAGAATTTACGATAATTTTCTAGAATATTGAGAATACACCGAAATAATGGAGCGCGTTGATGTTGTATGACAAAGTGTCAACTAACATTTAATTTTAAATGTAAATTATTCGGTATTGTTTCTTTTGTCACAATGAATATAGCAAGAAATCCGCGTTTTGCAATAACGTGTTTGGATGCGTCTATTTATTTATGCAAGTATGTGTTGAGCACACGTAAAACGTATTGTGAAGATGATGACTTGTTGCATATTTTAAGAGAGTTCTCGCGACTTCGTCAGTGAAGGACATTTGAAAATTGCGTTGTATTATTAAAATAAAGTAGCTACACGTTGTTGCTGTACTTTTCGATTTAGTCTAGAATGTCTGGATAATCTGTACTTTTTTATATTCTTTCGCTGAAAGGGGGCTGAGCTTTGTAGAATCCTTTATACCTAGTTGTAGGTACCTACTACCTTCATTTTTCTAGTTGGGTAAAAAATCTTAAATGTTCAAAATGCCTAAAACTAGCAAGTCCAAGAAAAAAAATATTTAAAAAGATAATCGAAAAAGGATGGTATGCCCCTAACAATATGCTTGAAAATTTCATTGCTCACATTCCCTAATTTTAACACTAATATTATAATGGAAATCGAAAGTTTGAATAGTTGGATGGATAAACTACCAACTGAGGAAGGTTATATGTCAACCATTCATTTGATAGTGTATTTTGCTAGTTATCTTTTTCATACACAATGTCGTTTCATGCACTCAATTCTGGCTAAAAAACAATCAATTATGTGTAACTAAAATTCCCATTGTTCTTGACGACCGGCGTGTGAATTGCCTTGGTATGATTTATTCAAATCACTTGATAAACATGTTTTACCTATTTACGATTTGACTTGACCTTTCCACTCATTAGATGCGGATTCTTCAATTTAACAATCTTTTAGTTTATGTATATCTCAATGGTGTGGCATTTTGTAATTAGTAATGATGATTTTGACCTTGATGATTTTATTACCTCAAGAAATCGAAGGCGATTCCTGATTGAAGATCGAATTTAGTATCGAAAAAGGAAGTAGAATTTTTGGAGGGATTATATTGGAATATTTTAAAGAATATCCTTTCGAAGAAGTTTTTATAGTTACGCCTTGAAATAACAAAGCAAATGAAATGTTAAATAAAATTGTCAATTTAATTGGATCAAATTTTTGAGGTCCATGCTGAATTTTTAGCTTATAAATTTGTAAAATATATATGAAGGTATTACATATTTCACTCCATACGACGAGTAAGGAGTTAGTATAAACTTATAGTCCGAAATAGGCTTTTTCGTTGTGTTTTTTTACACTTTGTATAAAATTTATCGAATTTGGTAGGCGACTCTACTACTTATTGCACAGAGATGTCTACGATGAGCATCTAAGATCTTTTTCTAATTAAAAAGAAAAAAGGCGATATTTTTCGTTAGGTACAAAAATAAGTTATTTTCTGTATAATTAAATTTATAATGAAAAATTTAACTTTTCTAAACTATCGAACAACTTTTACAACAATGCAGATAATTCCGCACACTTTTAGAGATAATAAAAAACAAGAGCATAGACTATCACAAACTCACCAACAGCACAAAAGCACGCTAAAACCACGAATATCCTGTCCATCTTGACCTGCGCACGCGAGCTTCACCAAAGCACTGATCCACGCGCCGCCGGTCACCTGAAGCCGGGGCAACCTTGGCGGTTGAGAAACAAGACCGCACCTTGTCTTACATCAGGATGAGATGTGACTAATGAAAGTATTTTGTAGAAGAATGACGAGTCAAATGTATATAGTAACCTCCGAAAGGAAGCCATGGAGGAAAAGTAGCTGTGTCGTTATATTTTGGGAAATGTATGGTAGGTACTTGCTTTTTTTACAAGATTCCTTCCTTTCTTTTCTTAGGCACTACCGCTTGGCACTACTAGTAGAGTCAAGGGATATTTTACTTTCCCGTGACACTACTGGTAGTGCTACGGGTAAAAGTTCATTTCCAGTGACACTACACTGTAGCCAGTAGTTTCACGGGAAATATGATTTCCCGTGGCACGAGTGGTTCGTTTGTAAAAAATCTCATAAGTTCGTCGATCGAACTAATCAATCGAACTGGTGAGAACAAACGGAGTGAGCGTGCGAGTGGGCCATCTATAAGGGCTATTATATATGTATATACGAAGTCGTAATAGATGAAAAGACCGAGTAATATCGGGTGGTTTTGGCCCCAGTTAAAAACTCACTTCGATTGAGAGTGTAAAACAATCAAAACCTACCTTCAGCTTCAGTAAAATATATCACACTTGTTTCACCTCTCTACTTTACGAAAGTGTCGTCTTTAAATATATTTCACGTGGTTTCGAGCCCAACATGCAACATCCAGAATCATATCACCTTTTGTTCGATTTGGAGTAAACAAAAATCCAGAGATTTCACACTAAAAAAATCCTTTTTGTGCCTTTAATACGCGCACCGAGAAACACCTTGCTACCCATACTCGCGACAATAGCGAAATTATTTTTAAATCGGTCCACAATTGAGCGGAGAAATCGATGAACATACAAAAAAATACAGTCGAACTTCTTAACTCTAAATTCCTCCTAAAGTCAGTCAAAATACTCTTTCACCAAAAACACTAAGCTCAAGCAAAGCCTATATTGGCCTATATATTTAAAATTACGAACTAAATTCGTCGAATACAAAAAAGCTATATTTTTATAATGAATCATCAGACATCAGGTATAAGCTCCTCAGACGTATATTCACACATTAGGTACATCTAAAAACTGGTAGGTATATACAAAAAATATAAATAATGAGTGGTACTTACTACCTTAAATCAGGAATTTAGAATAATTATGCTAAGATGCGGATACAGACGTCGTCATCACGCGCCATTCGTCGGCATTTACACAATAAATCGCTAAGAACCTCTGGAATGTGGCATTAGGTCTATATATGGTTTACGCATAGATTGTCAATTGAGTTACCCTACGCATTATTATGTGTAGGTAGACATCTCATGAGTGCGATCTGACCTTTGATAGCATTACCTAATCTCAATGCTTTGGTAAGCTCCTTTTGATAAAGGCGCTCTCGCCTTTTACATCGTCACACTAATATTATAAAGGCGAAACATTGTATGAACATATATGTGCGTACTACTTCACGTTAAAAGGGTTGAAGGATTTTGGCTAGAATTTGGAAGTAGGAGAGTTTCTCTCTTTCCCCATCAAATCATGATTAAAGGTTATTTTTGATCTCAGAAAAGTGCATGTCCCTTGGGATAGGATAGTCGACTTTTGCGCCTTAGGGCACTTTATTTTTCATAATAATTAACTATTCTAATTATCTTCTTGGTTTAAATAGATTTAAAGACGTTGCACAGAATTCCCCGCATTAAAAACCTACTAACAAGTTTTTTTTATCGCAAATAACTAACCGAGAAATCCCAAATTACTCCAACAAGCCAGACGTGCGCTTTGCTGAATATTAAAACACGTAGTCTTAAGAAAACAGCTAGTCCATTTCTTCGTAGGGCAAGTACAGCAATTGTTGTTTAGGGTCGAATAGAGAAAAATTACGTCACTTTGTCATCGAATGCGTAAACTATTTGAAGTTAATTTCTTCAACATCAATATTGTACGCAATGTATGATGATGCGGTGTCATTATTGTCTATTATATGATAGATAACCATCTCTGTGGTTGCATTTTTGGTGCAGTAACACAATGCAGTCTCCTCAGGAGATTACTTGGGGGTTGAATCTGTAAAGTACCAATAAACTTACAACAATAGACCTTTGTTTTGGACTCAGCTATTTAATTTGTCCTATGTCATCTAGATGAGGAAGTTTTAAAGTACGTGCGTGGCATATCTCCTCAGTTTTGGTCCCGTCTCTGTCCTCAGGAAACTTATCGCAGGAGATAGCTCAGACTAACTTAGATTGTGGTAAGCAAACTTTAAATTAAATCTGCCTCTAATTGAATAACTACTAAGTAGGTACCAACTACGTAGTCTTTCGAGAAGTGCTAACGAGTAAGAGAGTCAATAGTATTTTATTTGAGCTGAGGACCACATTCTTCATCACTACATAGTATAAAACAAAGTCGCTTCCCGCTGTCTGCCTGTCCCTATGTATGCTTAGATCTTTAAAACTACGCAACGTATTTTGATGCGGTTTTTTAAATACATAGAGTGATTCAAGACGAACGTTTATAAATCATTTGACACTAGATTTCCACGCAAGCGAAGCCGCGGGGCGCAGCTAGTTCTTAATATTTTTAAACTTACGCGATCTGAACACATAATTACACACAACGGGTATTTATCGCGTTTATTTCTTCATTATAGTCTAGACTTTATTGAATTGTAAAAACATATGATTATAGAGTAATGTCAATGTCAAGCACTGAAGAATCTGTAAGGTAAAAAACTGGAGGGGAAGTAGATGATAACTGTTAATGGTACCTTGAATATTTGGCTTATTCCACTAATCCCCGTTGACGCCGACGTGAGCTTGTAACGGGGATTAGTGAACGAAAATGTTCATTAATCCCCGTTGCGTCAAAAATAAAATACTAATAACTTTAAGATTGTATTTTGTTCCATGTTTCACTTAGATTAATTAGGTTTTTTTTTGTAACAGGAAACAATGGAATGCTTTCTATCTTTTTTTTTCACTTCTATCGAATATGTAGTGCTTATTAGTGTTTTGATTCAAATAAATAATAAAACAATATTTTTAATTTCTACTTAGGTACTATCTGCAATGCAGATAAACTTTCGTCTGTCATTTTGTGAAGCTTTAATACCTCATTTACATTCAGCCCCTGCCGCTGCCCCTCGCGCTGCCGGCGATAATTCCCTAAATACTGCTGCAGCAGGATCGAGAGCAGTGTGTGTTTACATACTGCCCTACCACTCACTTCGCTTTCAAGTTTCGGCAATGGCAGACGTCGAAATAATTACAGCGGCCGCGCTGTCTCTTTTTGCGATACATAATTATGTTCGATATTTAAAAAGATATCGAATCGGAGCAGAATGTAAACACGCACTGCCGGTTCTTTGACTTCCGCACAAAAAACCGCCATTTTGGGGAGCGCCGGGCAGCGCGAGTGGCAATGGCAGTGGCATGAGAAGTATCGCGTTTACACACTCGTCCTGCCCACTTCCCTGCTCACTACGGCTGAATGTAAATGCGACATTAAATTCTCTTTGAATATTGCCAAATAATACATAGAAGTCAAGTCAGCAGTCAAGTCAAGAAAGTCGAATACATCAACTACAAACTGAGAATAGAGTAAGTAAATTAATCAATAGAAAAAAACTGGGATGTCAAATCCATTACAAGTAAGCAATTCTTTTCCCATATTATTTTTCACATTAATTTTCTTTAGTAGGCATTACGTCCCTGTTCTGCGAATAATAGACTATGGTACCGTTTTGATCTATCCTACACAGGACTGTTCAATTACGAACAATGATTCCATTAGAACCAACAATTATTCCAAAGAGTGTTCCATTTGCCGACGGTAATAGATCAAATGAAATTGGAGACCAAAAGGAATCCGATGAACCAAAAGGCGAACCCAATAATGAAAAACAACCTGAAGAATCAAAAAAAGAAACAAACGAAGAAAAACAACCGGAACAATCAAAAGAAGAATCAAAGAACGATAAACCACCTGAAGGACCAAAAGAAGTACTTGTGACAGATGAGATGGTGAAGCAGGAAGAATCACGAGAAAGCAGGGGGCCTGTTTATGACGATTGGACAGGGCAAAGAATACACGGAAACCTGGATCATGACATGAGTTATAACCTTTCTCGGCCGGAATACAGAAGGTCCGGATCAATAAGCCTTAAATACAGTATTGGAATGATAATTTTTATATTATTTGTTTCATATTCTATAAAAGTTATTTGGTTAACTAAACATTTGCATCAAAATGTAAATACTACGAGTATAATTGAATGAAGAATGTCATAGTAGTGCAACAAGTACCTCCAGCACTTAGGCTCTAGACAGACGGACCGCATTTGAGAACTGCACGCCGACAGCAAATAAACTGCAAACCAACTGCGCAGTTGGTTTGCAGTTCTATTGCAGTCGTGTCAACTGCAAAGGAACTGCAAATTTGCGGTTGGATTGCAGTTGAAATGTTTAAAATGTTAAATTACTTAGGCGCAGTTGGTTTGCAGTTCTATTGCAGTCGTGTCAACTGCATTCAAACTGCAAACGAACTGCAAATTTGCGGTTGGATTGCAGTTGAAATGCGGTCTGTCTGTCTAGAGCTTACTTAGGCTCTAGACAGACAGACCACATTTCAACTGCAATCCAACCGCAAATTTACAGTTCATTTGCAGTCGGCGTGCAGTTAACACGACTGCAATAGAACTGCAAATTCGTGGTTGGGTTGCAGTTGAAATGCGGTCCGTCTGTCTAGAGCCTTACATGAATGAAATTCGACTTAATTATTCAAATAGTATCGTTGAAAATAGTCTATATAGATTTTATAATGTAGAAAAGATGAATAAAACTGCCATTGCTACAATACACCTACTTTTATTTAAGATCGAATACAAGTTGCTTCATTTTTTACCAAATTACCTAAAGTTATGTATAAAATGTAAAATGCTAGTATAGTCAAATATATAAGATAATAAATACATTTTTGCGTATATGATCACATTCATAGACTTTTTATTGCACTTATGTACTAAAGTCACTTGAAGCCAAATAGTGGAAACTCACCACATGCGTTTACCAAAACCAAAACCCAAAGATCAAGGCTTAAAACAATAATTACAAGAAAAATACCTATATAAAGATACAACACCAACTACATGATTATAAAGTCAAGAACCTTATAGCATAGGTGTTTTCAATACAGGTAAAGAGGAACCTACTAGCTAATAAGAAATTGGAGACGTAACTAAAATTAAAAACTAAATTCGAACGTGGTGAGTTTGAACACTGTACTCTATAATACAATAGCTTCAATACGACACTAAACCACAATAAGGCCCACATGCTTCAGTAGATTATTATTAATAATTATTTTTATACACGATTCGTTCTTGATCCATCTGTTTTGCATAAGCTATTTTTCTCTCAGGGCAAATCCATCTGATCAAAGATAGTCATTTAAAACGGGATATTTACCATGATTTGATTTTTGAGTTATCCAATATTTCGGCACAGTTTCATGCGCCATGATCAGGGAATAACTGAAGGCACTGCGACTGCGAGTAAGTTTTTATGGGCAGACATACCGGTCTACCCTCATTTTTTGTCTTTTGCTACGAACATTACCACTACCATCCACCAAACGGGATATTTACCATCATGGTAAACATCCCGTTTTAAATGACTAGTGTTTTTAGAATTTTTCATATATTTTTAACGGGACACCTCAGAATATACATAATATTTTAAAAATACCGACCATTTATGTTCATGTAGTTCATCATCATCATCATCATCAGAAGCCTATATTAGTCTACTGCTGGACATAGGCCTCCCCCAACAAAATGTTCATGAAGTTAAAGAAAACTAATCGAAAAGTAATAAGCTTAGTAACATATTGACTCTGATTCGACTTTGTTCCTCAAAAATAATAGATGCAGTACATAGGTAGGTACTTTAAACATAAGAGAATATATCAGAGCTCACTAGATACATGGCTACACTCAGCTGATATTATATATTAATCCTTAAAACAACTAAATATATATAAATCGTTGTTATCAAGAACCACTTAACCTAAGCCCATATTTTCTCTAAATAAAGTAAAGAAAAAATAGGCACCCAATACACTTCGGACCCACCATACTCCTGGCCATACCCCTGGGGGTAGGGTGGGACGGAACCATACCCCTATATAGAGATATACCCTACCCTTAGGTCACATCTCTATGTGACCTAAGGACTTCCACGTATCTTTGAAAGTATTTAATCAATTATCATTTATTTCGTAAATTACTTTTCGAATATACAATACAATTACGGGATAGATTACATGATTCAATACACATCAAAATTGCAATTAGTGAAAAAATATATCATTATCCAACATTCTTAGGGAAATACAAGATACTAAGGCTATATTTAAGCTCACGTCATAAAACTAGGCACGTTTTGATAAAAGGTACTTAATTCTAGTCAAGTCCCTTTTATCATGGAACAAAAGCAAAAGTAAACTAATGATATTATAATTATTTACATCGTTTTGATTATAATAGTTTAGAGTAAGTAGATAATAGAAATATACGCGAAGGACTAGCTTCTGCCCACGACTTTGCACGCGTTTTATGCAATAAACATAACCATTATCTTCTTTTAGATTCAGATCTTTCATCATCGTCATCATGATCAGCCTATAGCAGTCCACTGCTGGACATAGGGCTCATAGGATTCAGATCTTTATGTGTGGAAAATTTTAGTGTGATACTTTTAGCAGTTTTAGTTCTATCTTCTTCGGCTAAACATCTTCAAGATGGTACAAACTTGCACTTACATAATATGAGTAGGATATGATTGTTCTATAATTGAAATTATCATTATTTCCTTAGTTAAGGTCCAGTCTGTTTCGCTACAAATTCTTCTCCCCGAATTAGTCTTCAATGAGATTACTTTTTTATAGAGACTAATAATAAACTGTAAAAAAATTCGTTAATAACTTAATCATTTAAAACCTATGTGCTTATTCACCATATTTTTAAAAGATTTTCTGCCTCCAAACTATGCAAAATTATGTAGGTAGAACTAATTGGACGTACATACATACTTTACTAAAACTAACCTCTAATGTATATATAAACGATAAAGTTTCAGAGTTTTTGAGATTTGAGCTTCCTAAGATTTTATTAATAACTAAAATATTAGTCAGATAACTTACATATATAGTAAAATGGTTACATTTTATGATAATGATATGTCTTATTTCAAAAAAGATGTGCGAAAAAGCCTCTTGATAAAAGTATATCCAAAAGTATTATCTTCATTGTGACCAGCAAAGACTTATGAAATCGATTCATGAACCTTGTTTCTGTTACAAAATATAACATTTATTTCAGTGCCTGCTATGTTTTTAGGCTTTTTTAAGGTCTTAACCATTTCTTAGAGCTCTACGGGAACAAAAACTCTTCTCCGTGAAATCTAAACATACAAAAGTAGTATTTCCATTATAATTGTTTATATCAATATTTAATTTATTGATTTATTTTAAGCTGGATTCATTTTATACTTAACACTTTGATTGCTGAAATCACACGGTATGTGTTTTCTACAAGTGACTAATATGCGTAAATCCAAACTAGCGCAGCGGCTGAGAAAATATAAATAGTCTTTGTGACTCAGCACAGTCGTAATATTTTTCAAACGAAATGCATGTGCGGCGAAACACGACCGCTGTGTAGAGCGGCAGCACGAATTTTTTACGTTAAAAAAAAGATCTCAGTCGTCGAAAAAAAATCTCAGTCAAAGTGTTAATCCAGCTTAAAATAAATCAAGAAAAAAAGAAGATATCTTTATAGATAGGAAGAGAATAATGGTTACAAGTGTCACTTTGGTTATAAGTGTCTTAATTACATAAATGGCATAATAATAGCTCTACGAAACAGTCAGTAGTATGGTGGTAGTCATACCACAACATAAACGCATACAAACATTACAAAATTATACCAACGTGTACACTAGCGAAACTCGATAAACGACCCTTGTAAACAAACGTAGACACAAAAAACTAAAACTCCCTTGTTAGGCATCGTGTTTCAGATATAATTTATCCGCAATATTTATTGAAGGATGGATCTCCAATCTTACAAGATGAAGAAAATTGCGTGTAAAAAGACGCAGCAACGGAGAATTTTAGGTTACGTACGGTCGGTTTGTTTACGAGCATTGTACATCCAATTTGGCTGGAACATAGATATTTTGTATTGTATGTAATATTATGGCATACAAAATACGTCTCACATATTTTGTATGCCATTACAACACCATGTTTTTACTGGATGGCAATATTTCATAACTTTACGAATTTTACATCATTCCGTGCCATAACACTGACAAATTGACTTGCAGGAATAATTTCAATGATCCTAAACTTTTGTCATACACTACAGCCAGTCCTGGTTCCGAATAGTTTGATCAGTTCTGGTATGAGGACCTTCCTAACGAATTGGTTCTGCTTCCCAGTTATGCTGTCTCTCTTCTTGTCCCGTTGGTAGTGCTTGATGCCGGGCTTGTGGACCAGGAATGCGTTGTTGAGAATCATGAAGTCGTAGTCTTTCACGCAGAGGATGTAGCCCTGAAAAAGAAGAAAGGTTTGCGTAAAGCTCTCAATAAAAATAAATAAATAATGCTGGACAATTCAAACAGCATTTTCTAGCCCCAAGCTAAGCAGAGCTTTGTGTTATGGGTACAAGATAACTGATATACATAATACATAGATATTTCATTATACGTAGAAAAACGAGCAGAACACCCGGAACAAATATCGGCAGATAGTACAAACATTTGTCCCGAGGAGGGAATCCAATCCGCAACTTCCTGTCGCGTGTCGCAGGCGACTTTGTTTAGCGACTTTGTTTTGTACTACATAATGTACCTAGTAAGCATCAATTATATTGTATATCTAGCCCCATGGTAAGCAGAGCTACCATGGGGCTATCAATACTCTAACACAGTGAATAAAATCTAAAACCGTTTTGTTTTATATTTATTCTTACCAAATACCACTTTGTCTGTTTCATTAAAGCTCAGAATTAATAATTTAACTATTTACTGCACGTAGAACGCACATAAGGAAGCATAAGTTTATAGTGTTCAAAGCTATTCTTGATACTTGTTCTCATTTATTGCGAACGTCTATCTCCTCAAAGTGTAGTGTGAATGCAAACCAATGCAAATGTATGACGTCAACGCTTTATTTCAAGACTGAGCGGTAGTTCGTATCTTTATACGCTAGGAGCTAAGTAAATATTTTCTTTGATCTGGTGTTATACATTACTTCCTCTGGTTTGTATCAAATATAGGGCGTCCCACGGCTATGCCAAATGGATGTTATATATATCTTAAATATTGTGATACAAAATTTTACTGAAAGAAGACTTCATTTTGATTTAAAAATAATTTATCGGCTATCTGCACTGCAAGGCGAACCCCCCAAATTGAAAAAAATACCCGTAATTTTACGATGCCGATCAAACGGCCCAATAATAAGGATTTTGGCTTCAAAAAAGCTAAAAGCAAAGCAATGAATTTTTTATTCGGTATGTCTGTTGCTGTTGTAGCAGCGAGCACAGCTATACCGAATGGAAAATTTCATTGTATTCTATGAAAAAAAAATAACACTGGTCAAAAAAAGTAGAAGACATC
Source organism: Eupithecia abbreviata (assembly GCA_943735965.1). Lineage (NCBI taxonomy): Eukaryota > Metazoa > Arthropoda > Insecta > Lepidoptera > Geometridae > Eupithecia > Eupithecia abbreviata. The sequence continues at coordinate 9,361,689 of OX030976.1, forward strand.
ACCCTATTATTGGTACACAAGATCTTTGAAGTGAGAGGTCAAATTGTGAGTAGGACAGAGATGTAGGTACCTGCGTCATTTTGTCTTTCTTTCCTTCCCAGCTGAGCCGCTCCTCGTAATATGGGTCTTGATGCGTCCCGATGAAAATGGGTTCCCAATGCACGAACTTGCCTCGCCGCTTACCCACGTGGAAAACTTCCATTTCTGTAAGATCATGTTACTTTTTGTTAAAACTAGGTTGTTCCCGCGGCTTTGCACCACTTTTTCAGTGTAATAAAGAGTTCTTAGGTCATTCCAGGTTTAGAACAAGGTACAGTGGCGTTAATCATTAGGTGACCAGCATTGCAAGTTCCAAGTTTAAATTACTCTAAATTACATCAGTCTTAGTTTTATATTATTAAATATTATATTTTTATATAAAACGGCTTGGTATCTTCATTTTAATGAGATAATCTAGTTATAAATAGTTCTGTATTCATAGAATTTGATTAGGTACAATCGTAACAGTTAATAATGAACGCCACTGTATTATAATGTAATTTTTTGCCCAATCAATCCGTTTAGTTTGTTTGTTTTGCCGTAAAAAGGCAAACATCTCCCATCCAAAATTGTGCTTAGGTAGGTCGTGTATTTTACCGATAATATCAGTGTGAGTGTGATACTTGTTTGTTCAAGTATTATTTCTACCAGCAGATTTGGAAGACTAATTAGGTACCAATACACCAGACATTCTCAATGTACCTACAATGTTGGTAAATAACTCTCAACACAAAAATCCTAAAACGTATTGTCTGCGCTATGCATTGTCATCTTTACTTTATAAGTATTGCAGATTCAAAAGCGACTTTTAGGTTAAATATAGGGATTAGGGACAATGTTTACAAACATTGTAAAATTCAGTTTGGCCAGAGTATAGGTGGAACTATAAAAATAACGACTATGAACTCACGAAAGTCTCTAACACCATTGAATAACTTTAATGTATGTTGTATGATTCAACTATAATATTTTTTTAGCTGTGCCTGTGTGTTATGTATCATTTAACAAGCGTATATATTTAAATATTCAAAGGAAACATTGCCAATATAGTCGAGTAGGGTGGCTGTTTATGCGACATAAAGCGTAGGTACGGGAATTTGCAAATTGGCATGATTTAGCAGATGGATACAGGCCGTCTGGGAGCGAGCGGGTAAGGCCCGGTCATTGAACCAAAACGCAATTAGAATGCCCCATACGACGGCCTGCAGACAGCATAAATAGCTCACGACACTAAAAGAGATTAATTGCTACTGCATAAGATGTCGGAACTGACTGTACTCGCATTTTTGGCAATAAACGCAATGCAAATGTCGCGTGTGCCGTTAGCTTATCGAGATCGTCCACCTAGGCATGGACACTATCTTACATGTAAGGTTACACGCGAGGACTTGTAGTTCAAGCTTTTACTTAGTCAGCGTTAAGGTACTTGATTTAACACGCACTTTGTTATTCAAATCCAATCTATTAAATTAGGTTGGTTTTCACAAGAATTTTGTTTTGTAATATATGAATGAAACTTTTTTTGTGATTTTGACACTTTTCACGATGTCATTATTATTTCAGCAGATGGTCGTCGACATAGGCCTCCATAATGACCGGACAGGATTGTCTCCGACTGATCACCGCGGTCGAAATTTGGTTATGGTAATTTCGGAGGCTTTGAAATATTGTATTATTTCCTTTTAGTATAAGTACGCGTATACCATTTACTCTTACAGTCTTTATGTTACTTTATACAAAAATCTATATAGGTACGAACAGAATATGTATAGCCAAAATTAAAAACTTAGGTATGTTCCATATTAAATATTAAAAAGAACTAATCTAAGTCTATACATGACAAGGTATCTTATTTTATATACAGAGAGTAAATGTGGTGCTCATGAGGACACCACATCTCATAAAAGTCCGGGCTATGACACCTGATGCCTACTGCTGATATGAAATCCCCCTGCCTCACTCCTCTGCGCAATTGGATGGGTGTAGACTGCTGGCCCTGTACTTGGACACTCATGGTGGCGGCCTCATAGATACATCTCAGCACCTCGATATAACGATAGTCTACTTGGCATCGCTGTAAGGAATCCAGAACAGCCCAGGTTTCGACGGAGTCTAATGCCTTCTCATAGTCCACAAAAGCCAGACAGGGGCTGATTATACTCTTCGGACTTCTGTATAATCTGCCTCACTGTGTCATGTAAGCTAAGGCACTTACGTGTAGTTTCATTTGCTTTCACCCAGTTGTTGCCCTCGGGTATGTTATGGCAGCCAGGACAGACGAACTTGTGGAAAGGCACGGCGAGTTTCTTGTTCAGCATCGTCTTCAGTTCTGTCTTCGTCGATGGCACCTGTGAGGAGGAAATAAATAGAAATAAATTAAATTAGTTTTTAAAATTACGCGATCAGTACACGTTTTACTATTTTAACGATTATCGGTTAAAATAGTATATGTAATTAAATCAAAATCGTTTAAATCTTAATGATAATCATCAGGCTTAAACGGTACTAATATAATATTAGTACCTACAATGTGTATACGATATAATATATAGGCCTTAGACATATAGACCGACATATAGACCTAGAGATTTGGAATACAAGATATTGTATGTCAACGAAAAAACTGATAACAATAACAGAATACAACAAGGTTATCACTAAAAACTAAATCAAAAACTAATCCACGCATAATCTCAAATGTGCAGCGAAAAATGATTAAATTTCAATAAAAAACGAACGAGTGATCATCAAATGATGAATGAAAGCTTTCGAACCCAAAAATTGCATCGAGCTTCTGTGCTTTTCATCGATGACCAATGTCATTAAATACTTTCAACAAATATTCCTTAGGTTATGTAACCCCCTGTACCTATACAAAAAATACTTATGTTTTTTAATCGGAGTATAGTTCACTGTTTTAACTTCCCTCTACCTATTTTCTAGACTTATGATGTAGACTCGAGGGATCTCTACCTAGAGACATAAGACATATCTTCGAATACCTCAACATTTTTGTTGTATTCTTTATAATGATACTTATTCTTATAATTATTCTTCATAAGGGCTTTGTCAAACATGCTATATATATAACGCCTATACCGGAACCTAAAAACTGATAATTTTTATTTCTTCAGAGTTGGTACTTTACCCATTATGTACTTATCTGCTACTAGATTACTACGTAAAAAAAACAATTTATGAACGTTCCAGCTTTAATTTATTTTATTTGATTTACTAATAATTCAAGTTCCCAATACATAATTAATTGAAAATTATATATAAATTATGTATATATGCGAAACGCAACATTTATGGCTCCCTAACCTAGTTAGTAGGTACCTTAAGTAGATAATGTATTTCCGTAACATCTTCGAACTTATAAAATAGTATAGTATAGTACCCATCAAAACGTAATGAAAATTATGTATTTATGCTAACCTTCATGGCTCCGAAACCTAGTTAGTAGGTACCTTAGGTAGGTTGTGTATTTCCGTAATAAAAATAAAAAAGTAAACTCACTATAGCATTCTTATCAACTTCAAAAATGACGATTGGGAAGACTCTGGGCTTCGTCGACACATTCAAAGGCTTTCCATTCCTGGCAATCATATTCAGGAACCGAGGAGTCAAGTACGGACTGGGGTAAAGCTCGATGTCAGAAGGCAGGATGAAATGCGTCAGTGCAGCCTCCCTGGCGATGTTCCTAGCTACGTTCACTGGATACAGAATGCTCTTTGACTTCATGTAGGTTGGTTCGGATATATTGCTGTACGGCGCGCCCCGAGAGCAGTTGTATGAGCTTGTCATAAATACTTCTGGGTCTTCTAGCTGAAAGTTCAAAGAGGATGGGTTTCATATTTTAGGAGACGGATTTGTACATTTATTTGCTGCTCACACATGTAATTAAAACAGTCATTTATATAAAAATAAAAGGGAACAAACATAGCTAAAAACATAAAGAGGAAAAAACAAAATATTAAAAAAAAACTGTCACAGCAGCCAATGGTCTCGGCGCAACATAAATGCATTATCACTCTCGATATTCTGCTGAAATAATTTCAGTCACAAGAGCCTGTGAGGGTTACGATTAGAGTAATCCTTTATATTCATGATTTAACAAAGGCGAATATTTGATCTCCACTTAAAAAATATATGGATTTCTGCTATTTTTGTCGTTCACTGTACAAATCTTGAAATGCTATCAATATTCTTGGTAGGGATTTGTGTGATAAATTATGTATATTATATAGAAGACGATGCAGGCGTCTGCAGGATTATATGAATTGGATGCCTGCCAAAACTGAAGATCGACGAAACTTCTCAGGTTATATTGGTAATATCGGCAGAAGCTTCACTTCATGATACGAACGGGAATATAATTTAATAATACAGTATATTTAATAGGGTATACACATAAATAGGAAGGTATAGGTGGCGTTCATTGTCAATGGGTTTTCTGAGAATATAAAGAAGAAGAGATATAAGCAAAGTACCAATCACTTAGATCAAGTAGGATATAGTATTTTTTTTTAATAAAGACTACAAGGAATTTAGAATTCCAAAGAAATACCAGACAGATTGACGAATAGTGCATTTAATGATATAACTTTCTCTCTTCCCTCTGGGTAATGAGAGTCAACAGACCCATAAAGGTCTATGGGACTTAACACTTTGACTGCTGAAATTCCACGGTATGTGTTTTCTACAAGTGACTAATATTCGTAAATCCACACTAGCGCAGCGGCTGAGAAAATACAGATCTGTGTGACTCAGCACAGCCGTCATATTTTTCGAACGAAACGCATGTGCGGCGCAACGCAACCGCTGTGTAGAGCGGCAGCACGAATTTTTTAGGTTAAAAAAAAAAATCGCAGTCGTCGAAAAAAAATCGCAGTCAATGTGTTAAAACCTCCACCAACTCACCTTATTTGGTAGATGCTTGTTCGGGAAGAAGAGATGGAAGGTCACGTACTGCCGGACCAGCTGGCTGTCGTTGGAGCAGTCGCGAAGGTACCGGATGGAGTTCACTGCTAGGCCCATGTCGGTGCCGGGTGCGTGGATCGCTATGCTTATGGGGGCCATCCATCTAGAAGGAAACAAATTAATTGGTTTATCAATTTTGTTTATTGATTGTACGGTTTTTTGTAAGAAACTATTATAACGAATAATAAAGTTTACTAGATAAGGCTCTTAATCAGGTATAACATAAAAAGTTGAGGAAGGAATATCACCTTTTTATTAATGAAATGTTTACAAAATTATTTGTATTTTTTTTGTAGTGATCTCTAGAAAATTTTGGCTGAGTCGGTATTATAAACAACTTCGATAAACAACTGGATACGAAAATAAATAACGAGACCCTTTTGCTTGATTGTAGGATACCAGATACCTAGCTATATCTTAAATATTACAAAAGTTCTCTAATAGTCATGTCATTGGTATAGGTCGGGAGGGATAAAAAAGTCAAATTTAAGTTTTTAAAAGAAACATTATAAGACCATCGATGAAGGTAATCGCCTTACTTACGAGTAGGTACTTAGTAGACTCCAAGTGTAAAGTGCCATTGCAGCAATTACAACGAAAGATGACAATAAATATGCCCATAAGTGCATTGCTGCTTCGGCGCCAAAAATGTAACGTAATGCCTTAATATTGATCGGTCTGTACCCTGCTGCACCGCAAGCAATTAATTTCAAAAGAGCACTTCAGCGGAACCTTTTAACAACTTTGAAACTTCCCCCTTCACGGGCGTGTCGGCACGTTTCCGATCCCCAAGTGAACAGCACCTGCATTCAGTGCTCTACAGAATTCAATAGGAAGTTTCTAGAGATTCAGCTCTTTGAACCTTTGAACCCTATTTAATTCCTAATACGGCACCGCAGTTACGCAGTAGCGCAACGGCGGCGGCACGGTTGCAAATTGCTTTCGAATTTTCAGCTTGGTTGGAGTAAATTCTCCTCAGCTGGAAACTTGTAAACAATTAAAGGATGAAATAGATAGGATAGATTTATATAATACATGATAATTTGTTTCTGCAACACACTTTATCTTGATAAGTAGTTTAAGTATAAACATTTAACTTAAAAGAAAGAAGAAAAAAAAAAGATAATTCAATATGTGGAATATTGATACGATGATACAGCTTATGAAAACTGAGTGTTTCCACAAAGTGGTATAAATTTATATTCGCAACACTTTTTTTTGTTTTTTTTTTAAGAAATTACGTTTCTTAACTTATGTTTAGAAACTTAATTTCGTAAAACTGTTTAAATAAGCCTAAAATGTATGAATTATTGAAATTTTGATTCATTCATTTCATTCTTAAGTCGGCACTCCGCTATTACCTGTATTCAATTTTTAATTATCTTTTACCTGTACTGAATACTACAAAAGTCGGCAAAGTGCGAGTGTCGGTACTAAGCTCCGAAATCGGATTGAACTATAAGGGATTGAAAAAGTTAATAAAAAGATGTTATTTTATGTTAGTTTTTTCAATGTTAATGTCACAACATATTTGTTAGCCTACGAACCGACGACGTGCAATTACATCACGATATTAAGTCTCTTACGGCAAATAAAATGAGCTTCGTTTACGTAATATATAGGGTGGAAGGCTGCGCCAATTAAGTTAGGGCCTAGGTAGAGTGCTCGATCAATCACTGGATCGTTGCCAGTTTATTTCTGATTACAAAGTGTGAGCAGAGTTTTTGCAAGGCTGGGCTGTCAGCTAATTGACGTCATGCGGAATTAACACTACGCTATAAGTAGGTACTGTATCTGAATTATTAATAACAAGACCTAATTAGGAGTGTTAGAACTAGGCAGGTGGTTTGAAGAAGTGACCTGATGAATGACAAACGATAGAACTCGTACGTAAGTCAGTTTTCATTTGTACTTTAACTAAAGACTTTTTTTTATAAATTCTTTATTATATTTTAGGGAATTTGAGTCATTTTAATGCCTATGTTAGTCCCGTATTTTAACAACAAACTGTATCTTAAAACTAAATTATATTAAAAGCCGAGAAAGAACGAAAAATCACTCCAATTTATGGAGTGTATTATGTAACAAATTTAAGGTATAAAGTCTTAGGGAAACACGACTACAATTACAACTAAATATACGCAAAACTTAAATATATGTACTTTACGGATCAAGGGTACGTAGAACATAGTGGCTCAGACGCTGTCATGATGGTAGCGTACACGTAATCAAATTCACGTTTGTTGTTACGCCTAATAAACAGTGCATAAATAGAGAATAAATAGTGCAAAATAAAATAAATAGTGCCTCTTTGTTTTGAAAAATAATGACTAACTCCATTCTTAGTGTGTACGCTAGCATTATACGTCATGACCGTACTCGAAAAACGGCTTATATGAACATACTGTATGTACACAAAAACAGAGCACAAATAGCGTTCGAGCTGTGCAAAATTTCATACTGATTGCTCCTCTAGAAACGAAGATATTGAACAAGACTTTAGAATAACATTCCGAGCAGCGTACCCATTAAACAGCGTAATAGTTCTTGTAGAAAACGAGCTTTTCTTATCATAAATGCAACAAATATAACGTGAAATAGTGCCTCTGCCAGTAGTCATAGTCTATGCAAAGTCATACGATATACAAAGTGGTAGGTACAGTCGCATACAACAAATAAATTAATAGTGAAAAAAAAACACTGAACAATGTAGGTACAAGTTGTAAGAATAAGTAGTTGTGGTGCTTAACGTGAGAATAATTATATAAATAAATAATGCTGGACAATTCACACAGCATTATCTAGCCCCAAGGTAAGCAGAAGCTTGTGTTATGGGTACCAGATAACTGATGTACATAATACAATACATTACATAGATAGATATTTTTTATTATACATAGAAAACGACCAGAACACAACCGGACGACCGGAACAAATATCTGCAGATCGTGCACACAATTGTTCCGAGGCGGGAATCGAACCAGCAACCTCCTGCGTCGCAGGCGGACCTTCGCCCACCGCGCCATATCGGTCGTCATAATTATATGTATCACTTCATTATAGCATAGTATAAAACAAAGTCGCTTCCCGCTGTCTGTCTGTCTCTATGTATGCTTAGATATTTAAAACTACGCAACGGATTTTGACGCGGTTTAAATAGATAGAGTGATTGAAGAGAAAGGTTTACAAAGCATTTCACTAGTATATAAATATAATTGTACTAGTATATAAATATAATTGTACTAGTATATAAACACAATTGACGACCGATGTGGCGCGGTGGGCGAAGGTCTGCCTGCGACGCAGGAGGTTGCGGGTTCGATTCCCACCTCGGAACAATTGTGTGTACGATTTGCAAATATTTGTTCCGGGTGTTCTGGTCGTTTTCTATATATAATAAAAAATATATATCTATGTAATGTATTGTATTATGTATATCAGTCATCTAGTACCCATAACACAAGCTCTGCTTAGCTTGGGGCTAGATGAGGCTGTGTGAATTGTCCAGCATTATTTATTTATTTATTTATAATAGAGTGTAACTCTATTTATTGGGCATAACAACAAACGTAAATTCGATTAAGTGTACGCTACCAAAACGGACACGCTCAGACTAGTTGAGTTGATTATACTTATTTAATCAATACCACGTCCCGACGGGAATTTGCGTGACTGTTGACATTAACGCCTCGCCAGCTTGCTTATAGCCTGGCTGGTAAAATAAAACACGCTAATGAAAACATTCACTCTTCTCACGTCCGTTTGAAAGGTCCTCTCACATCTACTGGGACGAATCCGCACTTTCAAAATGCCCACACACTCAAACATGCGATAAAACATTGTTTCCAATAGTTCACTTCCGCATTTCGCGACCTCTACGAGTAACCTGCAGAACGTGGCTAATGTTTGTTTCTATTCCACTCAAAAGTTCAAGTTAAACTTGTTATGGTCTAGGAAATGAAATGAATGATGACGAGTGGAGGTCGACCCTAAGCCAACGCATTCAAAGCATTTGACTACCAAATGCTGAGGAATTAATCAGCGTAGAAGCCCACACCCTGGCACCATCAATCCAACCCCAACAAAAGGTGACATTTATAATCGCACAACCACAAACCTTCAGCTCTAATACCCCAACCAGGTATCCAGGTCACGAAATTCACAGCTTTCGCATTTGAAACAGTCATATTCGATGTTTTTTATGTTGCTGTGAATTTTATTACTTTGTTTTTAATGTTCTAGCTACTGTAATGCACGTATGAGTTCATTAAATGGTCAATGAAATCCGATGATATAATAAAGGTTAGATTACACAATGAAGTTGCTTAAAATGTCAGCGTGATGTCGCTGCAAGCGGTTAGATGAGGCGGATAAGATGTCGTGGCTGTGTCCCAAATAGCAGAGTTATTGCAAGACAAGACGACTCGATTGAGCGAGCCGACGCGTGCAAAAGCACAAGTACGTACCTAACATGTTTTGAAGGAATTTAGTAGGTAGGTACTTAGTTTAGGTCGTCTAGACACCGTTAGTAATTCTTGAAGATCTCGTTTCATAACTATTATGTTCTATGAAGTGAAGACTCATACTTTTGCGTCATAAATCTGGCATAAAAGTAGACTAGCAACTGCCACTCTCTAAATTTATGTTTCCGGAATAATCCTCTTGTAAAGAAAAAACTAGGAAAGGTTTCTTTCTTTAGAAACGGGGTTATAGGTAGTATACATTTCTTTAGGTGCCCAGCTACTGCATTCAAGTTTCTTCATTTGCAGAATTCAAAGGTTTTGAAAAGGGTCGGGTCGTACTTCAATTTGTAGAGTTATTTGCAGATTTCCGAAAGGGTCGGGCCGGGGTAGCTCTCAATTGACATTCAAAGCTCAGGAACACACACACCGGTGCCTAGATCTATCGAACTCAAACTGAGGGTTGCCAGAATATTATCATGTTATATATTATTATATTATAATCTAGTATATTGGCCAGCTTGCCAATATAGACAGAAACACAAACAGGACCTTTTTTATTGGCAAGTAAAATGATCTCCTGCGTTTGTGTAGTTATGTAAAGGAACTGCTTTCATAAGGTACCTACAAGGCTAGATGATGTGTAAAACAGCAAAATATTTTATATAAAAATCATACCTAATGCATATATGTCATGTATATGCATCTATTTTATCATATAAATGCAAATATTTAAAAGATAATTTTATTATTTTGAAATAACTAAAAACTGACCTCAAATTCCTTAGTATTTACACTGTTTTTTAAGCCTTTTAAGGAAAAATCTGGGAATAAAATTTTCATAGGGCCACTTCGGGATAATTTTCCATAAATTAGTGAATTCATAGTGTCAATAGTGAACGGATTTTTGTCGTTTCATGCTCGCTGCAAACGGTACGCGTACGCCACATAAAAACCTAAAGTACCTACCCGGCATAAAATAATCCTGTTTACAAGTGAGAGACAGCCCTACAGGATGAGGGGACGTAGACCGGGCCAGGTGTTCAATCAGAGGGGTGCGAGAGGCTGCCAGTCTGGGCCTCGTTTACATCGCAGCTTTACACACTTGACACGCGACATCCCAAGCCGTAGACAACTTGCTGATGCTATTTACTGTTTGATGCTGGTATTTCTTGTGACGAACTTAGGTAAATACTTAAAGGGTTACTCTGACTAATACCTTGGTTGCCTGACAGGAACGCTCATTGTATATACATAGCGATAGTCACCCATTGTATATACAACATGTTCTGTATTTGTTTTTTCCATTATAGTCATAGGCTTTTCATAAGCGCCTACCTCACTCTTGATAAATATTAATGCTTATCGTCGTCAGTAAAGGTTTACGCACAAATTATAGGTAGAAACTTAAAAACCGTAGAGCAGAAATTGACCCGAGGTCAAATTTTAAGGAGAAAAAGGCCACGCCCTTTTATTTGTAGCATCTTGGTAATTCTAAGGATTACATAGGATATCTTATTTATGGACCATAAAGAACGTTTTGAAGCGCAGTCATGTGCAAGAGCTTTATTTATTCAATAATAGCTTTTGATTGGAAATTTCGCATTTCCTTTGTTGTCTGCGGGTATTTGAACGGAATTACGTTTGATGTGGCGTGTGGACGCCTGCCAGGAATCTTATCGTTGCAGCTTTGTAGCCGTTTCAGCTACCTGGCTTTTAAATGATGTTTATAAACTTGCCTTTGACCGTACCTACATACTCGTAACTGTCGGAATTGCAATTTCTTACGTATTGTTATGTAGAGTGCGGAAAGTCTATACTTGTGCGCGACTTCACGGTATTTGCATTACCAGGAGTAGGATATGCATTTTATACCAGAAGGTTTCTCAATTTGTAAAGCCGTTTTTGTATGAATATAGTTTAGAGTTTGTAAATATTTGTAAGTTACGAGTAGACGATCTTTCGGTACAAGATTAGAAATCCTTTATTTCCATAGGCTTATAAAGTAAGCACTTAGGCCAAAAGTCATATGTAGTCATATGTATATATGTAGGTAAAATTAAGAGTATGTATTTATATAAGTAGGTATATAATTGGTTATATGTATTTATATTTATTTTATTTATTTTAAGTAGGAACGTATTTTCATGCAATATTTTATAAATTAATATAATGCACACAGATCCCCATGTACCCAACGATCCTATCCATCCACGGTTTTCTGGTAGAGATCGCTCTTGAGCGATAAGACCGCCAAATTGTCACATGTTTTGTATTTTATTCTGTCTTGTTTGTTTTATTTTGTAAGTGTGCAATAAAAGAATTTTCTATCTATCTATCTACTATACATTATTATAGGGTTCATTACTTATTAAACGGAAACGTAACACATGTTTATGATGCATTTGCGTATAACCACATAATAACTATATATAGTACTAACGAATAACAGAGAGTTCTACTAATCTTATAAATCCATAAGTTAGCGAAAAGTGAATTCAATTTTTGAAATGAAATGAAATGAAATGAAAATATATTTATTCTGATAGATCTGATTTTTAACTAGTAGGTATCTTCAAAACAACTTAGATTTGATGAAGATTGGTCGTACAATTAGACTAACTTAGTAAATAGGCTACTTATTATACCGATAATTCGCGTGAGAAACCGCAGGCAGATGCTAGTAGGTTTTGATAATACGTACCTACGTGGTAAGTTATTAGTATGATAAAGATAGTTAGAATTAACTTTCGTGAATGATGACCTGCGAAAGACTGCAGGTAGATGCTGGACGCGGCAAGCTGAAGACAGGGCGCTATGGCGCTCATTGGGGGAGGCCTTTGTCCTCCCTCAATTTTATTTAATAATTAATTAGAACGGCACAATCACCAATTACTCTAATTATTTTTAGTTGAGCAGTGGACTGCTATAGGCTGATGATGATGATAATGATGATTAACTTACGTAGTTTACCTAATTCATCAACAGTAAGGTAAGAAATTTAGATAATTAAGGTAAATTAAAAAAAACAAAATCGCACTAATACCTATAAATGCGAAATGGATGGATGTTTGTTACTCCTTCACAGTGAAAAAGTAACAAACATCCGTCCATCCATAAAACCCGATCCGTTCAGAGTGGATCGGGCTGAGATTTTGCATACAGTTCTGGGCCTGTAATAAAACATATACTACCTATATATTTTTTTTTTTTGTTGCTAACTAGACTCATCAGACCACTGGATCCTACCAATATTTTTTAACCTTTAAATCAGTTCCCATGGGATAGAATGAAACCTAAAACCGTTATACACAGTTACATAGAAAAAAGCGTGCGAATCCGCGGGCAAAAACGAATAAGTATCAAATAAAAATTTAGGTAATATATAAAATAACGAAATTATACAGTAGAGACCATATTTCGTATGATTAAATTGCCCTTGCATGACAAATAGCGGGTGTCTCAATAGAAATAACCTTTATTCATTTTATAAGTGCTTAGAATCGAGGATTCCCTTTTGTACTCGATTTATCAACCTTTACAAAATCGAATGAAAATTTCATCAAAGGTCGCGATTGCGTTCGATAATCTGTTAAGCTGTCATAACAAAATTATCGGAGATTGAAAATCAATAGATTTATTTTCAACTCAAAAGCGTTATTTGTTCTTATTGAATTAATTAAGTACTCGTAAATATATCAGTCATCTAGTACCCACAACACAAGCTTTGCTTAGCTAGGGGCTAGATAATGCTGTAAGCAATTGTAAATTTTCCAGCAGTGTTTTTTTTTTTTTTTTTGTTATTGAGATATATATATATATATATATGAGAATAGCAAATACCTAATGTCTTAGAAAATAATTATTATCAAGTATAACTTTTTCAAATGTGTGAGTCACATTTGAATCTAGACGTGTTTCTTTAATAAAAACATAGAAACGTATTAGAACTTTTTACAATTGAAACAATTGAGTTAGTTGCAGATGCAGACTATTGCAAAAGATCTACAGATAGCTCAACTGATCCATATCAATAAAAAATCACACTAATATTATAAATACGAAAGTTTGCATTATTTAACCCTTAATTACTCACGTGGGGTATTTAACACCCCAGCGACTGTTTGATCGTCTCTAGTTATTGGATTTTCGAATTTACAACGCTAATTTTTAAATCTTAATCATAAATAAAAGTCTGATTTTGTATGTATTTGGTAGTTTTTTTCTAATTCTAAAATTGAAGTGGAAAGTACGCCACGCGATTGCTTATGTATGTTTTTATGCGCGACTCTTCACGCTAAAACTACTGTACGGATCGGCTTGAATTTTTGCACACAGGTAAGTTCTATGTCTGGAATAAAACATAAGCTTTTTATCCCATAAATAAATTTCCATGGGACAGAAATAACCTTAAACAACGTGGGCAAAGCCGCGGCCAGGAACTTGTATTTTATAAAAGTCACAAAGGCAATTAATAAATAATTAATGCTGGACAACACAGCATATAATATGCATTACGCACTCTGTTGTAATAAGTAACGACGCCAGTTACTTTTATTACGTGCTATTTTAATCAGCGCTTAATTCTTAAGACATTGTTAAGCCCACGGTGAAATAAACACGGCGTATAGTCGGTCTAACTAACTGAGACCGTTTTTGCCGGTTATTTTGTTATTGTAGAGACAAGCTTCTGCCATCGGTTTCGCACGCATATTTTGGAATGAAAAATAAACAAAGTAGTATATGTTATTCTAGCTCCAGATTATAAGTGTTCAAAATTTCATCCCGATAGTACAAGAAGTAGTTTTGACGTTGTCTTCAACGTCAAAACTACTTCTGGTACTATCTACACATTCTCTTTTGCACATCTTCTTAACGACACAAACTTTCGCATATAAAATGTCAGTGGATGATCTAGATGAGATAAAATGGTCTCATAAAAATGTTATACCCGTGTCGAATTATTAAGAAACTTAAAAACAGCGTACTTAGTAGCTAGTAAGAAATTTAAAGTAGGTAGGTTTTTAGTTATTTCAATTAGAAATGTAAAGTGTAACAAAGTAATATAATTTATTCTTTTAAATAACTAATTTTTAAGGTGCCATTAGTGGTGTCTCATCATCATCATCAGCCTATAGCAGTCCACTGCTGGTAAAGGCCTCTCTCTCCCAATGAGCGCCATAGCGCCCTGTCTTCAGCTTGCCGCATCCTGCATCTACCTGCAGTCTTTCGCAGGTCGTCATCCCCCCTGGTCGGAGGGCGTCTATTATGTTAAAAATAGAGCTCCATGTTTTTAAAACAAGTAAAATCATTTTCATTTTATCAGATTGTGACGACCCATGTGGCGCGGTGGGCGAAGGTCCGCCTGCGACGCAGGAGGTTGCGGGTTCGATTCCCACCTCAGAACAATTGTGTGTATGATCTGCAGATATTTATTCCGGGTGTTCTGGTCGTTTTCTATGTACCTATAATAAAAAATATCTATGTAATGTATTGTATTATGTATATCAGTTATCTAGTACCCATAACACAAGCTCTGCTTACCATGGGGCTAGATAATGCTGTGTGAATTGTCCAGCATTATTTATTTATTATTTATATTGTATACAATTTCCAACCGTGTATGAGGCCCTTGAGACAAGTCAACAGTCTCTTACCTTGACATAACATTCATTGTTAAGTTTTGGGTCAGCATTCATATCTGGCTGGCAACCGGCAATTAAAACGTGATGGCTGTACTGATAGTGATAAGATTCTGAGATCATACGCACCTTTGCTATGGAGGTTTTATGATCAAACGAATAATATTTTATGTGAGACTAGCCATGGGCCCTGGATTCGCTGTGCAGCAGTGTATAACTTAAATATTTAATTTTTCGTATACTGGAAGTCGGGATTTGTGACGTCAGCGCGACCAATTGTATAAAAAAACAAAACCTTTAAAGATTTTTTTATATTATTCCTTCTAAAAGATCTTCTTAGCTATCTGCTCTATGCATTTTTTATTTTCGTCTTTGCCCGACTTTTTGGTCATTGGCTTTGTTTTACATTTACCGTATTTATTTATTTCTGGCCAATAATATAAGCCTTTATTCAGATAACTAACATACAACAACCTTAAATCTAACTTATTTTAGCACAATGTTATCTGTTTGCCCGAGTTTGGCATAGGCCTCTTCCATTTTCTTCCACTCATTCCTTTTTCTGGCCAAAGTTATGCTTAAATCAGTAATGAAATACGAATGTTTAGAAGCTTGTATTTTTCAAAAGTATAAGTACTTTCTTTACGGTTTTGGGTGTATAAAAACTTAGGTAATAACAAGATAAATGGATATTATCTTTAGTTTTGAAAGGTCAACATGAAACAGTGTAGTAGTTAGGTACCTTTCTACATTTGTATGTGAAGATGAGCGACTTCTATAGCCTTTAAAGTCACTAAGGAATGATAATGAGGTTCGACGTCGTCGTCGAACGTAAACAAAAGAGTGTAATTCCATCAGTATTTAATTACGGAGTGGCTAATACCACCGTCATCCCACAGGGCGGGGTGATCGATTGTGGAAACTGGATTATATGATGGATGGGGTCTGGCCCCTTCGATCGAAGGTCCTAGGGGATGATGCGTCAAATTAAAGTGGAGTGAAATTATTTTGAGTTGTGCACGAGGATATTTTAAGATTTGATGAAGCAACATGGTGGGTTCGGTTGAAGTACTCTAATAGATAGAAAGAAAGAAAAAAATCAGAAAACTAGAAAATATTTTTGAAGTGAAAAGCCGCTCTAATTATATACCTAAATATAATGGTTGTACACATCTGCGTACATGATATTTTTAATAATAATAAATAAATAATACTGGACAATTCACACAACATTATTTAGCTCCAAGCTAAGCAGAACTTGTGTTATGGTATGGGCATAAGATAGGAACTGATCTAAACAGAATAGTATTTTTTTTTATTATTCATAGAAATACTCAGAACACCCGGAACAGATTTCTGCAGGTTGTATAAACATTTGTCCCGAGGCAGGAATCGAATCAGTAACCTTCTGTGTCGCAGGCGGACCTTTTCCCGCTGCGCGACAGAGGTCGTCAACTACAAGGTCATGTAGAATTAATTATTAAACTTTTTCAAATTGAATTGGTTTTTGGGGTTTCTAAGTCAACAAGGAACCGTTATACGAAACTATAAGGGTTCCTTGTTGACTAAGAAACCCCATGTTATCCGTCCATTCATCCGCGGCTTTTTGTATGTGAATGTACAGGGTTTTTATAGAAATTTAGTGCCCTCAGGTACATACATACTATGATAACCGCACATATAGATATACCACTCATGTAACCTATGAAACCCGCACAGATATACCAAGTACCGGGTAAGTACCCTAGATCACTAAACATTAGTCTCACAGGCGACACGGTTCCCGCGCATTCGCTGTTTAGGTATGTTCCCGACACTACCCCACCCCGCCGCGCTCAGTACCTTCCTAATTTAGTGATAGTCTTCTTCCGCTCGATGGAGACCAGCTGGGTGATGGTGAGAGGAGAACCACCCCAGCATTGCACAGGTCTTCAACGGGGAGGGACGCCCTAACTGCTCCGGGACATGCCTCGCCCTCTCAAGGGGGGACAACCAGAAGGATCCGTCCCAGACGGATGATCACCGACAGGGTAGCGGTCGAATCCGCCCGGGAACCCGCAACCCTGTCAAGTGCCAGCGCGCCGTCAAACGAATCGTCTGGTGACGAGTGGTTTGATGACGCTCTGGCACTAAGGTGAGAGAGGAAGTGTCGATGGTTTTTTAGTTGGTATGTCACTATCTGCTAACACTCTGTTAGTAGCTCAGTGGAGAGCCCAACATACCCCTCTAGCCCTCCTCAGGCTAGAGGCAATGCGCAACAGCATTTTCCCATCGTAAAAAAAAAAGGGTTAATGTAGCAGTGCGGTTATCATCATTTACAAGCTGTTTACAGCATCGACTTACGTAGAACATTATGACCTAATTATACGTAATTTTGTTTTACAACTTACTATAAGCAACTTCGTACATTGTTTTTTTATAACCTATCTTCTTCTATGACTGACAGTATAAAGTTTTATAGTTATTGCCGATCATGGGAGGTAGGTATGGTGCATAGTTACTTGCATGCCATAAATTATATAAATCATGCTGCACAATTTAAACAGCGTCCAAGCTAAGCTAAACAGAGGTTGCGTTATGGGTACTAGATGACTTAATACATGCATAAATATTACATTGATAAATATTCTTATTTTACGTAGATATCATCCTGAAGATCGTACAAATTTGAAATTTTTGAAATTTTTATTTATTGCCTACAAACATTGACAAAGTAATTCCAAAAACAATCATTTATCTAAATTAAACAAATAGTGGTACTTATTAAATCTATGGGTACATTGATTGATTTGGCTAGCGTTAGATATCTACGCTAGGCTTATAAAGCCTGTGTTATAGACATCTATGGCATCCCTCATTATAGTGACACTGATTTTAAATTTTGAATATATGTCCCAAGGGGTGAATCGAATCAGCGACTTCCTACATACATAGATATTTTTCCTATACATAGAAAACGAACGGAGCAAATATCTGCTAACATTTGTATGGCGGGAATCGAATCCGCAATCTCATATATCGTGGAGTGGAGCTTCGCCCACCGCGCCACATCGGTCGTCAAAACTATGCTTGTCAACTCTCGCATAGATTTGTTTATGGTTACAAAATCAAGTAAATTGTTGAATGACACCAGTGACAGCAGCGTGCAGTTTATCCTCTATGGACAGTAGTTATTGTATTCTCTATGCATGGACAGACCTAAATCTAGCAGGATAGATTCGTTACGAATCAACTCCGAAAACATACAGAGAACATCCTTAATATTTTAGCTAAACGACTGGCAAGAAACCAAAGCAGCGTTAAAGGTGAGTGCCTATAGCCTCTCGTGAGAATTATATAAATATATTCCTCTCACATATATTATCCTTTCCCTACCCCTGGCATATTCTCCAATCACCAAACAGGTTTTTAGAGCCTATCCTCTTTGCCTAGCCCTTCAACTGATGATGATGATTCTTTGTTAATGGCAACTGTGTCTGGTTTTCTGCCATTCGGATTGATATTTCCACCAGAGTCTAGTTATTATCTAGCAGGGTGTACCACGTGCAGGTTAGGTTGGCTTGGGAGACGAGATGTTGGAGTCCCCTTTACACCCCAATTTGATCAGCATTGCTCCTCTCACACGATGTCAAAAATGACAAATCAGACTGACAGGTTCAGTTCGCATTTCAGTGAAAGCATACCATCCGTTCTAAACTCGTTCTAACTTTTACAGTTTCGCATGCCATAGACTTATTGCAGTGATCCGACCGCAGTGGTGCACGTCCACGCCACACCTGTTTGCTAATGTACCCGCAATATGTACAAATGCGGTCAGGCACGCTGTTGTCCGCTTTGAAGATCAGAATGTTTATGAAGGCTCCGAGATTTGTATGGATTTTATAGGCTATTTGTGAAGATGCAATATAGGTAACAGGTGCCTTCTAATGATACGCCTAAACTGTCAGTTTCGTAACTTTGTGAGTAAGAATAAGTGACTTCAAATTTAAGAGGATAGTATCTCTAACGCCCGAATACTCAAACGCATCTCTTTAAGCTCGTCTCAAGTGACGAATTTTTGACAAATTTTCTTTTAAAACTGTCAAAAAGTCGCGAATTGAAACGAGCTTAATAAGTAATATAAGCTAATCTGAGATGCGTTTTAGTATTCAGGCGTAAAGCTTTCGTCTTTTGATCGGGACGCAATACGCTGCGGTATGCGGCAGAACGTAGCGTCACGACTTAGACTTTCTGTGCGGATAAGCGGTCATTTGATTTTGACACTACAGCGTGATAATGATAACTAGACGACGACCCGCACTGTGCGTAGTACAGTGCCCAATCCCACTTCACCGCACTTGCCCCTCTTCGTTGACGCAGACATCGACGAAACAAAAGACTACTCGAGACGGTTTACATACGATTATGTGTCGGGCACCGCATTACGCAGTATACTGCGTTGTGATTAGCAGACCAAGGCTTTGCAAACAGCTCAATTATAGTAATAATAAAAATGCGACAGTTTCGATGTTTCGATGGATGGATGGATGGATGTTTGTTACTTCTTGACGCTAAAACTGCTACAGCGTGAATTGTTCAGTAATTCACGCGGTAATTTTGCATAAATGTAGCTATAAAAGGTGTATATGTGTGATACGCCTGGAATGACACTTAAGCTACTTTTTATTATATTACAAAACATTTCCTAAGTTCCAATGGGATATAAATAACCTTTAACCGTTTCCATAGATAAAACAAGCGCGAAGCCGCGGGCAGAAAATAGTTGTTTCATATTACCATTGTATTGAAAATATGTAAGTTAAGTAATTAAGCGTAGTTTTTGTGCGTATTGTTAGTTACTTTAAAATATTTTTGACTTACATATTTCTGAAGCAAACATTATAAATTGTTTGGAAAATAATGCGGACTACAATGCCGAGTCTTATAATAATAACAGTCGAAACTTTAGCCAGAAACTACTTACTCATTCAAAAGTTTCACCGTGTTCCGTGAAGTCCATAAGACTTCATAAATAGGCACTGCAGCGGAATCGTGGTTCGGAACCTAAGTTAGGAACAATATTTTTTTCAATTAGTAAATATCAAAGATCCTAGCACTACGTTCTGGTAAATAAATATTTTATTTTTATGCATATTTTTTTTTTATACTGCTGTCTATGTGTATACATGAATGGTGTACCTATCTCATAAGTTAAATGGCAAATAAATAATTTTGTATTTATGTATACACTATGTCGAAATATCTCTAACCCACCCAATGAACTAAAATGTTGTTTTATTCAAAAATGCTTACAAAACTGCTGCAGTACGCAGCAGCAAATAAATGAAAATCGAATGTCTAAATATGTATCTCTCTACGTCTCTACCGAATGAATAACTAAAACCCCGATCAATGACTCTGGTGGTTATACGAGTATCAACTCGCTTTTGATTACTTTGTATCTTTTGTCTCCAATCTAGTTAGTTCTAGTTTGAGTGATTCACCTATATTCTTGAGCAGCTCTATGCCCATGAAGCTAATGTTTTCATTATTGTAATGAATAAGTAACTTCATTAAATAAACCAATTATAATAAATTAATACTGTGCACCCAAAGATTCTTGTAGCCGTTCCGTAAAAAAACTAACAAATATCTCAAGTCTGTACAATCGCTAAAAGTCTGTAAAGAGGTTGACAACCTGTAAATACTCCACAAACATCCATGGTAACTTTTTTACTAGCCTTTTTCGGCAAAAGTAGGTGACTGTGTTTCGATCAGTAATTTAGTTGTTTAGTCGAGTCGCCGCCCACGATCGGTCATGCGATAATGTATAATAATACCACTATATGAACCTACAAATATCTACTTAACACAGAACCTTGACCTGGTTATGCCGTTTTTTTATCCCCCTTAGCTAGAAAAAGTAGGTGAGGTTCATTATTAATCTATTTCCTAGGAACTTTCTTTATGAGTGTCGATAACAGTAAAGCGTTAGGCGTAAGTTTGTCTTCTCTTGTCCTGTGTATTTTATTTTGTTTGCAATAAAGAGTAATGTATTGTATTGTAAATCAATAATGATGTATTACCTAACCTTTCTCTTTATAAGCGTCGATAACAGTAAAGCTAACCGGAAGTCTTACTAGATATATAGCCGAATACATTGATTGGCAAAGATGTAGTAGAACGCAGTTATGAGTACCAAGTGGTCCTAACAGGACTAGCTGCGACCTGGCATGGTCAACCTATATTTAGAACTAGAATTACTGCGCCTCGCTGTAGGAAGCAGATCGTTAGTAAAGACGGAAGATTTTTGCTGAAGGTAGCTACGACTTACCTATCGGCAATATCCTAGATAAATGTAGGCAGTCAGCTTTAAATATATAGCAAAAACTGTAATTTATGCGAGAGCCTGTTTATTCCCCATGATTTAAAATGTTCATAATATAGTTCTGTTTTTTGCTTTGAGTTGTTTTTTTACTGAAAACGGTTAAGCATTTATCTACCATCACACTTAAGAACGCTAAGATATGGTCTAATATGGAGTACTCTTTCCAAGTCTTTAACATATTCATTCGGGTTTTGAAGACTCTGTATTGTGCTGATTGATTGTATTGTGTTGAGATTGTCTGTAATAGATTCTAATACTTGTTCTGTAGAGTAGCTCAACATGAGACAGACTGAGAGTAAAATAGTGAACTGATGGATCCTTTTGTTTATTCTGTGGTAGCGACTGAAGTCTAGACGAAACATATGGCACCAATGGTATTAAGAAACCGAACCATTTGTCTGGGATTATGACCGTCGAACAATAGTTTTACGCCGTGTTGCCGCAAAAGGTAGAGTTAGGTAAAATGGTTTCAAAACAAAGACCTAGATTTTCTATACTTCAAATATTTATTGAACTTGTACTGGATCCTGAGCTTCATGAGATGTAAATAAGGATAATATTGCAGTGCTTGTTAATTAACCTGTTATAATAAATAAATATTGCTGGACAATTCACACAGCATTATCTAGCCCCATGGTAAGCAGAGCTTGTGTTATGGGTGCTAGATAACTGATATACATAACACAATACATTACATAGATAGATATTTTTTATTATACATAGAAAACGACCAGAACACCCGGAACAAATATCTGCAGATCGTACACACAATTGTTCTTGTTATAATCTTGAGCAACAATGCGTTATTTTCATTCGTACCACAGAATAACTATATAATATAGGGTACCAAGTAACACGTGCACTAAGCCGAAAGGGGATCTAACTGCTTTTTTGTAGGAATATTTTTTAGATATTTTAAAAGAACATGTTGTTTTGTCTTTCTATTCGTGTTCTTTTACGCGAAGTCTTACATTAGGTACCTATTAAAAGTTATAAAATACTTCATAAATGTTTTTTTTATTTGTTTTTTTATTTCAATAAAATCAGTGATTTCTCATGAAATTATAAAAAAATTAAATCCTTTGAAACTTCAAATAAACTATAGTACTTAATTGAAAACACGCTATGGAATACGAATGTGACGAAAAAGGTCTATTTATTTCTTCAAAAAATGTTTGACATTAAAAAAATAACAGAACAAAAGTTGATTCCCTCGGGGTCCAGAATTACCCTCTTTCGGCGTAGTGCACATGTTTTGTGGCACCCTGTTTATCACTACTTCGTACTTTCATTTCAAGAAAAAGCCACATAAAACGTCTCAAGAATCATTGCCGAGAGCTGCTGTCAAGATTACCTACTTAATAGCTAATCGAGACCTGACTATCCAGCTATAGATATCTGTTGATGTTTTCTATGAAATGCGTTCCACATTACGTGCGCACGCGCAGTTATACCGTGGTCATATTTGGAGCGGGGCACAGATAATCTAATATTATCATTTATGGACTGCATGCTTACTTCCTACATTCTAAAATCGATCTTTTAGTCCAGTTGCATCATTACTTTGGTAATCACCCGTGTCGGTACAACGCTACTTAGTAGGGTTGCCCAGTGCTATTAAAAAAAGCCGGGTAAATTAAAAATCCGGCTATGGCACTAACTAATGTTATATTAATTATTATAAAAAAAAATATCTCACGTATAAAATCGGCTCTCATCGAAACATTGATCATAATCGAAATTTACTAAATCACGTACCAAAGCACCTAGTTCCTAATAAGTAGGTATTCCGGGAATGGAAATCCATACGCACCACTTGACTTATAATAAAAAAATAAAAAGATACATGGTTTTATCATCAAGATTTTATGTCATCTAGGACCAAAGTGCTTGGTCAGACAAATCTATCGAACTCAAACTCGACGGGGTTAAGTAGCTTCTGTCTCCATCACCAGACCAGCTCAACGACATTGCATTGTCACCAAACACCGAACCAAATTTTAGCTCGGTCAATCGGTTGATGACAGCTGTTATTAAATTCAGTTGCAAAATTTGTCACACAAACTAACAGGCTAAGTAGACAAAACCTTATAAAATAGGCAACGATCTTCATACTTGTTATAGGTAACACTGGCTTTGTAAAAATAAGGCCAACTACTTCCACGAACGTAAAAAATTGGATCAGAAAAACCACCGACAAAAGCCGGCAACCAAGATATTTGTCAAATGCAAAAAAGTCATCCGACTTTTTTCATATCACGGCGCTCTATCTGCAACGGTCCAACGGTCGGCCTACATACTGTTCATTAAAACATAGGTGATTTAATTTCGGGGCATCTCGCTTCTCTCATTATTCAATGTCGGAGCACGCAAACTGCTATTTATTTCCCGGTTTCGAGCGGTTCATTCTAACAAGGTCAATTCCTATACTTATTAAATTTTCCTTTTACCTCATTCCTGTTTAGATCCGTGGGGAACGGAGGCTTTAAGTTTTTAGATAAATTATCTGTGCATCCGGTCGAAGCGACGCGTGACCCGAGAGCTGATGAGTATCTGGCGCAGCGCATCAGTATTGCCATACAGCGGGGCAATGCAGACAGCGTCTTGGAGACGCTTCCGACTGGTATAGATATGGATCAGTTGAGCTACTTGTACATTGTTTGCAATAATCAGCAGTTAGCTGAATAGTTTCAAATTTACAATAAAATACTTGTTCTAATTTATTTGTATTATTTCATTATAATTTTCTTTGTAATTTAATAATCATTTATTCTGTTCTGCGATCTCAACTTGTAATATTTTTGTGCACTTATTTTCTCCCATTATACTCCGATTCATAAATCTGGATATTTTTTTAATACAAAGGGATTACAAAACCCCACAAGGGAGTTTCTCTGAAGGATAGGATTCTTGGAGGAACTTTCGTTTGTTTTCGTGTTCGTTTGACGACCTCTGTGGCGCGGTGGGCGAAGGTCCGCCTGCGACGCAGGAGGTTGCGGGTTCGATTCCCGCCTCGGGACAATTGTGCGTACGATCTGCAGATAATTGTTCCGGGTGTTCTGGTCGTTTTCTATGTATAATAAAAAAATATCTATCTATGTAATGTATTGTATTATGTATATCAGTTATCTAGTACCCATAACACAAGCTCTGCTTACCATGGGGCTAGGTAATGCTGTGTGAATTGTTGAGCATTATTTATTTATTTTGAACTCAAATTTAAACATTTATCGCTACATAAAATATACGAGGTTATGCGTGGTTGTTTTTTTGTGTTTTAGTTTTTAGTGATAGCCTTGCTTACCTCGTTGTTTTCTGTTATTGTTTAGTTTGCCTTCATTAATGTCTTTGTTGACATGAAATATATTGGATTGTAAAACAGAGTAAAGGTAGATACGCGTAATTCCTCTTCGTCTTTCCTCTACCAAAATAAAAAAAAATCCTTTTATGTCATAAAAGGAAATTTTGTTACGAAGAGGAAATACCCAGTTGAGTCAACATGTATTTATATACCTATAACATATACAGGTTTCTGTCCTTTATTGTTCGACCAGTACAATCATACTGTATTGTTCACGTTTTGTAGTTAATGATTGAATTATTATTTACACTATATAGAATACTAGCTGCGCCCCGTGGTTTCACCCGCGTGGTTATAGATACTTTGGATAATAAATAAATAAACTGCACAATTCACACAACATTATCTAGCCCCATGGTAAGCAGAGCTTGTGTTATGCGTTATGGAGCTTGTGTTTTTTGTGTTATGTTATGTTGTATATGTTATGTTTACAATAAAGTACATTTCTTTTTTTGAAATTTTACAGAAGATAACGCTTACAACTTTGCTCAATACGTTTGAATGATGAATAGCTTCATATCGGCACTTCCGTAGGTAAGTAGGTACAACTACGAAACGTAAATAGGTCTATTCATTGCTGCGAACATGAGATAGATTATTCATGCCGTCACGTCCGTCATAAACTCGATTATTAAATTATCTCCCAATGCCTACTTTGTTACGTAAATATTTGTTGAGAAGCGGAAGCTGGAACTCGTTTCCATAAACGCAACCTCACGCATCAGGGCCGTAATTCCACTAAATTATTCGCTTCACCATGTCAATGGTATCGTCTAAGAATTACATCATCATCATCATCAGCCTAGTATATTAGTCTACTGCCGGACAAAGACCTCACCAATGAGCGCCATAGCGCCCTGTCTTCAGTTTGACGCATCCAGCATATGCCCGCAGTCCATCGCAGGTCGTCATCTCACCTGGCCGGAGGGCGTCCCACACTACGTTTGCCGAGTCGCGGTCTCCACTCAAGAACACGTTTACCCCAGCGGTTGTCGGAATGACAGATTTTGTCATTTTACTTTTTAAGATAAAAAAAAAAATTAAACACCTAATTATTATAATAAGTCCAATAATAATTCAATACATATTGATTAAAAAGTTAAAATTGATCATTTAAAAAGTCGTCAATCTTATACGTATAATAACATTCTTCAGTGAACAATTTCTTAAATTTAGTTTGAAATTCGCAGTCATTAAGTTGCTGGTAGCTCTTTGGTATTTTGTCATGAATTTTTAATGTATGAAAGAAACTACAGATGGACGTGTCAAAATGTGTTAAATTTGGAACCATCCATTAATATCTTCGTGCAAATAGCATCGCACCTATATATCTAGAGTTTCTTTCATCTATGGACGATTCTGCGCCGATAGCATTGTCATTGTAAAGCAATTGGTTAGCAGAATTCAACCTCTTGTCGTCCACATTTATACTTGGTTGACATTTTGAACATAAACTAGGCACTTCCTATCAAGGGATTAGCTACAGAAATTATTAGCCCAGAGTTGCGTAGCCAACAATGTCATCACACCATAATTTATACACATAGCGACATAGTGTGTTGAATACACATAGATGTTTTTCGTGCAAATGGACCATCTTATTAATAGTGTAGCCATCGACTTTAGATTAACTTCTCAAAGGGCCTCTGTGCTGTTGGCTGTGGCCCCACACGCAAGCCTTTCTAAGGACCGGGTCACTTTATGGTCCGAGATCATGGTAAATGAGAGAATTATAGTAAATTTATTATAACTAAGTAATAATACTTTTTTACTTTTTTTTGTAATGTAGGTATTTAGTATATTTGTTATCAATTATTTATTAAAGTGCGACCGTCTATATTGTTCGTTCATGTCCAGTCCATCCCAAGGTTGCCTGGAAGAGATCGCTCTCAGCGATAAGGCCGCCCTTTATACCTTTATTCGAAGTTTTTATCTCTGTATTATTTTCTGATTTGTGTGGTGTAATAAAGTGTTATCTATCTATCTAATATTTAAGATATTATTTCATTTTCCGCACATAATCGTCATTAACATTGACATTCTAGTATATGTACATATGTACATAGGTATTTCCCCTGCAAATTTCATTACAATAAAAATATACGTAGTAGTGTCAATTGTCGCTTAAATATTTAATTAATTGGTTAATTGTCAAATAATTGGTCAGACGAGTCAATTGAAGTGGGATTTTAATTACTGGCAGAGCTCTTGCCTTACAGTCAATAATTATAAGAAATTGCTAAAATATTTGCAATGTTTTCACTTAAACCGATGCGAGTTACATTGGCAAATAATAACCAATTATGATAATGATGATTTAGAACCGTAAGCACCATATTTCAAAGTTCAAATTAGCCTATTTTCATGTCTTAGAAACATAGTGCTCCAGTTTCGGTATTGCACGGATTTACGGATGAGCGGCGAGACTGAGTAATGTAATGAGCCACTTTCATCGTTTCATATTAATAGTGTTGTCAAGGCTACAAACATACAGACATGTCTGAAAAACTAATAAATAGAGTCGTTACTTTGTCATTGAAAATGACCGATTCCGGAAAACGCAAAACTTTTGTTTTTATTCTTTTGACTGTTCAACCTTGGATTTTGATATATTCAGATTATTGTATTTTTTTCATTTTGTTTAAAATTCAGTTTGTAATAAGAAACAGGGCTAATCCCTGCAAATTCAATAACACACAGGCAGTTTTTTGAAACGAAAACATTTAATAACTGACCTTATTTAAAAACATGCTATACCGTTAACACATCCGTGTATAAGAAGCTTAGAGGTGTTGATATGCAAATTTACTTTTCACGGCATCACTGCACTATCTTGGCACTGTTTATAACATAAGCCAACCCAAGGGACTTAGTCGAGAGGAAATATCTTGTCACTTTTAAGTCTTTATCTCTATTATGTGTACTAACCTACATCACAATGACGTCCATAGGGGAAATATAAATGCAGTTTTAACTTCCAACCGACGGAGAATAGCTCAGTTATTTCAAAAATTCAAATCTTTACACTCACACTCAACAGCCTATATTAGTATTAAGTTATAGTTAGTAGCGTGTTAGTGTATTTTTTTATGAATGTTAGTTTTTAGTTAGTATATTTTTTATTTAACTTTTTTTTATTTCTTTGTCGCTTTGGTGCTGCACTTTAATGACAGTGTAAATAGGTATATTATTGAGTAATAAATAAAACCAAATATTGGTCCACTGCTGGACGTAGGCCTTTCCTTATAAGCGCCTTATTGACTTTTATGTCATGAGGGGATAATGCCCATAATCACCACGCTGGTCATGCGGGTTGGAGATCACAGTTCAGTGGTAAGTTGTTCTGCAGGACGCGCTGCCCGCCCTCCGGTGGATATCCTTTAGTCGCCTCTTACGACACCGCGGGAAGAGTTGAGGTGGTGCAAAATCTAAGCCGCAACCGCGGAATCTTTACAGAAGACTTGAAAAGTAGTGTAGGCATTGAAACAAAAACCAAAGACTACTTTCCTAGAATAATAACTTACATACATAATAGTAATTGACCTCAATAACTAATGAAACAGAGAGACGAGTGCTCTTTTTATTAATAGTTTCTTTAATCAAGTACTATGAATGGCCTGGCGGCACGCAAGAACAGCCGCTAGTCCAAATGTTCCAGCAACAGATAACTACCTATAGCCGAATAGCTATGTAAATTTGAACTGGCTATCTCAAATTTCCAAAGAAAAGTGAAAATCTTGTTTATAAAAAGTGTAAACATGAGGCCGCGTTTTACATTTATCTCGATGGTGACAAATATTACGTAAATGTCGTAAAGTTATGTTTGGTTGGAGTTCGTTGCTTTTAGCGTAATTAACACGCGCTATGACGTTGATGTGCGGTTTTTTTCTCATGTAAATGAAATAACAGGTAAGGGAATGCTCATATTAAACAATGTAGAGGTAAGATGTAATAAAAACTTTAAGCAGGCAGCGTCTTGGGGACGCTTCTAACTGGTATTGTTATGGATTATTTGAGTTACCTGTAGACTGTTGTAAACCATCTGACCTGTAGATGGTCAGATAGTCTATAGTTAGCTAAATTGTGTAATTTTATTTGTTATTAAAATGTTGAATAATTCTTATAAACACCATCATAGACCTTGCGCTATATTAGGTAACAATTTTTAAGTAAAATTACGACACGAAATTTTGACAGCAATGAAAAAAAGGGCGGCAGTTTAGTGTCAGCCTATACCTACGTGTTGTAAAATCATGATGATTATCATATATTTCATTGATTTCATAATAAGTTGCAATTGTTATTTAAATATCGTACTTAATCACAATATCGTTAGCCTAAAAACTCATGCAGAACCATCTATCACGAAGAACGCGGTCTCGCCTATTCTACTCGCTAATTGGAATTGTAAACAGTTCTTACATAATTATTTGCTTACACAGTGTCGTGTTAACACCAAACCTACTTTTTCTTTACGTAGCCTTGCCTTGTTATGAATCATAATGCAAGATTTTCGCTTGGATTTTTAAAAGCGTAAATCGATTCAGAAAATAATTCTTAAAAGCATTCGATGTTTTTGCGTTTGTTAAGACTTTATATCGGCCTTGGGAACGTATTTAAACTTGCCTTTTTTACCTGCGAGTAAATGTGTTTCACGAATATACCTATATATACATAGGTATATAGTATGTCGTTGGCTGGAGCTGTTTAGATAGATTTATTGAAACACTTCAGTATAACAAACAAAACAGGAAATAATACAGAAATATATACTTAGAGAATAGATACTTAAAGAATAATAGAGGAAGTATAAAGGGCAGCCTTATTGCTGAGAGCAATCTCTTCGAAGCAACCTTAAGATGGACTGGTCATGAAGAAACAATACAGACGGTGGCACGTGAAATCTAATCTAACCTGGCCAAGTCAAAAAATCTAACCTACATAGATTTGACTTGGAACTCATTCAGATATCCATTCTTTTTGCCGCGAAGTTCACAGCTAATCATAATTTTTGTATTGAACTTGGTTCTCCTTTTTTACATTTATGTTTTTGGTGGGATTTTAGAATTCTGGGAATTTGACAGCTAAAAAATTACAAAGAACATTATAGAGTACATTAATCTCAATATGTAATATTAATATGTATGTATTTTTTTATTTAGGGGCCTTTTCTTTCGCCCCTTTATTTAACGATAAAAGTGAACAAGCGGGAACTGAGTCTGATTTTTTACATACTTCAAGTAATTTATTGCTCCCACAAAATTCCCCTTCCCGTCTAGACCATGGCGATATATCTCAACGCTTTCGATACACTTTCACTGTTCAAATCCAACAAAATTATAATTCTCTGAGTTATTGCAGAAATTTCAACAAACAGATATCACGAACTGTACCTACGCTAATCGTATACAATGCTTATTTGCAAATACTGTCGTAATTACCCCATAACAAGGTTGTGATTACATCAGCAACCAGATTTGTTTCTCGCACGTGGTTGAATGGGCGGAACCGGTTTCAGTACATTATTTGCTCGAATTTGTTCCGAATCAGTATTCAATATTTTGTACTAGCTGCGCCCCGCGGTTTCACCCGCGTGGTTATAGATATTTTGGATAATATACAATACATTACGGATTTTTTATCATAATAGGCAATCATGGCCGCCGTGACACGAAAGCCACCCTAAGCTAATAAAAAAAATAGTAGGTACATAACTACTTAATAATATTTCATATATGAAAACTAGCCTAGAAAGACCTTAGGCTACAATAATAATTATCTTAAGTTATAAGAAGAAATTATAGTTGGTTAAGGTTGTTATAAAACATTTTATGTTGTTATAAATAAATTTCAGGACTGACCATTGAATTTGGCACGGATTTAGATCTCACTTCTTTTATCGTTGAAGTCAACAACCAAGGCATATTACTAATATTATAAACGCGAAAGTTTGTAAGTATGGATTGATGGATGGATGTTTGTTACTCTTTCACGTAAAAACTACTAAATGGATTTTAATGAAACTTTACAATAATATAGCTTATACATCAGAACAACACATATGCTACAATTTATAAAGATAATATTGTATATTATCCAAAAGATCTATCACCTCGCGGGTGAAACCGCTTAGTAGATCATAATATTGAACTTGGCTCTCATTTCACATTAATGTTTTTGATGGGATTTTGTATTCTGTAAATGTCTGAAAACCTTTCGAAGTAGTTTTTCAAATCAAAACAGTCATCATGCCTATTGAATCGACCTTCAAAATATGATGCATAAAATATCGATAAAGATAATTGTCCTGTGACCTTACTCGAGGCCAACATAATTTATAGAAAGTACACGCCCAGGCCATTATGAAAAGTATCGCATTTATTGTAGCAACGAGGTACTTAGACATGTACAAGTACTGAGGCATTCCCAACGGTCGCTTTACCCGACTCGATGGGTCGAGCGGGCTGGATGAGGAAGACAACTGGTCTTGGGCACTCGAAAGTGTTAACACTTTGACTGCGGTTTTTTTTCAACGACTGCGATCTCTTTTTTACCTAAAAAATTCGTGCTGCCGCTCTACACAGCGGTTGTGTTGCGCCGCACATGCGTTTCGTTCGAAAAATATTACAGCTCTGCTGAGTCACAAAGATCTGTATTTTCTCAGCCGCTGCGCTAGTGTGGATTTACGCATATTAGTCACTTGTAGAAAACTCATACCGTGCGTTTTCAGCAGTCGAAGTGTTAAAGAAGAATAAGGATGAATAAAATGTGATTTATACTAGATTGGGTTTTTCATCTTGGTTGAATCATCATCAGGGGGCGGTTTCCATGGCCTTTGTACCGAGAGAGCGGTATTTTGGCGTAATATTAGTACCGTTATCTGTCAAGCGTCAATCATACCTATAATTAATATAGCGTGAATGCACTGGAAGCGGTCAGTGCAGGGTTTATCATCGTGGCATGCTTTAGGGTAGGAAAAACACGCGTGTAAAGTCACAGGCTGTAGCTGCTCTATATATTTAATTATCTATTTTCAATATCAGTTTCTGTATCAAGTTTTATAAATATAATACAAAATAATTGAATACTGATTCGAAACAAAGTTATGCAAATAATGAAACACTGGAACCGGTTCAGCTGTGAACATCGGTTGATATAAAGATAATTAACCTATTAATTTAAAAAAAAATAGATTCACTTCGCTGCCTACCGAAAACACAATATAAATAGCCGCACTCAGAACTTAGGTACGTATTAGCACGAACATAGAGTAAAAATACAGCTATTATCAAAGGACAGTGAGGACATTGAAGGTCGTGTCATGTATACCGACTTCAAAAATAGGAGGTCTTTTGTACGGCTGTATATATATGTTTTTTGACGACCTCAGTGGCGCAGCAGGCGAAGCTCTACCTGCGACGCAGGGGGTTGCGGGTTGAATTCTCGCCTCGGGACAAATGTTACGCAAGTAATAATACAATCGAATTATTTACCCGATTTATAGAGACACCTACTAGAAACAAATCCACGACCAATGTCCTTCTACTGACCAATCAAGTCTACAATCTAGACTAAACCGCGATCCAGTCGCATAATAAAGTCATTATGAAGGTACTCGTACACCGGGTTAAGTTACGTTAGCTGTTCTCATAGCCGAGATGGGGAGATGTGTATCAAGAGAGACATTACTCTACTTTCTGAGATGCTCTACGCTGCACGAAGCTTGACTAGTTGGCTACTCTTGGATCTCTTAGATCCAGGTGGCGTTTATTACCAATCAAAAAACTACCGTATTGCATACAAGAAAGTTCTAAAAATGTAAGTAAAAATAAAATTATAATAATTTGGAGATAGTCTTAGTAAAATCTTCACCATCATTATCATCATCAGCCTGTTAACGTCAAAAACTGAACATATTTGACGTTTTGGTGTGTATATAACGGTAAGTCAAATATAAATAAATTAATAAATAAATAATAAGCCTCCCCCAAACGACGCCACGAATAACGGTCCTGAGCCTATTGGTGATATTGGCAAATTAGTGATAGAAAAAATTTACTATTTATTCAACCGGAAATCTACCGTATTAGATCCGACCTTGTGTTCTAAAAAGGTAATTAACATTGAAATGACTAATAACGGTACTTGACATTTCCTCACAGAATCAAAATAAAAATCGAATAACTATGTTAATAAAAATAAAATCAGACCGATTTTTAAATGCGAAAGTTTAGATGTCTGAATGTTTGTACATTCAGACAAAGCCAAAACTACAGAACGGATCGAACTGAGATTTTGTGTAAATAATAAAAAAAAAACCCGAAATCAAACAAACATATGTATGTATCACAGATATCAGAAACGTATGTATGTATATAGGCTACTTTTTATCCCATAAAACAATTCCCATGGGATAGAAATAGCCTTTGAAGTTTTCCATAAAAACAACGGTGCGCAGCTGCGAGCAGAAACTAGTAAATAATAATAAATAAATAATAAAATAAAATAAAATTTATTTCTGTAACAGATTTACAATAACTGTTTACACCGTATTGGAGACCTTCATTTAAGTATAAATACTAGTGTTAGAAGGTCTCGCTCTTCTATAACAGACATTACATTACAGACGTATTTCCTCATTTAATGTACAGAAACAAAATTAAGACTTATCTAATTCTAATATAGCTTCATCATCATCATCAGCCTATATTAGTCCACTGCTGGACATAGGCCTCCCCCAATGAGCGCCATAGCGCCCTGTCTTCAGCTTGACGCATCCAGCATCTACCTGCAGTCTTTCGCAGGTCGTCATCCCACCTGGTCGGAGGGCGTCCTACACTACGTTTAATATAGCTTAGAGTCTAATTAAATCTAGTTTTTGACAAGGAATTTCTTGTTTTATAATATATTGTGTGTAACATTGCAGTATTAGTGTACCTATTGTGATGTCAAGGATCCCATGAGAACACCGGTCTCATGAGAGTCTGGGCAACATGGGACCCCGACATAACAACTAAGAAGTTACTAGACATTTCTACACATAATCATCTGATTTAGAGATCATCTTTACAAATTTACTGATTGAAGACGGTTTCACCATACGATTGAGGAACGAGATACTGGCCCGGCAAAAACTTTTTCTTGCAATCGGCTCTAGAATTCGATGACATAATAATAAGGCCATAACTAGGCAGTTCATTATTTTCAAATCAGATAGAGCCCAAAATAGCAAATCCTATGACAGATAAGCGATTTAAAATTACACTAGTAGTCATCAGTTTATAAACGCATAGCAAATGTAAAATACTTACATTATGTATAGCACGTATTAATTGTACCTAGTACTAATATCAATTTCTAACACTTTTTTAAAAAAAATATGGGACTAACTCGGGATCGTTCCCTACTAGTTTCTGCCCTCGGCTACGCACACGTTGTTTCTTTGGAAATGTTTAAAAAACCATGGGGAAAACAAAAACAGCACATATTATTTAGAATCTTTTTACTACATTTTAGTAATAACGTTTCAATAGTAGTCTAAATACAATATAATGTCTAACATTCCCTGTATTTGTATCCGTTTCCTGTATCTATATACCTCGTTAATAATAAAAAATACAGGTAGATACCGCCATTAGCTATCTACCTACCTTTGTTCCTATCATAAAAAATAAACACGAAACTTACCTACCTGGTTTAGAATGGAACTAGCTAATAACATTGACAAATAAGCTCATTCGTCTACTCTAGCACTTGATTCAAAACTTATAAAAGCTTATTCCAGGCCTAGAACTGTATGTATAAAATTTCAGCCGAATGCATTCAGTAGTTTTGGCCTGAATCCATCCCATCCATAAAAACATCAAAACTTTCGCATTTATAATATTAGTGTGATAGAACTGCAAAGGAATCATTTAAATCGATAATTGAAAATGAAGAATCCTTTTTCAAAGTTAAAAAAATAATGAGTACCTACATACTGTGCACTTGTGCACTTGTGCAGTGCAAGGGTCTATTTAAGCTATAGCTTTAATAGACACAAACGATTAGATTGAGTATGTGTAGGTACTTACAGGAAATATATGTAGGTAAATAAACGCGATAAATACCAGTTAAATAGTAGATATAATTATGTGTAACTATTATTTCTACCTAGGTTTTATTATGCTAATCATGGTAACATAGCGTGTAAAGTCGCAATTAGCACTTTGAGGTACCAGATATTCCTATACAAAACACTGACAAATTAAAGTTTTAGCAATAATTTGATTCTTTTTCAATTTTCATAAAGTAAGGGATCTGTACTA
Source organism: Eupithecia abbreviata (assembly GCA_943735965.1). Taxonomy (NCBI): domain Eukaryota; kingdom Metazoa; phylum Arthropoda; class Insecta; order Lepidoptera; family Geometridae; genus Eupithecia; species Eupithecia abbreviata. The sequence goes on from OX030976.1 coordinate 9,396,848, forward strand.
AACCCGTGCGAAGCCGGGAAGGTCCCTAGTTATCTATATAATAGCGAAAGAATATTCAAAATCTGTCCATAATTGACGGAGAAATCGACGAACATGCATAACAAAATGAATAAGGTCCAGTCTAAAAACAAGTGTATAAAAACAAGTGTACTATATACAATTCGTCTTCAGAAACAACTTCGAATTACATTATTTAGTATATTTATTTTTTATAATTTATGCAATCAACGATTTATCTGAATTTGTTGTCAACATTCGTCACACCTCACTGTGCTTGCATCAAATACGCATACAAAAACATCTGAGTACCGTTGAAAATTATTTTGTGGACTATTTTGTTATCATACTTTTTACTTGTATCAAAAGCCATTTTACGCTTCGTGGTACATTAAAATTAAATTTTACTGAGAGAGAGACGTTTAGTTATGCCACAGATAACATAAAACTGTTATGATTTATACTACATTGTTGGGTTCTTTCGTAGGGATATTATTTCAAAGCATGGTCGGAGCAAACGGGCCACTCGGTGTCAGCTTCATTCTATGTCGGAAAACTACGTCGGAAAATTACGTGCAAACGGACTGACTCGCGAGACGTAATTTTCCGACACACGCTACGCTAAGGCCAGTTATTTTAAGCGAGGAATCGCTTTGTGCATTAGCAATAATTTTGATTATTTTTAAAAACTGAAAGCCAACTTCAAATTCTTTGATAAAAACTTGTTTTTTTTTAGTTTTGTGAGAAAAATACTAATCCCTCGGAAATTTACACGGTTTTTTTATGGGGCTTATAAAATGAACTCAGTTAGTAAATTTTTTACACAACAGAAAACATTTTTAAAATACGAGTATGTCCGTAAATGAAGGAGTAATCGACGAACATATATAAGTAATAAACATACAGCCGAACCATACCCCCGATTTTTTCTAAGTCTGTTAAAAAGTAGCCGCGTTCCGTCACTTTATTGACCGACACAGAAGTGGCCCATAAGTTGCCGGTCTGAAGGTATCTCGCACGTGCGCTCCGTCAGTCTATTGACGACGTAGTTCACGATTTTAATCTACCATCTTTATTATGATATTCAAGGTGATTACCACTTACTACCAGCTGAGCTATTACTATCTACTTACTACCGTTTCATGTACATACTTTGACGACCTCCGCGGTGCGGTGGGCGAAAGTCCACCTGCGACGTAGGAGGTCGCGGGTTCGATTCCCGCCTCGGCACAAATGTTTGTACTTTCAGCAGATATTTGTTCCGGGTGTTCTGGTCGTTATCTATGTATAATTAAAACATATCTATCTACGTAATATATCGTATTAAGTATATCAGTCATCTAGTACCCATAACACAAGCTCTGCTTAACTTGGCGCTAGATGATGCTGTGTGGATTGTCCAGCATTATTTATTTATTTGTTATGGTAATTAGGTACCAAAGGGAGGGTAGATAACAGAGTTCCACTTTGCTTTGGTGCAGTGGAACCTGTGTGGCTAAGTCACTATAGGCTCATCAAAGAGGTAGATAAAGTCTAGAGTTTCTGACGTCCTTGCTCTATAAAATATTGAAGTTGAAGAAGATATAATGCACATATTAATTGGTGTTTAATAGATTCAATAATGCAATCAGTCCTCGGCGGAAATGTCAATCGCTGAAATTGGGTCAAAATCAGCATGATATCTGCCTTAGCGAATGGAAAAGGCGTCAAGATCTCTGATAAAACTGTCTATGATGTTGCAAATTGAGACAACTAAACGCTTGTAGAAACCTACAAGCGTTTAGTTGACTATAGAGTTGCTTTATGTAGGACTAGCGACCCGCCCGGCTTCGCACGGGTGCAAATTCATATTGTATACATATGAACCTTCCTCTTGAATCACTCTATCCATTTAAAAAACCGCATCAAAATCCGTTGCGTAGTTTTAAAGATCTAAGCATACATGGGGACAGATAGATAGGGGGAAGTGACTTTGTTTCATACTATGTAGTGATTAGTGATATTCTTTACTAAAAAACAAAGCACTAACGATATGCACAGATTGTTAAAACTCAAACAAATGAATGGTGAAAGATGACGGAGCAAGGTACTCGGGCTCATGAAAATCATTATCGGCCAGGATCGTTCCATCAACCTTGCTAGTTATAGCAACCTTTTTTCGAATTGTCTTAGTAAAAGCTCTTTATGATTGCATAAAAATATTTGATTGTCTGAGCTAGCAGTGCACCATCTCTCAGTTGCCAAATAAATCGTGAGAGGTGTGTTGATAATGACGCCACCAGACTTCTAATTATACGTCCACGGGCTTGCAAAACTGCTCTAGCTAGGCATTCTTCACGAAACATGTTAAAACGTGGTGTATCAGTAGATTTTGATAGAACACTGTGTCTTTTTTACCGTCTGGCAGCATTCTTATTTAACACATAGATTACTCTTCATAATTTGTGCAACTTTAAGTGCAATAATGGCAAATATTATATTATGTTTTCTGACATTTGGCAGAATAGATTTATATTTTTTATTTAAAATGTAATGCAGAACTAAAGCTTGCATGTAGTCCTATTAAGATAAAATGTTTTTTTAAATGGTTCAATAACCAAAAGTATGTAATGTACGTAATTCTAATATAAAAGTTTGAAAAAGCGCATCGCTTATAAACGATTGTAAATTTAAGTTAATATTATCTAGGAAAAATGTACACTGGATAAGTATTACTATTATATTTTGTTATGTTTATAAATAAAGAGATATATATCTATATAATATATAATAAAGATAGAATTTATGTTAGAATTTCCGCAACTTTAAATGCAATAATGGCAAATAAATATGTCATCTGACAGTACCTTTAGGAAGAACATCTATAATGTGTGATCGGTGATCCTTTGTCTATGATGATTATTTGTCTATGATTATTCAATATAAATAAGTATCTTCTTGATTAGTAGCAGTTGGATCAACTGTCTTATCAGGATATCTTAAAAGTATCTTACCTTTCAACGAGTGGTATGACGTTGTCAAGGAACTCGTATCCAGCGTGGGTGGTGTAAGTGATGGACTCATGGCACGGCACCGCGCCGTGATCAGCGCGCACGTAGTTCTTCAGCACCCAGTAGTCCCCGCGCTGCACCGTCTGCGGCTGGAACGGCCTGTCGGTACAAGCCAGCAGCTTCCGAAGCCTCGAAAGCGTCGCATCCGATAATGCATTCTCATCCTCTATATCTAGACTCTCACTAACTAACTCTTCGTCTAACGTTCCAGCACTACTTTTTTTCTCTGTGACAGCAGCGGATACTGTGCTGGAAGCTACCTTTTTCGTCGATGTCGCTGTTGAAGGCACTAGCGACTTCTGAGATGTCGATTCCTCGAATATTCTTACACTTGAGTCTATTATTCTCTCGTTTCTCGTGTCTATCGTTGTAAAATTTTTGATATCCTCTCTGTTGAGGTATCGGAAGTCAGCTTTAGTCTCTGATCCGTCGGCTGTAATCGTGACCCACTCTCCGTTATTGTTTGGGTTCCCGGAGAAATGCATCGCCGCGTATAAGATCACACAGATGTTGATCACAATGCTCACTCTAAACACCAGGTTACGTCGGTTACCCAACATGGTTATAAAGGCACTTTCACTTTAGAACTAAACTTTAAGCTGCAACGTCCTTCGTCGTCCTCTAGGACGCAGTTTTCTGTAGGGGCCTGTTCGTGTCAGCATCACAATTTATTCTGACATCGGTACAGGTGGCGTGGTCGGAAGCGCAGCGCCTCCCGCGTTGAAAGGTGATACCTCTTCTGAAACAAAGGAATGCTCGTCATGAAATCAAATCGAAAAAACATCGAACATTAATCGAGAAAACAATTCATTCGTACATAATGCACGAATTAATCGTTATGAAAAAAAGGAGATCGCAAAATCCACTGTCACGTATATTGAAACAGAAAATTTATTTCATCCTAATAACCTGTTATATATATGACAAAATTATATTATTTAAGCCAGACCATAAACTAGAGTGCCTGTGCGTGTAAAAGTATAAGAAAATTGGTCATAAAGCTCCCTGGCTGATGGCTGAAGATGACTGAGAAATTATAAAGCTGGAGGATTCTTGTAATTATTACCCGTGTGCGTTGTTTATTGTATTTCCCTCTATTTTCAATTTGCAATAAAATTTTCTGTCCGTTGCTAAGACAGTACATTTCATTTTACTTTCATGTTATGTTGGTGACAGAATGACAGTACTCGTATCTCAGTGTTATTGCAAATTGTATTCTACTAAAATGTGCTTGTTCACTAGCTTTACAGCTCTACTTAGTTTTGTACTAAGCCAGCCAGCAGCAGCAAGATTTTGACGCCTATTTCAACCTTTACTCAAGCCATTCTCAAAATACAGCATTTTAAACAATACTTAAATCTCAACTCGACTTATTGGCGTCGAATTTGAAAGTAAAAAAAAGCATTATGCACTGTAGGGAAGCCCTTGAATCGACGATACGTGTAAATTCTATCAAAAAAATCAACAGCAATCGGTTTTAAATGGGCGGTATTCTCAAACAAGATATCTCGAGTTTGGCTGGAATTACAGTAAGTTTTACTCAATGCAGCATTGGCACGTAATTTTACGTTTTTAAGTGGTTACATATCTTATATTAACATAAACCCTGTGTTTATTCGAGAGCAAGCATTGCTGATTAGACTACAGTTTTACGTCTCTCGTTACTGAGATTGGTATCTGTGCTGTGAGATAAATTTATCTTATTTTTGCCAATCGTTGAGAACAGCTAGATCAGTGGGGCGAGTCTGAGAGATACAAATACAAAAATATTTTATTATACACCAAATAAACAACGTTTGCATTCCAGGCAACTTTTGGTTGGAAATAATAAACTGAAATAATAATAATTTGAAAAGAAATAATTATGAACATTCCACTTAAACACACACAAAAAAAACCTATATACCCAACTAAATATTACACATAAAAATATTTAATTTTACTACTTAGATATATATATTCGTGTGTGTGTGTGTTTTTCTTAGAGTTGTATGTAGTTGATTGAGAGGTCGTTCATTTTTGTACAAAACTTTCAGCGACTTAATCGTACGCCTAAATTTTCTTTAGAAGTCAGAAGAAGTCAATAACTTTATTTGTTTTTGGGTAACAAAAGGAGCACTTATACAAGTCACATTTTATACTACAAATAATTACCAATAATTGAATTTTGTTTTAAAAGAACTAAAATCCACTTCATATTTCTTTAGTACCGTTTTACACAGTTTTTTTCGGGACACGTACTTATCCATTAGGTGAACAACCGAAATAAATGATTTGGGATTAAAAATTGTATGGGACCACCTCAGGACCATTCTCCATAGAAAAGAAAATAATCTTCTAAATCGGTTCATAAATGAGGGAGAAATCAACGAACTTACATAAAAATTACATACAGCCGCACATAGAACCTCTTTTGTTTTTAGTTTCCTCGCATAATAAGAAAGGAGGTGTTATTGATAAAAAAAATAAAAATCGAACGATCACTTATCTTTGTAATTATAACTCCTGTGCTACTCTTACTTAAACCGATATACATTACAGGTTTACTTATAAAGAAAAGCAATTATCTTTCAATAATAATAGGCCACAAAGATCAGGTATCACACATATTTAAAGGTGTTCTGGGTGATACTATGTATACTAAAAATATATATTTATGTTATGTATGGTATTAAGTACCTATATATATAAGTTATGGGTACCTTCTACCAGAAACACAAACTCTGCTTAGCTTGGAATTAGATTAAGAATTTTACCAAAAAATATTTAAAAACTGTATATTCGTGTGTACTACACTAATATACAGTATATTATTATTAATATACATTATTATGAATAATGTGTTATTGAATGAAACCTGATTTAGGCCAAATATTTAAATGACTTTTTCAAAGCTGTCTGAAACGTTCCTGTGTCAAGCTTGTATTCTGCCTATCAAGAACTCGTTTACTCATTTAAAACCGTCAAAGACAGCGATTAAAGAAGGCGCCTATAGGACGCCCCGAGATATACCATACATGTACATCAATTACTTACGCTTAACTAATTCAGATTAATAATGGTGGTATTTTATTAATCACAGGATATGTGAAATATACAAAATTTAAGAATGCATACACGACATACAGGTGCTTAAAGTGGAGATGGGCTGGGCATATGATAAGAGAGAAGAAGGAGAAATGGACGAGACTAATAACTGAATGGCAACCACGAGATAGCAAAAGAAAAAGAGGCAGACAGACTAGAAGATGGGAGGACGACATTAGAAAAGTGGCGGGTCCAATATGGACCCGCATAGCGAAAGATAGAATAGAGTGGAAATCTTTAGAGGAGGCCTATGTCGAAAGACAAGCTGAAATACAGAAACGACCGTTTACCGATACTTAATTTATGTAAAAAGATAAGTAACTGTTATAAAGTAAGCATATTTGTTAGAAAACTGTAAAAACATTGTAAAAATTAGTTCAGCAATAAAGGCTATTTTATTTTATTTTATTTATTTATTTTTATGTGAGATAAAATCTATGAATCTATCTTTCACCATTAGATAAATGTTTAGAAATACAGCGACATAATTTTTATATGGGTTTGTTTATTCTTGTAGGCAATGGGATTCGTATCGTTCATAGGTTCCTTGAAAGCTTTTCTGACTTTAACTCGGATTTCTTTTTGTTAGGCGTTATAGCATGCAATGCCGGGTTTCCACTGCGAACGGATAATCAGAGATGAGCGAGCGGAGCTCATTTCAAAGCTCGCTCAATCCTTTACGCTCGACTATTTCTTGATGGAAATACAATGAGAGTCCTAAATGGGTCCGCTCCGCTCGCGGTGGAAACCTCACTCACCCTCCATTTATCTGACTTTGTCTTATTGACTCTTAATTTGCACCTATCTTCATCACATTAAACCAAATCATAGAATATAGATAGAAAACACAAAGTAGAAAACAATACAAAAATAAATACTTAGAAAAGAGGAAGTATGAAGGGCTGTCTTATCGCTGAGAGCGATATCTTCCAGGCAACCTTAGGATAGACTGGACGGACATGAAGGAACCACATAGAGTTAGGCGGTGGCACTTTAATAGATATTCATATAATTATGTATATTTATATACATATATACTACATATACATATCTCGCGAAGAACCGACGGCCGCCGGGGCAAAAGTGTTCTTGAGTGGAGACCACGACTTTGTAAACGTAGTGTAGGACGCCCTCCGACCAGGTGGGATGACGACCTGCGAAAGACTGCAGGTAGATGCTGGATGCGTCAAGCCCAAGACAGGGAGCTATGGCGCTCATTGGGGGTGGCCTATGTCCAGCAGTGGACTAATATAAGCTGATGATGATGATGATTAGTTGCCAGTAGGTATATTCAGTGCGTAGGATGGTGTATAACTGCGTCTGAGCCACAAAAAGTGATCACTCAAGTTAATTTCAAAAGGTATTTCGTACTTGTAATTACAGTGAAAATAAACGACTCATAAATTATTTTCCTATAATTGACAACCTTCAACCCGACGAGGCCGAGGGTCTGAAGCCGCTCACAATAACAGTACTGAGCCGTTATTCAGCACCTGTAATTATAATAAAACTGGCTACTGTCTACGGTTTTACTCGCGCTTCTCCTGGGCCATTAAATTAAACGATTCACCATATCAGATAATAGTATTGTCATTTGGCATTTAACCTTTGTTGAAAGAACTTGATGGAGGGAGTCAAAAGTGTCAAGGTAAACTCTATTCTATAATATAAACATAGCAATTTCTCCGTGCAAAGCATGCACTATCTAGTGTTTCTTTCGACCTCTGTGGCGCGGTGAGCGAAGGTCCGCCTGCGACGCAGGAGGTTGCGGGTTCGATTCCCGCCTCGGAACAATTGTGTGTACGATCTGCAGATATTTGTTCCGGGTGTTCTGGTTGTTTTCTATATATAATAAAAAATATCTATCTATGTAATGTTTTATTGCATTATGTATATCACAAGCTCTGCTTACCATGGGGCTAGATAACGCTGTGTGAATTGTCCAGCATTATTTATTTAATTGACATACCTAATTTGCTGATAAATAATAGCTATACGCAGACGTACAGAGAGATCAACTACGAGTAACATCCGGTTTTTCGTACGCTGACCATCTTTACAATTTATTATTCCACGATCAATTTCTTGTCCACATCAATTCGGCAAGAGATTTCTTATTCCATTTATCCCCTACCATTTCCCCCTGCGAAGGGTATTTTGACTAGAACAATTTGACACTAAATCTGATCTTTGATTAGTTAATCAGCGTACGAACAACCGGCCGTTACCTTCGCATTTGAATTATTAGTATGGAAATCCAACTAACCACCAATGTTGTGTTTTTTGTCCATTCAGTAAATGCCTATTGGTTTTGTACTTCGAAATGTCAAGACATTTCAAGGTATAAATTAATTTATTGACCGTACACAAAAAGTACGGCCTATAAATTTTTTGAAAACTCTGCATCGCCTTGAACTAAATGGACTTGGTAGGTGTACTTTTCAATTATTTAGGTAGGCAACAACATATAAAGGCTTGTAGATAAGCCAAACAATAATGTTTGATTTTTCTATAATCATACATACATAGAAAAATCTGGTCTGACATGTGTGGCGTATGTCAGACCAGCAGTGGGCGAAGATCGCCACTGACTGGGTCCCGGACGGACAACGGCCACGAGGAAGGCCTAGGCGGAGATGGCGGGATGAGCTCGATCTATACAATAAGGAGTGGGTTCTCCTTGCTGAGGACCGAGATGAGTGGAAGAAGGGGAGGGAGGCCTTTGCCCTGCAGTGGGACACCCCGGGCTAATATAATAATAATAATATAATAATAATACATACGTAGAAATCCAGAAAAAGCGCGTGAAAACCCGGCGTTCGGAGTGAAGTTGTGCACAACTTACATAACATATGCATAAGTGTGGTTTAGTTCCTGTATTAGGTATCAGCTTGGACAAGTTCGCCGACTAGAGCGAAAGGAGGAATGAAATCAGCGCTAAATATGATTTTCCGTGTTTGGACTACTTTGAGCCGAAGCCTGTGGGACGAACGCGGAACACCTCGCTTTGTAGACATTACGGGACTACTTGATGAAGTGGATACCGCTTAGATTTCTGAGAAGCGCTTGACTTATTTCTACCTACGCACCTATAAGACTTTCCAATTTTACACATTTTTATGCAGTTTTTTTAAATACGGTGAGTGTTCTTTTGATATTAGACTGGGTATAACATTCTTGATATCAAAGATTAAAGACAGTTGCTAAGCAGTGTTATTTATCACTCTGACTTATGTTAAGACAAGAAGTAAGAGTGAGAAATAAAATAACATTTATTGGCAACTGTTGTACATTTGACTACTGTACGGAAAAAGAAATAAATAGACGGATAAAATCGACATGGAACAAATATTGGGCCATGAAAGAAATTTTCAAGAGCAATCTTCCTATCAATTTAAAAAGCAAAGCCATCTGCCTAACACCCTGTCTGACCTATGCTTGCCAAACCTGGAACACAACAAAGAAAATGCTAGAAAGACTTAGAATATGCCAAAGAGGCATAGAAAGAAGTTTCTTAGGAATCAAACTCAGAGAGAGAGTGAGAATCCAAGAAATAAGAAGAAAAACCAGAACAAAAGACGTAGTAAAAAGAATACTGGGCTTAAAATGGAAATGGGAAGGGCACATTCAAAGATTAAAACCAAACAGATGGCCATATATAGTCACAAACTGGATACCACTTGACGAAAAAAGGAAAAAAGGGAGACCATTCAAAAGATGGAATGATGACACCACACAAGTAGCTGGAAAAATGTGGCCACAAAAAGCCAGAGACAGAAACCTCTGGAGATCCTCGGAGGAGGCATATACCGCCGAAGGCGGTCCATATCAGGACATGACACAAAACAATCTGACATAATTAATTCTAAATTCAATTCAATTCTAAAATTATAATGTACCTACACGATTATTAATTCTTTATTTTACTATTATTATTGTTTTAAAATTGTACATACTAATAACTATTGGGATATAGAATAACGCTGTTTTTTTTTTTTTTTTTTTTATTGGCAACTGTTACTGTTAGCAGACTATCCTAAACATATTATAAAGGAGAAATTTGTGCCGCTGCTGTGAATACATATGTTAAGCCAAAGACAATGCCAAAACCACTGAATGGATTGGGCTGAAATTTTGCACACATAAAGATCTGAACTTAGAATAACATTTTATAGGTTATTTTTCTCCACAAATCACTATCTAGTTATATATATATATATAGTTAAGGGAGAACACCATAAATATGCTTCAAACACTACCTTTTTTTTTCAAATACGGTATCATCGTCATCGAGGTCTTACTGCTGAACTTATTTTAAATTTTTCGAGCAATCTCAATGCAACCTAAACAGTTACTTTATAATATTTTAGTTTCTACCATAATCTTAGGTACATTCCAATTCTAGTGTATTTTGATATCACAGAAAAGCAGAATCAGTCCTCTTTGACAGCTTTCTAGGAAAAGTTGTCTCACTTTCTAAGTCTGTAGTCAGGGTTAAGTCTATGCCCATAGACGATAATTGATAAGGCATCTTCAAGATTTCTTCATCTATATAAACGTGCCCATTTACATTTATTTTGGCAGAGACCTTGTGTCCAAATAAAAGAATGAGATTTACCTCCTGTTTATAAGGCGTCAATCGTCAAGGCGGGTAATATTAAGAAGTTGGCCTTGACTCCAATTGTAGCTCAACCGTAGCGCTACTGTTATACTTACAAACTGTGGTCTATTCTGTGTAAAGTTAGTTGAAACCCGCGACTTTGTTTAGTAGTTCCTTTCGAGAAAAGTTATATTCACAGACTAATTAGCGTTACTAATGTGTAGGTATATTTCCTTGTTCTGAGCTACTGTATATTGTCTGGCTTTCACAGATAACGCCTTAGGTTTTTGTTGCTTTTGCATGTGGCTTTAAAGATTTCTAGTCTTTACGACGTACCTATTGACGTAATTTTATTTTTATTTATTTATTTACATAATCAGAACGTCAAAAATCAATTATACGAATTATCTAATATATATATTATTAATCAAAAAAAGCTAAACATGTAAGCGTTAGACTTCTCCACTCGTCATCAAAAATGTAATGATCGACGTATTGATGAACACATGGTTACGACCCTACCTACTTAAAGGTAACGTTGAGAACTTGACGTTGAGCATGCTGGCAATTGCTGGCCGATTCCGCGACTGCATTCACCTTCAGAAAGATTTAGATTCTTCATCGCACTTGTGAAATCACCTGCGCATACAAATCAGAAACAGGCTCTTCAGTTCTTGAAGGTTTGGTGTCAGTAGATCGCTCATTTACTTGATATTTAATAATAATTTTACTACTAAGTACTTTTTACGCTTACTAACCCATTACTTTATGTAAGTACTCCTTTCTATCAAGAAATCAAATAATATCCAAAAAAAAAATTCTATTCGAATTGTAACCGCAACCTTCCTTTTTCTTATTTATTATCAATAGCTGATTTCAAAAAACAAAATATTTTGTAACAATTTCGCGTAATTTTTTGTAATTGTTACTCAATATTTTTGCAATGGATATCCACAAATTAACGCCAGAATCTATTAGTTATCACTGTTATCGGCCTTTCATTTAATATTTTTAGATATTAATACATTCAACCAATGTTTTGTTATTTCTAGAGATTACTACATTCGGACAGTTTGTATTATTTCTAAATATTACTACATTCAGACAGTTTTTATTATTTCTAGAGCTTACTACATTCGGACAGTTTTTATTATTCTAGAGATTACTACATTCAGACAAACTTGTAATTCGTCTATGTTAGTAGATCGATGACCGTAATACAACTGTAACCAGTTATTGAGTGTTTTATAGCGTTTCTTAGCGAGATCTTTTTAGTGGCGCGACGCGGAAATTGAATCTCAGCTTGCCTTGCTTGATTGAACGATTAGCTTTCGTGCTGCTAAAATGCTAATTTACAAGGTAAATTAGCAGGGTTTCTGCATAAATAGGTTTCTACGATACCACTGGAATCTTATCAATGTTTCAATCGTAATACTTTTTATTTATTTATTTAATTTAAGGAAGGCTTACAGCTTAATGACTCAGGGTTTATCAAAACCAAGGAAAAGGAAAAAGTACCATTTATTCTCTGGATTTAAATTCAGCATTATATTTTATGTGGCAGATTAATATAATATAATTGTTCTATCTATTCTATAGATAACGTCAAACTTTGATCCAAACAGAAGAGCAGATCCTAAACCACAATATTTCATGATGCAAAAATAGAGTTTGCAAAATTTATCGTCATAACTCATGCTTTATCCGCTCAGTCGGCACAACGCTTTCTTCTGATCCTTCTTTATCATAATTATGCTAATAAATAAAACTACTATAAAGTAAAGAACATCAGTTATTCAAAACCAGTAAAGATCCGATGAGAAAATCTTACTTATTTCAACTTACATAATAATGACTAAAGTTAATTATGAAATTTTTAATGAGCTTAATATTAAAGATTAATTTATTTAATATTAAATAAATAATTTTTATTTATTTTAATATTAAAGATTAATTTTCGTGTAAAGGGAAAATAAAACAAAACGAAAACGATAAATACCCAATCATTCAAGACAACCTTTCTTTTATTGTGATTCTTGATTGATTTTGTTATTTGCTGAACTTCAAACCGCTTTAAAAGTTCAGTCGCCTATGGATGAAAAGATGTAGGTGTATCCTACCACATCAATCAAGTCTACCTACTAACCTGTTTAGATAAACTGAGAAGTTCTGCAAGCCAAATAAATATCCCACAAAATGTACAGAATACAAAGTCTATTCAAACATTTCAAGCTGCATCTATAAACGTTGCAAGTCCGCAGAGCATGTTTATGTGCCCACAAAAAGGTTGGACACGTCTGACAAACGTATTCCCATGAATTCCTATTCAGTTTGCAGAATTTACTGTAAGTTAAGTAAACTGGTGGTCTCGTCCGGACGCCCATTGAGTGCGGTCACAACGATTTGTATGGTAACCTGATGGCAAATCGTTTGTGTGGGAAACCGAATACTGGATTCCGAGGAAGTGTTATCTTCTCTATTCATAGAAGCGCGGACGGACAATGTAAACTGCTTATAATATAGACTAACGATTCTGCAGAGAAGGTAGGATATGTATCCAAGCAAGTTTTTACGTTGTGAAATTATTTAAAACTAGACAACGGCTTAGTTCAAACCAGCAATTGTTAAATTAATTTGTTCAACTATTGAAAAATACACTTTAACTGGAAAATTTGTTTATAATCGATAGATAGGTAGAGAGGTAACTTACCCTAATTCGCTCTTGGGAGATATGCCAAGAGTGAATATGGGGTAAGTTACCTTATTTCACTCATGTACCATTCTCTATCCATCTCTGTGTACAAAAAAGCTTGTTCAGTCATATATATGTATATGCTTCAGTGACGTTTAGTCCATATAAAAGCATTACTCAAGCATAGATGACTGCGTAAGCTTAATACAGGTCTAATACTTGAAGTCATATCCCATGACGAGTTAAGTAAAAGTATAAAAAAATCGTAGAAGGCAAATTTAAAAATGCCATTTAATGAGGAAGAGGTTCTGGTCACTTTCGTCGATCATTTTTAAACTTGTTTCACTTAAAAAAAAAAAAAAAATGCTGGACCATTCACACAGCATCATCTAGCCCCATGATAAGCAGAGCTTGTGTTATGGTACTAGATGACTGATATACATACCTAATACAATACATTACACAGATAGATATTTTTTATTATACATAGAAAACGACCAGAACACCCGGAACAAATATCTGCAGATAGTACACACAATTGTTCCGAGGCGGGAATCGAAACCGCAACCTCCTGCGTCGCAGGCGGACCTTCGCCCACCGCGCCACATCGGTCGTCTTGTGTTTAGAATTGCAGTTATTCGGGCGTTGCCCTGTATTATAAAAATATGTATGCATTATGTAGTAGACTTTTGGAGGCCACCACACTTTACTCAGTAATATCTACTATTATTGAGTAAAGTTGTATGTTTATTTACAAACACCATTGCAAAGTCTAGGTCCGTTAAAACTGCAAACCAATACACCACTACCGCAGGAAACTTAAAAACAGTGGCAAAGCATTCACTTAAACACTTATCGATGGAATTTTAATTTATAACAAAAAGCAATTCTCATAGGTGCATTCAGAATAAAGCTCTCATTCCACTGCATATTACGGAATAGTCGCACGCGACGCGACGCCACGTAACATTCAAGGCACAGTGTGACCTTCAGCAGGGAAAGTGTTTTACTTACAGATTATAATGTAATACTCCTACGATATGTGTGGATGTGATCTTTTGTTGGCTAATTCATGACTAATTCGTGATTGATGGCTTCTATTGTATTCGGATTGCAAGCCTGGTTTAAGTTTTAGAGGGAGGTAGAGCAGCGCTGATTTTATACGCCAGAATTTGCGCAGAGCCTATCGCAAATTTTGGGGTTACTGTTACTTATTTTAGGATCTATGAGATTTTCATACAGGCTTGCATTTACATACAGGAATTTCCAAACAAATTTTTAGAGTACCTTAGTATTATATATAATACATACATACTCTAAGAATTAATAGAAATATTTTTAATTATATCCAGGTTTTTAAATCGGTGTATATATCCAATCATTGTTAGCAATTACAAGTAAAATTACGAACGCTCCCCACAAGTCCACATCCCCTTGCTCCCGTAATATTAAATGAAAAGATGGAAAAAGCATTTACAAAGCCTCCATTCCTTTGTCCGTGGAGCTACTCGCTGCAGTCTGCATACAGATATCCGATTTCTAGAAGAGACGCTTAGCAAGGATAATTCACAGTACCGTTTCCGTTCAAAGCTTATTAAAACTTTACATGAGATGCTTACGTTAACCAATGTCCGTTATCAAGGTAAGAGGTAGTTATTTACATGATAGTTATACAAATGCTATGAACTAACTGTTCTACTAAAAATACTATCAACTATAATATGTAGCATTAGAACGGCTGCACTGATTTCCATCAAATATAGCCAAGAGCTCTCTCGAAAACGTTTTTTTATCCTCAATAGAACTTCTTTAATCCAAAACTACTGAATGGATCGGGCTGAAATGATGCATACAGGTAATTCCACGCCCGGAATACTTATAATCCCATAAATCAGTTTCGATGGGATAGAAAAAATCTTAAAATGTTTCCATAGAAACGAAGCGTGCGAAACCACAGTTTGAGACAATAAAAATTATAAGTACTTATATGATGTAGTCTCTTTTACTTCTTTATACGACATGACAGCGGCTTTCTCCTTGATCTGACTCATATAATTAATTCTTGGTCTTCACCTTCCTCCCTTTGTCTTCTTCTTTTCCTTTCTATGATGTTAGTTATGAAGCTATCATGTCGTATAAGATGCCCAATCTTTCTCCTTCTTCTGTTTTTGAATGGTGTTCATGAGAAACCTCTTCCAATCAAACTCTTTTCAGAAGCCCATCATTTGTAACCAGCTAATCCTTTCCATCCTCTTTCAGCACCACATTCAAATGCTTTCTAATCATCGTCATCATAATCATCATCAGCCTATATTAGTCCACTGCTGGTATAGGCCTCTCCCAATGAGCGCCATAGCGCCCTGTCTTCAGCTTCTACCTGCAGTCTTTCGCAGGTCGTCATCCCACCTGGTCGGAGGGCGTCCTACACTACGTTTACCGAATCGTGGTCTCCACTCAAGTACACGTTTGCCCGACTATTAAATAATTATGGACTCTATCTAATATGTGGAACGTAAGAAATGCAGTTGAATACGTTATGTAAAGTGAAACACAATAACAGTGTTTTGGTTGCATCTCCGAGATGAAAGATGCCGAACTTATTTTTTGGATAATTGCTCAAAATCTAGGGTAATGGTTTTAAATCTACTTACTACCTACTTGCCCACTCTACTCGTCTCTCTTTGTTATAGTGTAATTATCTCTCTATAATCAAGACATTTTAATTATAGTAGATAAGTGCAGCCTGGCCCTTTATTAAATGAACATAGAGCACAGGTTAAGCTTATCAAATAATAATAATGTTCACTCACGTTGGTGCCGTTTAGCGCTTTTGGTATGTAAAGTACAATTGTATATGCCACGTACATATATTAAAATTGGGATTGATAATGAAGGTCATGCTCATGCTTTCACGCTTCATATATTTGATCAAATATCTAAAATTACCTAAGCGGGATACATGAGAGACGTAGTCATTTTCAATCCCGGTCATTATCTACGCAACTTATGTATGTTTATCGCAGGCTCCTAGGCAGCCATCCATGGAGTAAAGTAATACTATATAGGAGCTGACCAACAGAAAGAAAGCCAATGAAGGAACTGAATTGTAACAAATGATGACAGAAAAAAATACAGAATAACTTGTATTGTTACTAACGTAACCAAACTTACTCTGACAAATTTTCCCAATCAATGGCGTCATTACAATATGGTTTCATGCAATAAATTTTAACATTAGATCCTTTGCTTAAAGAATTTTAAATAGGTAATTTTTTTTTATATTTTGCGTTCTCAAATTAGAATCCTGCTCCATACAGGTCCATCTTGGACTGCTATCTAAACTCTATACTTAGCGCCAAAGAGTTAGTACACCTCCTCTAAGCGCGTTCTTTTCAAAAAGGTTCATCCTAAAGAAGTTTCCATTCAAAATAGCTTCTCGATCACGCCAACAATGAACGGCATAGTGTCGCAACTCCGATCGCGTTTGACCGAGTGGCGATGATAACGAACTCGCTCATTAACAGGAAACGGGGCTCGCTGACTGCATACGTAAACGATATAATTAACTAGCTTGTGAATTTAATATTGGCGACATAAAGCTATTGTGTGGTAAAAGGGACTTTGGTTTAAAAAGGAGTTGGTGAAGAGACGGCGCCAGAATTGGCAAACGTTGGCAAAAATAACTGAAGAAAGGAATGTTGAATAGGTACACTGCCAAAGTTAGCTCGTGTTATCGGTAGTTATGAAAATAATAGTAAGTTTAAATATATATATTTTAAAGCTTAAATAATATTAATCAATTATGCTTAATAACTGGTATTCATTTAAAAATGTCAATATTATTTTTTTGAATTTTTAAGTAATGTAAGGTTTACACATTTCAATCGGTGATAGGTGGAAAATAATTTATTCTGCAAGATATTTATCCAGTTATCCAGAAAATATTGTCAAACTACTCAATTCTCCGAACCCCTACTCAATCGGAATGATCCCATGTACCAGAAAATAAGAAGGGTCATAATAGAGAACATCCTGTGTCTCTCACTTTACCGAAGACGCAGTGGCCAGTCACGATATTCAAATTAGATTTATATTGGTACAGCGATGCAGTCATCAGTGATGCCAACTAACAATCCGAATAGAATCTGCAAGGTACCGGGGTGCCTGGGAAATCTTTTACTGGAGAAAGTCCATTTTGGATCACAAAGACACTAAATAAGTGGGTGTTAAGGTCTATTTTATATATTTCGTTCGAGATAGTATTAGAAATCAAGTACTTCCACTGCCAGACGTTTCCATAGTGGCTTTGGCCTGCCAGACGCCTAACAGTTTCATAAAATGAAGGTGAACTTTTGAAGGTGGTCAAATGTTACTTTTGATAGTTCCTACACTGCCAGATACTTCTGCCGTAGGTACAAGGTAAATGATTTTTTTTTTGTTTGCTAGTGAATTATTATTTAAAAGTCAAGTAATTCCATTGCCACTTTGCATCGTGAATTTCTCCTGCCAGACGCTTTCATCCTTGATAAAAAGTTAGTGAACTTTCGTCTTAGTACAAAAGCTGAATTTTATAAAATTTTACTTAGGGATCAATCAAAAGATATTTCCTTGAAAGCCTGACATTTTCGATAGTTATCCTACCCTATATTATAGTAGTCCTATGTCCTGCTGTATTATTTTGGCCATATAGCCAGAAGGCAACCAGACAACCTCGAAAAACTAGTGGTAATGGGCAAAATAGAGGGAAAAAGACTAGGAGGACGGTCACCAACCCGCTGCTGGTTTGATCAAATTAAGGCTATAACGGGACTCACTTTGCCTGCAGCCCTGAGACAGGCCGAAGACAAAGTGGTGTGGAAGCGTGAAAGCCTTCCAGGACGGGCACGAAGCAATGAAGACAACGACAAAGAAGAAGAAGATGTCCTGCCAGACATGGAATTCTGCTGCAAGTGCAACGTTCAAGTATAAAGCTATTTTTGTATTTTCTTTGGGATAGTATTATAGTAGCTATGGCTATGGCTTCGGCTATTCGTAGTCCCTCATGCATGAAAGACGTCTAACTTAGACGTAATACCATACCATTAAAGTAAAAATATAGGGAAGTTTTTTCACTTAATGGGGCTCTAAACGGAAAATATAGCATGACCAGTCCATGTGAAGCAACTTGAAGATAATCGCTTCTGTTACCGCAAAATTATATACAAGAGGGAATGCAAACTCGAAGAAAAATGTTCTTTAAACAGCTTTTCTAACTAATCAGGTACTTTTTATATAGTTTTGGTTTTTTAAGAACCTACTTTTCAAGAAAACTGAAATCGACAAGATACTAGATGCTGTAAAAGAGTAAAAAATACAAAAACCCATATAACTAGCGTTCGCAAAACCTAAATGATAACACGACCTACAAATACGTATAAATGTCAACTCAGTGATAAGTTTACAATATACCAACGCAATTGCAACACATCAATTTTCTGTATTATAACAAAATGTAATAGTCAGCAGAGGAATAGCATTCATTCAAGTGTGTCAGCAATGTCGTACACACAACCATTATTTCCAAACAAAGGTGAGTTCGAAGACCTCTTTCATTTTCGCAATGCTAAATCATCTCTATTGAAATGAAGATTCAGTACATAGGTACCTATAGTCTGCTCTTAGTTCAGTTCGATGTTTGCAGCAGGTTGTAATACTTTATATTTTATATATGTAGATCTAAGTAAATAGAAGTAAAACGAAGATGTTAATTAAACGAATAGTTATTAATCAATTCTTTAAATTCCTTAGTATGATTTTTTAAGTTTTTCGGGAAAAATACTTATCCGTCGGAATACATTTTATGGGTCCACGTCGGAATCATTCTCCACAAAAGCAAAATAATTTTCCAAAGACGGAGAAATCGACAAACATATAAAAAAATGTATATGCACCGCTGAACATAGAGCCTACTCCTCTTTTGTTTTCATCGGTTAAAAAGGACTGTCTAGTCCAGTCAATGAGTGCTAACAAGAAGGGTGGGTGAATGGAAAAATCGAAAGAACAAAGTTTGACTTTGGAACTTCGTTCTGACTAGTTAGGAGACAAACATACTGAAAGTCCCCACTTCTGTGGCCCTTGTATAAGTTAGTAGTTTATCCCCATAAAGAATGACCCATTTTTTGCGTACATCTCGTAAGCGATGCGTCATTCGAAATTTTGATTTATGTACTCACAATGAAAGCTGTTAAAACTATCTTGCTAACTTTGGTTCTATACACTTTTAACCTTTTCCCAATCGTTGGCGTTGTATAGATAATGAGCCGTGGCCGAATTTTCATCATCAATCATAATTATGTGTTAATTTTCACGAACAGGGCCATTGCTAAAGAAATATCCAATTTTGCCTTTCCAAACACTTAACTGGTTTCATACAATATCTCCTTTGCTATCTCACAACAGTTTCCAGCTCTCTGAGCAAATGCCCACTTCAAACCTGAAGTACAATTTAATCTGAGCAGTTTTTGTATCCCATTTGAAATTCAAATCAGCAGTTTTCCTAGCGGGATGGGTAATACTCAAGATATGTTACAATGTTTATACCGACCTTACATCAACAGCAGCGTCTGGGTAGAGTGGACCGGCGAGCTTAAATTCATGCTGCGAGATAAATATTCTTCATTGTTGTCTTCCGCCGTAAACTTTAGAAGGGAAAAGCTTTCGATTTTCTCTAGAATTAATTATTTTTAACCCCCGACGCAAAAACGACGTGGTGTTTTAACACGTTCACACATAAGAAATCGACTCTATAATCTAGGCTACACAGGGAACATGTTAAGTTTGACGCATGTGTGTGTGTGTCTGTGGCATCGTAGGTCCCGAATGGTCATCCATTCGGGACCGATTTTGATTTTGTTATTTTTTTTTTGAAAGGCGAATAAGCCTGGAGTGTAAGTGCAAGTGTCAGCCATCACTAAATGGCGTGCCGGGGTTTTTTTTAATTTTAATGTTTACAATCTCATATAAATCGCGTAGATATTATGTAGATTGTTCAAACTATGATCTAAGGGCGACTTAGAACGAAACAACAGAATACCTATTTAGACGACCGATGTGGCGCGGTGGGCGAAGGTCCGCCTGCGACGCATGAGGTTGCGGATTCGATTCCCGCCTCGGAACAAATATGTGTACGATCTGCAGATATTTGTTTCGGGTGTTCTGGTCGTTTTCTATGTATAATAAAAAATAACTATCTATGTAATGTATTGTATTATGTATATCAGTTATCTAGTACCCATAACACAAGCTCTGCTTACCATGGGGCTAGATAATGCTGTGTGAATTGTCCAGCATTATTTATTTATTTATTTACCTGCATATTTTAGTCATAAACTAAAAAATCATAGTTTTATATACTATACGTACAATGCTTTCACTATTTAAATTGAACAAGGTTTAGGTATACGTAAGGGGGATTGTGATTACCTAATTCATTAAAAAATTTGTTAATCTGTATGCCTAATAACCATATCGTATTTATAATGGTTACTAACTAAATTAATGATAATACTCATATAGCCACGCGTGACCTCCACAGTCGCCGTACGTCAAATTCGAGAGGTTCGTCAAAATTGAGCTAATATCAATATTTGCTTAGCAGGCCAATGTTTGATTTCGCTGGGCATACCCGTACCTATGTTTGTTTGGCATTATTTACGAGTACCCCGCCTTTATAGGTACCCGTACCTGGCGTTCGGTTTGTTGGAAACTAATTTACCGTTTGTAACTTTACCATAAGTTTCTACCAAGTAGGTAAGTACTTATTTGAAGAATAGAATAAAGAATAAAAGAATATTTATTTCAAAATTTACTAGTTAGCCTTATTATCTATGCACTTTTTACCCATTTATTTTTATTTTTATTAGTAGTTACTTATACCACAACTATAAAGAAATCTTAATACTATGCAATTAAGTAGGTAGGTATACGAACTTGTTAAGGCTTCCATTTGTTGCATGAATCATAAGTAACTTCCGTGTTAGTAATAATACTGTGTTACGGCAAGTTAGAGCTCAGTACCTCGCATGGCGCTTTCAGTTAGTTGTGTTTAGTTTACTTATGAAACATTTAGATCTTTAGATCTGTGTTCACCAAAAGATAAGCTGACAATTAAGCTGCTTCGGCGGTTAACTTTGACGTTTAATGTATTAACTTGGGTTTAAAAACGTCAAAACAGCTGTTTAAAGTTTAACCATCTGTTGGTGAACTCTGCTCTTATGCAGTACTTCGTTTTCTATTAATATCCATACATAAGCGGTCCGTAGACCTCCCACGGTTAACGTCTTTTTTATGAATTTGTTTTCAGTAAAGTTCGAAAACCGGAGTCAATGATGAATCTCTCGTCAGACAGCGTGTAATTCAGTTTCTGTTATTTGAATCAATGCAATGGCATAGAAACACATAAAAAACTTTGAATACGCAGGAGGTTCGATTCCCGCCTCGGAAAAATTGTGTGTACGATCTGCTGATATTTGTTCCGGGTGTTTTGGGTATATGTATGTATATGTAAAATAATAATAATAAAACACATCTATGTTATGTATTGCATTATGTACTTATTCATGTGTCAAGATATAATGAAACCATGCTGTCAATCTCTTCGTGGAAATAGTATCGCACTATCTAGAGTTATTTCATCTCATCATCATCATCAGCCTATATTAGTCCACTTCTGGACATAGGCCTCCCACAATGAGCGCCATAGCGCCCTGTCTTCGGCTTGACGCATCCAGCATCTACCTGCAGTCTTTCGCAGGTCGTCATCCCACCTGGTCGGAGGGCGTCCTACACTACGTTTACCCAGTCGTGGTCTCCACTCAAGAACACGTTTGCCCCAGCGGCCGTCGGTTCTTCGCGAGATATGGCCGGCCCACATTTCATATTTCATCTATGGTCGATTATTTTATTTTTCTTCATTGCGATGATACCACACTGTCACAGCAGCTATTAGTTAGCGGAATCGGGACCCTACCACTTTTAGTGCTATAGCGACAATAACATGGTGTTTGTGTTGTGGTTTATCCTCGACTAGCGGATCTTCCCGGCTTCGCACGGTTTTAGTACGGATCCCTAATTTTTTTGAAAATAAAATATAGCCTATGTTCACCACGGATAGTGTGGCTTCCCAACGGTGAAATAATTTTTCAAATCGGTCCAGTAGTTTCGGAGCCTATTCATTACAAACAAACAAAAAATCTAACCTTTCTTCTTTATAATATTCATCATCATCATCAGCCTAGTCCACAGCTGGACATAGGCGTCCCCCAATGAGCGCCATAGCGCCCTGTCTTCAGCTTGACGCATCCAGCATCTACCTGCAGTCTTTCGCAGGTCGTCATCCTACTTGGTCGGAGGGCGTCCTACACTACGTTTACCGAGTCGTGGTCTCCACTCAAGAACACGTTTGCCCAAGCTTATAATAATAGAATAGACAAAATATATTCATAATGTAAGCTAAGTGGTAGAGCCCTGTACCCTAATTTGAAATGGAACCACAAGCCGCAGATCCCAAAAGCTCTGAGTTCAAGAGAAGATAAGGTCGTTACCTTTGTAGGGTAAGGCCTTAGCCACAATGCAGGTAACCTACTAAGCGTAACATCTAAGTGAAAGTCTGTATGCATTTCATATTTCAACATTGGTGATCACGGTTGAATAGGGCGAATCGAAAGGACTTACCTACGCGACCGTGCGATGCTGTTTTTATATAAATAAATAAATAATGCTGGACACACAGCATTATCTAGCCCCATGGTAAGCTAAGCTTGTGTTATGGGTACTAGATGACTGATATACATAATACAATACATTACATAGATATTTTTTATTATACATAGAAAACGACCAGAACACCCGAAACAAATATCTGCAGATCGTTCACACAATTGTTCCGAGGCGGGAATCGAACCCGCAACCTCCTGCGTCGCAGGCGGACCATCGCCCACCGCGCCACATCGGTCATCATATAAAAAGAATGACCAACAACAATACACTAATATTGCTTATGCGAAAGTTTGGATGGATGGATGGATGTTTTTACTTGTTCACGCCAAAACTACTGAATTGATCAGGCGTAATTTTTGCATAGATATAGCTCTGAACCTGGAATCAAAAATGGGTTACTTTTATCCCATATATAAGTTCCTATGTGATAGTTCCGACAGCCGATGGGGCAAACGTGTTCTTGAGTGGAGACCACGACTCGGTAAACGTAGTGTAGGACGCCCTCCGACCAGGTGGGATGACGACCTGCGAAAGACTGCAGGTAGATGCTGGATGCGGCAAGCTGAAGACAGGGCGCTATGGCGCTCATTGGGGGAGGCCTATGTCCAGCAGTGGACTGCTATATGCTGATGATGATGATGATGATGTGATAGAAATAAACTTTTAACATTTCTATAGAAATAACGCGTCCAATAAGCGCCTTATTGAATAGAATTGGTGCTATATGTGGATAGACATTATAAACCAATAGGAACCAAACCCTAAATGAAAATAGTGAACTTTGAAACCTAATTATTGTATGTTTCACCCTTTACTTTCCTATTCCGGTTTTCCTGTGCTGTTCTATCTGATGGGTCGTTGTAATTAAATTTGAAGGATATAAAACCAAGATATTTTTCCTAAACAAAGACATTTATGGCAGAAGACTTTATTTTAATAAATGCTTATAACAATAACAGAAAACAATTATGAATAGTTATAGTTTTTGTAGCCAAATAGCTATAAAAATGGTCAGCATTTTAGCATTTTATCTTGACCATTCTTTCAGCCATAATAAAAGCTGTCAAAACTAAGCGCTTTTTCATAACCAAACTTCTGCAATTTGTTCCGAGAGAAACGTTGGTTTTGTAACCTTTTGTTTACAGAAAATATCTATGATTCTAGAACCCAGTATCGTTAGTTTTGTCACGGCGTGGTCCAATCTCAAGGTGCAAACGTGAGCTGCATCAATGTCTACCGCCTCCACTGCGGTTGCGGTAGACGGCAATTTGTTCACAAATAGTTTTATAAATTGTTCGCACTTTCGCAAATTAAATGACGAGGAATTTCACGACATGACGTGGTCATAGAGATTCAGGGGGGACGCGCAAAATTTACTTTTATAAACAACTATCTGCGCCCCGCGGCTTCGCCCGCGTGGAAATCTATAGGGTATGTCAAATGTTTTTCTTGAATCACTCTATCTATTGCTGAAAACTGCATTAAAATCAGTTTAGTAGTTTAAAAGATCAAAGCGAAACTAATTCAACACGAAGGTTTATAAACCATTTGAAACTTAGATATCGGTCGAAGCCGCGGGGCGCAGCTAGTAGCTTATAAACCTTCCTGTAGAATCACTCTATCTTGATGAAAACTGCATTAAAATCCATTGAGTATTTTAAAAGATCTAAACGAACAGACAGCGGAAGTGACTTTATTTTATAGCATGTAAAGATGTCTTCCTCTGCCTACTTCATCATCAGCCTATAGCAGTCCACTGCTGGACATAGGCCTCCCCCAATGAGCGCCATAGCGCCCTGTCTTCAGCTTGCCGCATCCAGCATCTACCTGCAGTCTTTCGCAGGTCGTCATCCCACCTGGTCGGAAGGCATCCTACACTACGTTTACCGAGTCGTGGTCTCCACTCAAGAACACGTTTGCTCCATCGGCCGTCGGTTCTTCGCGATATATGGCGTACTGCCACTTCAGCTTGCTAATTCCTTGAGCTATGTCGATACTGCCTACTTAGGGAAAACGTTATCAAAAACTGGTTAATACTTTGACTGCTGAAATCACACGGTATTTGTTTTCTACAAGTGACTAATATGCGTAAATCCACACTAGCGCAGCGGCTGAGAAAATACAGATCTGTGTGACTCAGCACAGCCGTAATATTTTTCGAACGAAACGCATGTGCGGCGCAACACAACCGCTGTGTAGAGCTCTACACAGCCGAATTTTTTAGGTTAAAAAAAAGATCGCAGTCATCGAAAAAAAACCGCAGTCAAAGTGTTAAAGAAAAAAGTCATGATCCTTGGCAATAGGGATCAACTAAGGGGGGATTTCAAAAGCTGGTCTGGCGGCGGCGGCGCGGCGTTTGGAATTCCTAATCGAACTACCATTTTACCTTCATCTATTGACTCCCCCGATGTCGATGTATGGTTGCGCCGCAGTTTAGGACCGTTATTTAGGACGAAGTATGGTGGAGGTCTTGTCCAGCCGTGGACGTTTGTGGATAATTAACACATTTTACAAAAATCCAAAAACCCATAAAGTACTTACCTAAAATTTTATAAAAACTAAGTCGTTTTTGGTCGATGTTTTGATAATTAACATGTTTGTTAAGGGCTGTGGGATTTGTATGATAAATAAGTAAATAAATTAAACTTGTGAAACGATTCTGGTTAATAGCACTAAAACCACTTATAGCGCGTGCGACTCTCGAAATATAGGAACATTTTTCTCGCCACTGGACTTGCTTCCGCCCGAAGCTTCGCACGCGTTTTTTCCAGGATAAAAGTAGCCGATACTATTTCATTAGAGAACTTAAAGGTATCCTCCATTTCAATGATCCTCATATCGCTGGTCCTCCAAGTTGGGCCATCCTACCTGGTGATGGAATTGATTAGAGTATTGCCCGGTCTTATAGCTAGGTAGTGCTTGTTTAATTTTATCACCAGTTTCTGTTAAACATTGTTTTTGTTTTTGTTAATATTAGTCCTTTAGTACGAATTATTATAATATAATTTACTAAGTTTAGCTGTACACACATATCTTTACGGTACAATGTAGATTAAAATTACTTTTTTATGATTATTTTAGATAACATTGTAATGTGTTTTGTGTGTTTAATAAATAAAAATAAAATAAAAAAAAGATACTTTATTCCCTGTCTAGAACAACATGTATGTAAAATTCCAGACCGATTCGTTCAGTACTTTTTGTGTGAAGATAACAAACAAACAAATGTCCAAACTTTCTTAACTCTTAACTTTGTTATATTATAAATGCGAAGGTTTGTATGTATGTGTGTTTGTCACTCTTTCATGCAAAAACGGGATGAAATTTTCCATACATGTAGTTCCAGGCCCGGATAAAAACAACAGCTACTTTTACTTATATTTTAATGTGATTAATTAATTCTTAATTACTCAATTATTGGACTCTTAATCATTTAGACTTCTACTCAATTACTGGACTCTTAATAATGAAGACTCTTACTCAATTATTGGACTCTTAATCATTAAGAGTCCAATAATTGAGTAAGTAAAGACCTTCGTAATGAATAAGCAGCAGGGAATCTGCTTTAAAGGTTAAGAGGCTGTAATCTGTAGGTCACGGCAATTGCCCTGGCTCGTTACCGCTCATTTAATTCCATTGCATCTGCCGCAATGGCGTTACGCGGGCAATGTAACACGACTCAATTGTTTTGAAAGTTAACGCGTTCACTTGCACTATTCGCGAGATTAGCTTTACAGAGTACTCTTCTACACTAGCACTTGATACTATCATGGTTATTAACACTAAAGTCATTTAAAACGGGATATTTACCATGATTTCATTTTTGAGATTTCCAATATTTCGGCACAGTTTCATGCGCCATGATCACGGAATAACAACTGTGACGAAATATTGGAAAACTCAAAAATCAAATCATGGTAAATATCCCGTTTTAAATGACTTTAGTACTCTTCTACAAGACTACAATACAATACAATCGACGACCTCTATGGCGCGGTAGGCGAAGTTCCGCCGGCTACGCAAGAGGTTGCAGGTTCGATTCCCGCCTCGCGAGTATTGTGTGTACGATCTGCAAATATTTGTTCCGGTCGTATTTATGTATAATAAAAATGTGCTATCTATGTAATCTCTTGTATTATGTATATCAGTCACCTATAGTACCCATAACACAAGCTCTGTGTAGCATGGTTGATTTTCCAGCATTATTAATTTAAAAAAAAATGTTTACGAACCGGTTTGGTGCGCGGTGACGTAGTAGTATATTGTTTTGAAAAAACTGAAACGGACTTTGAATCCTTTAGTTTTAAGCTGTTTTTAGGGTTCCGTATCCA
The DNA here is from genome assembly GCA_943735965.1 of Eupithecia abbreviata. Taxonomy (NCBI): domain Eukaryota; kingdom Metazoa; phylum Arthropoda; class Insecta; order Lepidoptera; family Geometridae; genus Eupithecia; species Eupithecia abbreviata. The sequence continues at coordinate 9,424,361 of OX030976.1, forward strand.
TAGGGTAAAACGGGACTCTATTGCTAAGACTCCGCTTTCCTGCACGTGCTGAGCGCGCGCGAGGCAGGCCAGCACGTCGCCTTACTGTGCTGTGACCTGTCGCGCGCGTTCGACACTGCTGACCACAACCTGATCGCTAACAAACTCAAATTCTATGGTATACGCGGCCCGGCGCTGTCCCTGCTAACCTCGTTTATGTCGCATCGTACGCAGACAGTGGTTGGCGACCAAGGGCGTGTAAGGTCAGTGGAGCTGGAGAACACTATGGGGGTACCGCAGGGTTCCTGCCTCTCGAACACATTGTTCAGCCTACTGCTCAATGACCTACCTGAGACCGTAAGCGACGCGCATGTCTACATGTATGCCGACGACGTGGCGGCCATTGTGACTGCGCCGTCATCACTCGAACTGGAGCTTAGACTGAACAATGTTGTTCGAAGACTCGAACGTTGGTTTAAATCGAACGGTTTAGACCTCAATAGGGAAAAAACCTGCTTCATGACCTTTCGCCTTAATGGCACAACACCGCCAGCCTGCACAGTCATTGCCGGTAACACGGCCTTGCAGATGGTTGACACAACAAAGCTACTGGGTTTCTATATCGACAGTGCACTCACTTGGGAGCCACATATAGAGGAGCTCTGCTCCAAATTAGGCCGCACCTGTTTCGCCCTGCGGCGGCTCGCTGGCACCGCGTCCCGTAGCGTAGTACTGTCGTGCTACTTTGCGACTGTCCACAGCATCCTCACTTACGGTGTGGAGCTGTGGGCGCGGGCTGCGGATGTCGAGCGGGCCTTCGTCATGCAGAAACGAGCAGTGCGCGCGATCGTCGGCGTGGATGACGATGTGTCGTGCAGAGACTTTTTTAAGGAGCTGAATATTATGCCTCTCCCCTGCGAACTGATATATCAAGTAGCTCTGTTCACACACAAAAACATCGATAGATTCCAGAGGAGAGGTGTGAATACCGCCCGCGCCCTGCGCAGTAACAAGCTCGCTCACGTCCTCGTCACGCCGGTGCATAAGCTGCGCAAGTCGGAGAGGTCCGTATATATAATGGGTCCCTCAGTCTACAACAGGCTGCCGGATACTATTAAAAAGAATGCATCTTCCATCATGGTATTTAAAAGTAAATTAAAAAAATGGCTCTTAGAGAGCTCTTTCTACTCCGTAGACGAGTTCTACAATTTGCCTATTATATAAATTGTATTATTAATTAATTTCATATACAATTTTTCAATTATATTTTGTTAATGACATACCTACATACATAAATTAGTTAAGGGCCTACATTACCTCAGCAGAAAATCAAATTTCGCCTCAGCTTGTTACGCCGCCGCGCCGCGCCGCGGCGCACGGGCGGCGCCACGGGGCGGACGGCCGGTGGCAACGTATCTACTCGCCGCGCTAATACTTCGCGCGCAAAATTATATTGGGTTGGGTTCACGCTAGTTCAAAACAATCTTATTGAAGTTAGGTAGGTGCAATATTATTGTCTAAAAGGTAGGTAATTAATTATATATACGGTACCTACTAAGAAATGAAATTATCAAATACGTAGGTAATGCTTTTTAGTAACTTTATACCTTAGTATGTACCTATACCTACCTAATATTATGACAGTTGGATATTGGTAGGTACCTACCTACCTACTTACAATTACAAAACATTATTTTATTTTATTGTTTTTCAATGTAGTTGCCAACATACCTACTACTGCTACTAGACCACCGCGCCCGAGACGTTATTTTCTACCCAAACACTAGACAGGTGCGAGTCGCTATAGCGCTGAAGGGTTCCGAACATTCTTTTCTGTAGTAAGATAGTGTTCTGCGAAATGTAAATTATACTTATGCCTACTACCAACCTAAAAATAGGTACGTAGTACTATTATTTATTCTTTGGTACTAGTAAATAGGATTTTTTATTATAACACCTTGTTTACAGATTTAATATAAACGAAGATTGGTACTACTACCTATATAAGGTAAAACTAACACAACAAAACCTATATAAGCAATGAAATAGAATACAAGTTTATGTCTAAGTATATTGAGTGAGGGTTCCGCATATTAGTTTTTTAAGTAAAATTGAATTTTGCCAAAAAAACATTGTGTGGAAATAGGATGTGTATGACAAGTAGTGTGCAGGTAAATATTGTAATAAATTAAAATATAGTCTAGATTATATTTGCACATACATAATATGTTTAACTTTATTAACAATATATATTACTTTATATTAAATTTATTTCAATTCACTTATATCTCGTATTTTCATATTGCGAACATGCCAGGGATCGCATAACTCGGACAAAATATATGTTAAAAAAATTTTGGTTCCATTAGTTGTTCCCAAAATTCGTCATCCCTTTCGATGATCTCAACTTTCATCTGAAATGAAATGATATTTTATCACACTAATCTATATCTATTGTGTATATTATATATATAAAAGAAAGTCGTGTTAGTTACACTATTTATAACTCAAGAACGGCTGAACCGATTTTGCTGAAAATTGGTGGAGAGGTAGCTTAGAACCAGCAGAAGGATATAGGATACTTTTTATCCCGCAGGGTAGGTTAGCGTAGGGTAGGTAGGTTGGTAGGTTTGGGTAGGGTGGGGTAGTGACTTTGACTCTGGAGAGGTGTGTGTTTGTCTGAAAAAGGAAAAATAAAACACAATCTTATTATAATCTAGATACCAAATCATATTTCAGTAGATATGTAAGTATTTACTTACAATTCTACGTTCTGTAATTGATAAAAATTTGTCTTATCCGAATTTATGCCATTTGTCAAATCATTCGACGTTACTTCCATCCTGTAACAGTTACACATGCCAAGAAAGTAGGTAGGTAAGGTACCTAACATGTAAATATATGTGCCCACTCTAGTAATATGAATGAATCGTAATGAAGAATTAATAAGGACTCTCGTTCAAGCTTTCAACCGTAAAAAGTCCATTATTACCCAATTTATAAATTTGAACCATGTGATATATTTTCACTTTCATGAACTAAAAGTAGAAAAGCTTGTGTTCGTTAGGTACGAATAGTTCTAGGTTAAATTATTGCAGAACCCTAAAATTTACAAACTCGTGAAAACGTTAGGAAAGAATATACACTAGGTATATTTATATTTCAGTAGATATGTAAGTATTTACTTACAATTCTATGTTCTGTAATTGATAAAGATTTGTCTTGTCCGGATTTATGCCATTTGTCGAATCATACGACGTTACTTCCATCCTGTAACAGTCATACATGTCAAGAAAATAGGTACCTAACATGTAAATATAATATGCCCACTCTAGTAATATGAATGAATTATAATGAATAATTAATAAGGACTCTTGTTCAAGGTATAAACCGTATAAGTCCATTATTACCCATTTATATTTTGAACCATGTGATATATCTTCACTTTCATGAACTAAAAGTAGAAAAGCTTGTGTTCGTAAGGTTGGAACCATGACTAAATTAATTATTGCAGAACCCTAAAATTTACAAACTCGTAAAAATGTTAGGAAAGTTATAATACATTATAGGTGTAGACAGTAGGTACTATAGTTAGTAACTATAGTAGGTACCTAACCTACTACTTACAATTCAATGTTTTGTAATTGGTAAAAAAAAAACTCGTACGGATCTTTTCTGATATCCAAAATGTCCAGATCATTCGATGTTACTTCCATCATGTATCAGTAACGATTCATATATTATGGAGATACAAATTAGGTGGGTATATCTAGGTGTAAATATTTTATAGTATTGATAGTCAAACGGAACCCTAATATATATTTCTACCTAGATAATGATGTGTTGTGAAAATACTACTTCTATCACATGGAGATACAAATTGAGGTGGGTATACCTTGTATTTACACCTAGGTAGGACCTAAGTATAGCTATTTACCTATAAGTATAAAAAATACGATTTTCACATACTTAGCGCCATCCAGTCCCATAAACAAGTAAGGTCTACTACCTTACTGGTAGGTAGGTGTTTGGTACACACGGATTTACCGGGACATTATTTTCTTTATCATTGTCGCCATCATCGCTTACAATAGGAGCTGTACTTTCTAATCGACGTTTTCTAAAATAAAATAAAAAATAATTAGTTTGGCTGCGATATTTACTTAGGTACTCACAAATCACAATCCACATCCTCACCTCACCTCACCTCAACGTGTAGGGTAGGTAGGTACTTACTTTATAACGTCGTTCATGTGTTTTCCATCTTTTTTATGATTCCGTCGTCGCTTTCTACACTTATTATAAAGATTTCCCATATTTACAAATATACAAAGTCCGATGACACGAAGCGCGGAGCAGCGACACAGGCTCCCCGTCCGAAGGCCGAAGCTAGACTGAATTATGGCCCGGACGGAAGATAGCGCGTGAATGTTTAGGTATTATTTTTTTATGGTAAAAATAATAGTAATTTTGAAAATCTAAAACACACATCGTCTGCTTTATACTCTGATTGTTTACTGTATAAAGTATCAAGGCTTATTTTAACGTATCTATTGAATAGCGACGGTTTAAAGTACAGTTTAGAGTGAACTTTGGATTTTTTTTCTATCGAGAAAATTTCATGTAATCGTGTTTTCGAAACACTGGTGGTCTAGCATCAATCCTGAACTATAACATATTAAAATCTCAAAGTAAATGCTTCAGAATTGTGGAAGATATGATCGTTGAAAATAACCGATTTCAGATAGTATCAACTCTTAAGGACAATATTTTATTTCTATATTGCTTACCTTATTATTATTTCTACGTTTGACTTGTAACTTGGCGTTATAAATAAAGAATTGTATTGTATTGTATTGTATTGTATTGTCCGTCTGTCACCAGGCCTATTAAATTTGTTCTGCCGTAATAAGGCTGTTATACCTAATGGGTCATTAGTAATGGCACACATGTTTTGTTGTGCATGAAATATTTTCTCTTATCGCTTTTCACGCTTTCTTTTGTTTTTTAATATAAAATATTCCAAATTACTTTCTGTGACTAATCAATAAATAATGATGGAAAATCCACACAGCATCATTTAGCCACAAGATAAGCAGAGCTTGTGTTACGGGTATTAGACGACTGATATACTTAATACAATAATTTTTTTTCATTTATATTTCGATAACGACCAGATCACCCGGAACAAATATCTGCAGGTCGCACACACAATTGTCCCGAGGCGGGAATCGAACTTGCAACCTTTCAGCAGCGCTTCCTGCAGAACAATTTACCGCGAATTGCGCACCCCAACCCGCATGCCCAGCGTGGGGATTATGGGCATACGGCCAGAATTCTGGATACTCTGCCTTCTGGTGACGGCTTAGAAATTTACGAAATAGTTAATGTGTGTAAATACTAGTTGTAATTATTTTATTCTGTTAAAATATTATGTAGTACCTACCTTCCTATTAAAGATAGACTTAGATATTAGACTCAATAATTATTAGGAAGGTAGTATATTGCGCAAATAAACCTAGTACTTTGCGTGGATATTGCGTAGTATGTAATCAAGCTGTGATTCACTCGACAGATTTCAATAGACAATAAAAAGTATATGAAGCGGGCAGTAAGAGATATTTGTTTGCGAAGTTATGTGCATCCTTATTAGAAATCTCAAGTATGTATAGAAACTGTGAGGCAATTGTAATTTCTACCTTCCTATTAAAGATAGACTTAGATATTAGACTCAATAATTATTAGGAAGGTAGTATATTGCGCAAATAAACCTAGTACTTTGCGTGGATATTGCGTAGTATGTAATCAAGCTGTGATTCACTCGACAGATTTCAATGGACAATAAAAAGTATATGAAGCGGGCAGCAAGAGATATTTGTTTGCGTAGTTATGCATCCATATTAGAAATCCCAAGTATCTATAGAAACTGTGAGGCAATTGTAATTTTCTTTGTCAATAAATACTTGTATTTTGTTGTTTCCAACATTACATTAACGTCCAACATTTATTTGTTGGAGGTGACATGATCATCAATATGAATCCGTTACAACACGCAAAAATTAAATATTATCAATCCCAAGTATGTATAGAAACTGTGAGGCAATAGTAATTTTCTTTGTCAATAAATACTTGTATTTTGTTGTTTCCAACATTACATTAACGTCCAACATTTATTTATTGGAGGTGACATGATCATCAATATGAATCCGTTACAACACGCAAAAATTAAATATTATCTACAGGTTTACGATGAACGCTGCGAAATTTTCACAGCCATAATTTTAGCTTTGCATTTTACTGCTGTTTTTCAAAGCACACTCTTACAATACAATACAATATAATACAAAAATAATTTATTGTACACCCAGATCATTACAAAAATAATTACATGCGACAACTACAATGGGTGGCCTTATCGCTTACTTAGATTCTTTATTTATCATCGTAAGAAAAATCACGGAGAAGCCATGTTATTATAATAATAGGTCTTTATTTCAGATATAAATTATCTATAATCTAAGTTAAAAATACTTGTCAAATATTGTACATAGGCTAAGTACCATAGCTATATCTAGGTTTAGGTGGCAATATCCATCTTTCATCGTCTTAATGTAGCTGTTTGAATAATTGTTGGTTTTACCTCATATAAATTAACTTGCCTGGAGCTTTAGACCAAATATCTACCTCAACGAAAAGTTTTGTTACACTTCAGCTCTTTCTGAATTTATTTGCAATTAGCGTCTGTTATCTGCTTCTCTCCACTCCGCTGGTTTTGAGAGTTTATTCCTCCTATTTTGGGAGTTGTCAGACAGCCTTACTTCCTTACTGATGAGTCATGGTACCTTACTACAAAGGTCGACGGCCTTCGTCCCAAGCCACGACAAAATGACGGTTTTTAAGGAAGTTCTGAGAGCCTCAGTAAAAACCGCTGGCAATCAATGCGCCTTGGAACAAAAATGCGGTTTCGAAATTTCGAAAAACTTCTTTTGTTCTTGGAGGGCCACTTTATACGTTCAACCCTGAAGTCCTACAGATACCGTCTAACTTACTGCCAAGTTCCAATACGATTCATTCAGCTGTTTTGTCATTAAAAGGTAAGAGACAGAACAACTTTCTAATTCGTCATATTAGTTTGGATATCAGTCAGTACCCACAACAGAAGCTTTGCTTAGTTTAGGGCTAGATGCTGGGTGTATTGTCCAGCATTTCATCAGACCCGGCGAACTTCTTACTAGGCGGTACGAAGTTATTTAATAGCCCGGCGCCGATCTGAAAGAATTGCAGCAATGTATCTGAAGCTTCCAATAAATTTGTTATTGCAATTCATTGTCCTATTTTTGTTAATTCGACCATAACACCCGAGACAAATGTATGCAGATCGTACAAACATTGGTCCCAAGGCGGGAATCCAACCCGCAACCTCCTGCGTCGCAAGGCAGACCTTCGCCCACCGCACCTCAAAGGGTCGTCAAAGTTTAAATAGTATTGAATAGGCTAAATTGTTTACCGATGAGTCAGTGCAATTTAACAGTTTACGGGGTAATAAGCCCGGGCATTAGATAACATTAATGGTAAGCCTAGTCGGCCTTGGGCATTAGACTCTTTAACGTCTGTAGACATTTTGATACAGAGTGTTTTGCTTTTCCTTCAATTCAAAGTTTGTAAGAGCTTTTCAAAAGTCGAGTTTAAAGTGCACTTTATTAAACCTTGATAGATGAGATTCATCTTTAGATGATTTCTGACGGTGTTGATCATGTGTTATAGTGGCTCGTTGTTGAAACAAAATGTGTTCAGGTTGGATATTACTTGTTAGACCCTTAGATAAAACAATTTGAGTTCCTATGTACCAAGATTTAGCATCGCTGTAATGACGTTATTTTCTCAATAAGTAATTAAATTTTGATTGGTTAGTTATTTTCACATATTTCTTAAATCTCTTCTCATCAATGATTATTTTCCGAGTTTTGCTAAACTTGCATTTACAAAAGTTGATTATTTTTCTTCGAAAAGCAGTTATTGGCATTGTGCCAGCAATACCTGTGCAGTGTGAATTCTCATTCGTTTGGCAGGTGTTGAGGAAACTGCGAATAAATAGGTTTTTGTGCCGACTCTGTAGCGTTATTTATTTGATATCTCTTGCACACAGCAACCTACTTTGAAATACTTTTTAATATTTTTTTTATTTAATTTACTGTGTCAAATTAATACAATATAGGTAATCCAAAAATTCTTTATAGTACACCATAAAAAACATTGCAAAAATATGTACATTACATGCGACGAGTACAATGGACAGCCTTCTCGCTTAAAATAAGAAATGAATATATTTTTATTTTATTTTTAGATGAGGCATGTTTGTCTGCATTTCCTTTGCACAATCCCCTACGATTTGTATGTCAAAAGTTTGTGTGATAATTGTAATAAAACAATTAAAAATTTATAGAACTTTACGATATCAAGTGTAACATGTGTAGGTTGGAAATTATCAAATACAAATACATGTGTAGTATTGTAATGACTAAAAGAAGGTGAGTTGTGTAACTGACCTTCCTTTAGTCATTTAAAAAGTGTCTTTGCTGAAAAATAGCGAGCTCCGGAATCCGTTGAATCATGGCCAAGAAATGTGAACGAGGGAATGGTCGGATAAGCTCCCAAACAGCTTCTAAATGACCTCAGTATCGGTCACGATCATGAGTAGTGCAGTGACGTCAGAAAAAAACCGATTATTAGGTGAGTCGATGAGTCTTATAATGTTTTTTGTACGATAGTTACTTTGTTTTGGTTTGCAATGAAGAAAAGAAGAAGTTTAGTTATATTCTCGTCTATACTAATATTATAAAGAGGAAAGGTTTGATTTCTTGTTTGTTTGTAATGAATAGGCTCCGAAACTACTGGACCGATTTGAAAAATTCTTTCACCGTTGGGAAGCTACACTATCACCGGTGAATACACCACATAGGCTATATTATATTTTCAAAAAAGTTAGGGATCCGTACTAAAACCGTGCGCAGCTGGAAAGGTCCGCTAGTACATAATATAACAGCGTTTATGAAAGGAATCAGAAATTAATATTGTTTCAATTTATTGCTTCTATGGTATTGTTGATCGAAGATTTATTGAAACAAAAATTAAACTTCTTTAAGCTATTTTCCGCCCCTTCTTCTACCTTCCTGAAGTTAAAACACGGGCCAAGGATTAGAACTTTTGGCTGTTAGTTAGATACAAAATACAAAATTATTTATTTGCCATATCACTTAAATATGTACACATCCAATATTAATGGAACTAAGAATGGAACTAACTATATTAACTAACTATTATACTCATTCATACTACATATGTATGAATGAGTAAAAAACATGCCAAAAAACGTAGACGAGCAAAAGAGACGTGTATGTGTGGCTTCCTGTTGAGTCATCCTATCCAACAGAAGAGTGATCTTACTGCTCAATGCATATCTTACATCGCGTTTTCCTTATAGAATATAACACGCAAAACTACCGACTATATGAACTGCCTATTTGTATTATATGTACATATAAGTAGGGAAGCTGTGTATAGAGGTTATGCATCGATTTTTCCTCAAGAGCTTTACTAGCATGCCGTAAGGTAAAACGCCAATGGTCTAGTTTATTATGATTCGATCAGAGATCGTCTATTGTTTTGATCTTTTAAGTCATACGTACCTAAGATATAATTTAACGATTGCCTCGGAGCCTGCTTGTAACGAGATGATCCTTCTTGAGTGACTCCACTCGACGTTGGAGTCAATTAGGGTAAAATGACGCTCTTATAGCTGGTTTTTTAACTGATTTACTTATAAATGGTCATATCTTTTGTATTATACATATCTAATGTATTATATGTGTATTTCTTTCTATGTAGGTAGTGTAGGACGGCCTGCAACTAGGTGGGATGGCGTCCTGCGAAAGACTGCAGATAGATGCTGGATGCGGCAAGCTGAAGACAGGGCGCTGCGCTATGGCGCTTATTAAAAATAAATAAATATGTTACTATGTAACATATTGAGATCAATCGAATCGAACTATTTGCAAATATTTGCTAATACAAAATAACTACAATTCTTTTCTTGTCAAAAGAAAAGAAATGTAGTTATCTTGTGAATGGGTTTTTCTGGACTACGTTCGACATTTCAACAGGTTTATAAACAAGAAGACAGTTCTAGAAGGCTTTGTTTACATCCTTCGTAATCACAATACATAATATGTCACAAGTATTAAACCGGATTTGTACCTTTTTGACCTTTTAAGGTCTTCCTTTTCATTCTTGTGTTTACTGTGTGCGTAATTTAACTAGATTGTAGACTTTATAATATTTTTAGATTTTAATGCCCGCCCAGATGTCGCTCAGTTCCAGAGAAAGACAATGTTGTGCTAAGCAACTACATTTTTTTTTTTTTGTAAATTAAAATTCAAGAGATGATAAAGCTCTTATTAATTAGTGTCGCAACACTATTTTTTGGGGGTATCGTTTGATTTTAAAAGACCCACGATACCACCAGATATCGCCAGGGGTATCGTGGGTCCGTAGTGAGCATTACATACATATTGACATGAATCTAAAATCATATTATATTTATAATTAGATAACCAAAACAAATATGTATTAGACATCTAAGTGATATAGGAAACCACTAGGTCGTCGTTTGATAGTCCGGGTACGTCGTCTTTGATTACCTATGATTCATAATTGGCGATTCTGTGAGATATGCCAAATGCCAAATTTATAAACGACGCGTATCAGTAAAAAGTTTTGTTTTATTCCATGCAAAAGGCATTGCGATTCATATATGTACATTCATTTTCTTTTCACCAAGGAAATAAAAAAAACATCAATGTTTATTATTATGAGGTACTAAGCCCAGTGCACACTCGACTAGTTTATTTATAAATAGCTTTATCAGGGCTTAGAGATCGCTTTAAAAGTTCTAAAAAGCACTAACACTATGCGTGACTCATCAGCACAGCATTTTTCTAGCGTGTAAGAATTTCTCACGCACTTGCCGCAGGGCTCAATATCAAGTTCACAGTATGTATACCTACTAATGACTGCAAGCACACTGCGAAGCACAGTTCGTGTTGATAAGTGCGTTTGCGTACCGCAGCTGTGGCCCCAGGCAGAGATCCCTCAGTCGATGGATAAAAATATCTATTATACATATATATAAAAGAGAGTCGTGTTAGTTACACTATTTATAACTCAGAAACGGCTGAACTGATTTGGCTCAAAATTGGTGGGGAGGTAGCGGGGTTTTCCGCGGGTTCATAGACACAACGCGTGCGAAGCCGTGGACAGAAACTAGTATTAGATAAAATCCGGTTATTGATTCTGTGACTAAGGGCGCGCTTACGATCATGTCGTGTTTTTTATTCTTTTATGCTTTCGTGAAATCAGAGCAATTTTTCTTCCAAGGATAAAATTTTTCGTTACTATACTTTGTCTACTTCTTTTTTTAATGTGAGTCATGATTAGGTTTCTATTATACATTTTAATTTAGGCCATAAGTTTTTTTTTTATAGAAAGCACGTTATCAATAAAACTTCCTGTCATTCTATTAGTAATTCTAGTGTTATCATTTATGAAGCTGATAAACCAATAATGGTTTTATTGTATGGCCTTGAGAGACCTTGATAAAAAAAACCTAAAAGCTAAGGTCCTAGCTACATTATTCGACATACAAATCAATGGCAAAAAGCTGCTCTACCAGATTTTTTTATACCTCTTATGAATTAAGGATTATACTTTTTGCCCATACTATACGGTACACAGCTGCGGTACCAAGTTATAAACCTGTGACTTAAGTAAGGTAGGTACTTGAGAAAGTAGGTAGGTACCTCCAGCCAGTTGCATCAGAAGAAAGAGGATCTACAACGAGGTCAGCTATATTAAGTTGTAAGGAATCAGTTGAGCATGGTCAACTATGGCGCTTGCCACGTATACCTGCCCATTGGAATGCAGCTCGTGAAGAACCGTTGCACATATTGCAATAAAAATACACTGATTTCTATGAATGGATGTGCTGTAACTCTTCGCCCGAAGGCGTTGGTAATGCTAACCGGGAAACTGTATTCGAAGAAAAATATAACAATTTATTTTTAGTTTTTTTTTTCTTAACTTCAATTTCCAAAATAACTATGCGTTGTTTTTAAGTTACGGCTTTGCAATATATTAACAAAGAAAAGTAGATTAAGGCAACAATTCGTCACTCCAAAAAACTTTTCTTATTGGTCACAACGCAAAAAGCATGAAAATTTGTTTCAATCAGTGTAAATTTAATTCTAATAAATCAATTACAGAATACAACAATTAGATATAAGTACTATTTACACTTATATACCTCTAAATTTCGAATATAAAGCTTCATCAGTATACTATACATATATCAGTATAACAAGCTAAAAATCTGTTCGCAAATTGTTAAGTGCTAGATATATTATCATAGATATATATAAAATATGGAAGTTTCAGTTATCAGCAATGAGTTTTTTAAACCATCAAAAATAAACCAGTCGCGAAAATGCAAAAGAATGCAACTTGAAAGTCGGGACACGATAACATGTGGCGCTGATATTTTGGGGCTAATGGCCTCAGAGATCAGATGGAATATGAAAAGGATCGTTTATTATCCTTATGAAGTCACATTTTCAATAATAAATATCATTAAGCATTAAATAAGCGTAAATACCTAAGTAAGAATAGGAGAGGCCTAATAAAGGTCCTTGAGGAACTCCAACAGCAAAAGGTCCCTGCTTTTTAACGACTATGTATTTGAAAGTATAAGTACTTGATAATTATGAAACTGGTTGGATCGTTAGTTCATTTCATAATTATTCGATTGAATGGTGTTGTCCAAGTACAAGTAGACAGGGAGTCAGTCATTTAGTATAGGAGTGCCCTCTTGCGTCAACAGGGTGTAACGCGAACCTTGGCGTGTGGCCTGCTCGTGTTACCGCAATTTGAACCCTAGTCATTCGTAATTAGGATGTTGCAAATGTGTCAACAATCTTCAGGGACTGGCTCGTCACGGAACTGGGTACGCCTGCGAGGTAACCTAAGATTTCATGCTTGGAAAATTTGCTCCTTGCGTAATGGCTCTGGTTACCTCAATAAAGCAAAACGAGCCCGGTGACAATTGTCAGCGATAACTAGAGATAAATAATAATCAATAAATAAATAATGCTGGTCAAACCACACAGCATCATTTCGCCCCAAGCTGTGATGTGAGATGTGAGATGTGAATCAATGTAAATCAAGTAATTATAAGACAACTTCAACTTCTTTTTTGTTTTGGCGCCGGTTGCTTTTCGCTACGACTCTGCCAGTGTATGTTTCAGAGTGTCCTAATCTTCTTAAATAGAATATGATCGGTTGGTATAGATCGAAGCAATTGATATTGACACTGAAGGAATTTCGAAGCTTGAATTTTCACGTATAACATACATTTCGTCTTAAAAGCCAACCTAACCTGAACTTGGTACTCTAGATAACGAACTAGGCTCTGGTGAAAATATCAAAACGATCTTCATAATTTGATAACTCGGATAATTTACAATTATTTTCCATTACTTGACATGTGTCCAACCAGACAATTTTGCCATTAACAAAGAATCATCATCATAGAATACATAATAAGAGAATTCAACTATTGCAAAAACATTCCCGTATCGCGATGTTGCATTAGTTGAACTTATCCGTACGCAAAAACACATGAGAATCGCCATAGGGCTTAGAGTGTTGGACGATGGCAAAGCTTCATAAACACGTCCCTTTGATTAATTGGACAACCTCTTAAGGTGAAAAGCCATCGGCACTTAAGTCTGGAATTTCTTAAGTGCCTCGTCTTTTGTTATACAAATTCCATAGTACCGTTTGATCCAATCTTTCGTTTATGGTGGAAGATAAGAAAGCTTACTCAAAAGGTGTGAGTGATCTTAACTGGTCCGATCGACGATATTTTTGACATGATAATTTACTCATGGTAAAAATTATAGAGATAGAGACTAGCTATAATAAGATGACGTCTGATGTGACGCGTTGGGCGAAGGTAGGCCTGCGACGCAGAAGGTGTTCAATTCCCGCCTCGCGACAATTGTGTGTACGATCTGCAGATATTTGTTCCGTGTGCTGGTCGATCTATGCATAATAAAAAAATTATATCTATTTAATGTATTGTGTTATGTATATCAGTCACCTAGTATCCATAACACAAGCTCTGCTTACCTTGGGACTAGATGATGTTTTGTGGATGTATGAACACACAATATCATCTTACCAATAATGTCTGTATTATTATTAAAATAAATAATAATAAAATTGTTTATTTCTGAAGGTCTTATATATAACAGACATTATTGGTAAGATGATATTGTGTGTTCTGACCTATTTCTCCATTTGATTCAACTCCAGCTAGGTGGATTGGATATCAATAAAGGAATCATAAAAAAGGTGGTTAGGCAGTTAAGTATTTGCTCACATACAAGCACAATACCTAACAAGTTTAATCACATATTTAAGTGCTAACGGTAGATTGTACATTAACAATCAGATGGTGGTTAATGAGCTTGTAGGAATAGTCATCTCGGTAGGTAATTTGCTCGCCGGTAATAATTTATACGTGTTACATCGGAAATTGCGAAAATATTTTGTCTAACCTTGTTTTAACCACCTTCTCCAGAACCAAGACATTATTTGGTTCACTAAATCCAAGCCATCAGGGTTCCAATATCTATGCATTTTCTTGAAATAGGTAAACATATTCGAATGGTGCTGTTTCTGTTATCAATACATATACGACATATATGACGACCGATGTGGCGCGGTGGGCGAAGGTCCGCCTGCGACGCAGGAGGTTGCGGGTTCGATTCCCGCCTCGGAACAATTGATATTTGTTCCGGGTGTTCTGGTCGTTTTCTATGTATAATAAAAAATATCTATCTATGTAATATATTGTATTATGTATATCAGTTATCTAGTACCCATAACACAAGCTCTGCTTACCATGGGGCTAGATAATGCTGTGTGAATTGTCCAGCATTATTTATTTATTTATTTATATGTAGTATAAAACAAAGTCGCTTCCCGCTGTCTGTCTGTCTGTCCCTATGTATGCTTAGATCTTTAAAACTACGCAACGGATTTTGATGCGTTTTTAGTGATTCAAGAGAAAGGTTTATAAACTATTAGACACAAATATTTCCAAGCGAGCGAAGCGGCGCGGCGCGGAGTGCAGCTAGTATAGACATATGTAAATATGTCTATTACAAAGACATTTTCCACAGTGGAAAATGTCTTTGGTCTTGTAATTTTGAGACAACTGAGACCTTGAGACGTACTGTGAACTTCGACGTCTGGACAAATCATGACGCTGACCCAATGAAGACTACTTTCTCCGTGGTCTGATCTGAACTATTTCCACTGTTATTGAATGAGCTTCTAGATATACAGGTGAATCAATTAATAAAAAAATCTAGAGTTACTGACCTATGACGGTAACTAGACCTCCAATGCTTTGTAATGCACACTGTATCTGAATCTTGTTCATACAGACATAAAAATCTCTATTTTTATTTCCACGTAGCTGCACCCAGGCTTCGCCCGCGTCGAAATCTATAATATGTTCTTGAGTGGAGACCACGGCTCGGTAATCGTAGTGTAGGACGCCCTCCGACCAGGTGGGATGACGACCTGCGAAATACTGCAGGTAGATGCTGGATGCGGCAAGCTGGAGACAGGACGCTATGGCGCTCATTGGGGGAGGCCTATGTCCACCTGTGGACTGCTATAGGCTGATGATGATGTATCTGAATACAGGCTGTATCAAGAGTAGAATAATGGTGAGGACTCAAAAACAATACTGAGAAATTATTGCAAGGATGGTAGGTACAAACATATTTAAATGATCAGATCATTTTTCTGTTTTATTTCGGATATAACAATACAATAACTCTTTATTGCACACCAAATACATAAAAGATACACAAGACAGGGAAAGAAAAACAAATAAAAAATATGCTGTACAATGGACGGCCTTATCGCTAAGAGCGATCTCTGCCAGGCAACATTTGGATGGACATGAAGTGCTAGAACAAGTATAGACGGTGGCGTGCAATACAGAATAATATTTAATAGGTACATACATAAAATACCTACTGATATACATAGCTATAAGTATAAATACATACATAACAACCGCACGTAGTAACGAAAGGTTAGCATTGGTATCTGTTATGTGTCTTTATTTTATTATAACTGATATTAGGTTATTTTAAGTATCAAAAAGAAGCCAGTTTATCATACCATCTTTGATTATTAGGTTACGGTGGTTGAATTAAAATATAATATCAAACACCTATGCTTAGCTATCATTTACTTTCATTATGCCCATCGTCTTTTCAGCAAGTAATATTCCGAGTATGATCTACAAGTTTTACTACATTCCCATTTCCTTCAAATGATTTATCTCCTCGTAACTACAAATCCAATCAAAATTCTAAATTACCTTTTCATAATGAAGAACTAAAAATGCCCACGAGCTTCGTACAGCGCAGTAAACGTCATAGGGCCTTTTGAAGTGCATATTTGAATGCATTCTCATTTGGAGTATGTCTGGGCATTGTACGCCCTACGTGCCGCTCTATTGATTTACCAGAGGGGCGTGCTTCAACCGTGACACTCATTCAGATTCTAATGAAGGCAAATATATCATTAAAAAGGTTATTGAGTTCCAGATCACAAGTGAACCGTGGATCAGATGGAAATTTTATATCTATACGCGTTATAAAACAGCTGGCACATAACGTGTGCTTATCTTTTAACACTTTGACTGCGGTTTTTTTTCGACGACTGCGATCTTTTTTTTAACCTAAAAAATTCGTGCTGCCGCTCTACACAGCGGTTGTGTTGCGCCGCACATGTGTTTCATTCGAAAAATATTACGGCTGTGCTGAGTCACACAGATCTGTATTTTCTCAGCCGCTACTCTAGTGTGGATTTACGCATATTAGTCACTGTAGAAAACACATACCGTGTGATTTCAGCTGTAAAAGTGTTAACGAGATATTAAAAACTAGATAAAATATTAAAGTATTTATCTGGAACAGTATTTCTTAAATCCATTCTGTCAAATACACCCATGGACCTCAAGATACAAGCATTCCTATAGATAAATATTTGATTATTATTTTTTATTTATTATTAGTTATTATGCACTGAATAATTGGCTAATAATAATAATTCTTCTAACATTATGATTGACTTGTTTATGGCAGACGTCCGCAATCTCCCATAAAGCCCGATTACCCAGTTCATCCATCCATCACAATAGCCTGGTTTTATTTCTTTCATTTTTCTTTGCAATAGTCTCTACACCTGGCGGAAACCATCTTTGGGTGTATCATATTGTGCACCCTAGGTTGACCACCATGATACCCGCTATGTGTAGCCATCATCGCCTTTAGATTAACTTCTCAAAGGGACTCTGTGCTGTTGGCTTCGGCCCCACGCAAGCCTTCCAAAAGACCGGGTCACTTTATGGCCCGAGATCATGGTAAATGAGAGACATAATAATTCATTTATTTCAGGAAACATTAGTCTAGTACAGGATGGATAATTTAAGGAAATACTTAAAAACTACGGCCCATATAGGCTAAGAGGCGATGTGAAAGGCTCAGGATGAGATGGCGCGACGAACTCGAGGTACATCTTCCATCATGGCCTCTTGCAGCGTTGGATCGCGAGGAGTGGTAGAAGAAAAGGGAGGCCTTTGCCCAGCAGTGGGACAATAACGGCTTAAAATAATAATAATAATAATTATTATTATTATTATATTATTATTATTTATACCATCTTTGGGTGTATCATATTGTGCACCCGAGGATGATACCCGCTATGTGTAGCCATCGCCTTTAGATTAACTTCTCAAAGGGCCTCTGTGCTGTTGGCTTCGGCCCCACGCAAGCCTTCCAAAGGACCGGGTCACTTTATGGCCCGAGATCATGGTAAATGAGAGACATAATAATAATAATAAGCCCTAGTCACCGGCCGCTTGAGCCTAGCTTCGCGGTCGGTGATCTACCGTTTTGATATATTTTTTACTGTAGAATAGTTTTATAATATTTTATTGTATTTTCTATAGTAAAAAATGTATTTTATACGAGAATTTAAATAAATGAGTGTATAATAATAAAACCCGCAGGGCAGCTTGTGGCGAGCTGTTGGTGAGTAGCGACACCACGGGTACCGAGTGCTCCCGGGGAAGTTCCTGGTTCTCATCTCCGCTTGCGGAGTGGCTTCCCAAGAGAACCAGATCCCCACCTCTTGTT
This sequence comes from Eupithecia abbreviata, assembly GCA_943735965.1. NCBI lineage: Eukaryota > Metazoa > Arthropoda > Insecta > Lepidoptera > Geometridae > Eupithecia > Eupithecia abbreviata. The sequence continues at coordinate 9,442,681 of OX030976.1, forward strand.
TGCCTTCATTGGCCGGTCTGAGTGGAGTCGCGAGAGATGCATCTTAGGATGTAGACTCGGAGGTGGAAGTGTCTAATGGCGTAATAGCGAGGAAACCCGCTCACGAGCAGTCTTCGTGATGGTGAAATCGGGGCCGCACCTCTCGACACCCCTGAGTCGTTTGCGCCGATGTTGTTCCTTTCCGGTAATTTACTCCGGCTTTTTAAGGAACCCATCCAGTATTCGACAAGCCACCGTCTGCCACTCTTCTTAACATTACGATTGACTTGTTTATGGCAGACGTCCGCAATCTCCCCTATAGCCCGATTACCCAGTCCATCCATCCATCCATCACAATAGCCTGGTTTTATTTCTTTCATTTTTCTTTGCAATAGTCTCTACACCTGGCGGATACCATCTTTGGGTGTATCATATTGTGCACCCGAGGATGATAACCGCTATGTGTAGCCATCGCCTTTAGATTAACTTCTCAAAGGGCCTCTATGCTGTTGGCTTCGGCCCCACGCAAGCCTTCCAAAGGACCGGGTCACTTTATGGCCCGAGATCATGGTAAATGAGAGACATAATAATAAATAAAATGAATTGAATATTTGAATCGTTACGTTTCTGATTTGTCAGATCAAGCCATATAATGTGGAATATGCTGGTCATTTTCACAAAGCAACTAACCCCGATAAGCAGAACTGATATACCAGATGATTAACATCATTTAGAAGAAATATTATAGATTACACACAATATCTTTGCTGAGACGGAAATTATATATAGTATCTAAACCTAAAGGTCTCAGGACCTATTGTAATAGGACCTGAGAACTTTAAGTTTAGATGACAGTCCCAATGTAGCATCTTGGTCAAATCATCACAATCTTTATAATGTTATGATTTCGATTTAAACAATACCTACCTGTGACTTAAAACAAGTTTGACCAGAGTTCAGTTACGTAGGTACCTACCTATTTTATACTTATTCAGTGCATATTGTAGTTGTTTTATATTATTATGTTTAAAGTTGATAATGGTACAGTTTAAAAAGTTACCACTCCATCCTGTGTAGTTAATAATAACAATGGGTAATAAATAATGATGATAATGACTTTATCCTCGTGAAAGGATCTTATACAATTGGCAGGTTCTATAAAACACATTCCTTCATTCTGAGAAATATTCATATTAGTCGTTAAAGACCGGCTTTAGCTAAGCTGCCTAATTAGTAGTGAAATTCGCAATGGAATCTCTAAAGTCGTAAAGCTATAGCAACAATGTGTTAGAAACTAATAAAGATACGAAGGTAGAAGCACAATATGGCTAAAGCTAACCTTCATGCAATCGTATTTGAAACCCAAGACGACAGGCCAATGTAAACATACTGCAGTATGCAACAATAGCGTGTAAAGTAATGGTAAATTGATACCAATGTTAGACCACTTAGACACTTTAGTACTCGTTGAGGCATATACACAGATACGTAACAGAGTCGATACAAACCTGATGCTTGACCAGTGATACAAAACATGGGATCTCATTACTGAACTTGACCATGCTGGATCCAATGTGGTTTCGCTTTCACTAACATCTTCAGTTTATGAATAGCAACATTAGAAACACAAACGCACCCAATTAATATAACTTTTTGAAACACGCCAGAAAAATCCTGGGAACTTTATAAAGATAAGTGTATAGTGTTTGTATTAATAATAAACTTACCGGAGTGCTATGTTTATTTTTCCAACCACGAACGTTCAAAGCTTGCATTTGCGTACTGGCGTACGCGATTCCGTTAGGAGTTTGTTTGCACTGTTCGGGATCCTATAGGATAGTTGGTTATTGTGTGATATCACTGAATATTTGAGTTACGGAATGTGGTTTTGTTGGCGTGGTGGACACGGGTGACTCGCGTCGAGGCGCGCGGCTGACTGGTGCGTTGTGGTGTAGTGTGGTAGTACCAACCCGCTCCCCGGCTCGCGGCAGCGTCGCCACCGTCTGGCTCAGGTTGCTAGGTTGCCGGTACCCGTTGCCAGGACCGTAAAAGAAGGGTCTACACACAACCCGGTTTTTTGTCGCATATTAGAATGGCAACAATGGTCCATTCAAGGGAGACAGACAACATTCGTTTGAGATGAATTCTTTTTGGATACTAAGGGAAACGACATACTGGATGATGATAATTTGTAAGGAGAGTGGTTCTTCTGAAATTGTTCGGTTATCTATCATTACCAGCTGCTTTTGGTAAACCATAACGTAAGGATATATGAAACATAAACACCGCCGTTTGTTTAACAAACGGTGTTTGTAATCTCGAATTAAATATTTTATTATAATAAAAATGATAATAACTTACATTCTAAAGATTGCGTGTGCCTGAAATAGGTAAAACTTTTATCTCAAAGAAATCCTAAGTGTAAATAATTTTTTTAAAGATTCACACCTCCAGGGAAGTATTCTTAGTAAATGGGTAGGTATATAAGGTAGGTAGGTGTATGTAATCTTGTATCGGAGAAGGATTATGTAATGATGGATTGGATTCAAATGTGGATGTATGAGGCCGGTCCCACTTCCGGGAACGATCTGGTCGAACGAACCACAGTTAAATGTAAACGGCTGGATCACTTTAACCAGCGGCGTAACTAAAGGCGTACCTAACTAGGTACTTACTTGACTAACATCAGAGATAGATGGAACTACTGAATAATCACTTAGATTGGTTTATTGCCAGAGGAACTTGTAATTGGGGATATAATCACTTTAATTTTGCACGCCGAAATAACAGAACGGATCTAAATGAAATTTTGCATCACTAAATGTAAACTAAAACGACTAAACCTAACCAATTACACCAGTTACTCAAGATTAAAAATTATACAAAAACAAAATAGAGATAGGATAACGTTTTTCACATAATTCGTTGTGGGAAGAGATCGCTTCTAAATGATAAGGCCGCCCATTGTACTTGTCGCATGTAATGTCTTTTTTTAATGATCTACGTCTGGTGTGTAATAAAGTATTATTATATTTATGTAGGTTAGACCTAGAAGCTGATAGGTTACTATGCTCGATGACAAGGTTTAATGACATCTGTATCTTGTATCTGTAAACTGTTGTCATCTATATTAAAAGGAAGTCGTGTTAGTTACATTATTTATAACTCAATTTCAAACCGATTTGGCTGAAAACTGGGAGGTAGCTTAAGACCAGGAGACGGACATAGGATATCTACGTTTTATCATTTTAACCATTTCCACGGGGGCGAAGCTAGTAGTTTATGATTGATTGGTTGTCTTGTATTATCTTCCGTGACGTCACCAAACGGTTCTATCGGAGGACCAGCGTTGGTTGTAGTTGTAACGTGCTTACAACTAAATCATGCTGAGACAGAGACTGTTTAGTGATTCAATTGCAAAAAATCTGTTTTGTTTTTGTTTATTGAGTTGCAAATAAAATATTCTTATTAATGCTTTGCGGTGTGCCAGCGGTTCTCGTCTCACTGTGCCAGTAGGAAGTCACGTGATGTAACAGAAACCATAGGTTAGTATTGCACAATTACCCGATAAGGGCGACGCGACGCGACGCTGGACCAGTGGTGGTTTGATATCACGTTCCTGCTATATGTTACATTACATTGTTTAGTTGTGCAGCAGTTTCATTAAAAAGATGTGGTTCAGGGTCTCAGCTCTATCCAAATTTCGTTTGACTAGTCAGTGGTGGTTTGTTATCACGTTCCTGTTATATATTACAATGTTTAGTTGTTCAGGTCCTTTTTTAGAAGTTTCAGTCTCAGTGTATCCAAATTTCTTTTATGAAATAGCTCTACTAAGATAGCTGTAGGTATTACCTACGAGTTACAGTTAAGTTAAATTACCTACTAGTTAATTTAACTTTGAAGTTTTGTTTCTTTAAGTTTTCATTTTTTCCTTTCTTCTGACTTTACATGTATGTATGTAAAATATTTTTTTCTTTTTTCATTTCACTTTAAATGTACCTCATTTAAATATTTTCATACAACTGCAGACTATTTATATCATTATGAAATGGCTTGTCATTTGGTTTTTGCTTAACAGGTAAATTCTGGGCTTTCTTCTTTGCGCTTTCCCAAGCTTGGGTACTGCAAAAGCTATGGAATTATCAAGCAATACTTTTTTACGCAGGACTTGGCCTTGGGAACAAGGTCAAAGAGTTGAGCTGAGCAGTAGGTCATCCTTCGAGAACGTAATCAACAAATGGTATCCTGAACTGAAACATTTCAGCCAAGCTGTGCCAATAGTATTAGTAGGTAAGAAAAAATATTGTATGTTAAGCTCTTCTTTAGGTGTAGAGATAGGCAACACGGCAAGGATCCCAGGAAGTGCAAATCGTTGCGTTTGCCGGAATATCCTTGCGAGGCTCTTCGCCAAAGTACTCAAATTGTATCACGACATTAATGTCTATCGCACATTGGTCTAAGAAATCATTGTATGATACCTATAAAATCAAAACAGACAATTTTATTTTTATGTATGTTAATAACATTATAAAAATCGCTTACTGAAAAATTTAATTTAATTTTTTTTTTGAGATTAAATAAAAATTTTCAGTCTGACTGGTGAGAAAACATAAATTTATACTACTAATAGTATAAATTTATGTTTTCTCACCAGTATATATAGTGGATCAGGACCTGAAGTTGTAGGAATTCCTGATATAAAAGAACAAATTTAAACAAATTGCTTTATTCGATTCGAAAATTCAGAATATTTTTGTAAACAAAGACTACCCCATGAAATCAAGGATTAAAACATTAACTATTAAAATTGAAAATGGATGCGTCAACCTGAAGACAGGGCGCTATGGCGCTCATTGGGCTCCCCCTATGTCCAGCAGTGTACTAACATAGGTTGATGATGATGATGAAGAAAATTGAAAACAATAACAGATAACAACTATAAAAACATATTACTAACAATAAAAACATAAGCTTTAACCCATAATTGGACACAGCAGTGAAAAAGAAGCAAATTTATGTACAAATACGGACGAGAGACAAGTGAAATGATGAAACTTTTGAAACTATCATGGTTATTTATTAACACTAAAGTAATTTTTTTTAGGTTTTTTTTTTGCTTAGTAATTCCGTGATCATGGCGCATGAAACTGTGCCGAAATATTGGATAACTCAAAAATCAAATCATGGTAAATATCCCGTTTTAAATTGCCTTAAGTGAAATGATGATTTTCAAAACTAGAACTTTTTTTTTTTAAATTGATGTTGTATTTTTATAAATAGAGTTTCACAAAAATATGTGTCCGTACGTAGCTTCCAACGCTCTTTGATATGCAATTTGGTACACCGCCGAATCAAGAAACTACGACTATCCGACTATTGGTAGTTAGCCAAATATCGTTATATATAAAATGTTAATTAATCTTATTTATTTTTATACGCACTAATAAAACGGGTATTTATCGCATTAATTTACCTATTTTTCTCGATAATGATGTGTTCGGATCGCGTAAGTTTAAATATTTATTAATTTTTGTATTAGGATATTGCTTACCATCGTCACTGTTACTAAAAAACTTTCTGCCTTTGCTTCTTGAATAATGGAAATGTGCACACTGGAAAAATGCAATGAAATTACAGGGGGGCATTAGGGGGGCCTATGTCCAGCGCTGAACGAGCATAATATGCTGATGATGCTGTTATGTACGTATGGGTAATTCGGGAGCACATTTACGATTAGCTACCACTAGTACTTACACTACTGTATTTTACTTATATTTACTGTTTATTGCAGATTATCCCAAGTGTTTCAAATAGACAGTTACAAATATTGTATTGCGGCTTCTCTTGCGTGGAAATCTATGTGTAAAATAGTTTATAAATCTTCATCTTGAATCACTCTATTTATTGCTGAAAACTGCATTAAAATCCGTTGAGTGCTTTAAAAGATGTAAGCGAACAGTGAAGTCACTTCCGCTGTGGAAGCGACTTCATTTAGTACTACGTAATAAAGATTTTGTGACAGTTACAAATATTTGTACTTACCAGAATAAATAAAATTTGTAAGGTCCTATACTTTTGTATTTTCAATAATCAAATCACTGACATGGCGAAGATATTTGACAGTGTCGAAAGACCATCTCTGGGTACTTAATAACTACATAAGTAGGTACCTAGTACCTACTTTATTTCTAATAAATGATTACGTGTATTGTTCCTATTGCTTTTCTTTATAACATCGCGTCCAAAACATAAGTTTCAGTTATTAACGCCCACGTGAAACAAGCCTGCCTCTATCGTTAAAAGTGCCGTTATCGCGATATTCTAACGAGATTGCTTGTTTGTTTTGTTCCACTTAAAATAATGACCAATTTTCTTTTACTTCTTGTGTACTTTTAACTATTTTCTGAAGTAGTGACCAATTCAATTTTTTTCAATTTTTAAATATCTTTATTTCTAAACATAACAAAATACAATAGTAATACAAATCCAGTGTACATTTTCCTAGATCATATTACAATTGTTTATAAGCGATGCTGTTTTTCAAATTTTTATACCTAAATTACATACTTTTGGTTATTGAACCATTTATAAAAACATTTTATCTTCATAGGACTACATGCAAGTGACCAATTGGGAACTCGCTTATGGAATCTCCACATCGAATTTGGCGATATGGGCCGGCGGGTTGCTGCGAGATTTCAGTGTATGTGGATAAATAAATCATAGGCCTGTCGACTCTGGTGTGTAAATTCAATAATTTGGCGTGTGTTAAAAACTATAAACAGACTACAAATTCCTAAATAATGAAAATATGTTTAAAACTTACTTTATGAAGAAGTTGGAGTCGAATGAGTCTTCCTGTTTATAGAAGCTATGCGACATGTGAATTATGTATTAAAAATATGAATATAATTATAACTAACCAGAACCTATTGGGCCATATTAGGTAATATGCTCAATATACTCATTACTCATAAGAAAACACGGTTTGGAACCAAAACTGACTGTACATAGATATCTAATTAGCGAAGCTTCGTGCTTGCCTCAATCATAGGTCGTGCCTACTCATTTGCCAAGGTTGCTTAAATCAAAACCCATCCGCAAACCTTTTAAAAACTTTAGTGGTTAGTGCAGATATTGTTGGAAACGTAGGCTTAGAATGATGGTAGACACAAACGAGGTATTCCCACAAAAATTCGACACATTGGTCTTAATTTCCTAAGTAAGACCAATGTGTCGTAGTAAAATAAGTACGTGCACATGTTGCGTCACAGCACTGATGTTATTTTGCTTGTAAACTCATAGATATTGTTAGAAACATGCTTAGAATGATGGTAAATACAACTTAGAATTTATGACAGACACTAACGAGGTGTTGCCGCAAAATTTGACAAAAACAATCTCAATTTCCTATTCGTATATACATGCACTTGTGTGCGTCAAAGTACCTGATGTTATTTGATTGTGAACCTTTGAGCATTCAAGATTTGGTTGAATGCTCAAAGTTGTGAAATAGTAGATTAATTTTTGGTTACAAAAAAATAAAAAAAGTTAATAACACTATCCCTCGGCTGTGACAGCAGCGTATGTTTCCTCTATGGTTAGAAATATCGCAATGCTATCATGTTTATTACTTAACGACTATATGAACTTTACCTCTGTGTCGTAAAATGTCATATCTTCAATTATCGTTATTATCTATGGTTACATCATGGTACCAAGTACCAACGGAAGCTGCAGTACTAAAGCCAAGAGTTACTGGCGCTATAAACGTCTATCACACCTCGTACTGTGCCGGCGTAAGCCGTTATTGCTAAAATTTGTTGTAGGGCATTTGTTCTGCATGAACTTAAATAAATAAACAAATCGTTTATTGTGGAACAAAAACAAATGAAAACGATGTCATCTGCAGAAGTTTAAATACTGTGTCGCAGAACTCGCAGATGACAACGCTCTCCTCGGAGATTAACGTGGATAGAGTTCCAAAAAAAATTGACAAGCTTAGTTTTTTACCTACCGAAAAGAAAGATGAGGTACATAGGTATTATTACAGTAGGTATTATTTAGGAAAAGATAAATAAAAGTATACAAATAGTTTAGGTTTTTAGAATCTAACACAGATATACTCGTACATCTAATACTTCGTTCGGTAAGACATACATCATCTAAACCTACTAATATTATAAAGAGGACTCTTTTGATTTTTTGTAAAAATAGTCTAAAAGTAAGGTAAAGGTTCAGGAGACTAGCATGATTATTAAATCGATTATCAAGTCAAGGGAAGAGTTAAAATCACTTCAAGATGCTGTCAAGTCAAGTAACGCTTCTCGTCGACGCCGATTTAACATCGTGACTCCAAATTGTTGTTTTTTAATAATAATAGTCTTCTTTAATAATTTAGTCATGAAGATGTTTAAGTCGATGATTGGTGTTGGGCAGGTACCATCGCGCGATTCAAAGAAGAATCGTGATCAAGTCATAAACCATCTGCACTAAAACTAACCAACATAATAAATATTTCTATGCTTCCGTCCAGGCTCCAACAAAATAATAAAACAGTCTGCCGCATTTAACAAATTTGAGATTACGTTTATGGCAGGTGTCCACAGTATCCCCCGAACCCGATTGCCCAGTCCTGGATGGACTGGACTACGGACTGTACCCATCACAATAACCTGGTTTTTAATTATTTTGCAATAATCTTTACACCTGGTGGATATCATCTTCGGGTGTGTCATATTGTTCACCCGAATAGGATACCCGCTTTTTGTAGCCACCGCGCACCGTTTGCAGTTTTTAACAGTTTTGAGGCTATGTTTATGGCAGGCATCCGCAGTCTCCCCCATAGATCGATTACTTACCCAGTCCATCCACCCATTACTATAGCCTGGATTAATTCCTTTGGTTGGCCGCCTCCCCAGACGAGCGCCATAGCGCCCTATCCTCGGCTTGCCGCATCCAGAATCTGCTTGCTGTCTTTCGCAGAACATAATCCCACATGATCCCAATGCAGTAGGAATAATAAATAATAAAAGTTAGTAAAGTAACTTTACTACAGATTATTGAACCATAACGGAATTTGTCAACCAACCGCCTGAAGTCATCGACCACCAAAAGCTCAACTCTTGGAATCAATCATATTTGGTTTTGAATATTTTTTTGTTTGAATAATTTATTTACATAAAACCGTAAAACTTCCGTCTACACTAAACACTTTTTTTTATCTCGAAGATTAATCAGTTTGCAGAAAAAAAAATTGAATGAACCTTGTTAGATTAAACGTGAGTTCAGATCACGGAATTTGAAGTCTCGGATACCTACTACAAAAAAAAACAGTGAGGTTTTACCTCCTCTGTGCTATAGGTAAAGATAATGATACATTTTTTTTTGGCCATAAACAGGTATATACAGATTTGACAAGGAATAATAATAAATAGTTTTAAGTAGGTACTTTAAACGATTTAAAATATTGAATATTACTTACTACTACTTACTATTTACTTATTTAAGTAGTATATTATTTAGTTTCATATTTGTAACATTTATTTAGTATTTATTTTTAAGTATACACGTTATGATCATATTAGATTATCTTTGGTACACCCGCTGCCGTTCTTCATATAATTCTTTCCATCCAAAGATTGCTTGTACTTGTCGCATGTAAGGTCTTTTGTAATGATCTGTATCTGGTGTACAATAAACATTTTTGTATTATATTGTATTGTACTTTTACATACATAGATACAAATACAGCAGAGGGTAGGTATGCATTTAGTATTAAAATTAGTAAGCGAGCGTAGGTTTGAACAGGCATGCAGGCGTATGTATGTAGGTATTATTGTAATTGCCAAGACAGGATCGATGGCCGAATTTTTGTAGGGCGTCGTCGCTTCTGCGTTTTTAAAAAACCCTGTTTCATAATATTATCTTAGGTTCATCATACATTTAGCTAAGTGTAGATAAAATAACATACCTGTTTTTTTTGTTTTTTTTTTTTGTTTCGACTACCGATGTGGCGCGGTGGGCGAAGGTCCACCTGCGACGCAGGAGGTTGCGGTTCGCGGGTTCGATTCCCGCCTCGGAACAATTGTGTGTACGATCTGCAGATATTTGTTCCGGGTGTTCTGGTCGTTTTCTATGTATAATCAAAAATATCTATCTATGTAATGTATTGTATTATGTATATCAGTCATCTAGTACCCATAACACAAGCTCTGCTTAGCTTGGGGCTAGATGATGCTGTGTGAATTGTCCAGCATTTATTTATTTTATGAATTAGGAAAACTAAGCGCTAGGTAAATACAAAACATAGTCTGTAACTTACTGCTAATTATATAGGTTGAGTAACTTACATATGTACATGTAGATAGATAGATAGATAAAGCATTTATTCGACACTGCAGCACATGATATAAGGTAACAATAGTAAAAGTAATAGTCTAAAAAAATTAAAAAGTTGAGAGCTCTGCTTACCATGGGGCTAGATAATGCTGTGTGAATTGTCCAGCATTATTTATTTATTTATATTAAAATTGTGTGCGTGCTGCAGCCTGTCAAAAAGGCAATAGCTCAGCGAAAAGCTTTGCTCTAAGAGCAAAACACTGATTTTCAGTATTACCCTTTGAGGCAACCAGAAGAACGAAACACTGACATGTTAGTTTTATTATCCTTGTTGTTGTTCCTAAAATGAGCCAAATTTACTTAGTCATATTATAAATTAGCAATTTGCCTCTCTATAAGTATGTAATATAGTTTCTGTTTGTAAAATTATTTTATAATGAATTATATGGTGCATAAATAAAGAAGTGCTGTGTGGTTTCGGCCTAGATAGAATAGCACCAACCCAACTCTTCCCGTGGGTGTCGTAGGAGGCGACTAAGGGACATACACCGGGGGGCGGGCAGCAGCGTCCCTTGCAGCACACTCCCTATACTGCGATCCCCAACCCGCATGCCCAGCGTGGGGATTATGGGCATCAACCACCCCATGGATCGATACGCCAACAGTGGCGCTCATTGGGGGAGGCCTATGTCCAGCAGTGGACTAATATAGGCTGATGATGAAATAAAATACCTATCTATCTGTGTGAATTGTCCAGCATTATTTATTTATTAATCTATAATTTCGGCAACAAAAAGACAAAAAAAGCCGATAAAAAAACAGGTGGCACTTTTATATACATAGCTTGTGATAAGGGTATTAGTAGAGCTTTGTAAATAAGGGAAGATTTTAGACGATGAAAAATAAACATTTAGTTTAGAAGGTATAATCGGGTTGTTGTACATTTGCCACAACGTAAATTCGTCACATTTTTGTAAACTCCATACATTGAAAGTAAATTCGTCACATGCATAAAAAATATGTGTTAATTCGTCATAGGTAAGTAAAGTTCATCATAAAGTAGGGTTAGCAAGTAAAGTGAATGGTGTTTAGCGCTCGCAATGAATCAAAGGTTTTACCTATTTAGTTGCCCTGTGATAATAAAATGTGTGATAGTAAATGATAGTAAATTAGGTAACGTGAACGATCAATCCATTGTAATAAGTTTAAAGCTCGTTACTTTTTGTAAAGTTCATATAGTTGTAGGCAAATCAGCCACTGTGATTTTTACATAAATGTAAGGTTAAATTTTAAAAATGTGATTATTACTGTGATTCAATTATTTTTTATATTTGTAATGTTAGGGCAAATCAACCGATTGCGAACTAAAATAATGTGATTATGACTGTGATTTTTTCATTTTTCTTTTATATTTGTAATTGTTATGAGCAAATCAGCTATTTGTGAACTGTGATTTTTTTGTAAAAGTAAGGTCCTTGAAATCATTAAATTATTACGTTTTTAATTCGAATTTTATTTAAATATAAGTTTAAATGCAAAAATGTGATTATTACTGTGATTTAATTATATATTTATTTTTTATATAGTTGGAATGTTATGGGCAAATCAGCCACAAAATCGTGATATTAACGAAAATGTAAGGTTTTAAAAAATTAGATAATTACCTTGTATTGTTTTATTTTCAAATTTTCTTATATATTTGCGTTGTTATTGGCAAATCAGCCACTTCTCAACTGTTATGTATAATGAAAGGTAACATTTTCAAAATCCTGATCATTAAAAATTAATATCGTATTATATGGAATTTTATTTAACCCTATCTATGAGTGTGAAAACATTTGTTTTGTTCTATTCTACTTATTGTTTGATTTTTCTGCTGTCTCTACGGAAAAATCTATGTGACGAACTTACAACAACCAAAAATAATAAAACAGAAGTGTGGCGAACTTACACATACTTTTTTTCGTGACGAATTTACTTTGTGGCAAATGTACAACAACCCGTATAATCTTGGATCGCCAGGCTTTGGTACTAAGACTGATAGAGAGGTCCAACGTTCCATTATTATAAAAAGCGATACTGAGGGGAAATCCCAATGACTGCATTCAGGTACAGTTATAAAAATATCGAGGCCCGCGTAATGCATGTTCGCTACGAATGGCGCAACGAGTATGACACATTACCTACGTCTTGTCATAAAATCCGCCTCAATGCTCGATAAAAATAAATAAAATAAATAAAATGATTTTATTTCAGATAACTTAAATGATCCATAATTTGTTTGTAAAATTAAACATTAAGAACTTATTACTAGGGTTAGTTATACCTAATACTAGAAATTAAAACTAAAATTAAATTAAATCTCTCTCCCCACGAAACATTTCCACAGGGGAGAGGTGATTCTACCTGCTATAGTGTTTAGGATGGTGTTGGGGCTGTCGCGCACCCTGCGCATCAGGGATGCGGTCTTTTTACGGAGGATGGCAGCAAATGAGACTTTTTTCCCCGTAATGACTGCACAAACGCTCGCTGTGTTATATTACGCCCCGTAACGTACTAGGTCCCGGTGTAAAAAATTAGGAGTGCCAAAGAGTACGAGTAGTTTCGTTAGTAGTACAAGTAATGTATAACTACCTATTTTTTGAAAATTTTATTAGGCATCCGTAGAATACGAACGCCCCCTAAAAATGGTTATGGATGGCGTAGGTCCCTAATTTACTGTTTCGTTGGGTGGTTTCGTTGGAGTTCAAAGATCTAGAGACAAAATAAACAGGACTTTTCCATAAAAATTGTGATTAATTATTAAATTAATAAGTAATTAATGTTGAGGCTATTAATCTTTCGTCCTCTTTCCTCGTCACAAATTAAATTTATTTTCCAAAGAATGATGTATCATTTCAATCGTTGAAGAATGGATTGTAGTTTGTAAAATCATGTCTTCTACCGCTTAAAACAAGGTTCTAAGACATTGATAAACATTATTCATGTCCAGTTGAGAAATGTATTGTAGTATATTTCAAAGAATATGTCATGAATGACGTGAGAAGTTTCTTTCATCTATAAAAACATATGGGATGTAAGGGGGAGTCCAATGTCTCCCAAGCCAACCTAACCTGCACGTAGTACATCCTGCTAGATAACGAACTAGGCTCTGGTGAATATATCAATCCATCTTCATAATTTGATAACTCACTAATTTTAAAATTATGTGCTTGACACTGGCAGAAAAGTGTCCAACCAGTGTCTGGTTTGTGTAGTTGCGATCAAAAAATTGCGACAAAAAATCATCATCTCATTATCGTATCTAATAAATAATAAAGGTTTTGATCATACATACGCCGCCTTCCTAAAAACATATCTTTGATTTTAAATAAATCAAAACTAGTCGCGCTAGTCAGCCAGTCATCGAGCAAAAAGCATCTCGCTTTGATATACCTCGGAAAAAACGTTGTAACCTAGATAGACGGCGAATTTCAATTAGATTACAGTAACAAACCGTAAATGCGATATATTTGTCGGTATATCGGTAACGTAAAAAATCTAACAGCTCATACCAGCAAAAGATCAGTTTTGAATAATGGGAGGCAGAAGGTAAATTATATTAATAATATTAATGCGACAGTTTGAATGTTTAGATGTTCGGATGTTTGTTACCTCTTCACAACAAAACTGCTGAACGGATCGGGTTGAAATTTTTATCATAGACGTATAGTGTGTATCAAGAAAGACCCTCCGAATGAAAGATATTTCAGAATATCCTGAAATATGATACTAATTACTTCTATTACCTGTAATTCACAGTGATGTGATGAGACTACAAAAGGATTAGCAATGCCAAGGTAATATTTAACGACCTTAGTATCATCGAAGCAAAGCCCAGAAGCTCAAAATTATTTTTGTTTTTGATAGCTATCATTTAATTGATCTCTATTTCGTTTTTGTATTCAAATTTAAACCTTGTGATATTATGTGTTGTTGAAATTTGTATTTTACTTTTTAGTGATAACCTTGCTATTACCTTGTTGTTTTCTGTTATTGTTATCAGTTTTCGTTAAGTTTTCATTCATAAATGTTTTTGTTGACATAAAAATATATTGGATTCTAACTCGGAGTATAGAATTCTTAGTATAAGTATTCATAAACTCTACCTGTTCTTTTCAAGACTATGAGGCAGGTATCACAGTTATGTACATATAGCTAACAGTTGCATAGCCTAGATGCAACCGGAACGGCCTTTAACTAAGTGCCTACAAAGTAATCTTATTTATTTATTTAATGTAATCAGAACGACCTTAGGCCAATTATACTAATTACAGAGGTATAATATAAAAGTAAAGAACACATGTTATAAATACAGTTAAAATAAAATCAAATAATCAATAATGTCAATTATAAATTCAAATTATTGAAGAGTCAACATAAAATTAAGAATGAAATATAGGTAAGTCAAAAATAGGTCAAAATAAATTTTTAGAGATTAAAACAATGTCAAAAATAGCATTCACAAAAACTTAAACATATAAGCATTAGACTTCTCCACTCGTCCGCAAAAATGTCGGTATCCGGAAAGGCCACCAGGAGTCTGTTTAGGGCTTCGAGGGCCCTGGGTATGGGAGAGCGGGCGCGCGCGACCGTGCGACAAGGCTTACTAGGCTACTTCTAAACAGAGTAGAAAACAGTAGCCTTAAAACATGCTCGCTTCGGGATTCGCGAGCATTTCTTAAGATGAACCCAAGTCTCTGGAAGGATTCCTTAGCAACTATAGTGATATGATCATGGAAAGTAAGCCTTTGGTCGAATATGACCCCCAAGTCCTTGACAGTGGTTGAACGAGGAATTACGTCACCATGTAAAGTGTAGTCAAAGAGTATTGGGTGACATATTCGCCCAAAGGTCATTACTGAGCACTTCTTGATATTAAATTCCATTTTATTGGTAAGGCCCCATTGACAGACGGCGTCAATGTCCCTCTGTAGAGCTAAACAGTCCTCCAGAGACTCGATGCTAGAGTACAATTAAAGATCGTCCGCATAAAGAAGGCACTTCGCAAATTCTACGGAGGTAGGAAGGTCATTCACCATCAATAAGAACAGCAGAGGTCCCAGTACTGAACCCTGACTTATCCCAGACCGCTTGTGATAGGGCCTAGACTCGTAGATTCCGAGCCTAACATACTGTTGCCGATCGCGTAGATAGTCAGCTATAAGTTGAAGTAGACCAGGCGCGAAGCCTATGGCGCTTAGTTTCGCCAACAGTATGTCATTGTTGACCCTATCAAACGCTTTTTGGAAGTCAAAGTACAGCACATCTACTTGTCTCCTCCTATCAAGCTGTTTAGAGATATATTCAACAAGGGAGAGTAAGTTGGTATTTACTGACCTGCGACTTCTGAAACCATGCTGGTCAGTATTCAGAAATCTCTCCACTTGCGTGTATATCTGTTTATGCAGGACATTCTCAAATATTTTAGCGGCAGAGGACAACATTGCTATTGGCCTGTGTTCATCAACGGCAAGCCTGTTTGAGGTCTTAGGTATTGGAGTTACTCTGGATATTTTCCACTGGGGAGGGTACATACCAGTTTTCAAAGCCAGGTTGAAAATGTGACAGAGTAATGAAGTTGTTTGATAACCCTAATGTATTTTCTAAGGTATACATTGGTAGTAAATTGTAGGCAGGCCGGACAATACAATACAATACAATTAAGTAGATATTTTAGGTCCCAATTTACCAATAAACCAGGTAAGCTCTACATAAAAATAACATTTTACTATCGCGAAAAATATACATACCGCCGTCCCCAGCGAATAATACCGTTATTTCGATAACAATACAATACAAATACAATTTATTGCATATCAAGACAGTGAAAAAAAACAGTAAAGGATAAACAAGTCGCTTTGTTTGTTTGTTTCTTTCTCTGTCTTGATATGATGCACAATGGGTTATTATATTGCGTTATCGCTAAGAGTGATTTCTTCCATGCAACCTTTGTATGTACCGATCAACGAAGTTAAGCAACGATAGCTTTTTTTGATGCATAAAATCAGTATTTAAGGCTTTCTTGCGAAATAGTTTTTTGATAGTAGTAAACCCTCAGTGGGCTAGTCGACTTGCACTTGGCCGGTTTGCTTATATTATTGCTCTTTGGTTGTCTGCACAGAGAATTAATACTCCTTACACTTCCACAAATCCAACTAATTTGACAGCAATTTGACAGCCCCACGCAAAACACAAATCAAACCATGAATTTGTCGAAGTAACTAAAAATATTTATGGAGAATTGGAATGGAAATTAACCAGCGCATGTAGAAACAGCAATCAATATTACACAAATATAGTAATTGTTAAAGCTGCTTATGGCCATGGCAAGAGCATCTCGAGTTGCTTTGGATTTAAGTCTAGGTATGTAAGGGCTATTCATATTCATTTATTCATTGCATGCACAACACATTCAGAAACTCAGTATGATAGATTCGTGCAAAATTCATATATTATGGCAGTATTTATTGTATTTTATGCGTGCTACAAGAAAAATAAATTCATGAAAAGTAGTTTTCCGTAATTCGTAAAACATTTATGAATTCAGAATATATATCTTAAATTATTAAGCCGTGGCTGATATTCGTCTAAAGCTAAACGCGCACCTGTCCGCGCCGCAGGAGCCCTACTCGCCGCAGTCATCATAGTATTTCCTAAATCTTTTAAGAAATAGTATGCAACATCGCGCAACTATCCGCGCCGAACGCGCCGCATTTCAATAAAATCGCGAGCGGCGCCTGCGGCATCCTCTTAACTTAATTTCAGGCAACAGCTTCCAATCTCGAAACAAAGCTACAATCCCCATTCTCTCAATCCCTTAACCGATGCGATAGTAGTTAGCCATCCGAAGTTGCGACAAAACAAGCGCAGACCTTCCATAAGCAGAGCTTTTTTTTGGTAAATTTATAGTAAATCCAAGTCCATATCCTCTTGTTTCTAGCCCGCTCCATGTTGCCATATCCATGGCTGTTGGAAATAAAATCCGCCTTTGTTTTGTTCGCAGTTTCCTTAAGAAAAGTTCGACCAATTATCTCAAAAGCATGGGGTGCCACTAAGTCCTACGTCTGTACCACAAAACTTAGACCTGTTGTTGATAACAAGTTCATCACAAAACTTGAAATAGCAATGGATGACGGAACCCGATTGGCAGAGATAAAAATGCAGGACTTCGGAGATAAATTACTACCATCTGAACTAAAATATCTTGAGGGAGAAATACAAAAAGTTAAAAAGAGAATGACTGAGACGACATCTTACACTGATAACAGAAAATAGAAAATAAAACTGCGGTATTGATGATAAAATGTCGCTTTGTAGGCAATAATCAATCCGGCAATTTTTTTTTGTTATGTAATTTGAAACTTTGCGTTACAGTTATTATTTGGGCGTAGAGATCCAAAAGCCGACCATTGCCACAAAATACCCGATTTCAGATAATTTATGTTCGGTTTAAAGTTTTTCATTATTTTGCTTTCAGTGTTTTACTAATACTGTACTATTCTGTATGACGAAAATAAATATCTATGAAAAACCATACTATGTATAACCTATCAAAAAAACATTACAACGGGATATTTATTGATGATTTGATTTTTTCCCAATCTCGACACCACCGGTTTCATGATACTAAATCAATTACATCATACAACTACATCTGCTATCGCCGAATAAAACGGACTGCTGTGTGAAAGTACCCTGATAGGCCAAAATATGTTTTTGTATAGTATAGACACAGTATACGTATAGACAGTATGGAAACTAGGATCAAACGCTCGAAACGGCACACTCACACAAACATGCGCTTCGACGAGCCCTTTATAGGGTTTTCGGGGTCCTGTTAGTAGCGGTTGTCGCGTCTAGAAGAGCAGTCATGTGTGTGTGACTTTATTTCTTGAAAAATGACCCGATCATATTGCGTTGTATACGGCTGTCTGAACTCGCTTCATCAAAACCGGAGCCGTCATATTTTAAACTTCCTGCTGATTTTGACAGGTAAGAATAATTTATTATTTTATAATTGTTATCGAATAATGAGTCTGTGTGATCGATCATAATGAATTCGTGAACTTATTTGTAAACCCAGAATGGCGGCGGTTTTGAGGATGTTTTGAAAGTCGATAGTGCTTTCAAAATGTAAATATAAAATGGCGGCTGCAATAAATTATGAAATTTTGCGTCATGGGTATCGTTTTTATGGTTTTCGAGGGTGCTGAAACCGACACTGATGTCAAAATGTGAATCCAAGATGGCGGCTGCTATAAATTATCAACCTTTCCGTCATGGGTGTCATTTTCATGGTTTTCGAGGGTGCTGAAACCGATACTGCTGTCAAAATGTGAATCCAAGATGGCGGCTGCTAAAAATTATCAACTTTTACGTCATGGGTGTAGTTTTTATGGTTTTCGAGACAAAGAAAATTAAACTAATTAGAACTTATATTTACAATTGAAACAATTGACCTAACTGCAGACTGTTGTAAACAATCTACAGGTAGCACAATTGATCCATATCAATACCAGTCGGAAGCGTCCCCAAGACGCGCTGGCTGCATTGCCACGATGTATGACAAATGGCAATGCTGATGCGCTGCGCAACATACCAGCTCTCGGGTCACGCGTCGTCGCTTTGACCAGACGAAGATATTATTATATTATACTACACCACATTTGTAAGCTAGTTATTTCAATTCAATTGATTGATCACTACAGAAAAAAAACCGTCTTAATAAAAAAATATATATCAAAAACAAGAAAAGTTACTACCCTAGTGCTATAATGGAGTGTAGGTAATTATTTCATCAACTAGGCTTAGTTTCTATACTGGTCCATATGTATACTGTGGTATAGAGATATGTTCTTAAAACCGTAGATATCAAAACACATTTTCGCAATTCAGAGCTTCGGTTGTTCTTGATCGGCTTCTGCATAACTACGACCATTTTTTTAAAATAAATATATGTTTTGCGAACTGTGTGTCTATTTTATCAGAATCTTGTATCAATTTAAGCTGGATAAACTATTTATAAAGTCATTTTTATTTTAGGATAATGCAATAAAGGCGAAATTGATTTTGAGATTTTCCGAAAACAGAAAAGAAAAGAAACATAATGCAGCAAAGTCACTTTGTCTAGGTGTAGACCGAATAATTTTTTGTGTCGCTTTTTGCGGTAATCCAATTCGCACTTGGCTGATTTGCGGCTTCAGTTTTTCACAAATTTCTAATTTTTGGCTATTTTTGAGTCTAAGGCACTATGCAATTACGACGTTTTGTATACATAGGCTATATGCAATCTAGTCCTTACGAACCTGGCCCGTTTTTCTAAGTAGTAGGCACTTATCTCGAAACTGCTAAACTGGATTACTAGGACTACCTACCTTACTTTGACCACAATGAATGCGGTAAGTAGGTTTGTTTTAGGGCGCGTACCCACCAGTGCACCAGTATCGTGACCGTAAATCATCGTTGCACGACTCTCGTTTCTAGCTGTTCCCTCTAGTGGTCTTTGATCTATCATCACAATACAAAATGTGTCGAGGGCTGTGATCGTGGACGACAGTTAAGCCGTTGTCCCACCGGACGGCACAGAGCGGCTATGCACGTGTATCCAGCTTCGCTTTGCAAGAAAATGTATGTGATAACGTCCACTTACTAGCTGATCTTCATGGCAAAGATCCTTGCGCTTAATGGAAGTTAAATAAATAGGTTAGGCAGGTAACATATTTGGGTTCTTGTCTGTCGGTTTCACCAGTGTGTTCTACTGACTTCCACCACGAGGATTTTCATATGAATTGGGCGAAAATAGATAGGAGATAGAAATAACACTAAGCCCGTTCCGTCCGACATAGTTTACATTTTAAAAAGCCCAATTCATCTATTATCTATGTTCCATATTTGGCAAATTGTAAGATTTTGGTTACTCCACTAATCACAGGGCTAATCCTTTCCGTTAGTAGGCGTGTAACCCCTCGCCGTTAGTAGGGTAAAAACCGTTCTATATAGTTTTGAACTAATATTTGGAACGTCTTTTAATTTCAGCTACCTGCCGAAGCCTCAGACCTGCATTAGGAATCATTTGGCAGTATGCAAAGGTAGAATGTGCGCCACCGATGACAAAGAGCATCCTCCAAGGGCCTGTGGGCACAAAATTAGAAGAAGCCGCCGCCAAAACAGCAGATGGCATTATTGCATCATTAGCAAAAGTAATACATGATATGGACGTAGCTGAGGCTAAGAAAAAGGCAGACAAGGCGGCTGCATTGAAAAAACAAATCGAAGACGCTAAACAACTGAAACTATTAGAGGCGAAGCAAAAAAAAGCCAAAGCGGAAAAGAAAGCTCAAGCGGCAGAAGCACAAAAAAAAGCAGAAGAAAAGCCAAAACCAGAAGAAAAACCTAAAAAGTCTAAGTAGGCGGTTTAGAGTTTAGAGAAGGCACCATAAAAAAAGAAAGAGTAATTCGTGTTCGTTGTGGCGTTTTCAAAAAGTTTTGTGACGATGAACTACAGTGTTTTAAATTACAAGTCTTAGATAAATATCTAAAACCACGTACCAACTATTATTTTATTAACTTATGGGTCAACTAGGTTTTATCCGCGGCTTCGGCCACCTTGGATTAAAAGTATAATGTCCTATTTTAATTTTAAGATAGCACATAACATATTTCCGTAGAAGGTAGATAGGAACACGTAATATGTAAAGTACCTACCATAGTTTTTTCATGTGGTCTAATTATCAGAACCTCTCTACCGTGGGAGGTGGTAGGTATACCGACAATAAACTGCACCTACTACCGCAATAAACAATATTTTGCATGGGTGGTAAAACGATTAGTTTAGTAGACAGGCCCTGTCTACTAAACTAATCGTTTCACTATGATACCAAAACTTGTCATCCTGTGACGATAATACTCGTCACAGGATGACAAGTTTTGGTATCATCTAGGTAGATGAAACAATAGATCTAACTTATAGAGTCGAAAGTGGCTTGAAACTACTATATTGATCTCTGCGTACAAATAGTAGCAAATTTTACTGGTTAAATTTTATTGTCTGCAGTTTCATTAATCTAAGGATTCCAATAATTGTATGCAACGATACCTTGTCGAATGTAAAATCGTCAGAATTGGGCCTGGCCTGTCAAAAGAACAAGAGATAAACAGTTATAAAAATAGGCATTGTGAATTAGGTGCCGACCGTCAGATATTATTACAATACTAGCCTTTTTCTTGAATCACTCTATCTATTAAAAAAGACTGCATCAAAATCCGTTGCACAGTTTTTAACCCTACACTGCATTCAGTGCCATATGAGTGACAACCAATAAAACTGTATTTCTTTATAGTTTGAACCAAGCAGCGACCTCTATGATTATGTAAAGAAGGAGTCAACAGCCATGGCAACGAATTAGTGCATTAATTGGAGTTAGATGTCAGCACCATCTTGCTCAGTTAGTAATTCAATCGAAAATTCCGGTCATTTGCTGCGCGCCGTTCGTATGAAAATTGAAAATATTGTAAATAATTGTTATTGACGGAGTTCAACAGTGGAAAAAATATTTTTATGTCGGGAAATCTGTGTACTAAGCAAATGTAAGTATATTTTTTTGATACTAAAACTTCTCAATTAATGGATGAATAGAATGTTGTTTTTATTTTAGATAATGCCGAGGAAAAGTTTATCCCGCGCTCAAATCCATGATTATTTGACTATACCATCAGGCAGTGAAGACGAACAAGACTCCTCAGGTGCTGAAAGTGATGATGACATTGCCGCAATTCGGACTACCGTCAACCAACTTTGTGACGGGCTTAGCGATGCGGATGATGATGAGCTATGTGTTTCACCGAACAGGTATGAATCTGCTGCATCTTTATTAGGGTCCTATGATGACGTGGCTGCAAATGCTGGCACCTCACAAGCACGTCAGTCAACGGATCCATCTGCTGCCTCTACTGCACCTAGGGAAGCTGTTCCTAGAAGCGAAATATTATATGGAAAAAAACAGCTTTCCAACCAAACAACCATGAGTTTTGTGGGCAAACCGATCTAGAGCCACCGATTACTGAACTTGAAACTTCATTGCAATATTTCTTATATTTCTTTGATGACGATATTCTAAGCCATATTGTAGAAGAAATGCAAAAGTTTAGTGTACAAAAAAACCCATCAAAGCCTTTTTCCATTAGCATTACAGAGCTGAAAAAGTTTTTGGGCATTTGTCTGCTCATGGGTATTGCTCCATTGCCCCATACTCGAATGTACTGGGAATCTGAATTAGGTTTGCCATTGATAAGGAATACCATGTCAGTAAACCAATTTGAAAAAATTCGCCAATATTTACACTTCAACGATAATACCACTCAGCCACCAGCAGGCACTGCAGGACACGATCGTCTTCATAAAATCAGGCCTGTATTAGAAACACTAAAAAAGAAATGTCAAGCTATACCTAAACGAGAAGCATTGTCAGTTGATGAGCAGATGTGCGCAACCAAGGCTTCCAACATTCTGCGCCAATACCTACCAAACAAGCCTCATAAATGGGGGTATAAACTGATGGTACTGTGTGATGATCGAGGATTTGCGTACGACTTTGAAATATACTCTGGGATGAAGAATAACCCAGAACTGAGGCTTCCTAATGAGCCTGATTTAGGTGCAAGTGCCAACATTGTTGTCCGGCTTGCAAGATATATTCCCAGGGATAAAAATTACAAGTTATTCTTTGACAACTATTATACATGCCCTGAATTGATTTCACATCTTGCCAAAGAAGGTGTATATTCTATGGGGACCGTGAATAAAGGACGACTGGGCAAATCTGTACAAATACCATCACTGAAAGACCTGAAAAGTAAAAAAGAGGAAAGAGGATATTCGGAGGAATGGGTGGCTAATGTAGATGGCACAGACATCGTCACAGTTATGTGGTATGACAATAAACCAGTGGTGTTGTCTTCATCTTTTGTTGGAAAAGAGCCTACTCAAAAAGTAAGGAGGTTTTGTAAAAAACAAAAGAAATATTTAGATGTCGACTGCCCTCAAATTGTACGCAATTACAATCAGCACATGGGTGGAGTCGACCTGCTCGACTCATTCCTGGGAAAATACAAGATAAAAATGAGGACAAAGAAGTGGTACTTGAGGCTATTTTACCATTTCCTCGACATAGCCACCATAAATAGTTGGTTGCTGTACAGAAGAGTTGGGGAGATGCAACAAAGAGCAACGCCACTGAAGTTGAAAGACTTCAAGTTTGAAGTGGCAAAGAGCCTCTGCATGTGTGGTTCATCAATGAATAAGAAAAAAGGCCGGCCGTCTTCTGCAAGTGATGACCAGATAGAGATGAAAAGAATGAGAGCCAATGTAGCTATTCTTCCTCCTCGTGACGTAAGGCGTGATGGATGTGAGCACTTTCCTATGTGGGGACAGAAGCGCCAGCGTTGCAAGTATCCAGGCTGCAAAGGAATGTCGTTTGTTGTGTGCGAAAAATGCAGGGTCGAACTTTGTTTGAACAAGGACAAAAACTGCTTCCGCGTGTTTCACCTCTAGTTATGTAGCAAATATAGGTAGGCCATTGCATGTTGTGCCACATAAGGGACTGAATAAAAAAACCATTTTTCTCCATTACTATTTGTTTTTTATTATTTTAACTATGTTTCCCGGGTTCTAGACCATAAATATGATAACGTAAGATTTTTATTACTAAAGAAAAAAAAGTCATGCAGTGTAGGGTTAAGATCTAAGCATACATAAGCGACTTTGTTTTACACCATCTAGGTAGTGATAATGATACTAGCACAGGCTGAGTTGTAGTTAAAGACGTGTACCTGTAGAGTTTGCTGTGATTCGCTCTGCAATTATCAGCGGTGGTAGGTACCTACCACAGCGCGGTGGCTTCGGTGGCAACCATGAGTGGCGACTGAGACAGGACGGAAAAACTCGCGACGCTGCGCGCTGGCTGCCGGGCGCTGTTGTGTTATTAGATTTAGTAGGCCTTGTGAATTTTATTATGTAGGACTACCTTTAGATATTGATACAGTATTTATCCTGAAAATTATTTCATAAATTAGAATTAGCTAAGTAACTGGGTCAGTAACTGAATCAAGCTCGTTGCTTGATTTTATGTAAGAAATGGAATCAAGCTTCGTAAGTTAAATGCCCAAGTTTCGCTTTAGATCAGATGTTAGTCTCAACTCTATTACAATAGGGATTATGACAGTAACAAAAAAAACACCAAAACTATGTTTTTACAGAATTAAAACTGAGCCATAGATTACAAAATTCGTATTATATTTTTGGTTCTGAACGAGATTTATTATTTTGATAAAATAAAACTAAAAAATACAGCAATCGGCCATGACACTTTAAACACCAATCAGAGAATACTGAGCCGTGACGTCATTTTGTCACAATATGTAATGTAATGTCACAGAATAACCACAGGAATAACTATGGAAAAGCTCTGACTTTCTTTAATCAATATTTTTTTTCTTGACAATATTATAAATGCTAGTTCTAATTGTTTCTTTTATTTAATTATAATTATCTTTGTTAATAAAGAGATTCTATGGAATTTAAATACTATGTTCATTCTGTAAATGTTCGTGAATCGGTGACGTCATAGACAGACAGATTCCAGGAGTATTGTTGGTTTTAGAGCGAAATTAAAATTTCATTTGTAAAAGCTTAATATTTCCTTCAGAATATATTGTTTAGCAGAAATATTATTTCTTTTGTATTCAGTAGATGTCTAAATGGAGTAGATTTTCAAAATCAGTCATCGTGCCTATTTGTGGAGAATTCTCCCCTTCTGTACAAGGTTAAAGAATGGGATCAAAGGTGACTGTGAGAGTCCCGCGTAGATCGTATGTTTTGATTTTAAATCCCTTTCTTTATTTAGGGACCTACTTATATATAAACATGTTCTATTCCTAGACATTCATTAAAACTCATTGCAATACAAAATGTGCTTACAACCTCTTTGGCAACAATTTTCAACCCGTGGAAGAAAAACTGAAGAAAGAACTTGACTGTAGCCGTCAAAGTTATTTAAAATTTAGATGTATTTTTTGTAGTGTCCTAAAGCTGCTCCTGTTTTTTGTGCGACCATGGCATCAAGAACAAATCCCCTGAAAACACTGAGTCTAATTCGTTAGTATGCCTTCCTAACATCTTTTGTAGTTTAAACAAAACATGGACCATCATCAGACCCAATCATGTTTTTTTTTTCAGGTAATCTGGTCTACGCTTACGAATTGGCTGAACCGACAGTACACAAGCAAAGGGGCAAATTAATACAATTGTTAAGAGGTGAGGAATAATATAATTAAAAACACCTTGGTAGGTATAAAATTATTCTACACATCAATAATATAAATGGCCTCAACAACCACAAAGAATGGTTTTTATGTAGGGTGAGTTTGGTGGCACTCTATTAGCTGCGGTAGCCAAAAACGACCTAAGAGGTGAGTGAAGCGACAGAAATCAAAAATTCCTAACAGATTGTTTCTATGTCCATGTTTCTTTTAAAAATTTGATCTATTAAGTGTACACTGACAAGTACAAACTTAGGGAAATAAAAGACATATTTTAAATAAACATAATTTTATCGAAAACTTCGTAGCACTAATTCGTAGGCGGCGCAGAGCGGCGGCGTTGAAGTCTTTTGTTACTAACTTTTTTACTCCAAACTAATTTCCTTCTCCAAAACTCGAAGACCTAACGAGCTGTGGTTTTTACTATGAAAAAGAAAAGATCTTTTTCTTTTTTCACATGTACAAAATGTTCCCTTACTCCTTCCCCTTCCTAGTAGGTACATAAATATTAAACTATATCGTAGACCTTCGAAGCGGCAGACCACGCGGTTCATCAGCGGTTTTCACTATATCTTGTAGGAGACTCAACAAATTATCAATTTATCAGATTTAGGCGCCACCTGCGGCAGTACCTAGATGTGTCATCTTGCGGAAATCGGGTGTCGCGTGGTGGGGACTTATGTTTTGTGTAATTAAATGTTCATAGAAGACACTTATAGACGAATGACTGCATAAAACTACAATTAAAAAATACAGAAAATACAATTTCCAGATATTCCAATAGAAATAGTTTGAAAAGAGTTCCCTAAAAGTTAGAAACATTTAAGGAACTCTGTAACCCTGTGTTCGGAGGACACGCGACATAGTTATTTATTATAACTAGGTACTGCACGTTATATCTTTCTCACACAAGTTTTTTTATTTCCCATGTATTACGTTGCAAATAATGAAAATTTAAAATCTTGTTTTACCACCGACAGAAAAAGCAGAAAGAGCTTCGAATTCGGAGATTGCTCGAAAAATGCGCGTGGCTAAGGGCTTTTACACACTTGAGATGGCGCTGCCTAGTGGTGGTGAAATAGGGGTAAGTGCTGACTGTGCTAAATTCGAGTAAACTTTATAAATTAATTTCGGAAGTGTTGCCACTGCCAAAAAATTGTCATTAGTCCCAATTAGTCTGTACCGTGCTTATTCAGTAATCTGTAAATATAGTGAAGCGATGGTTTTGCCACTAATTCCAGAGATTATAGGTCGCGTCACGTAAAAAGAACGCAAGAAAGTGGAAGGGGTATGTTCGCGCATGGGTACACTCGCGCACTATAGTATTATGCCAATTTGAATATTTCGCTCCCGGCTTGGTACCTATTGGTTATTAAAAAATAATATTAGATAAAAGTAAAAACATGTTCGATTCAGTTAAAATGTTTAATCTACTTAATTAGAAAAAAATAATGTAATGTAGCAAATACATTCATTAAGTCGTCTTAGATGACGTGATAACCAGATGAGGACGTGTTTTAAATTATCTAGGTACTGCATTATTATCTGCCTATCTCTTCATAAAACAATATACCTATACGTCATAAATCCTTTGTTCACTTTTCTTATTTATTTATTTTATTATCACTTATTATTTATTTATTTTATTTCGTAAACTTTTGTCCGCGATGATATTTTGACAAGAAAAGTGACATGTACGTACACAGCGCGGAAAGCAAATGTCAACTGACGAACCAATGGTGCACTGGCAGGCATGCATGCAGCGCTTGACCCGCCCGCCCCTCCGCATACCTACAACCAAATAGACCTAAAAATCAACTACTGCACAGCTTGACCGCCAGCGTTCTTTTTACATGACGCGAACTATAGGTACCTACCTACCTACCTATTTCATAGGTATTCTAGGTATTCCTCCTAAATCTAAATGTAGGTATTCAAGCTTAGGTTTCATATACCCACTTTACATTACATACCTTAGAACGAATTAGGTACCTACCTAGTCAACATAGGATTACAGATCTATTTATTTGTTGCAGCAAATACAGAATGATATTAAATTGATAATTGAATTTATCAAAAAAAAATGCTTCATGCAACTCACAGTACGGCAAGCATGGTTGTTATTCCTTGTTTCTCTTGAGGTGGGGCTGTGGTTCTTTCTGGGGGAGACTTTTGGAAAATTCCACATTGTTGGCTACAATGTTCATTAAAATATTCACCTGAGTTACCTATCTAAAAAATTAATTATCCACTGAAACTGCGCCTACATCGCAACAAGTTTCGTTTAGATTTATTTATTTTTTTATACCTAAGTTAGAACTTTACGTCATTATGATAAGGTTCTATTTAATTTAGCATTGCCATTTGTCTTTTTTGAAATTGTGATGACAGGTTGTTTTGTTTTTTTTTGTTGACTTCTTTCTACCCAGTAATATTTCATGAATAAAGATAACGATGATGTTAATGCTGTTTTTTAACTGTTTGTTAGGTTTCTAATGAATACATTTCCATTTTTTCTCCTTGAGTTGGATTGATGGATATAGGTACCTACCTACAATATCTTTGTTTAGTTTAGTTTAGTTTATTTATTTCCACCGTAGGTACACAATGTTACACTTGATGTCGTTAAATACTATTTTAAAAGATAAATTACATTTTTATTATAACACATACTAACTTATGACAAAGGAAACACCATAAGGCATTGTGCAAAAAAAAGCAGACAGACATGCCTTCTTAAAAATTTAAAATAAATTCATTTTTAATAATTTTTCACAATAAAACAGATAATAAATAATGGTATAAGTTAAATTGAATAATAAATAAGATAAAATGTCGAAGTAATCTGCTGTATAAGGGCATTGTCAAACTATACTAAAAATATTGTACAAAATTAAATAATATACAAGTAAAATACAATGAAATAATGTAAGGAAGAAGAATTTTCATTTAAATCATGATTTAAATTAATGCTGCTGTATAGGGGCATTGTCAATGAACTAAACATAAATACAATTATACAATGAAATAGGTACACACTACACAGTCAATTAAAAAATAATATATATTTGGAAATGGGAGTAATAATAATGTCTTTATGTATAAATTGCATGTCAAATTATAAAGAATCTATCAAATGATGTATAATAAAATAACAATAAACATACCGGCAATTACATCAGCTGTTTATCCTCCAACCAAAGCTTCACAAAGACTGTAATAGCTCTTTTTCATTAGAATATCTTTCATTTTTTTTCTAAATACTATTAGGTTTAAGTCTTTAAAGCTATCTTTAATTTTGTTAAACATTTTTTTTTTTTGTATCTGATCTCCATGCTTAAATCCTGAATATACGCTATTATTAGTCAAATTTTACATTTCACGTTACGTTTCACCAGTCTGTACGTACTTTTACACCCTGAAATAGACATAAGCTGTACGCGTTTGGGCAGCGAAGCGCCCCGCCGCGCCGCCGCCGCCGCCGCGGCGCGCGCGGCTAGGTCCCGAAAGGCGCCCGGGCGGCGCGCCGGCCGCCCTTGGGTTGGATCTCGCGCTTTCGGACATGTATAGTAGGTAGTTGCATTTCAAAGTCGCGCGCTTGTGCAGCGCCGCGCCGCCGCCGCGTTCAGTAAACGTTAACAGCGCGCTGCCCAGCGGCGCGGGCGTGACTATAAAACCAGCCTTCATAAAATGGGCAATAATACTTTTTGAGATTGGTCAATATAGATTTTTTCCTCGCTGATTTTACCCTATTTTGTTACTATCAAGTCAAGTGATCTGTCAGTGTCAATGAATGACATTTCATGACAATGACAATATTCACAATCAATCAATCACAACAACGTCAACAACAGAAAATGGTTGAATGAAGGTGCAATGCGGTGTTTCCGCGGAAACGCAAAGCAAGAAAGAATACTGTAATCATGACTGATTTATACGCAATCTGAAAATGTTAAGTTTTTGTGTCTTTATTTGTAGTGCTTGTGTTGTGTGAATGATCTCAGGCCTTCTTTTTCTGCCTTATTTTAATTTATCGTTAGTTGTCTTGTCTGATGGCCGTAATGCTGCGGCGAGCTAATTTTTATTCAATATGCTTCGTATTTGGTCTCAGTGTACTCTTGATCATTGCTAGAAGTCGATATACAGATAACATAAATTTTCGTCCGTCTCCGTCCTCTGAAAGTCGCGGGAGTATCCGAAAATATTTGTTATCCGAGAGAGAAGAAAACCTCTTGCAGCCCGCACCCACGACAATCCTGGACGAGTGGACTCCTGATAGAGAAATGATTTTGAAGAAAACACGAGCAAAAATTAAAATTGAGCTGGAGGACTACAACGTAGCGAAGTTAGGTGTTAATAAATTAGAAGATTTAATCATGGAGACTGGAGGCAATCCTGTCAGAACTATTATTGTATCCACTTGGAGATCTGGCACTACTTTTTTAGGTGAGGTCTTGAATGCAATTCCAGGTAACTTTTACCATTACGAGCCTCTTTTGAGGTCTGGAGTTGTTCAAATTAGGGGGCCTCCTCAATCTGATGCCGCTTTAGAAACTATCAGGAAGATGCTAAAATGTGACTTCAGTGAAATGGAAGAGTACTTTGACTATGGAAAATCACATTTGCATGTATTCAGCCACAACACAAGGCTTTATGATAACTGTAAATACACAAAAGACAAAGAGCTGTGCTTTGATGCCGATTATACCTCAAAGTTCTGTGAGCTGTTCCCTTTTCAAAGTATGAAAATTGTACGGCTGAGGCTAGCTCTCATGCAGGATTTGGTGGAAGATACAAAGTAAGTACTTTATGACAGCATTATAGAATATAATAGAAAATATTTATATGCATTTTAAAATATAAAAAACAAAAATTATTTATTTATTGTTAAACAATGAGCAGCTATTAACAAATTATAAAAATATTAATAAATTATATTTATTATAACAGTTAAAACTTAAACTTGAGTAAGTTTAAGTTTTAACTGTTATAATAAATCTGCTCTGATTTTGGTTATCTAATACATTTACATCACAGCCTAAGCCTATCTATTGCTGAACATTGGCCTCCCCTGACAAGATTACAATATAATAAAGAGTGAAAATATTATGGGGGAAGAAATAACTAGTTTTTAGACAATAATTACTGGCTGGATAAAATAATAATACTTCTTTGATTTTAGGCTGCATCCTAAAATAATACTGCTTATCCGGGATCCCCGAGGAGTTATGCAATCCCGCTATCACCGCGACTTCTGCAGACCATCACCCGACTGCTGGATGCCGGAGATGCTGTGTGCTGACATGATCAGTGACTATGTAGCTGCAAAACAAATGCTGACTAAGTTCCCAAACAAACTCAAGTAAGATATATCTACCCATCACACTAACATTATAAAAGCCAGAGTTTGAATGGCTGGATGTATGTTTGTTACCTGTTCACACCAAAACTACTGAATGTATCTTCTAGACTGCTATTAGCATTAGCATTAGCATAGGTTTACACTCTTGTTGGGTGTCAACTAAAAAATGGCTACTCTGGTCTCAGAACATTTTATTTTGGATGGCATGGCGCCATAAGAAATTTCGTGTTTTGTCAGTCCTCTACATCGATAAAAAAAATCGTGTAGAATCTTGTTCTGCTTCAGGGTTGGAAAAAAAACAGTTTTTTTGTATATTTTATAAAACAAACAGTTCAAAATGTTTAAAACAAGTATTTTTTTTGTTTTTTTTTACTTATCAATTTCAAATGAATTAAAGCGAATAATAAAATAATCCATTTCTAAACTATTTCCTAATTCACATTAGTAAATATTTATCGTATTGTTAAATAATCTAATTATTAAAAATTACTATTATTATTATTCAATACAAAACACTTTACATACACCTTGTATGTAGTGTTGTAGGTAGGTAGAGAACTAGAGAGAGAGCGGGGAATAGGTACCGTACCCACTAATCCAGTGAATTACTTTCTTTCGACGGCCGACATAGGGCTTTAGGGCTTTTTAGGCTTTCCCTGCGGGACTTTACTGGCGGGGAGTTACCTATGCAGAGTGCAGTGTATAAAACGGCCGACATAGGGACTTTCCCTGCGGGACTTTACTGGCGGGGAGTTACCTATGCAGTGTATAAATACCACAGCCTGTCTGTGGTATTTATACACATTCATTTGCAATTAAAGGTAGTGTTAAACCCTGTTTTTTTCTTAATATAAAACATAGTTTTATTTCAAACTGTTTTAAACACTGTTTTAAAACAACTTGTTTTAATCATGCCAACCCTGTTCTGCTTTAAGTTAGTCTGACGCTGTTCACATTAGTTGGATGTCTAGTCAGGCAACCCTCTCCCCTTTTTTCCACACTTCGCTAGCTGCTCTCTGCTGCAGGAACTCAATTTTTGGCCAGGCCCGACAATAAAAGTAACAGCCCGTTTACACTTATCAGGTAAGTGTAAACGGGCTGTTACTTTTATTTCATAGAAATGTTAAACAAAAATAATTACAAAAGAGAAACGACCAACATGTGCAAAATACCACCAAGGGAAAAAATATTAGTTATTATTTTATTTTATTTTCAAAATTTTGGGAAAAGTTACAGCTAGGTCTTAAAAATAGTTATTAAATTAGTACATGCCAGTAAATACCACCGCATGTGTGCTGAGGGCCAATTATCAAGTTTCCGCAGATATGTACTTAAATAGAATAACAAATAACGAACAGTGAAAGTAGACGACTTAAAGAAAATTAAAAGAAACACACAACACAAAACGATATAAAATTAAGTTATTATAAAAAGAATTCATCGTTAAGCAAGTGTTTGAGCTTACTTACAGATGTGTTAAATAAATCAACATCATTGTTTTTGTTGACCAATGAGTTGAACGATTTGCCAGCTTGTTAGTTGTTTATTATCATTTAGATTGAGAGCATAATTTATTAAATTGAGCTTAAGTGCAAATAACAATGTATAATAAATTAATAACCCATAGGGAAAACTACGAGTATTGTAGTAGGTACCTAATTTAAATAAAATTATCAATATTTATAACAAAATGTAGCATTTGTTTTGTTTCATAAAGTTAATGTTAACAAAACACATAATAAAACATTTTTATAGAAACATGGTAAAAATATGTATTATACTAAAGAACGTGTACTGGTCGATTTGAGGTCCTTTCTTAAGAGGCCTCCGGAGGGACGAATTCTTCATACAAACGTAATACCAAAATGATTTCCAATTCAAGCATATTTCCACTATAATATTGTATTATTTGTATTTGAATAGTATTTATCTAGGTTCCTAAATAGTTTTGTTTTCAAAATACTTACCTAAAATTAAATGAATGCCAATCGAATTTTGCACATTTTTATGCGAAAATGGACAAGTTTTCATCCTATTTGTTTCGTATTAAAAACAACAATATCTTACGTGTTATTTATTAAGGAACATAGCTTATATATACTTTGTGAAGAATACAAAAAGTTTTCAGTCATAATTTTTGGTATTACGGAACAACCAGATTTTGAACGGCTAATATTGCTATCGCGCACGCATGAGGCGCGGCGTAAGGGTTAAACAGGGACAGCGATATTCGGAGCGATTTTTGCAAGCGAGGGTCGCCGGACCCTTAAGGTGAAATACGTCCCAAAACCCACGTTTAGTATGTTATGGGAGTCGAAACACGATTGACTAAACTTGACTCGATAGAAAAAATGGCAGTTTCCTCTAAATCTTCATTTTTACAGAGATATCTCTACGGAAAAACCAGTTTTATTTGCTAGTTATTTAATATTATTGTAATGAAATTTATTCTACGTGTTCCCTAATGAATACTTTGGTCAATTATGGTTTTAGTTTTTTGCGAAACAGTATTATTTTAGAGCAATAACAAATTTAAAAATAAAAACCAGTGAAATTGCTCGCGGGCCTTCTGCCGCTCTTGCCTCCCTTTCTCGCCTTCCCTGCGCTGCGTTTGTTCGTCCTAGTCTCGAAAAAGCGAACTCATTTCGCCTTAAATAAATATTGCTTACAATTATATCTGAAACTCAACGCCAAGCAGTGTTTTATTTATTGGTGTCTCGTTAGTTTACAAACATTTCACATCAAGTGGCTAGTGTAAAGTTTGTTTACGCGTAAAAGAGAAAACAAATAATTTGGCGACATTTAAATCAAGTTTATTTAGAGTACAGTCATCTTGAAATCTTATCAGGTCTTCTTGCAAATAGTTTACATCAGAGGGAAGACTACATTTTGGATTTATCTTGTCGTCAACATGAAGTTTGGAGTGTAGAAAACAGGTCGAAATGTCGTTAGCAAATATTGTAGAAAATAGGGACGGGCGGGAAAGATGGGCGCACTATCAGACCAAATTTTATTTAGAAATAATAAAATCTGGTCTGATAGTACGCCCGTACGTACATTTAGTATCTTGCGATCGACGCAGTAGTTTAAGTTTTAATTTTAGAGTAAAACGACGCATCCATACTTAAAATTATAAATTCGAAACTAAATCTGCCTGTCTGTTACCTTTCCACGCCTAAACGGATCTTAATAAAATTTTGATAAACCCGTTAAAGTGCACGTGAAGCCGCGGGCAGACGCTAGTACTACATATAAATGTTTATTTTATTTATTTTAACACCTAAGACGACCGATGAGCGCGGTGGGCGAGGGCCCGCCTGCTCCGCAGAAGGTTGCGGGTTCGATTCCCGCCTCGGAACAATTGTGTTTACGATCTTCAGATATTTGTTCCGGTGTTCTGCTCTTTTTCTATGTATAGTTAAAAAATATCTATGTAATGTATTGTGAATGTATCTTACATAATTATTATTTATATCAGTTATCTAGTACCCATAACTCAAGCTCTGCTTACCATGGGGCTAGATAATGTTGTGTGAATTGTCCAGCATTATTTATTTACTAAGCCTTTTACGCAGTAGTTGGGAAATTGAACGAAAAACAATGTTCTGTACTTTTTCAGAATTATCCGCTTTGAAGAGCTAGCAATGCAGCCGAATAAGACAACGCACGAGCTGTTCAAGTTCCTGGGCTTCAGTATAAAGCACTCTGTGACTGAATTCCTTCAGATGCACACCAACATGTACAATGCGGGGGTCAGCTCCACTTTCAGGGTCTCGAAAAATGTGCCTTTCAGGTGGAAGGAACTGAATTTCTCTTATGTTAATGAAATACAGGTGAGTTTTTCCTCCTCATTCTAAACATAAAAGTGCTTTCTAATCTTTAGACCTTACTAGCTGTTTCCCGCGGTTTCACCCGGGTTAAACTCGAATTACACTTTATTATGTGATTTTTTTACACCTTGAGTTATATTGTTGGAGTTTTAGTACGGCTCCCTAACTTTTTTGAAAATATAATATAGTCACCTATGTCACCGGGGATAGTGTAGCTCCCGAACGGCGAAAGAATTGTACAAATCGGTCCAGTAGTTTTGGAGCCTATTCAGTATAAACAAACAAAAAATCAAACATTTCCTCTTCATAATATTGGTATAGACAAGACTTTAGACTTTACAGGTATATCATCAGTACCAATCCTAATAAGATGTGTAGAAGATAATAGTAGAATAGACGTGTCGAAAACACGAATCAAATTGCATAAGTGAAGAAAACTAGGAAATAATGTTTTCTCTATTCTACTAATTATCTTCATCAGCACACATCTTATGAGGATTCAGGTACTGATGTTATATTTACCAAATAAATTAAATAGTCGTAGACAAGGAGTGCCTACCTAGGTCATTCGCGTTATTTTCTTGTTAAGTATTTATATTTAATTATTTCATATTTCACATGTTTACCGTAATTATGGAAGAGATAATCGGATATTTGACGACCGATGTGGCGCGGTGGGCGAAGGTCCGCCTGCGACGCAGTAGGTTGCGGGTTCGATTCCCGTCTCGGAACAATTGTGTGTACGATCTGCAAATATTTGTTCCGGGTGTTCTGGTTGTTTTTCTATGTATAATAAAAAATATCTATCTATGTAATAAATATATTGTATTATGTATATCAGTTACCAGTATCTAGTACCCATAACACAAGCTCTACTTACTATGGGGCCAGATAATGCTTTGTGAATTGTCCAGCAATATTTATTTTATTTATTTATTTTAAGCCATTACTGTCCCACTGCTGGGCAAAGGCCTCCCTTTTCTCCTTCCACTCTTCGCGATCCAACGCTGGCCTCTAGTGTAAGCCATTCCGCACTAAATTTGAGATCAAAGCACAAAATTAATCAACACTATCCCACCTAACCCTGCGCACTCATCTGTGTTTCGCACCTTGCATAATTCTCTGGTTGGTTCTGGGTACAGGATTGGCAAGCAACCTTCTGTTCTTGACAGTCTTGGAGGCGCTGTTATTAATACAGAACGGGAGGACTATTA
The DNA here is from genome assembly GCA_943735965.1 of Eupithecia abbreviata. Lineage (NCBI taxonomy): Eukaryota > Metazoa > Arthropoda > Insecta > Lepidoptera > Geometridae > Eupithecia > Eupithecia abbreviata. The sequence goes on from OX030976.1 coordinate 9,478,764, forward strand.
ATAGAAAGTCTTGTTAATCCATACGTGGAATCTAACAACATTCTCCGTTACAGAGCCGAAAGGGTGGCGGAACCAACCTCAATTTATAATTGTTTAATTGACTTATCATAATATTTCTTTGTGCACCCTAGCAATAAGTTCTGTCTGTTTTTCTGTCTATTTACTGTATTTTAATGTACGTGTGTGTATAAAATATAATTCAATTAAATCTTTTCAAGGCTAGTAAGTTACGTTATTACCATAAATAGCTTTATAAATTACCGTTGCCATTGAATTATGTATATAACTTCCTCCAAGGCATAAAATCTACCTATTCATTGTAATGTAATCAATAGCTACTTATATTAAGGCGGGTCATCACAGGTATCGCGCGAAATTAAAAAAAAAGAAATATATCTATACTCTGATTTGAATACAAGATATTTTATTTCAACAAAAACATTTATAAAAAAAACCTTAACAATAACAGAAAACAACAAGATAATCACTGAAAACTGAAATACAAACTTCAACAATGCATATCACATGTGCAGCGAAAAATGTTTAAATTTGAATTCGAAAACGAATGTGAGATCAACTAATTGATGAATGAATTAGAATTTCCCGAGCGACCGGTGAGGATCCGCCTTAACAAGCTAAATTGTACCTTCTGGTAATGAGCCTACAAGGTTAATAAATATTTCAACAAAACATCGCATTGTAATGAAGGTCAGAGACTTAAATTATAGTTTTAGTCGTCAAGGTACTGGCTTCTTACATGCGGATGATTATGTCTATAGGTAAATAATTGAGTTGGCTATGTGATTTTCTATTGACCTACGACTATTCTATTGTGTATATAACTCTATGTGTTGCATAACATAGCGCGCTTGGTAAAGTTCGCATTTATTTGCTTTTCTGCTGATTTTCGAATTCATACGTCGAGTACGGGCGCTTTATGTCATGGTCATACCTGCCGCCGTGGCTAGGAGTTGGCCTGGTACAGACAGAATAACTTATTACGAAACATACATTATTTGGCAACAGCAGCATCGAATCTAACTGTATTTTATTTTGAATGAAAGTGCGCGCTAGTTCAACTAGCGCGCGCGATACTGTCAACTTTTTAATATTTTTCGTATAAACTTGTTCACATTTACACGGACATTGCATAATATAGTCCCTTGGGAGATGTCAGTGCAGATCTCAGTATAATTAGAATTAGTCCACATAGATTAGCCAAGTCTCTTTTTTTCCTGGCATCTGAATTTCCAACCGCGTGCGGATCTTTGCACCTTATGTTTCTACATTATTATGTAGAAACAGAAGGTTCAAAGATCCGTAAAACAAACGAAAACATTATTCTGAAACACTGTGTCACGAATAATTTGAAAAAATAAAAACTAAAACAGATGGTTAAGATCTGGAATTGTCTCAATATCTACTAACCACGATCTTCATAAAAACGTTTAGACTGAAATTGTTCTGAAATTGCTTTAGAGTTTTTCGTTAATAGTTTAAGGTTTTACTTAACACTTAGATAACAATATATTTTGAAATGTGGCGTCACGTATTTGGGACCTCTCCCTCCCTTTGTCACACTTCATCGACCCGCGTGTGACGTAATTTATGGATGGCCTCTAATAGCTTAATGCTATTTTCAGGGATCATGCAGTGAGGCGATGAACCTCTGGGGGTACAAAATGGCGTATAACCCGTCACATTTGAGGAGCAAGAAGTTCAATCCGCTGGGACCTTACACTGTGGTGACGTAATCTTCTGGAAGGGGATCCTTTGTAATCAAAAGAAGAATACTTCGATTGCATTCACTTCATGTACGTATTCACCTTCTCTTGTGCTGGTGGTTTTTTTTATTACCAAAAATTTTAATAGACTTAAAAAAAGGAGGAGGTTCTCTATTCGACTGTATTTTTTATGCTTCTTTGAACTTTCGATTGGGTGAACCGATTTTGATGGTTCTTTTTTTATTTGAAAGTTGGTGCTTCCCGTGTTCATTTCAATTTGGTCTAGTTCTGGCAATGGCATCTATGAGTTATAATGAAAACCATATTATAAGTCTAAAATTTGCATTAAATATGTACGCTAAGCAATACAGCTTACGAAATTTGTCCAGCCACTTAATAACCCGGCCACACGCTCCGTCTTGCCTGAGCAGTCCAACTGCGCAGGTCTAATCTTTTGCAAGGTAACGATTTCACAGGCAAATCTTTTGCCGTTTACACAAACGTTCTTACTTACGCGAACAATTCTGTGCATGCATGCTCGCAGGTAAGACGGAGCGTGTGGTCGGGCTGTTAGGCGTTGATGCATTAAAATAAGACTAACTGTTATTGACATTGTTTAATTTTTACTTCCAGGCAAATATCGGCTGATTCTACAGGCTAAATCTCTATAACTCTGGCTATTTACGATTGCTATTGCGAGACTTAAGGTAAACTAGAATACTCTGTTAGTTTAAGCGTAAATAATACAAATCCATGACGTTTTCAATGCTCAGATTTTGAGAAACTTATATAACAACGGAAAAGTAACTGTGCACTGAGGGTCAATACTGACAATGATTTTGAACCACAAAGCCTATGAAGATGTATATGGCCGTAAAGCCTTTGGAACAGAATTGACTGACAGTGCACGATAAAGTATATACAACTAAGCAATTATTTTATGTTTAAGACTGAAAATGTTTCCATGACTCCAAAAAATGTACTTCCATAGTAATAATCTGCGCTTCTCCAATTTCATGATTATAAATCGAGGTTGTGTGCTGCACAATGATTGTGTCGTTATATCAAATTGTAAAAGATGGACCATTAATATAGCGATTGAAATTGCTTGAAACTGCCTGAAATTGCTTGAAACTTTATTCAACGATACTCAGCACTCGGTCAAGCAATTTGGATCACTAATGTAAGCGCAATTAATTAAGCTTAGGCGATTATACTTAGCACTAAAGGAATTGACGGATTGATAATGCTTCCATTGTAGACACTCGAATAAGTTAGTTAGAAGTGCATTTTTTACATTGTAACTGTAAGTCAATTGTGTGCGTATAAAAATACTCCAACGAAAACCTATCCAGTCCTGTAAAAAGCTACCCTAGAAGAAAGTAGAAACGACCAATCGAAAACGGAACTTAGGATTTGACAAATTGTTAAAATTAAGCGATTAATTAAAGTAAAATGCGTTTGAGGCTTTTAAGCATTAGCCTTCTGTGATAATTATAACTAACAATAGTGCAACCACGCACAACTTAAAAACACCAATTTTTATAGATTACAAGGCTGCATTTATCATTCGCGCATTACGCGGTTACTTACAAGAAACATGTTGTTCAATAGGGATGATGACGGTAAATAAAAATACAAAAATTATATTATACCTAAGCCATTATGTTTGATTGATAAAATAAAACAACAAAATACAACAAGCCGCCATGACACGTTGAACACCAATCAGAGCATTCGCCTACTGTGACATCATGCCATCATAATGTAAAGGTACATAGTAACCTATGGTAATTATAACTCTCTACCATAGGTTACTACATAGTAACCTATGGTAATTATAACTCTCTACCATAGGTTACTATGTAACTCCTCCGAGGCTCTCTGAATATCAACTTGAAGCTTGAAAGAAACCGTCCACGCTCCGACCTGACCCAATCAAAACATGGCGGGCACCGAGAAGTTTCAGCAACTTCTCGGGAATAGATTTGTTGCCTTGGAACCCACTGATGACGCTGACGAGACCCTACACAATCTGGTTGAAACGTTGAGGGATGAGGGCATCAAATTCTGTCGAAAGCAGCGTACTGGCAAGAAGTCCAAACTCTCGGATGAGACTCTTGGGCTGATGAAAAAAAGACGGGAGACCACCCAAGCGACTTTGTCAGAGAGGTCAGACCTGAACAAGCGGATTGCGAAGATGGTACGGCACGACCTTCGGAGCTTCAACACGCGCCTCATTCAAGAGGCGATAGAGCGAAACCGAGGGTCCAAAGTATTCACTCAGCAGCTTGGCAGGAGCCACCTGACAAAGCTTAAAACGCACGACGGGCGCAGAGGAGTGAGGCAGGGGGATGTCATATCCCCGAAACTGTTCACGTGCGCATTGGAAGATATGTTTAGGTTGCTGGATTGGAAAGAAAAGGGCATCAATATAAACGGCGAGTACATCTCACACCTGCGATTCGCTGATGACATAGTCTTAATGGCGGAGTCGCTTGAGGAACTGAACCAGATGCTGGACGGCCTTGCTTCAGCCTCCCGATGTATCGGTCTTGGCATGAATTTGGATAAAACCAAAGTCATGATCAATGGTCACATTGATCCAAGGCCGGTGGTCGTACATGGTCACCTTCTCGAAACTGTTTCCGAGTACACTTACCTTGGGCAGATTCTGCAGTTGGGTAAAAACAGTTTCGAGAAGGCGGCCAAAAGGAGGATGCAGCTGGGCTGGGCAGCGTTTGGGAAACTACGTCAAGTCTTCACGTCATCCATACCGCAATGCTTGAAAACGAAAGTTTTCAATCAGTGCGTCCTACCCGTTATGACCTACGGAGCTGAGACGTGGACACTCACGATAGGGCTGGTCCACCAGTTCAAAGTCGCTCAGCGAGTTATGGAAAGAGCTATAGCTCGGAGTTTATCTGAAGGATAGGATTCGTAACGAATACATCCGACAGAGAACCAAGGTAATCGACATAGCTCAAAGAATTAGCAAGCTGAAGTGGCAGTGGGCCAGCCATATCTCGCGAAGAACCGACGGCCGATGGGGCAAACGTGTTCTTGAGTGGAGACCACGACTCGGTAAACGTAGTGTAGGACGCCCTCCGACCAGGTGGGATGACGACCTGCGAAAGACTGCAGGTAGATGCTGGATGCGGCAAGCTGAAGACAGGGCGCTATGGCGCTCATTGGGGGAGGCCTATGTCCAGCAGTGGACTGCTATAGGCTGATGATGATGATGATGAACCTATGGTAACGGTCAGTATTACCATAATGTTGAGAAGAAACTCATTTCTTCTCAACATATGGTAATTCTGTATCATCATTATGTTTGTGCATCGATGACGTCATAAACAGATGCCCTTTCTAGCGTTTTAGATTGAAATTGCTTTTTAATAGCTCAATTGTTCCTTCGAAGTCATTTAATTTTTCAGAAATGTTTATTTTGTATTCAGTAGATGTCTAAAACATTTCGGAGTAGTTTCTCAAAATTAGTCATCATGCCTATTGAAAAGTAGAATGTATTCTCCGTCCATGAGATAAAACGGTTCTCGAAAACACCAAAATCTGAGTTCCTGATAAAACTAAAGGGCCAGCCTCGCGACTTTACATCGCTACGAAGTTGCGCCAACCAATAGCACCAACAACCATTAGTATTAGGAATATTTTCCTGACAAATGAATAAAATTTGAATGAATGAAACTCTGAAAAAGAAAACTAATATTTCCTATTCGTTTTCGTGCAAAACCTACTCTTATGTCACCTACATAAAGAAAAAAGCACGAAAATTAATCACTGCGATTTTCGTTATAACAAGTACGGGCTCTGAATAAAGCACCTTCAAAATTAAACACTTGAAAACGACACGGCTAGTCATTTGCTTTTAGGTGACGACGTATTTGGTAGAATCGTTTAATGTTTGGAGTATAATTGTGACCATCAGATAGGAAGATCCGTATAATTATTGAAAATCCTAGCCACTTACAATTTATCGCATTCAAACACGTTAATTTATAATTTTCTAAAGCCCTCCCGTAACATTAAACGAACAAAACTGTAAACTTACATGTGATGTGACCGCTGTTATTGATGTCATTGTGATGGACACTATTATTCTACATCTTAATTATTATTTAGAACTTTAGTATGGATATTCATGAATAAATTACTTAAAAACAATAAAATAATTTAAAAAGACGCTATATAAACTTTGCTGTTGTTATTTAGACGACTAATGAATGACAGCCAAAGATGGCAGCGCTCAATCAGCGGGAGTCTTGCGTTCCGGTGGTAACTAATTCATTATTTTACGGATAGGTTTCGTAAAATGTACTATAATAAATTTACGTGTTTAAATGCGGATTGTAAGTGCTTAGGCCCTTTTCATTACTATTCGTTAAATAAAAAAGTGACTAGGATTTTTATAATTTTACGGGGATACTTCTTAGGGTGACATATTCAATGTAAGGGAGTATCGTGCTCATATCGACTAAAACAATTATCTAAGTACATGAGTATACGTGTATGCAATGCTGTGGAATGTTTTATGTAGAGATTACATTACAATATTAACGGCTTTGTTTTAGTATAAATATTATAAATAAAGGTTTATAATATTTAATGGTTAATTAAGTGGTATATATGTCGCAGTCATCTGGTTGTATCTGATATTTGATTGTATGACTGGCGCGTTCATTGAATGACGACATTTAATTGATTGACTGAAGGACAACTCGTCAAGTTGTTTAATGTAACGTTCAACGTCTTGACTGAACGTCATTTAGCATAGTTGTTGAATGGGATATAGCTGACTTTGTAATGTTTGGTTAGGGTGACCATAAGTTCGCAACTTAAAAGGTAACTTGCTTTAGATAACAAAAATGAGGATATGACATGACACACCTTATTATGATTTTATATTGTATTTTAAGTCTTAAGATAGGCTAAAAATATGAGCATATCATATTTTTTCAAAGGTAATTTATTAAAATATGGGAGTCTCTGAGACTCCAGAAAGTTGTTAACTTAAGTCTTTGTCACCTTGTAAAATGAAGGATTAGGTAAAAAAAAAACAAAAAATTTATAATCAGTTTCATTAATTAAAGTAATATAATACTGAAAAAAACATAACAAGTATAACAACTTGCTTACATGTAATAAAATCTTTACTTGCACGTATTACCAATAATAGCAGTCACATCTCTTATATTATTATTTAGATAGCAACAATGCACTTCCTATAGTCGAATTGCTATTAAAAAAATGTATTATTATATAAAAAAAATATTATTAATATATATTTTTAGAGACAACAACAAAATTATAAGTATTATATTAACGATAAATTTAAAATGGCACGAAGCTTTGGCAGACATTTATGAAATTGAAAACTTAAGTCATCTTAATTCGAACTAAAAAAAGTACCAGAAAAAAATTTGGAGGCACTTCTTAATTTAGTACTTATTTATTAACGCAGCTCAAACTGTTTATTTGATTTAGAACCGCAGAGCATATTTTTCTTAAAACAGGCACACCGGTTTGTGTTGTTTTTGCGCTGGCTTACAAGTACACTTTTGAAAACCCTGGCCTCCGAATACAGATTCCCGTGACACAGCTTCTCTTAAAGATATTGGTATATCTGGAATATCATCATTATAATCTTCAGATGAAATTTGCATTTCATGCCGTGCAAACCAATTTTTTATGGTTCCTGATTTAGTTCCTACTCTGTATACTCCATTTCGGAAGTCAACAATTTTTCCTCTTATATTCTGTGTCCAAAGGACCACGGTCCACTTTAGGAACGCTAATAATCACCGTATCACCAATACTCAGTGGTGGTAATTTTTATGCCGTATTATTTACCATTTTCTCGGCAGCTCGTTTAGTTCCTTTATGAGCTTCATTTCGTTCACATTGTATATCTTGTTCACATTTGCATAAGAAACAAAGAACCTTTGAACCATAGCCTTCATGTTCCTCATCAGATAATCCACAAATAGCATGCACGGCATTTTCACATGAAGTGCACTTATGTGCCCCAGTACAATCATTATGACATACAACACAATTGAAGTTTGGCTCTTGGTTCTCTAACTCCTCAGTTTCAGTATGGTTTTTGTTGTCATCTGGTTGTTCTTGAACTTGTAAGTTATTTTTATTAGTCGCAGATTCATCATTTAAATTTTTTGAATCACAGGGCTTCAATTCAATATTTGGATGAGATTCAATTTGATCAGGAATCTCTGAATTTACAGGCTTCAAAACTGAATCCACAAGATTGATTTCGCTACTGAATTCTTTCTGCGAGAGGTTTTGTAATTGTTCTTCTGTTTCAACATTACTGAAAATTGAAATAGGTATAACTGAATCGTTTAATCCAGCTTTGGGATTACAGCCAAATAAAGCTTTTTATGGAGATCTTCCAATTATGCGATGAAATGAAGTATTTTTTTTATATTGAACATGATGGCATCCTACAGACCAATTTGTCGAGGTATTGTCATTCATCCATGCCCTCAACATATTTTCGACATCCTGGTTGCTTCTTTCTACACTGCCCTGTGTCTGAGGACGCCTAGGGCTCCCGTGAACTATTTTACACTCAGGCCACATTGAAGTTAATTCTTCTATAATCTTTGCCGTGAATTCACGTCCGTTATCAGATTGCAAGATGTAAGGTGCTCCAAAAATCATAAATATTTTCATTAACCATTGCTACCTCCTGTGCTCTTTTAGTTTTAAGAGGCCGAAGGCTAACGAATTTTGTGGCATTGTCTTGATAATTTAATAACCACTTGTACTCGCCATCGGGCCAAGACTGAAAGTCCATCAAATCTACTTGCCCTCGAATATTGAAATCCTGAGATACAATTGGCTTTGTTACTATACCTTTCTTGGGTAAGGCCTTCTTCGTTTCACATGTAGGACAAAGAGCAAGAAATATTTCTATTGCTTTTCTTGGTATATAATATCTTGACTTGATAGCATGTAACATTTTGTCTCGCCCACCATGACCGCATGCTTTATGGATGTCTTCCAATGTGCCAAAATATTCGTTTCTAGGTATTATACGCACCGTCGGGTCATCAGGAGATTTCCTTTTAAATATTAAAAAAAACATCGTTAGCTATGACCATAGTATCGTACTTTGATATCCAGTAATAATCCATAGATGTCCTGGCTTCCTTAGAAGTTATGGACACCCTAGCCTTTCGAACATTGTTTATAACCTCTAAAATTCTTTCGGTAGTCCATGGTTTTCTTTGGGATCCTGAAATAGTAACAACAGAATAAATTGTAATTATGTTCACGGCAACAAGAACACTAAGTTACAAAGCCCAAATTCTCACAAATAAACTAAACAATAACAATCAACTTACCTTGATTTATATACCTTGAACAACAAATTGTTCGTATTCAGCCAGTTTCACCTCAAATTTTTCTTTAAAAGTAGCCGGCGGCAGCTTATTAATAGGTAAATCCATGTTGTCACACTATTTTATTACGAATAAGTCACTTAAAGTAAATTTGATCAAAAAATTATCAACACAGTGCTATCTGAGCGAGCTGTTTGACGCCATATTTGTTTTGACAACTACTAACGCCGCAGTGGGAAAAAAATGAACTAAAATACAATCACCTGACTGATTTTACGTCCGCTCTGTTCAAAGAGCTATGTTACAATCCGCTTACTAGTTGGACGTTGAGTGACGCTTGTTCAATCAACGTTCAGCCCTAGTCATTCAATTAAATATCGTCATTCAATGAACGCGCTAGTCATACAATCAAATAGCAGATACAACCAGATGACTGCGACATATATATCTTTAATGGTTGTAAAATTGGTTGACTTAATAATAAGAATTTATCTATTAAATTTGGAGACAGGAATACGAAATTCCAGTATCATTTAGGATCAAATTAAGTTATTTTATTAACTTAAACTTTTAATGTATTTAAAACTGTTGCATTATATACGTTTTTTGTTGATATTTTAAATTTGGAGACAGACCGTGAGATCCAATACGAAAATTCGTAGAGTTAAAGTCATGGCTTATAGCCATGACTTTAACTCTACGAATTTTCGTTTTTTATTATCAAAAAAAAAAAAACAAAACGGCTTAGAAGTTATAAACAATATTAAGTATTATTTTATATTATGATCAAATTTACATTTTTACTCTGCATAGAACATTCTGCCTTTGGTAGGTGTAAGACGGCTTAAAACTCCCAGTGGAACGAACGTAGTGAGATTCATAAAGTGCACTTGACTTTAACATATAACCTAGGTTTAACAACTTATTTATAACTAGAATGTAACGTTGAATGTATTTAGTTCTCGAGTATTCAAGTATTTTGAGTTTCGTAGTATTATTGATAAGGATTCTCATTGATCAAGTTTAATGATGTCGACAATTTACCCGCAATTATATGAAATTGTTTCAAATATTGATATTGTAGTACTCAATCAAATTTTTATATTAAATTTTATTTACAGTTAAGTAGTTTATTTAATTTTAGATGTATGTATGTATAAACTTTTCGCTTTTTATTAGAAGTGATTTGTTTTTGATGTCTGTTTGGTAGAAACACACTATTTTGCCTCGTTGTGACGTGACGTTTCAAAAGCATATAGGTTTCGTACATTTAGTATGGTGTGAAACAAATTACTTTTGTGTGTTGTATTTTCGGTAATTATTATATTACATACATTAGTTTTTTCTAGTAGATAATAGACTAGATTCTAGTAGCAAAGGAATAAAGTTCATTTCACTGCTAACAGCTATCTTTCTGCCTTGAAATAGAGCGCATCTCCTTCTACACTATGCAAACTGAGCGAGACTTCGGACCCAGGAAGATAGCTAACGCGCTTGCTGTGGAAAACCAGTATGAATGTTTGAAACCGATATGTTTCTGTTAAGAAAAGTGTGTTTATGCCTTTAATCATTGATTTGAACTTAGCTTAGAAATATAATTTATCTAGTGGTCGAACTACTAACTGTATTTATATTTTGGTAGCCATATCCTATAGCAAGTTGGCCTTTCTAATAATTATGTATATATGATGTTCTAAATTCTGTTAAATAATGAATGAAGTATCGCATCCTTACGTTAACTTGGCTATTTGATCCAGAACGAATCTTGAGGCTTTGTAAAATCTGTATTATTTATACATTATAATACCGAACATTTCTTGTAGCCCCCTTTTGTAGCTCCAATTGCAATACATTAATAAATAAAAAAATAAGCTGATTTATTTTTTATTTATCAATGTATTGCAAATTGCAACACTTGCGCAATTTTAGATTAGTACGGACTACGAATGTAACACACCAGAACGCGTTTTAAAATACTTATTAACGTTACTAAAGCGCGCTTCCAAACAACTAATGTGTACTCGAGCTAACGCAACGGAAATGATATTTTATTAGTTATTACTAGGATAGGACAGATATGGGTGCTACTTACAGTTCATATATTGGAAAGCTTTATAACAATTGATACCAAACTTAGTATAATACGATCATTTCTAAATTATTACGAAAATTGCAATCTTTTAAACATGGTCTTAACAGATTTAGACGTCAAGCAATAGATATTATGTAACGTGTCAATAAAATAAATCAATTACTAAATAATAAATAACATGCTTCCTTAGATCTGACAATATTATTAAAATAAAATTCAGCTGGATGCCTTAACAATACTGATAATACATAATATATAGATAATATGGTAGTGATGTAGACTAGGTTTTACAAAATTCAATGTTACTTATATTAAGTAGTAATTTATACTCCTATTCTAAAACCTGGATATTTTTGTTTAAAAAGGGGTTAAAAAACCCAAGGAATATTGGTGGAAAATATTTAACGACATTGGTATCTTCTAAGCAAAGCACAGAAGCTCGGAACAATTTTTGGTTTGAAAGCTTTCGTTCACCATTGAATTGATCTCTCGATCGTTTCCGAATTCGAATTTTAATATTTTTCGCTACACATATGTGAGATTTAGCGTTTTTGAAGTTGTGTTTTACTTTTTAGTGATGACCTTGTTTTTTGTTATCAGCTTTTGTTAAATTATCATCCAAAAATGTCTCTTGACATAAAATATCTTGATTCTAAATCGGAGTATAGATGGCTTTCCTATAGGGCACACCTTCGCTAAACCGTCGCGATAGATTTTTTTTCTTGTAACACAAATTACAATAAAAAAAATAGTAACACGTAAAACATCGAAAAATATAGTATTCCTAATTTACTTCGCAGTATTATTGATTTATATTATTAATTTATAATAAGAAATAAAAAAGAGAAAGAAAGAAATAAATAATTAAATATAATTATAATCTGTTTCGGGTAATTTGTAGCTACTTGATTGGTGTTTGTACTTACCTACTCATCGTTTTTAGGTAGAATATGTACACTTTATTGTTAAAAGTGTTGGTGTGTCTCAACTGGAATCCAAAATATCTTTAAACTGTAATAACCTTTTCACACCTAAACGGCTGAACGGATATTAATTAAGTTTAGCAGGGAGGTAGACGGTATCCCAAGGATGAACATAGCCTGCTTTTTATCCCAGAAAAGAGCTTGCGAAGCCGCAGTCGAGAGCTAGTTTTATTTATATTTTCTGCCGGCCAGCGTCGACGTGATTATATAATTCAGTTTAAAACTTACCAAGCGGCATATATACTCTTGGCCGCGACACGATACGAAATAAGTAAAAACCTATGTGATACGAATACTAAATGTAAACAAACCAAACAATAGGCTTTGATTCTAACAGTTCAATGTTATTTGAGAAGGTAAAAATTTTTAAACATTATTTATCTAAAGTAATTTATAACTAACTGTGTTGGTGATTGAACTGAATTTATAAGACGTCGTTGTTGGCTAGCTGATTGCTGGTAGGCCAGAGTTTTTTATCATATCATTAGCATATCAAAAGGTATGTTATATACGTAAAATCGTAAAATTAACTTAGTATTTGCTTTTTGTGAGTGTGGGGTGCGGTGAAGAAGAAATTCATAGTCATTAATTCGTCTTATGAACAGTTGGCACACTTGGGTATGTCAATTTACAAAAGTTAGTATAAAGAAGTACCTAACAGAACATGAAATCAAGTGCAAGTCGCACTATCGGTTTAGTACTACCATAATTATAGGAATTCTTCGGAAATGTGCATCTTATGCAAACTAGTTTTCGTTTAGACTGTGCTGGTCATATCTTTAGTATTTGTTGTCTTACTAGGATACAAAATAGAAATAAGTATTTACTCTTATGCTACATGCTATTAGAAAAATGGCTTGATTCGCTTGCCGTTTTTGTTCTGCATGTAAGGTGTTCTTTTAAAGATAAAGGGGCCCATAGTAGTTTGTTAGTTGACAGAAGATTACAATAATGGCGTTTTAATAGCTAGACGGTTTTTGCCGATCAATAGAAAAAAACTCCTTTTGTCTAACTAATTGAACTGGCTCTTTCAGGCTAAGCTCTGGGAACAAAAAAATACGACAATATTCGTCTTAAGTACCTATCGATTTTGTGCCTTTTTTGCTATTTCTTATTCTTGTTTTAAGATATTGTAGAATGTATGTATTCGATTCTTTAGTTTATTTTATTAGAATCGATTCCTCGCAATAATCGTCCTCCGTGAGAACCCTTCTAAAATAGGTTTTGTATTGTTTTAACTTTTTTTGTCTTCTCAGAAATACATGAAAAATCTTTAAAATAATTGTTTTGTATTGTAAGAATAAAGTTTAAAGAACACATTTGCTAGAAATACTCCAAATAATTATCCGAAAGATATTATTCGTACAATATAAGTAGGTAAATCTTTTTATTGTAACTTTTGATGCATAGCATTTTTTAAATATATTTTATACGCTTTCTTTTATATTTTATTTTTATTATCATGTCTTTTATTTGTTATATACTTACGCTAGATACGAATAAGAATTTGGTTTAAAGATCTTAATTTGTTTATACTTAAACAACTTGAATTGAAAAAAAAACGACTTATATCATAGAAACTAAGTTATAAGCTAACAATTCTAAAATCATAAAAAAAAACAATAATATAACAACGCCTTAGCAATGTTTATTTAGATTATTAGTTATAGGCATTATATTATTTTTTAATTAAAATTTTGTAAGCGCATAAACGCTATTATCTACGAGCAATAAGAAATGCATTATGGCCCAATTTGGTGCAGCATGTATCAATCAGGTTATCACAATGTTCAACGAATTTATGTATTAACTCAGATTATATTAAAAGACATACATCAAAGTCCCGCCAACCACACACTACTTAAGTAAATAATAATCATCCAGAGGTATGCAAAAAGTTTCTTACCTCACTGCGTACAAAAATGTACAAAAAGTTTCTTACCTCACTGCGCTCCTGATATCCAATACCGCTACCACCCAGCACAAAAAATTGCATTCAAATATGGGCTTAAACTCGTTATCTTTAGATACATTTTATAACGGCAAAATGGCTTCTCAAGCTTTACTTTAAACGAGTGGTCCACGAGTTGTCTGTCATCTGATGCTGTCAGTATAAATGACATCTAAATGTTATGAGATAAAGTCCATATTTGAATGCACATTTTTGTGCTGTGCTGCAGCGCTGCTTTTCGGGTATGCGAAAGCTTAATTCCAATCATAGGCAGTCCTACCATTTGAAAATCTGATTGATACATGAATGTTCGCAAAGAATGAAAGTGGTAGAATTTAAGGGTAGCCTTATTAGAAATAAGAGTGCAGATGGGTAAGGGTGTTGAAGTTTTATAGTACCTAGGGTAAAAGCACGGCCGCCCGGTGCGTTGTAATTGCAAACATTTATTGTATTATATTTTTTATTTCAAGGTTAAATAAAGTTACAGTAAATTATGACTTGTTTTCATTTGCATCATAAGATTCCTTATTAATATAAGTACACCAGGATCCTCAACTTTTAAATTTCAGCAGAAACTGAAAAGTGCCACATGATTATATATGTATAAAATATGACTTTTCTAAGTGCTTATTTTGTAAACCTAAAGAAATAAATGATTTTTTACTTTACTTTACTTTACTATTGAAAAAGTAGGCAATTTTCACTTAAATTCAAAAAATGTCAAAAGAAATCAATAGAAAAGAGCACATCTTCGAACGTGTTTACATACTTTTTAAATATCGATTAATCTCTTGAAATTCGTTCACTTTTCTATTGTTTTCTATTAACATTTATTGAATTTTAGTGAAAATTGCGAAGCCTACAACTATGACGGCGAACACAATCAAAGATAATATGGACATGTTGAATATATCGGCTATCAGCTTGGAGTGATCTGCTGCAGAGTTCCTTGGCGAGAGCTGGAGATAAATATTTGTTTCAAAACCTGAAAAAATCGTAGCTTCAATTGCTGTTTTTATTTTCAGACAGATCATTATAAATCACATCTCAAAAATCATTTTATTTTTAACTTTTGATGTGTCGTTCTTACAACCAAAGGTTTCATCATCATCAGCCTATAGTGCCTAATCCACTGCTGGACATAGGCCTCCCCTAATGAGCGCCATAGCGCCAAATGTAGGGGCTACAGGTTTACACTTAATGGGACTTGAACTCGCAGCCTTACCTCAGTACGGGGCTTAGGTACGCTTTCATTAACAAAAATCATAAAAAAGTTGGTGCTTAGGAGTTAGAGTAGTAGCTGCTGGAAAAATTACCTTCAACCTCTGGTAATAAAAAGCATTCCCATAGTGTGATCATCTTGTTCCACCTCTGGACCAATATGTAGGTACCAATAATGGTACAATCGGCACCGATTTGTCCCACTAGCACTATAATAACTATAAAGTAGATAATAACGCCCTAGTAACAGCAAAAAATACCAAGAAGTGTCACGCCTGGGTTTTCCTAAATCTGAACAATACAAACTGAATGACGATTCGGAAAGGCTATTGAGTTGATATTCATATTGATTTAGCTTATCGAATATAGATAATTTGGGCTCTTCAAAGTTTTGCTCCCTACGAAGATAGGTAGGGTAGACAAGTACGTAGTACGGTAGGGACAATTTTCATTTGATCGCTTTTATTAGATTATTTATTTACGTAACGCCCTCAGCAAATATGCGTAGGTATCTTACCTACATATATGCTTTGTAAACTACGCATAGTTGGTTTAGATGCTCTTAAAATGGCGTACCTACCATTATAGGCATTCCGCCGGGTAAGGAAAGTGTGCAATGGAAACGCGAAAACGTAACTATATCGACTAACGAAAAAATACGTTTCAATTGTTATATAAAAATTAATGAATTCGGAGTTTATTAAACGTTAAATAAAAATTTGAGGGAAAATTAAACACGAAATATTTCTTAGAGATAATTTATTATAGATTTTATCTAATTGCCAAATAAATCAACCAGAGATACCTTCATTCTCTTACCGTCGTCGTAGGCACGCATCGCTGAGCTAATTTGGACCCTTCTTATAAACTCAATCACTGGCGGTGACAAATCTGGTTCAGCGAAAATTACATCTAAAACAAACAAAGAAATAATTATCGTAACTAATTCTTAACAGGTTCACTGCCCAAGCATCAGAGAGTAAATTGCTCGGAAGTCCAGAGGTGTTTTTGTCGAAATTGTATGGTCAGAATTAGCAAGCTGAAGTGGCAGTGGGCCGGCCATATCTCGCGAAGAACCGACGGCTACTCTGGGACAAACGTGTTCTTGAGTGGAGACCACAACTCGGTAAACGTAGTGTAGGACGCCCTCCGACCAGGTGGGATGACGACGACTGCAGGTAGATGCTGGATACGGCAAGCTGAAAACAGGACGCTATGGTGCTCATTGGGGGAGGACTATGTCCAGCAGTGGACTGCTAAAGGCTGATGATGATGTATGGTCAGTAGATTCCAAATGAAATAAAAATCCTTCAAAGCAAAGCGTAGTTTCAAAATTTATCGGCTCGCATAGAATTCACCCCTCCAACTCAGCAGTTAGAGGGGTCTATTCTTACGACGCGACAGCCATGGCCATCTAAACCCGGATCCCATATCTGAATATCAAACATTTATCCCGCGGCGGGAATCGAACCCATACCATTGTGCGTCGTAGATGGTCTGGTAAAGATCGCCCTTGAGTGACAAGGCCGCCAAATTCAGTTCCGCCGTCACTCAATTCTGAAGTGGTCCTTGTTGTCAATTGTTTCTATTTGATTTCAGTGTGCTAAATGCAGTAGGTATTTTCTATCTCTTGGCCCACTACACCACAAAAACTACAACAACAACCAACAATAAAAACCAATAAATCAATAATATCTTACCAAGAGCCCATAGGATAAATATGATGTAGATGCAAACGCAGCCGATCAACCCCAGCAAATTCAGAGATATCCACATATATATCCAATAGTCGGTGACTTCGCTGAAACAATAGGTTTGCTAACTGAGTACTCTTCAAGAAGTGTCAAGAGGTTCCATAGATAATGCTGGAGAATCCACACAGCATCACCTAGTACCAATCTAAGCAGAGCTTGTACGACGTATGACGTCATTACGGTTTACGTGGACCGCGTCCATAGCGTAGCAACACGTTGCTTGCTAGAATGTGGCACCCACGCAGTTCAACGCGCGTCGCTGTCAACGCAGATATACGTCACAGTATAATGTACATATCCTACGTCTTAGCTCGACTTTACTGTTGAAGGCTTTAATACATTTTCACAACTTAGCTTAGCTATGGGACGGACGAAGCATCTTCCGTCATAGCAATAAGAAACTACGAGGCCGCCGCCGTAGCAATTCCAAGCGGAGCATCTACGTCGTAGGTAGAAATTACAAGCTACGTGCGGGGCGTAGCAAATTTATATTAGTAATACCAAGCTTCGAGGCGGAGCATAGGAAGCATATTACTACGCCATAACAATTCATGTCACGTGGCGGGGCATCTAAGCCGTAGCAATTCGAAGCTACGTGTCAAAGCATCTTCGTTAGAATCAGTAACAAGCTACGAGTCGTAGCATATTCCTACGCCGTAGCAACTCCAAGCTACGGAGCGGAGCGTCTACGTCGTAGGTAGCAATTACAAGCTACGTACGAGGCGTAGCAAATTTATATTAGCAATACCAAGCTTCGAGGCGGACCTTAGGAAGCATATTACTATGCCGCCATAACAATTCTAAGTCACGTGGCGGCATACAATACAATACGAGTACCTTTGGATGGATAGGATCGGTACGTATTATAGCTGACGGTCATCTACGTCGTAGCAATTACAAGATACGGGGCGACACATCTACGTCGTCGCAAGCACGGTTTCGGTTTCGTTTTAGTAATTGGTTTGCCGTTTATTGTTTTTTGTTTGTTTTGTTTTGTTTTAGATATCAGATTTTTTGTTCAGAGCGAGCTGATCCTTTGGACATGACTATTTGAATATCAATCGAACTACAATAAGAAAATTAAAAAAAAATCCATGGTATAGGATATTAAGCTTGCAACCGCAAGCTTTGCGACGTACCATAGCTACTTTATTATATTATACTATTTAGCAGCTATTTAGGTCAAATTACCTTGTTGTTTTTGATTCCTGCATTTTTTCTTATTTACTATTTAAGCTTATAAACAAAGGAATAACAAAAGTAAAGTAAATCGTGTTTACTCGTCCCGCTATTCTTTAAATAATCAATTATTCATACATAATATCTGTACTACACCTTTATGCACTGAGCACGCTGTTTATATTACATGCTATCAGTATTATAATATATTATTTACACTGCAATGAAAATACGTAAAACTAGGTTCAAGAAGTTGAAGTCAGTAGTTCAAAGAGCATACTATAACTACGTATCAAAAAATCCTGTTATCTTTGGTACCTACCACAGAGAAAGGAAAATATTTTTCCTTTGCCTTGCACTTTGTTTATCTTTTGTCAATTTCATGCTCCCGTCTAAATCTCCGTGGTTTCAAAAGATAAGAACTTAGTTTATTCCGTTATCGTAAAAAGGTTTCATGCCAAATAAAATTATCAACCCTACCATCGTCTAGCTTAGCTTGTGTTAAGTTATTTAATTACTAGTTTCTGCCCGCGGCTTCGCACGCATTGTCTACGAAAACTTTTCAAACTTATTTTTATCCCATGGGAATTGATTTATGGGATAAAGACATAAAAGTCGGCTGTTTTATTTCAGGCTTAGAATGCAAAAATCATGCAAAGTTTCAGCCCAATCCGCTCAGTAGTTTTGGTGTCAAGTAGTAACAAACATCCATCCATCTAAACTAAACATACAAACTTTCGCATTTATAATAAACTAGCTGCGCCCCGCGGTTTCGCCCGCGTGGAAATCTATGTGTCAAATACTACTTTATAAACCTTGCTCTTGAATCACTCATAACTATTTAAAAAAACGCATCAAAATCCGTTGCGTAGTTTTAAAGATCTACATATAAGCATACATAGGGACAGACAGACAGCGGAAAGCGACTTAGTTTTATACTATGTCGTGATTATACTATGTAGTAGTGAAGTAACTAATCAGGTTTACTTAAACAAAAGCTTTCGGTATTAATCGAAAGTAGGGATCATTGGCCTTTGGTTAGGTTACTATCTCTCCACTACTCAGTATAATTATACCAAACCGGGTACTCTAGCAAACTACCAAGTAATCTCTGCCCTGAGCCAGATAATGCGTTTATCACCCGAGAAGAACCAAGCATGTTATTATTAGACCACAGTATGTCAGTCGAGCGGGCGTGGTGGAACCAAGCAGTCACCTGTCTTACTGCGCAAGAGTTGATTCGTGCCCTGTGTTTACAAACAAAGCGGTCAAATTTTGTTTTTTAATTGTGACATTGTGGTAAGTAGGTACTTATTATAATAATTATTATATTATCGCTAGGTGTTATGAATTTTAAGTAATTTATCTTTCAAAAGTAGATATTAACCGGTGAAAACTTAACTTGTTTACTGCAAGAGATTGAAAAATAATGATGTTCGATATTCGATTAAAAGGCAGTAGTTTCTACGACTTATGAAGCGGGAGAGACCTTCAGAAATCAAGTGCAGCGTAAATTACTTTGGTATTTACTTAATTGTCAGTAGGTAAATGTACTTATAGGTACTTTATTTACTGATAAAAGGGACGATAATATTATTTTAGTAAATATAAATAATGTTGGACAATCCACACAGCATCATCTAGACCTAAGCTAAGTAGGTAGGTATAGTTTGTGTTATGGTTAATATATGATTGATACCTACATAATATAATTACAATACATACATACATAGATATAGTTTTTATTATACATAAAAATATTTTTTTAAATATATATTTTGACAACCACTGTATCGCGGCGGGCGAAGGTCAGGTTGCGGATTCGATTCCCGCCTCGGGACAAATATCTGTACGCTCTGCAGGTATCTGTTCAGGGTATTATTGATGTTTTCTATGTAAAATAAAAAATATATATCAACGTAATGTATTGTATTATGTATATCCTGAATTTTTTGTTATTAAAGAGTGAATGGGCTTGCTGGGGAGTATCACACAACGATACCCCTTAATCCACGAATCAAAATTTTAATATTGTTTTCAGTGCATGCATCACACAATAACTATTACTTATTATGATGCATACTGTAAATTTTAGCTCATAATTATAAATCCTACAAGTTTCACGGTTATTTGAGTTAGAAAAATATTAAATGTGAAGTGACTTTCATTGCTGACTGTACCTAAACCACTATTCCTCCCACCGTTACCACGTAAGGAAGTGTACCTATGTATAATATTGTGCATTAGTTATTCTCCGCGGTTTCACCCGCGTTAAATTCGAATTTCACATTTTTTGTGAATTGAGAACCTCCTCCTTATCGTTATTTACGGATATTCCTGTATATTCCCTTGGGAATATGTAGTTTTTCCAGGGCCAAAAGTAGCCAATATTACTCTACGTTCTCTCAACTATCTCTATGCTAAAAACAAGACGGTTGATGTTTTGTTAGGGCGTGAAGGAAGGACAAACAAACACACTTTCGCATTTTTAATATAAGTTAGGATTATTTAATGCACCAATCAAAAAATTATTTTATTACACCTTGAATTTTGTACGTGATAGGAACTTTTACACGTTACGTAACCCTGAGATTAGATCTACGGAAGTTTTGGTAAATCAATATCACAGCACAATCTGACCACTATACAGTAGATGTAGCTCTAAGCCTGGGATAACATAGGCTACTTTTTGTTCCTATAGTCATTTAAAACGGGATATTAACTTAGATATTTACCATGATTTCATTTTTGAGTTATCCAATATTTCGGTGTAGGTGCCTAAGGGGTTTTCTTTATTAATTTAATGAATAAAGTGAATAAACGCGTAATAAAATATTGGTTTCTGCTCGCGGCTTCGCACGCTTTGTTACTATGGAAAAGTTTTAAAGTTAGTTTTAACCCATGGGAACTGATTCATGTGACAAAAGTTTTACTTTAGTGTTAATACACTAAAGTAATTTAAAACGGGATAGGTATGTATTTACCATGATTTGATTTTTGAGTTATCCAATATTTCGGCACAGTTTGCGCCATGATCACTGAATAACTGATGAAACTGACCCGAAATATTGGATAACTCAAAAATCAGCAGAAACCAATATTTTATTATGCGTTTATTCACTTTATTCATTAAATTAAAAAAGGACACCGGCACATACACAAAAGAGCGCCCTATCGTTGAGCTTGTTCAAAAACTCTTTATTCCAATGCGTGGTTTTTGTGTTTGACCATACTTTGTTGTAAATGCGCATGTGTTTATTTAGGTATATACCCATCTGCGATCTTTGACGTAAACAAAACCCTGTTTTATAAGTACCTAGCGATGTCCATTGTACATCATTAACATCTGAGAAGGTACTAAGATGGATAAAGGGGGTAATTTTGTTCATAAACCATTTGGGTAGCCGTTTATTTTTTTCAATATCACCATAATATTATAAATGCGAAAGTATATACAAATACAAATACAAAAATACTTTATTGTACACCAGATACAGAACATTATGAAAGATATTACATGTGACAAGTACAATGGGCGGCCTTATCGCTTAGAAGCGATCTCTTCCAGGCAACCTTTGGATGGAAAGAATTGTGTGAATTAAAGAAAGGCAGGGGGTGTACCAAGGATAGAGCTAGAATAAAAATAAACATAATATGAGTATTTAAAGATAAATAAGTATTAAATATATATATATGTATAATATACTACTTAGTAATACTTAGTTAATAAATAAATACCAATATTCACGATTCTGACAGGTAGAATCCCTTAACGCGAGCATATGTATATACATATGTATGTGATGGCGGTTTGTGATATATATTCTATGCGAAAGTTTAGGTAGGTTATGGCAGTTTATGATACCTATTACAAGCTATTTTTTAATGCCTCTGTAATAGTTTCATTGTGTTTAGTTTAGGCAGAGATGCGAAAATAGAGTTTGGTGGCCATCTTCATTATATTTTCTTTGTATATTATTTAATTTTGTACAATATTTTGAGTATAGTTGGACTACTCATATACAGCAGAATATTTTGACATTTTTATCTAATTTATACCTTTTAACTAATTGATTATCTGTTTTATTGTGACAAATTATTATTTAATTTTATTAAGAAGGCATATCTGTCTGATTTTCTTTGCAGAATGCCCTATGATGTTTCCTTTGTCAAAAGTTAGTGTGTGTTATATACATATAATAAAAATGTAATTTATCTTTTAAATTTATTGTATTTAACGACATCAAGTGTAACATAATATGGTGGAAATAAATAAACTGATAAACTGATCAAGGGCAACTTCGTATACTTAAACTAACTTCTTAGGGCAACTCTGCCTTTAACTGTACAAAATAAAACTATTACAGAGGTATTAAAAAAATCTAGTTCTAGTGTAAACTAATTTGGTGATCAATAAACGATTAAAAAAACGCTTCCATTGTAACATCATCCTTGAAGAAGTTAAGTGTGTTAGAACAAACGAACAAAAAATGGTTTGAAATACTTGAGAACCGGAAAAACAACTTTTGATTATTAACAATCACATTCACGGCTGAGTGGCGATCAAATTGTTGGAATCAGGTTATTTACCTGATTGATGATTTTTTTCTTGAATCTGTTGTTTGACATTCCAAGAATCTCATAATTCGTAATTATAGTTCATAATTCGACTGTTCTAGAAATACTAGATTTTTTTATTTATAGGATTACAGACCAAATATTTTTTTCACCAAAGAATTCGGGCCCCAGTGGTTTTGCTATTCTCACTACTTTTGGTAGGAACATAAGTTATCGCAGTAGAGGTGTTAAATAAGGAAGCTGCTACACTACCTCTGGCATTTCCCTCTTTAGGTTCTTGCCCTTTAGGCCATGGCCTGAGTTGAAGTGGTCGATTCTTACGGCAGTACCTATGACTTGCAGTAAGAAAAGTAAGACAGACAAGTCAAAAAAGTTATTGAGATACTTCATGTACATTTTTTAAATGCGTATGATATTCTTTATAATGAACATATTGATGTTGATATTTGTTATTCAAGGGTCAATCACACATGAAACTTCCCACACACACAATCTGTTTCTTGATCCCTTAAACTTGTCAGAGCAGTATTTTTTTTTCAAAATCTTGAATATTATTCGATATGTTGTCATTCCTCTCTTTCTGACTAGCGGATTGCTAGTCAGAAAGAGAGGAATGACAAATACAAATAAGTATACCTACCTAACTGGTATGCGTGGGTATACTTCTAAGGGATTTAAGGTCTTCTTCTTCATCGCACCTATTTTATATAATAATTACATTTATCACTAAGCCCTTATTGAAGGCCTTTTTTGGGAATGCATCGGCTACTTTCAAGTCACTCTATCTAGTTTTTAGGGTTCCGTAAAATGGGACCCTATTTCTAAGACTCCGCTGTCCGTCTGTCATCAAGCTGTATCTTAAGAACCGTAATAGGTAGACAGTTGAAATTTTCACAGATGATGTATTTCTTTTGCCGCTATAAAACGTGATTTTTTTTGCTCGTTTTTATAGAACGTTGTACGGAACCCTTCGGGCTAGTCCGATTTGCACATGGCCGGTTTCATTATTTACGTAAAGTTTTTTTTTATGTTGTACTATAAAGTGTTCACTTGTTCAATAATTCTAGCTGGCTTCTTTAAGAGAAAGGTCACCTTCAAGGGACAGATATGGAATGATACATGCCAGTATTTTCCAATAATAACTCTGTAATAATATCAATCTACATAATATGCGTTTCAAATAATATAGGTAAATAATAACGCTGGTGAGTATCTCATAGAGTAATAGAGTAATCAGCATTGCCATACAGCGGGTCAATGCTAGCATCTTGGAGACGGACGCTTCCGACTGGTAACTGATATGGATCAACTGCGCTACCTGTAGATTATTTGCAACAGCAGCTAGCTCTATTATTTCAATAATAAATACTAGCCCTATTTTGTTTATTTATTTTTTGACGACCGATGTGGCGCGGTGGGCGAAGGTCCGCCTGCGACGCAGGAGGTTGCGGGTTCGATTCCCGCCTCGGAACAATTGTGTGTACGATCTGCAAATATTTGGTCCGGGTGTTCTGGTCGTTTTCTATGTATAATAAAAAAAAAATATCTATGTAATGTATTGTATTATGTATATCAGTCATCTAGTACCCATAACACAAGCTCTGCTTAGCTTGGGGCTAGATGATGCTGTGTGAATTGTCCGGCATTACCTATTTATTTATTTATTTCATTGGAATTTTCTTTGTTAGTAAAGTACCTATGTATATAGTAGGTAGTACTTCAATAATATCTACCTACATAATGTTTAAAGTTGAAAATTCCTACCTAGTTACGCAAAATACAAAGTAAGGGGAATACGATACTGCCTAGCTAAGTAAACCTATAGCTGTCACATTCGATATGTACCTACTTTGTGAGCTGACCGCATTTTAGTGTTGAGTGTCACAAAGTGACAAGAACTAGTTACTTGTGTGAACGCGTTTATAAGGCAAGTTTGACTTAACACTTTGACTGCGATTTTTTTTCGACGACTGCGATCATTTTTTTAACCTAAAAAATTCGTGCTGCCGCTCTACACAGCGGTTGTGTTGCGCCGCACATGCGTTTCGTTCGAAAAATATTACGGCTGTGCTGAGTCACAATGATCTGTATTTTCTCAGCCGCTGCGCTAGTGTGGATTTACGCATATTAGTCACTTGTAGAAAACACATACCGTGTGATTTCAGCAGTCAAAGTGTTAAATTTCTAGTCTACATAATAATAACATAAACGATAAACTGGAAGGTTCGTCGATATTTCAGTGAATTAGACTTCAGATATCAAATTAACAAATAAATAATGCTGCAATCATTTAGGGGCAATCTAAACAGAGCTTGTGTTATGGGTACTATGGGATGACTTATACCTACAGAATATATAGAAGTAAAAAATATAGAAAATACCTAGAACATCCGGAACAAATATTTTCGGATCGTACAAACATTTGTCCCAAGGCGGGAATCGCACCCGCAACCTGCGTCGCAGGCGGACCTTTCTATGAGTTTCCGTGTTCTTTTAAAAGTTACTTGTAAAGTTTACAACCTTGATTTATTTTATTTCTGTGTAGTCTTTTTTTTCGTAGTGTGCTCTCTCAGCTACAAAGCTTTTTGTTGTAAGTTGTGGTAGTAACACAAATTTTCGATGCACCCAATCGCAGATTAATAAAACCTGCTAAATGCTATTCAGGCGTCACATTGCGGAAACCCATTGAAAAATATAAAATAATAATGTAACATTACACACAAAAAAAGATCTATAAATGCACTATTACTAATAGTGCATTTATAGATCTTATTTTTTGTAGTTGGTGTGGTTTTTTCCTCTACAAATAGATAATCTTTTTGCGCGGACTACATTTTGATAAATCGTATCGAAGAAGGTTTTGCGCGAAATTGTTATCAAATATTTTCGGGTCGTGGGTTAGGCCCCCGGTGTGTGACGCCCCCGTCGTGAAGGCCCCCGATTCATTCTTATATTTTTTTAAATACCTGCTATACCTTACTTACAAAGTAATACTGTCTCGTGACTCTAGGCCATCGATAAATACCCAATCACAATGCCTAAGGTTAGGTTCTTTTACACCAGTGGTTGTTATTCTGGTTGCCTGCAGGTATCAGTTCTTGTTGAGACATTTTTCTGAGCCACTGAATAAAATAGAGCTAGGTACAGGCAGCGTGCGATTTAGTTCGACTCTAGTAATTGTTTATCAATTAAGTTCACGGAATATTTTTAAACCCAGCGATAATTAGCTTAAACGGTTGTCATGACGAAACTCAAATCGATTAATAAATCGTTAGTTAATTATCATTGACAAATATCTAGTCTTTAGTTACAACTGCATTGTTTTAGGTGCATACTGCCTATCTTATCGCTAATGCGTCTATTTTAGCGTTATCATGCGAAAAGAGACTAGGGAGCTATAAAGATATTTATTTGTGTTATCTTGGCACAATGCAATCTTCTAAGTACCCTATTTATTAAAGTTAGCCTAGCTTTAACACGTCAAATAAGGAGTAGATCTATTTACCGTATCACCAAATAGTTGACTCTACTGTAACTGATTTTCCCAGGAAAAACGATGTGTAAAATCCCACAGTCAGGGAAATGAAAAGTAATTCTGGTGTCTTTATCAATATAATCTCAATAATATGTACATTTTTAAATATTTTGTGACATTGGTTATAAACATAAACTGAGCTCCATACAAGTATACGCCGGAGGGATGCTTTAAATGCAATGAAAGTTGTTTAGTGTGCCGATTTAAAGGGCTCCCGACCGTCTCTCTGGTATAAATAAATAAATAAATAATGCTGAACAATCCACACAGCATTATCTAGCCCCATGGTAAGCAAAGCTTGTGTTATGGGTACTAGATAACTGATATACATAATACAATATATTACATAGATAGATATTTTTTATTATACATAGAAAACGACCAGAACACCCGGAACAAATATCTGCAGATCGTATACACAATTGTTCCGAGGCGGGAATCGAACCCGCAACCTCCTGCGTCGCAGGCGGACCTTCGCCCACCGCGCCACATCGGTCGTCAACAAAATGAAATGTCATAAAATTGACATTTGTTCATGAGTATCGAAACAACATAACAAGCGTAACATTAACATAAGAAATAGACAATACTAAACATAGTATTTTGTCTATTCTTATGGTATTCGTTCCATAATACTTTATATTCTCTTTGCATAGACTCGCTAAAACGCTCAGCGCCAAAATAACGAAAATCAAAATTAATCTTTGATCTATAATATTTTATTTTTTATCTATTTATTTATAAGCATGTGCATCTATCCTAACGGGCACACACAATGCAATAGAGTACCTTATCTTTTAGTCAATATAGGCAATATGACCTCCAGCGTAGGTACTTGTTCAAGGGAGCTCAGTAACATCTCTGCTCCGCTTGGTTTTGGTGAGAAACCTCGCGTGTACACAATGGGTAAAACGGGAGCTTATTACTAAGAATCCGCTGTCTGTCCGTCGTCCGTCTGTCACCAGACATCATGTATCTCATGAACATATAGACAGTTTTTCGTTATTTAGACAGTTGACAACAAACGTGAATTTTTTGCTCGTTTTTGCTCGATATTGATAACGGTAACAGGCAGGCTTGAAATATTCATAGAATAATCATTATTTTTTTGGCCGTTTTTATAGATAATGGCACGGAACCCTTCGTGCGCGACTTAGTAGTAGTACCTTACATGGTATTTATTTGTCAACAGCCAACTGGTGCCATGTCGATGATAACGGAAGGTATGGATCTGGAGCGGGAGTACTCGCCTAGCCAGTGGTCGGAGCGGTTCGCAACGGGCCAGGAAGTACTGCATCATCACGTGAAGTTCGTTACTTCAGGTGAGGACATAGACTACATAGGTAACACTAGATCACTCAAAAAATACAGCACTTATTCGGCCTGTTCGATTAAGTTGCTTTAGTGAAAAGATTCAAAATCGAAAGTTTAGCGATGTTAATAAATAATAATAAGTAATTAATACATAGCTTATTGTAGGGAATGATACCTATTATCTATAGGTATCATTCCCTACAAAACCAACATTTACAAAAATATATACCTTACTAAAGCCTAACCTAAAAAAAATATTTAGACACTTTGACAATGGTGGTAATAGTAATAGAATTATGGATAGGTATAATAGCAAACTCGAGTACGAGTAAGATTATTGTCAAAGTGTCTAAATCTTTTTTTTTAGGTTAGGCTTTAGTAAGGTATATATTTTTGTAAATGTTGGTTTTGTAGGGAATGATACCTATAGATAATAGGTATCATTCAACACTTTGACAATAATCTTACTCGTGTTGTTAGGAAGCTACTACACTTTTCGATCTTAATTGAATATATTTTCGGACCAAGTCTCAGGTTGCAATACTACTTTAAAAGAGTCCGATTAGCATAACTAAAAACAGACTTCATGAAAATACTTCAAATAAAAAGGTCAATGTTTCATCTCTCTCTTATAAAACTAAAACATGTTCTTAAAAAATGCGCAATTAAAATACCTACGCGTGCAGCATTCGTTTCCGCACCTTCCAAAATATAAAAAAAAAGAGAGAAAACTCTGTTGAGAGATTTTAGCTTTATTTAGGAGTTGTTTCGGCCATCCTAATTAGCCAGGTTACATCAAAAGGATGCTAAACTTTGAAAACGACCGTTGTGACTCTGTCAATATACAAAATCTACCTCTGGAGTCTTTTAGGATGCTGAAATTCCACGTTTAGAGGAACTCAAATATTTTTCATGCCCCAAGGCAGTCACTCGGAAGTAAAAGATGAAATAATTTTCTCACAGTACCTACATCATGAATCAAGGTATTTTAATAACATTCAGAAGTAAAATGTGTCTTGCTGATATATAATATTAAATTCAACAATTTCTTTTGTGGTAGAGTATAACTAACATGTTTTGAAACATATTCTTTGTAAAAAAGCTTATAAGGCAAAATATCAGATTATCTAGCTAGAAGATAAAAAAGCTTGGAACGAGTTTTGCTCCAACTCAAAATCTACCAAATTACAGATAAGCAAATCAAATGTACTAGACACATAAGTTATGATCATACTAGAGGTTTCTTCTCACTTCTTCCACTGGTGGACAAAAAATTTAAGTGAACTATAAAATAATTTTAATTGATAATAATGAATAGTATAAAATATGACCTGTCTAAGTGCTTATTTGTACGGTTAAAGAAATAAAAACCTTTCATTTTCATAAAACAAACGTAAATATGAATGAATATTAATAGTTCTGATGTAGGTAAGTGTAATATTGGAACGTCTCATTTGTGATTTAGTATTTATTTGTTATAAATAAATGTAATATTTTTTTTTAATAATATTCATACGTTTATTAGCCCTGAACTCATTCCATTTAATTATAATGTATTTTTTTCTTTTTTTTCTAAATTTAGTGCCACCGTCTATATTGTTCCTTCATGTCTAGTCCATCCTAGGGTTGGCTGGACGAAATTGCTGTCAGCGATAAGGCCGCTCTGTATACATGTACACTCTAAGTATTTATCTATTTATTGTTTCCTGTTTTGTGTGGTATAATAAACTGTATTATATCTATTTAAATAAAATATGAAGTTTTAACTCTTTCAAATTAAAACCTTAACTTGGCCTTCCTTATTTCTTACGACGCGTGTATTTTCCATTTAGGCAATCATGCCACTTAATAACAATTTAGATAACAGCCTTTTTTGTATCCCCTATACTATGCTGCTCCTATGCTCATTTGTTCCTTATTTTGACGACCTCTGTGGCGCGGTGGGCGAAGGTCAGCCTTCGACGCAGGAGGTTGCGGGTTCGATTCCCGCCTCGGGACAATTGTGTGTACGATCTTCATGTAATTGTTCCGGGTGTTCTGGTCTTTATAATGTATAATAAAAAATATCTATTTATGTAATCTACATATTGTATTAAGTACATCAGTCATCTAGTACCCTTAACACAAGCTCTGCTTAGCTTGGAGCTAGATGGTGCTGTGTGGATTGCCCAGCATTGTTATTTTGTTGTGTTAGGTTCGAGAACAAGTGTAATATAAAATATACATTGCGCAACAGAGTATTAGGGCCCATGTCCTTAGATTTATGAATCAGGGTCAACAGCCAATAACATGAATATATTCGACACTGATTAACGTGCCCAAGAAGATGGAACTGCTCTAGAGTTTGGGAACGAATGAGAATGAAATTAATTTAAGAAAAGTTTGATTGTATTGAAGAAACTAATAACAGACTTCTAATTCTTTAGTATTTACACTGTTTTTTAAGGTTTTAAGGACAAATACTTATTCCTCGGGAATACAAATTTTATGGGACCACCTTGGGATAAGTGTGTGTTAGATATATAGAAAACACTTAAGTATTGAGATAGTACTAAGGAATAAAAAAGTGAAAACAAAAAATTGGACAGGCGTCGCAGAAGACCGCAAACACTGGACAGAACTGGAGGAGGCCTTTACCCGAACTCCTAACTACTTATTAAATATTAGCATTAAATTCAATCGAAAAACAACTTTTCAAATACAATAAACAATCAACTAATAAATACATGAATCATTAAATCTATATACTGATATTTTCTAGGATATTGACATACATACCTAGATTTAACAAATTTTTTTATAAGCATGATTGATCAAAAAGGCTTTTTTTATATTTTTTTATTTTACTAAGGAATTTAACGTCGTTTAGTAGTTTTTTTCAAAACAATCAAATTATAGACTAGACGGACTGCTATACGGACGTTTTAAAAAGCAATTAATATGGTACATTTTAGTTGATTTCCAAGGACATCTATTAAAGGTGCCTAAGAAGTAAAATTACCCGAATTCCTACATTTTCCACAGTCCCATATGAAGGTTTTTAGGCCTGAGAATGCGTCCTAATTGTTCGAATTCCAGCTCTTCTTCACACCGCACCTTTTATTTCAGCGAGCGACAAAGCCACGAATAACATTCCGCACAAATTGGAGATAGAGTACGGATCCAGCGCGGGTCAAAAGCTGGACATACTCGGGACAGACCTGCCAGATGGTGAGCATTGCACGCATTTTATCTATACTTCTATACTAATATTATAAATAGGTAAAGTTTGTGAGGTTGTAGGGGGTAATCTCTAGATCTACTGAGCCGATATCGAAAATTATTTACCAATAGAAAGAAAAAGCCACGTTATTTGTGAGTGTAGCCTATGAAAATTGAAAATAATGTAGGTACGTATATACGTACCTACGTATAGTACGTATATACGTAGTACCTGCGACCCGTGGTTTCGCCTGCGTTAAAATCTATATGTCAAATGATTTATAAACCTTCATCTTGAATCCCTCTATCTAT
Source organism: Eupithecia abbreviata (assembly GCA_943735965.1). Taxonomy (NCBI): domain Eukaryota; kingdom Metazoa; phylum Arthropoda; class Insecta; order Lepidoptera; family Geometridae; genus Eupithecia; species Eupithecia abbreviata. The sequence continues at coordinate 9,509,990 of OX030976.1, forward strand.
AAAAAAATACCGAACCAAAATCCGTTGCTTAGGTTTAAAGATGTAAGGCCAGATATACATAGGGCCAGACAGACAGCGGGAAGCGACTTTGTTTTATACCTACTATGTAGTGATTTAAGGAGGTAAAATTTGTCAGTTTACGAGGTTGTAGGGGATAATCTTTAGATCTACAGAACCGATTTCGAAAATTCTTTTACCAATAGAAAGCCACGTTATTTGTGTGTTAGTTTCACATATTATTTATCCTATAGGATATATATAAACCGAAAAATTCAAAGACTTTATGTGGTAGTCGGATTTGCAAAGTAAGTCGGATAACATGTCCTGCATAAAAATACATTTACCTACTCTACTACGTTCATCGCAAAATGTTAATGAACCACCCGGGCGAAGCCGGGACGCGCCGCTAGTTGTTCATATTTTGATAATGGAGATAGAAAAGCCAGGTAATGCTTTATTTCACCCAAACAAAAGTGATTAATAAATTCTTCGGAACAATACGATTTTCTTTTCTTTTGTGTGTGTTTTACTGTCCCTAGTTATTCGAGCTTGTAATCCGATTGTCGTCCTCTGAAATACAAGATTATTTTACAACAGCAGGGGTCTTTACTAAATAATTTTTAGAACTACAAATTGATAGTCATTTCATATTTATACATAGTTTATAACTCTATAGATGATTTTTTGCGTTTATTATTTTACTCCGAAGAACCGACAACCGCTGGGGTAAATGTGTTCATCCTATGGCGCTCATTAGCGGAAGCCTACCTATGTCATAATTTCATAATTCATAATTTCATAATTCATTTATTGTTTGTGAATCAGGGTAATGGATAGTCAGATACATAAGACTTATTTTAGATCGCTAGATTCTGCCGCTTAGGCGTACAAACATTTTAATAAACAATTAATATTTTAGCTTATACAATATACCTACCATAATTATATTATCTTATAAAAAGCATGCAGTTATATAAATAATTATTTAATTTAATTACTTATCATTTTCAATGAATGTCTTATTATGAAAATTTTATTTAAATGAATCAATGTCAATATAAAGTTAAGGTAATCATTCAATAAGCAATGTCAAAAAATAGTACAATCTGTAAATTTCATAATATGGCAAATTAATAAGGTATTGATAATTTCATTAAATAACAATTCAAGATAGGTACATACATAGTCAATTAAGTATAAAAATTTCAAACAATACGGTCATTTAGAAAATCATTTACTGTATAATAAGCTTTTTCAATTAGAAAATCATTAAGTTTTGCACTGAATTGGTTACTGGACAAATCACGAACTACTTTAGGAATTTTGTTATATATTTTAGGCGCCATGCCAATCATGATCACTTAATAACTGCGAGTATTGGCAGACACAGATATATAGATCGATAGATAGATTAATTATTTTATTGCACTCTTCAAAATATAATAAATAAATAATTAATAAATAAATAATGCTGGACAACTCACACAGCATTATCTAGCCCCATGGTAAGCAGAGCTTTTGTTATGTTATGTTATAGAACTTGGTCTTATCGCTCAAGAGCGATATCTGCCAGACAACCATGGATGGATAGGATCGTTGGATTGAATATATGGATCAGTGTGCATTATATTTATTTTAAAAATATTACATACAAATACGTTCCTACTGAAAAAATAGATAAATACATATAACTAATACCAATATTTTGTCGTTTGCGACGATCACGAAATATTGGAAAACTCAAAATATCAAATCAGAAATACAGAAATACATTTTATTGGTAAAATCAATTTCCATATAAAATCATAGTAAATATCCCGTTATAAGTGACTTTAGTGTCATTAACCATGATTGTTTAAAAAGTACCGATGAAAGCTTTAGAAACGACGACGTAAGCAACAAACACCGCAAAGCATTTGTGGTTAAAATTACGAGTGGTCCCACTCGCCCAACGAAATAAACAAGAAAAAACTAATCAGGTAACTCGGACCGCGGTCCCAGTTTTGTAGTGGGCCCAGTCGCCTGTATCCTCAAGCAGACGGAGCTTTCATTATTCTTTAGTCACGAATCCGGTCCTTTGTCCGCTAAGTAATAGCATTTTCGACAATGATCTTTAATATAGACTTATAGGTATCTGGATCGTCCAAAACCCCGAAGAATTTAATTTGAAAAGGATGGTTCATAGGATTGGCTTCCTTATTGTGTTGGTTGCTTCTCAAAGGTCTAATAGTTTATCCAAACATAAAGGGTCGAGTCAGACGGGCAACTAGGGGTGGCGAGCATTTGATCACTGCTACCACGAACAAATACAGTCCTATTTCTCGTCTGAGTTAATTATCAAAGATTTTATCTTAAATCCAATGTCTCGAACTCCACCGCAAGGTTACTTGCCGCTCGATCTTTTATGGGATACATTTCTGAGAATGCTCACAGGAACTACATCACCTGATCCCACCTTCCACGCCAGGACTAGCAGGTATACGGCGCATAATCACCTTCATCATCAACCTGTAATAGTCCACTGCTGGACATAGGCCTCCCCTAATGAGCACCATAGCGCCCTGTCTTCAGCTTGCCGCATCCAGCATCTGCCTGCAGTTGTTCACAGGTCGTTTTCCCACCTGGCCGGAGGCCGTCCTACTACGTACGCCGAGTCGCGGTCTCCACTGAAGAACACGTTTACCCCCTTGTGGATATTCCATCCATTTGCACTAAGCGGTTCTTATCGCTGCTGCCGCTATTTTCTCGGCCAACTACAACCTCGACGAGGAGAGTGAATAGGTTGCTTTTAGGCATTTGTGATACATCATAGGCCACATCGTCAATCGGGTGAAATTGAGGTCAAACAGAACAAAATGGACCTTCTATTGTCTACACGTATTTAATGGTACCTCTCTTCATTTTTCCTTTTATCTCTGGCTTTTTTATGTTACATACTCTTGTTTTATATCTACCATGGACAATAATAATTGATGTGTAGTTTTTTGTTAAGAGGCCTATTACAAAAAAACGCGAAATTGCTTGGTTTCCTCGTCCAAATTATATGGTTTTCGTTCGTTGTTTGAAATTACAATTACTTGTTTATAATAGTTCGTTTTCTGCACTACAATAATAATAGAACAAATTTTAGTTAACTTATTCGTTTATTTTGTAATAATCATTCTCCCGATACATGTTTATCGAAAAACGCTCGGAGACCTGTTTTGGGAGCTCTAATTTGTAGATTCTATTGAATATAGACTATAAAAATATTTTTTTTCATGTTACTAATATCCTATAATTTAATAATGATAGAAAACATTTTCATTATATGCTTTTTAAGTAAAGAAAGAAAAAACTGAACCAAATTCAATATCGACCGAAAAGGCTTCGAAACAAACCCCAATACCTCCGAAGTTCTACATCAATTTGACATCATATTTATACCAAAATAATCGTCAACATTTGCTTAAGCTACAATATTAATTTTAATTTTTGAATCGGTATTATTAATTTTTTATGTTATAAATAAAAGTACTATATATTTCATTGCGCCGGCGATCTGCCCTCAGTACCGCGCGAGCGCTTGTCGAGGGCGGACCTATGTCAGTTGATTTCGCGCCCTTTGTCTCGTGTTGATGCTGTCGATTGCCGTATAAACGCTGTTAGTATGCGTGCGAGGACATCGTAAACTACGACCGAAATATTTGATCGTTGTAATGTAAGTATTTACGTTCGTATATTATTATATTTCAATTAGTATTATGTTCGTACTAGTTAACTCATTATAGTTATTTTTACTGTAGCTGAGCTTTATTACAAGTCAGAATGGGGAAAAATAAATATAAATATCAATGCGTCAGTAAACGTAAAAGAAGAAATATTCTATGTCTGGAGAAAGCAAGAGAAGCAAGGTAAGGTATTATTTAAATATAATATGTATAGTAGGTTAACACCTGATTTTTTATCATTATTGTTTACTTTCGTGCTTTTTTTTTAAATTGACCAATTTTACAATGAACATACCCATCTCTCCAATCTTTTCCCCAAAACAAAGATTCGATCTGGTTATCGTTTCAGACAAAATCGATGGTTACGAAATTGGGGTTATTCTTATAACCAACATGGCAGATTTTTTTTATTCCAAATTTTGATCATGGGTATCGTTTCCGACTAAATCGAGGGTGTAGATTACGAATTTGAGGTAATGTTTCAAATTTTAAATGGCGGTTTATTATTTTATTCTAAATTTTGATTTTGACAGGAATTTAATAATATTTCTTCATGGCGGATTTTTTTTTATTTTGCTCAGGGAATCAATTCTCTTTATCTTATTAATATCAATGTTTATATTAAATCTGGTCTATTATTTCAAATCTTTACAACATATTTTTTTAAAATAATCATTAATGATTATTTATTATTTTAGAATGAAAAAGCGAGGTAATCCAGAGAATATTGTCGCTTCAACATCAAGCAACCTCGCCGAAACGATGGACATGGTGAGAGAATTATTATATTATAATAATGATTATTATGTTTAGTGGTGGAGAGAATAAGCTCATTACGTTTTTAAGTCTGTAATGTCTGTAAATGTCTGTGTCATCAATCGAGCAGATCAGACCTTTTAAAGCTGAAAATAGCTAATCCAAAAAAATATTACTTTTAGAGCGACCTGTTCATGAATTAAATAATTAACGTAGTATGTCCTATTTAGCTATTTTTTTTATTTTCAGGTTCCTGACACGGATAACACACGCTCTGAAACAAATATAAATTATAAATCCGATGAATCTCTAAATGATTTCAAGGTAGAAGTAGATAAAACCCTATTTCAGCTTTCGGAATAGACTTTGACACGGCCCTTCGAACAAAAAAAATTAAAGGCTTTAAATTAAATGACTCACGTGTAACAATAAATCAAAATCATGACTGGTTTTATCAAATCCAAGGCCAGCTTCACATAGCAAATAGAAATATTTGTATACTTGCCATATGGACTGGCCCAGATCATCCAGTAAAAGTGATAAAAATCAACAAAGACGGACAATTTTGGAATTTAAATATGTTACCTAAGTTGCAAGCTTTTTATGAAAAATGTATACTACCTGAAATTATCGATACGAGAAAAGCTCGATCAATGCCGTTGCGGGAAATATTTTTGTAATTATATGATAAATGACTATACTCAAATAAATAATTATTAGTTACATTTGTATGTTTTATTTATATAAACAGGTTACAACCGTGAAATCCATCCACCGAACTCCATTCTAAGAAAACTTATATTACGGTGGATCAAGATCATTTAGACGCCATACTCGTCGCAATATCATGGCGCGAGCGAGACAGAAAGTAGCGCTCGCGTAGCTCGCCACTCGCTCGGTACGTAAATACCTAAATTAGCGTAACATCGAAATGTAAGAGGGCTCTTAATTGTTGTGCTATCTAGATTTAAGGCTTAGATTGATTTATAGATAGATTTAGGGGTTATTTGCATAGGTTTGTGATGTCCATGGAGGTCTACTCGTATTTAATGGTACCTCTCTTCATTTTTCCTTTTATCTCTGGCTTTTTTATGTTACTTACTCTTGTTTTCTTTTATATATATACCTACTAATGTTATCAAGCTTTGTGCCACCACACCAGGACCTGTCTGAAAATCAGCGCCGCTACTTACTTAGGGCTTGTAGCGGCATAATGCTGAGACAGGGACCTTTTTGGCCCCTTATGTAACACGTATTTGCTCTATTCTGTTTATCTTATTTTTCCTTGTAATGTTTTTTTCTTGTTTTTATTATTTTCTTACCATGTAATGTGTCGTGTTCTGTGTTATGTATGGTGTCAAATAAATGTATTTTCTTTCTTCTTTCTTTCTTTCTTTTCTTTCTCTACAAAAAATATCAAGACTGGCGTGCTCGATGAAAAGTTATGTAATTTTGAGTAAATTAATAACTACAAACTATCGGTAGCAACTAAGTTACGCAAGGTATCAGTTTATTCATGTTTGTGATATAATGTCTAACCTCACGTTTTATGTAAGATTACTTAGGTTAGATTCTTATCTGGTATTAATTTGCGATTGCTAATTAGATTACAAACTTAAGCTTATCCAATTCAATTATTATTTACTCTTGCAATATTTAACAAATACTTATTTAAAAATTACATTCCTAAATTAATTAATTCCATAAATATGAAGAGTAAAATTTAACTAGAGTGAACCCAAAACTGTTGCGCCCTGACAGGGTTTTTATGCATTGGGTACCCAAAAGACAAAGACATCTAAGAACAATTACCTGTATACCTAGATAAAATCATAATAAATAATATGATATCTCTGTGAATGTACCTACTGGTGAAAGAAAGTTCCGGTAGGTCATGTTTACATCTCGTAGGTACTCGACATATCTCTGTTACGTCCCTATTTTTGTCATAAGTAAATATTTACTATTACAAACAATAAATAAATAATTGGTAAGAGCTATGCTCGTAGTTTCTGTGAAGGAAAGGATTCGTAACGAATACATCCGACAGAGAACCAACGTTATCGACATAGCTCTAAGAACTAGCTGTGTTCTTGAGAGAGACACGACTCTGTAAACGTAGTATAGGACGCCCTCCGGCCAGTTGGGATGACGACCTACGAATGACTGCAGGCAGATGCTGAATGCGTCAAACTAGAGACAGGGCGCTGTGGTGCTCATTACGGGAGGCCTATGTCCAGCAGTGGTCGAACATAGGCTTATGAGAAAAGCTTTACTGATTACATTCATCTTTTACTTATCATCATTCGTCTAATACTTCGGAGAAAGTAGTTATTATACTTTGTATTATATACTTCGTATTAGATTTTCGGTTCGTTACTTCGTAGGAGAGATTAAAAATATTAGGAAAATTGCGCAGAAATTTCCACGCGGGCGAAGACGAGCGGCGCAGCTAGTAAATACAAAATGTTCATCATGGGACGTGATTTTGAAAAAAAGACAGTGCTGATGTTAAGGCCACCCTCCATACAAAACGCTTCAAACCCCTTTAATATTTAATGTTCAGGTCGACATTTACAATCCATCCGTGCCTGTATAAGATTAGGATCTCATAATAAAATGTATTTATTAAAACGACACATAACATTTTATTGAGGCAAAGCTCTCAAAATACCCAAAAGAGATCCGTGATATAATATATTATAATAAAATAAATGATTTTATATACTAACAAAATATGCAAAATTATGGGTTAGGGGCTTTAGGACTACATATCGATTTTATGAATGGGTTGGGAAACCCGTCCATAATTTATAAACAAGGACAGGCTCGCAAAAATTTAATTTTTAACCATTTGAAGGAACAAATCATGTACTTTTAATTTATATAACCCTCTTGCCTCAGAGAAGACAATATCTACAACATGTTTTTTTTTCTTTACACCATTGTTTTAAGAGTGTCTCAATAGCACTAAACCACAATAAAATATGTACATTTTTATTATATCGATAATATCGATAGAGTTAAGACTTTTTAACATTAAAGAGTAAAATATTATGATTTTTTTGTAGAAATTCCAAAGATTTATTTCATCATGGGACGCAAGATTTTGAAAAAAAGATTTTAAAAAGAAAGAAATTTATTTATAAAAATGTATAAATAAAATGTATATACTAATGTTGGTACCTATCAAAAGGCCAGGCTTCTATTATTACCTACGCATAATCTATTAGATACAGTCGCACGATTAAAAAAGGCACAATAAACATAGGGGCTAACCCACATACATAGTGCATAACACAGCTTTGTATACACGAACACTAGAGGTCATATTATCGATGTCAGATTGAAGCCATTTGATTTTCCCCATTCGCTCATCTTTCCATATACCTACCTAAACGTGGAAAGGTGACTAACTACACTGTTCGTGACTGTGTGTGTTTGTTTATGTGTAATAACCATAGTAAACTCAATAATAAATAAAAAAATATACAATATATTTTATATGTAATACTCTTAATATCAATTTATTTCGTCAATAACTATGTTTGTGTTACACCCAAAACCGTGAAAAACGTAAACAATCGAAAAATAAAAGCTTCTAAGCTTTCGTATTTCAACACTGATTTTAGCCTTACTTTGGGCGATAATAAATAATATACGGAGAAACAAAACTCTAAAATAAAGCCCGTTCCGATATAGTTTAGTTATTTAATAATAGTTGAAACTAGTTCATTTTAAAATGATACACTCCATAGTTAATTACTTTGTACTACTTATACATGTGTATTTTGTTTTATCTACTCTCAATTTGTAATTCTTCCTATACTGTCTGTAGATAGGGGATCGCAAGCTCATTTCGATCACATATCGTTATGCTTTTAATTTCTTTTAAAAGAAATACGATATTAATAATGTATTTATTTATAAAAAATACCAACAAAATTAATGCCCAAATAAAAATATTCTATAAACCTGTCTACAAAAAATTATCCTTATTGGGCTTACCCAAATATATCGAAAATCTGTGATTTTAACACTCACGAGGCGCGTATAAAAGCCTCCTCCTCTGATGTTTCAATTAGGAACGCTGAAACGCCAATGTTCCGTTAAATTGAAGCGTCGAGACACTTTTTTGACATTCCTCCTCGTATTAGGCTATAAATAAAATTCTCTTGCGATAGTAGATATTTATATATCCTTCTTGCTTCGGCCATCGGCTTTCCTCGCAATTTTCCGGTGTACCTTTACTTAACTTTTTGTAGCTTATATCCGGGATTTATTTATTTTATTGTATTCGGAGAACACACTTTATATATAAACTTAAATAAATAAATTATGCAGGACAATTCACGCAGCGTTATCTAGCCCCAAGGTAAACAGAGCTTGTGTTATGCGTAGGTACTAGATAACTGATATACATTACATTACATTGATAGAAAGTTGAAATGCTCACATGGGTGGATGGGTGTTTGTTACTTCTTCACGACAAAACTACTGAACGAAACAGGCCTGGAATTAAACGTAGGCTACTTTTTATCCCATAAATGAGTTCCCATGGGATAGAAATAACCTTTCGACGTTTCCTTAGAAACAATGCGTGCAAAGCCGCGGGCAGAAACTAAAAAATAAATAAAATAAAATCTATTTATTTCAGGCACAAAATTGGGGACTCATACAAAACATAGAGTTGTATACGATATACGAGTAATATCGTTATGGATATGAATACATGAATTTAGGTCGATATTCTACCGAATTAGGAATTACCGGTACCTTTTTATGTTGTGTCTCTATTTGTAAGTAGTAGGCCTTGTCGGACCAGCATTTAATGATGTCATATGACCCTAGCTTCTGTATCTACCTAACACAACATAATCTTTTAATATATTATGTAATTTATGCAGTCCATAAATTAGATATTAAGCTAGTTACAATCGTACAGTCAACATGAAAAGAACGTGAGGCTCGAAGTTTAAAGGTACAAGTCCGGGATGGGCTGCAGACTGCAACCGCAGGCGACATTGCGGCTGGCGGCTGCGGTTGACCGCAGTGCTGGCTGCGGTCGCGGATGCTTCTATTTCCAACTTTTCCAAGCAAGGTGCGCGACACCACTGGCGCTGCAGTCTGCGGTCTATGCGCGCCGCGGTCGCAGGCCGCAGTGTTGTCGCGCTTGGAATCAGTTTCATAGAGATGCAGAAACAATTAGTGTCGCTTGCAGCCTGCAGCTGCAGTTTGCGGCCTGCGGTCCATCTTGGAATTGCACCTTTATGCTGGGTAATGACTGATGTTACAAGGCGTAATGTAACATTCGCAGCGAGCATGATACGATGGGCCATGTGCTAATATCCATCTCGTTGTGTAGACAAGTCAAATTTCATATTGTAAATAATTTATCAAATAGTTAAGAAACAAGCTGTTTTTGATTTGCTGTTCACTTCAATTTATTGTTCACTAGTGGAAGAAGTGAAAAAGAAACCACTAGTAGGTACATTCATATATCACATGTTGTTTTGCCTATCTAAATCGAAATATAATGTGATTTCAGATACATGTCAACTTTTACTATGTAAAGCTAAGCACAACATTGAATTTCTTACATAGGTACTAATGTCGGTGTGAAACTGAGCGACATCTGACCAAGCATTAACATTGATGTAATCGTCTATGGAGTAGAAAGCCTTCTTGATAAGATTTTGTTTTATAACACCCCGTAACACTAAGTGCCAGATTTATACTTGGAATTTTCGGAGTTACAAATAATTCCATAAGAATAACAATGTCGGTAATATGTATCTATGGAGAGATGGTTCTTTAGCGATCAGACCACTAATAGTCACATAAATAAATAAATAATGCTGGACATTATAATGTTTCTCTTGTTCCGTAAGTAATCTCGTTTCTTTCGGACTTTTCTATCCAATTTATGAATTTCTGAGTGGTCTGTTCCAGAATTATAGATTTTTTTGTAAATAATGGCGATACGAAACCAAAGAAAATATTTTGCAACTATTGCGGTAACTTAAGAAGTTTGTAAGAAAACATCTAGTTGCCAGTTGCCGGCTGGCACAATAGTTGCTCTATCGGCATAGTGCCCTAACTTACTAATTTATCTAAATGTTAATTATAACTAAATACCATTAAAAATGATATCGACCATAAATAATGGTAGCAAATCAACCATATATAATGGTATCAACCACCATTATGTATGCTTGATTTGTTAACGGTACGGTAAATAACGGTATCAACCGTAAATTTTCACAAGTAAATACACATTATTAACTATATTAAACTGTATTTACTTGTGAAAATAACGTAGTATCTTAATTAAGACGAAATTACTATTATTTTTGATTTGTTTTTTTTTCACAAGAAAATACACGGTATAAACTAGTATCTTTTTCAACGGTACTAAGGACACATAGTAGTATCACTTGTACCATTGATGGTACAAATCAATGGTACTAAGACACAAGGGGTAAATAATGTAGTGTAAGCATTTGATTTAAATAATAATACACGAATTGTTATAATAAGTCAATTGATCTTTATTAACAAAGAAAATTACAATCAACTAATAGAAACAAATAGAACACATAAACAACAAGTACATAGAATTAAAACAATTCAGCAAACTGCAGACTATTACTAACAATCTACAGGTAGCTCAGGTAGCCCAACTGATCCATTCAATAAATAAATAATGCTGGGACAATTCACATAGCTCTGCTTACCATGGGGCTAGATAATCTAGCCCCATGGTAAGCAGAGCTTGTGTTGTGGGTACTAGACAACTGATATACATAATACAATATATTACATAGATAGATATTTTTTATTATACATAGAAAACAACCAGAACACCCGGAACAAATATCTGGAGATCGTACACACAATTGTTCCGAGGCGGGAATCGAACCCGCAACCTCCTGCGTCGCAGGCGGACCTTCGCCCACCGCGCCACATCGGTCGCAATGGCAGTCGGAAGCGTCCCTAAGACGCTGGCTGCATTGCCCAGCTGTATTGGCATGTTGATCGGCAGTCTATAAACACTAATGCTGAACACTAGCTAGACAGCATCGTCTAGCCCCAAGCTAAGCAGAGCTTGTGTTACGGGTACTACATGACTGATATACTTAATACAATACATTACATAGATAGATATTATTTTATTATACATAGATAATGACCATTTTCTGGCAATGACACTACCAGCCGCACTACCAGTAGTGTCGTTGCCAAATGAACGACACTACCGCGCCTATTTTGAATCAAATTGTACAGTAAACACAAGTAAATAGCAACAGCTATCTTAAGAAATATAACTCTTTTTTTTTATAACTAAATAGAAGCAAACTTATCTAGACGAACCACAATGAGGAAAAAAAATTAAATCATACTTCGATAAAAAAAAAACATTGTACTACCTTAAATTATAAGTGACCGACTGTAACTGTATCTCCTTATCTGAGTTTATCAAGTGCATGGCCTAAGGTTATCTCATTGTTTAAGTGTTGCATTTGCACATGTAAAATAAAATCGTCGCTAGAGATAACTCTTTTAGTTCTTTTAGTTTTACTATTTTGAAGTTATGTCTGTGTTTTTCTGAAACTTTTGTAAAATGTTAAGTAAGCGTAACAGATTTACAGTATTTTTGTTTATCACTTATTCAATTTAGAATTCCAGCCTTTTTTAAGAGGATAGGGTCGTTCATTTGGCAACGACACTACTGGTAGTGCGGCTGGTAGTGTCGTTGCCAGAAAATGATAACGTGCACAACACCCGGAATAAATATCAGCAGATCGTACACACAATTTTCCCGAGACGGGATTCGAACCCATCGAAAACAAAAAAAAACATCCAGCATCGCAGGCAGACCTTCGATCTTCGACCGTGCCACAGAAGTCGTCGAAACTTAATACATTTCATTTAATAATATCTGGTCATCGATACCACAATGCTTGAAAACAAAAGTTAACCAAGGCGTCCTGCCCGTTATGACCTACAGAGCTGAGACGTAGACACTCGCGGTAGGGCTGGTCCACCAGTTCAAAATCGCTCAGCGAGCTATGGAAAAAGCTATGCTCGGAGTTACTCTGAAGGATAGGATTCGTAACGAATACATCAGACAGAGAACCAAAGTTATCGACATAGCTCTATGAATTAGCAGGATGAAGTGGCAGTGGGCCGGCCATATCTCATAAGAACTGACAACCGCGCTGGGGCAAACGTGTTCTTGAGTGGAGACCACGACTCGGTAAACGTTGTGTGGGACGCCCTTCGAGATACTGTAGGTAGATGCTGGATGCGTCAAGCTGAAGACATGGCGCTGTGACGCTCATTCGGGGAGCCTATGTCCAACAGTGGACTAACATAGGCTGATGATTAATAATATCTAAAATCTATATCAGTTTTAAAATCATATCCCTCATCTTCCAGACGCACCAATCCTCGTGTACATCCACGGAGGCTACTGGCAGGAGCTGTGCCGTGAGTTCTCCCGGTACCCTGCGGAACCACTCCACCGGGCCAAGGTGAAGACCATAGTCGTCGGGTACGATCTCTGCCCTGCTGCCACTCTTCCCGAGATCATACATCAAGTCCAGAATGCTGCGAGCTTCGTCTTTGAGTATGCTGAGAAGATGGGCTCAAGGTAAATATCTTTTCTCCAACTCGCACAATGAACAAACTCTTTGGTACACGAAAGAGCCTTCTTGGTTAGTGTGAAAACTTCTTCCTTGACGAGGTCAGTCTTCGACCATGTTTTGTGGTTTCATACAGATTTGTTCTGTTAAAGCCACCATGTTGTGTGCCAAAGCTGTTAGTGTACTCTTAGAGGTGTACTAGATACAATAAAATACAATATAGCTTTATTGCACCATCAAATACAAAGAAAATAATAAAAATAAAGGATCTTAATACTTAATCTAGTGGCACAATCGGCGGCCTTATCGCTAAAAGCGATTTCTTCCAGGCAACCTTTGGATGGATAGGATCCTTATGTTTTCATTAATTTAATTTATTTTAATCTACGTGATTTCATGTGATTTTTTTTTATTTGTAATTTCAATGAAATGTTGCAATCTCTACAAAAAATAGGCTTGTTTCATCAATAAATTGTATTTCTAATCTCTCCACTTACCTATATGAAAATTCGAAGGTTTCTATGGATGGATGTTGGTTACCTCTTCACGCCAGAACTACTGAGCGGATCGGGCTGTTTTACAAAGATAACAACCTAGAAAATATTTTCCGGAGAAACGCGTGCGAACTTGTAAACGCAAGCTAAAAATATGATTTAACACTAGGACACGATAACAGATTTGTTACCAAATGTAGGCCTACTTATTATCTGATCCGTTATGCAGTTTAATCGTGAAAAGGTATTGCAGTCATCCATACATTTCTCGCATTAAAAACCTTAGTACCTGGTCTATTAGAGATTAGTGCATGACTTCGCACGCGTTTTTTCTCATCACCCCGGCGTCAACTCGAGGGGTACGACCCCTCGAGTTGACACCGCCGGGGTAATGAGGCCAAGCCTCGAGGCCCCTCTCTGTGCCCGCACCAGGACCGGAAAGAAATCTATTGATTGCAAAAATAACGTCAGTCAAGATCATGAATAAAATATAGGGTAGTAAATTAAAACGCTTAGTTTTGCAAAGCTCTGCAAAAATTCAACTCGAAACTCGATCCGTTCCAATGAACAGATTTCTGCTGGAATTTTGACAGACATTTATCTACCTTTATCATATTTCTGTACCCGCGCTCATGTTAATCTATAATCGCTGTACAACATGAACGCTATCTCTATGATGTCATGATCTCTCTTGGTTCTTGTTAAACCAGGTTCAATGTGGTTCTTAAGCCCTAGATATGTTTAATAGCTCACTAGAAGAGAGATAAGGTGCCGAAAATTGGCAAAGGTCTTGTCATATCTAGTGTGTTGAACCGGTTGAACTGTAAACATCTATCTCTAAACTTAGTTTATTGAAGAGCATTAATATTGTGTACCTAGACTCAGTTGCAATTAGTCTAGCAATTTACGTTATAATATATTTAATTGAAAATTTAATTGCAAACAAAGTTAAATTCGGCATCGAAAACAAATATTTCTCCTCATAGATGACGACCTCTGTCAGGAGGTTGCGGGTTCGATACCCACCACGGAACGAATGTTTTGTATGATCTGTGGATGTTCCGGGCGTTCTGGGTGTTTTCTATGAGTTGTAAATGAAAATGAAAAATGAAAAGTTTTTATTTCTTTAAGCTTACAAATAAGCACTTAGACAGGTAATATTTTATACTATTAAATTATTTTAAGTACACTTCAATTTTTTGTCCACCAGTGGAAGAAGTGAGAAGAAACCACTAGTATGTTCATAACTTATGTGTCTAGTACATTTGATTTGCTTATTTGTAAGTTGGTAGATTTTGAGTTGGAGCAAAACTCGTTCCAAGCTTTTTTATCTTCTAAGTAATCTGATATTTTGTAATAAGCTTTTTTACAAAGAATATACACAACATATATAAAAATATATGTTTTTAGAATATAAGTTATCTAGTAGGTATGAATGTTACACATTATGACAAGCTTAGGATGCTTGTCATATGTGTAACATAAGCTCTGCCTAACTTTTTAATTTCAGATATTATTTAATACTAGCTACGCCCCGCGGTTTCACCCGCGTGGTAGATATTTTGGATAATATACATTATATCTTTATAAATTGTAGCCTGTGTGTTATTCTGATGCTATATTATTGTTGAAGTTTAATTAAAATACATTCAGTAGTTTTTACGTGAAAGAGTAACAAACATCCATCAATCCATACTTACAAAATTTCACGTTTATAATATTAGTAGGATAAACACAATAATAGGTACCCATAACACAAGCTCTACTTAACTAGGGCTAGATGATGCTGTGTGGATTGTCCAGCATTACTTATTTAGACTTAATTGACTTTAGATTTTATTGAAACATTGTTTTCTTTTATTTTCTAGGGGAGTCTACTTCGCCGGCCATTCAGCAGGAGCCCACCTGGTCGCAAAAATGCTCTCAAATGCAGACTTCCTCGACAGCTGTCCCGGCTCCAGCCGCCTCCAAGGTGCCTTTCTGATCTCAGGAGTCTACGACCTTAGAGAACTGGTGCACACCACCGTCAACCAAGCCGTGAACCTTCCCACAGAGTGGGCCGTCCCTCTCTCACCCATGTTTGATTCCTTCACACATCTCCAGGCGAGAAGAGTGCGAGTATACATCCTCGCAGGCCAGCACGATAGTCCAACCTTCAAGAAACAATCGAGAGAGTTCTATGAACTTCTTCACAACACCTGTCTAATGCAACACATGTATTTGGAGATCAAGGATGACATGGACCATTTTGGCATCGTGGAATGCTTCGCGAACCATGACAACTTTTTGAAGAATTTACTGGTTCACGATATTCGGAAACATTTGTGATTGTTCTACAATACATAGATATCGATAGTTTTTAAGATTATTAATGACTGAAAAATGTGTTCATTTTGGAATGCTTTAAAATTACGTATGAGTTATGTCATCATCATCATCATCAGCCTATAGAGTTATGTACCTGTTATCAATGACTAACAAAGTGATGAAAAGATGATGAGAGGTGAAAATTATTTGAGATTATGGCAACTATTTCTGTTGTTTGTTCAATTTAAGAAACTAATGGATTATATTACTGTAAGATATTAAATCCCTTTTATTGATAGGAATTAAATTTATAATAACATATTAAAGATTATTTATCGGGTATTTATCGCGTAGGTACCTTTTGTTGTATATTCTCCTACGTTTCTATAGCGTTGCAGCGATCGTGATCACGGGGAGACTGGACGCGATTAATACCCGATAAATAATCTTTAATATTATGTTAAGAAATCGCGAAAGTTTAAAAAGTTTATAATTACACTCAATAATATTAGCTATTAAAATTTACTGACAAATTTAACTTGTATTTTAAATTTTTTGGTCAAGCCAACCCAAGTAACAATTTCTTGTTCTATAGCAGTCCATAGAACGTATCTCAAACACCACTTTTGGTACTATAAAAGGCCAAAGAAGGTCGAGTAAAGCCGATTTGGCGCAGTTATATCACCAAAAAGTGACATAGTAGAACCGTAGAAGTGTTAGCGGTGACATTTTAGCCCTATAAAGTTGATATAGTGGTACTCGTATGACAATCTATTGACATAGTGGGTACAGTAACGCTACTTTAGTGTGATTTTATACTTTAGTAGCGTTCGTGTTACCATTAAAGTGCTAATTTGTTCTATAGTAGAGTCCGTACCCAAACTGCATCATCCATAATAACACGATTAATTTATCATTAAATTAATTAAATAAGACCCTTGTTCATCTTTCGGGATAAATGTGTGAAAGAGGAATGCGGGTCGTCTTTTGTAACACAAGATCATTGTACCTAATATCAACAACAAAAGCTAAAAACACCCCTCAAACGAAAATCACCAGCCCCTATTGCGAATTTCCTTTGTTGGGGGTAGCTCAGAAAAAATATGTTTTATGAAAAGACATTAGGCTAATCTAAGCGGATGAATGGAATAAAATGACATGTAATTTTGGCGTCACCGACGAGGCGTTTTGGAGATTAAGCTTTTTGTGTGCCACGCAAATTAAACCTTTATATATAAAATGCTATGATCCATAATATTTAACACGCTAATGGAATTATCTTATCTTTATTAATTTAGTACTCCACAAGTACTTTACCTTACCGTAAAGTCATTTGCAAGGTTTTGACGATCTCTGTGTCGCGGTGTTCGAAGGTCCGCCAGCGACGCAGGAGGTTGCAGGTTCGATTCCCGATACGGGACAAATATTTCTAAGATCTGCAGATATTTTTCTGCGGTGTTCTGGTCGTTTTCTAGGTATAATAACAATACTAACTGGCACCGCTGAAAACCAGCGCTGCAACAAATCTAGCTTATTCCATTGTGCTGTACACAATGGAATAAGCTAGATTTGTTGCACAAATAATATTTTCTACTTCTATTTGTCAATTTTCCACCACTTACTTCTCGTGAACCCTGGATCTGCATTTCTATTTCTATTGGTAAATTTTCCACCACTTACTTCTCGTGGCCCCTGGATCTGCAAATGCGGGGAGAATTTTTCTCCCTTTTTCGGAAGAAAAAATTAGAACTCAACAGTTTCATTTCGAATATTTATTCGAACTTGAAACTCTTGAGTTCCAATCGTTTTTGCGCATAGCTGAGTGCCTAAAGCTTCGAAACCACGCAATAACATCTTCCTGTCTAATAGTTCTACCTGAAAAGTAAGTTAAATTACTCTTTGGAGAATTATATTTAATTTTATTATCACTCTATGCTCTTTATATGTCATGTTTCTTTGACTGAAAGCGATGCCACAGACAGACGACTATGATGCCACAGACAGACGACTACGATGCCACAGACAGACGACTACGATGCCACAGACAGACGACTACGATGCCACAGACAGACGACTAAGATGCCACAGACAGACGACTACGATGCCACAGACAGACGACTACGATGCCACAGACATACGACTACGATGCCACAGACAGACGACTACGATGCCACTGACACACACACACAGAGACATGTCATACATATAAAAGTCTTTTAGAAATAAATAGCCACAAAGAAAACTATTCACTAAAAAAACATACTCAGAATAATTATAGTAGACTCTATAATTATTCTAAGTATGTGTTTTTTTTGTAAATAGTTTTCTAGAAACAGAGAAAAACACCAACGGTACGTCTTGCGAAGGTACTTGCAAGGAATATTTCATAAAATACAATTATATAATCATATACCAATTAATATTACAAACATTGATACTTTTGAACATTTTAAACGTATAATTAAACACTTTTAACTGTTTAGATTGTAATTATACAACGTGCAAGTTACGTTCTATAATTACAGTCTAAACAGTTATTACCTTGAATAACTTCCGATGATATAGGCAATGGCGAATAAACACAAATATACAAAAAATACAAATAAATAAATATACTTATAACGCCCCATTGTTTTTGCGTCTGGAGTTAAAAATAAAACTCGATATTTTTAGGGTCTAACTTCTTGTTTATATAAAATATCTTGATAGGGACATCCATATCCTACATATGTATAGATCCGATATCGGATATATAGGGTGTATATCAGATCCGACATTGAGTTCCAATCTCTCCGAGCTACCTATGCAGTGCCGGACCGGCCGACTTAAAATGGAGATTGCCCTCGCTTTGCGTGCTCGATCATTAAGTATGTAGTAGGTACCCTATTTCAAACTAAACTATCCTAATACATCAACCAACTTAGAGGTTGAAGCAGTTTTAGAAGTCATTAAGGAGTAAGGTTCATCACTCTGAACCTATACTTAGGTCAGGAATCTAATATATTCTTTGTAAACAATAGTTTTTGGTCACAAAACCAAATGCTAGTGGTATTAATACGATTATCTCCAATGATATATATCATTGGAGATAATCGCAAAAGCTCCAAACTATTTTTGGTTACCAGAGGTTTAATCTTGCTAGACATAGACATTCATTTATTTGCTGCTGCAGTACAAAACATAAACAAAGCACATTTTGACATTTTGAATAAAAATAACTTAAAACGAAAAAAACTATTGCAAAAAATATCAAAAAAAAGAGACTGATGTGTGTTACAGCAGCAAAAGGGTCTCGACTCAGCATAAATGCCTACTCAGGAGTAGATAGGCGCTGATATTCTGCTGTTGCTAGTTATTTTTTTCACTTTTTGCTAACTATCTTTGTTTACAAAAAATATCATGGATTATAGATACAATTGTTTAGTACTGTTTTAAACTTGTACCAGCGATCCATCTTTACGTACTACAGAGGCCAATTAGAAGGGCTTATTTGCTAATTAAGGGGAATATATATTGACCATGCACTTTCTCATAGTCGTCATTATCAACATCGACCACCATCCCAATAATGGATGGTTTCTCCAGCATTATCCATTTATTTCACCTTTCACCATTTTGATGCGTCAATTTCATATAAAGGGGATGCTTGAAGAGGCTAGTTGTTCCGCGCTACGCAGCGTTGAACGACGCGACGCAACGTGACGTCGTTGTTGCAAGGAACATCGGGAAGTAACTGGCAGCACGACGCCTCGCAGGGGAAGTCAGCCTACGTTCGCAGTATTAGTCCAATTATAACAAGATCCCAGTTTTGACGACCTCTGTGGCACGTAGGGCGAAGGAAGATCGAACGAAGCGGGTTCGATTCGGTCGTTGTATAATAAAAAATATAATATCCATGGAATGTACTGTATTGAGTGAGTAATTTTGACGACCTCTGTGGCGCGGTGGGCGAAGGCCCGCTTTCGACGCAGGAGGTTGCGGGTTCGATTCCCGCCTCGGAACAATTGTGTGTACGATCTGCAGATATTTGTTCCGGGTGTTCTGGTCATTTTCTATGTATAATAAAAAATATCTATGTATGTATATCATCTAGCCACAAGCTCTGCTTAGCTTGGGGCTAGATGATGCTGTGTGAATTGTCCAGCATTATTTATTTTATTTTTATTTTTTTATTTAAGTATATCAGTCATCTAGTACCCTGACACAAGCTATGCTTAGCTAGGGCTATTGAAACCACTTTAATTTAAATCATTTTGGTTATTTTACGGTAGAGCAGTCTCACCTGAGCACAATAAGACAAACCCAGTGCACATGAACCTTTATCCCGATCTTAAGGGGCCTCCGGAGGGACGAATTCTTCATACAAACGTAATACCAAAATTATTTCTTATTCAAGCATATTTCCACTATAATATTGCATTATTTGTGTTAAAATAGTATTTATCTAGGTTCCCAAATAGTTTTTTTTTTTTAAATACTTACCTAAAATGAAATGAAAGCCAATCTCATTTTGCACATTTTTATGCGAAAATGGACAAGTTTTCTTGCTATTTGTTTCGTATTAAAAACATCAATATCTTACGTTTTATTTATCAAGGAACATAGCTTATATTGTCTAGTTACAGAATAACAATACTTTGTGAAGAATACAAAAAGTTTTCAGACATAATTTTTGGTATTACGGAACAAACCAAATTTTGAACGGCTAATATTGCTATCGCGCACGCATGGGGCGCGGCGCAAGGGTTAAACAGGGATAGCGATATTCGGAGCGATTTTTGCAAGCGAGGGTCGCCGGACCCTTAAATAAGCTTGCATTGACTTAAAATATTACCCTCCAGCAAACGTAATTACTGGTGTCTGCAAGACAGAGTCTGTCTAGCACAAACTCAAAGAAAATAAAATTTCAGTGTTTGCATCGTTAGACTTAGTTTTTGCATTGAATCATCAATGAAAAATCTTATATATTAAATGAGCGAAGATTTTCGAATCTGCTCGTTGAAAATATTGGTTTAATGCTGTTTTAAATCATTATTAAAGTAACATTATAAATGAGCATTACTTTAACTTTTTTACTTTTAGCAAGGTCAGGTTGATGGCCCTTGCCAGTGGTCCCGTTCAGTTAGTCCCGTTAACTGGACCACCGAAAAATCTTTTTCTGTGTTCTAATAAATTGCACCACCGAAGGGATATGTTTAATATTTCTTCACGCCACAACGACTGAACGGATCGGGTTGAAATTTTGCAGAGATGATAGATGGATCTAGGTCTACCCAGCCTGGATGACACATAGGCTACTTTTTGCCATAAAGTACCATAAATCAGTTCCCTTGGGATATAAATAGCCTATGTTACCAAGCCAATTATATACTATAATATAATTAACCTATTATACATACGTTTCCATAGAAACAATGCGTGTGAAGCTGCGAAAGAAGTTAGTTAGACTAGTTTTTCATAAATCTGTATGATGATATCCATAACGATAGAAATACGAAAGTTATTCTATTACATTTTTCACGTCTAATGGCAGAATGAAATTAGCGCCCCCCTAATGAGCGCCGTAGCGCTCAATATCTACTTAGCCTTATATAGCTATATACTAGTAAATTCCTTAAGTCGGCTCTTACAAAATCTACGGTTTGGGTTAAAGGGGTCGATTCTTACGCTGCGACTGCCATAGCTAGCCAATACAGGTTGATATTCATATTGAATGGAGCATGCAAAGCCGCGGGCAGAAACGAGTGCCTTTATATTCAAATTTCCTAAAAATAATGTTCAGAAGAGAGGCCTGAACGGGAGGCTAAAAGTTAATTAAATCTGACTATTGCAGGCTTTTCAATTGCACTTGTGGGCAATGTTGAGTGGTTGTGAATTCAATTTTACCAAATAAATGGTTGTTTTCCATTTATTTTAATATGAATCTATTTGTAGACTGAGAGTAGAAGTAATAGACTAGTCCTCAGCGTATACCGTAGGAAATAGCGATATTTTAGATAGTTTTTTACGTAAGGTAGCAAAATCCAGATAATGAAGTTTTCATCATTCTCATAAATAAATATGCCATACATACATATATATATAAATAAATATACATATAAAATTCACATAGTATCTAGCCCCAAGCTAAGCAGAGCTTGTGTTATGGGTAGGTACTAGATAACTGATATACATAATACAATACATAACGTAGATAGATATCTTTATTATACATAGATAACGACCAGAAAAACCTGAAGAAATTTCAAAAACAAACCTAGCTCTTGCCTGCTATCTATTAGATTGGACTTTTGGATAATTCGGACATTTCAAAAAACAAACCTAGCTCTTGCCTGCAATCTATTAGATTCGACTTTTTTAAAGAACAAACAAAGGAGGGTTCGACCAATCATAGCTAGTACCTTTAAAAAAATAACGAGACCTTTATTCTCATTAGATAGAGACGCTAACGAAGTCATGGATCGATATAAATTTCGAATTGGTTTAGATTCGAATTACAATAGATTATAAACCAATTTAAACACATTCTTTGTGATAACCTCTCTTTTTTAAAAGTTGTTTTTTATCATTGTCTCTATTGTATCGCATTTTGTATACCGCCATATCATAATAAAATACAATAAGTTTATCCAAAAACGTAATAACGTCCCTTGAAAACCATTTAAAGCGTTCATTATTTACAAAACACAATACAGTTGGTATCCAAAATAATAATGATGTTTGTAAATTGGTCCTACACAGATTATAGCGTAGTTTAGCTTCGGCGTAGCTTTTGCTACGTAGAATAAGTTGGCGGGCTACGGCAGAACGGTACGCGACGCCAGCCTGGCTCTACGCCACTCACGATGTAAGCCATATTGCGATCGCATAAAAGAACTTTTAAACGCCAGATAAACAATTTGTTGAGTATTTTGTGAGGCTATAAAGTATTATTGTTGTTTGCAAGTTGTTCTGAAAAGTTATTCGTAGTTTTTTATTGCAAAGTTGTCATCAGATTTTTGACGACGTGTTTATTGTTGTATGCTGTACGGCTTGGGTGCCTGCAATATCATGGTAAGTTACATTAAATATGTAAAAATGAGTGGAGACTTTTTAGGAAAAATAAATCGCTACATACGTCGTAGCTGAATTACTTGTACATAAATAAATATTCAAACAAATAAATATTGCTTCAAACTAAGCAGTGTGTGACAAAAATGTGGTACCTAACTGATATTAAGCTTAATAGATTACTTACATATATAGATATTTTTTTATTAGACTTACTCAGAAAACACCCGGAACAAATATCTACAAACATTAGTCCAATAGCGGGAATCGAACCTCTTGTGTCAGGGCTGTAATTAGCCTGCTACGCCACTGAGGCCAACATAAATAAAAAAATACTGGAATTTATTACACAGTACCTAGCCCCAATGTTAGCAAATTAATAATAACTTAGAATTTTAAGGTAACTACTCAATATAACATATTGACGACCGATGTGGCGCGGTGGGCGAAGGTCCGCCTGCGACGCAGGTGGTTGCGGGTTCGATTCCCGCCTCGGAACAAATGTGTGTACGATCTGCAGATATTTGTTTCGGGTGTTCTGGTCGTTTTCTATGTATAATAAATAATATCTATCTATGTAATGTATTGTATTATGTATATCAGTTATCTAGTACCCATAACACAAGCTCTGCTTACCATGGGGCTAGATAATGCTGTGTGTATTGTCCAGCATTATTTATTTATTTATTTAAATAATTATTTATTTCACATTTTATAAATAATCTAACTTACAATTTTGGCTCATGGCTCATTCACTTGTCAACAAGCATGTGAACGCACATGTTTCATGAATGTTCCAATAAAGTCACCGAGGTGAAAACTTGATACAAGCTTGTTACCTATATTTAGAAGGGAGGTATATCCAAAATGATCTGCAAAGGAACTATTTGAAAATCTTGTTTATTTACCTTTACTGCAATCATGTAAGCACGGCCAAAAAAGAACATGTTTGTTATGTTTCTTATGTACTCCATCCATATATGATATGAAATCCTCCTGATCAAAAAATTATAGCAAAATAGCATTTTTAATTCGGCAGATCTGAGTTAAAACCCATTTGTAGATGTCTAGCTCAACATCCGTGTTCAAATTAATGAAGTGTTGTCAAATTAACACAGCTGGGTCTTTATTAAATACTAGCTGTGCCCCGCGGTTTTACCCACGTGGTGATAGATATTTTGGATAATATACTATATATCTTTATGAATTGTAGCCTATGTGTTATTCTGATATGTAAGATATATTATTTTGAAGTTTCATTAAAATCCATTTAGTAGTTTTTACGTGAAAGAGTAACAAACATCCATCCATCCATACTTACAAACTTTGACGTTTATAATATTAGTAGGATAAAATGAAGTCGCTTCCGCTGTCTGTTCGCTTAGATCTTATAAACAATTCAACAGATTTAATGCAGTTTTCAGCAATAGATAGGGTGTTTCAAGAAGATTTATAAACGATGGAAAGATTTCCACGCCGGCGAAGCCGCGAGCCGCAGCTAGTCATTTATTAATAAATAAATAATGGTTGACAATCCACACAGTATCATCTAGCCCCAAGCTAAGGAGAGCTTGTGTTATGGGTTCTAGATAACTGATACACATAATGCAATACATAGATAAATATTTTTAGCGTACATAATCATGTATAATAAAAAAGTCTAAATGTACGAGTATTGTGTACGTAGTACATATGTATGTATATCAGTCATCCAGTACCCATAACACAAGCTCTGCTCACCCAGAAGACCCGGATTTTATGCGACCTCGAATCTTATTTTTACTGGACTATTAGATTACTACAAGCTAACAAAACAAACTACTTTTACTTATTATGAGGCCAACGTCTAGACGGAGCATAATATTATATCATTTTATTACTAAACTACCAATAACCCTGGCGACCGATAGCTAAGGTAACTTAATTTAGCTAAGCTTGCATAGCTAATGCAGTTTTGCATACCACATTATCCTATCCCGTTTTGCATAATTTGCAGTCTGCATGGAAGTAGAAGGCGATCGCGATGCAACGCGAAACGAAGCGATGGACCGACGACATTGTAGCGGTCGCAGGGAGTCAGTTAACGAATTAATTTACTCAGAAGAACAATGAGTACATATACAATTATCGTACTTACTATCTTATTGAATAAATACAAAATTAGGTATGTACCACAGCTTGCCAATTACTGTTGTAAGTTTTACAATAGGAGTCAGTTTGCCAATTATTGAAGTAGCAAGTTTTACAATAGTTGTTTGTTTGCCAATTATTAAAACAGCAAATTGTACAATAGGAGACCGTTTGCTAATTAGTGAAATAGGAAGTTTTACAATAGGAGTCAGTTGGCCAATTATTAAAGAAGCCAGTTTGACAATAAGAGTTTGTTTGTCAATTATTGAAACAGCAAGTTTTACAATATGAGACCGTTTGCCAATTATTGAAATAGCAAGTTTTTCAATAGGAGTCAGTTGGCCAATTATTGAAGAAACCAGTTTGACAATAAGAGTTTGTTTGCCAATTATTGAAACAGCAAGTTTTACAATAGAAGACCGTTTGCCAATTATTGAAATAGCAAGTTTTACAATAGGATTCAGTTTGCCAATTATTGAAGGAGCCAGTTTTACAATAGGAGTCAGTTGGCCAATTATTGAAATAGCAAGTTTTACTATATATGAGTTAGTTTGCCAATTATTGAAGAAGCAAGTTTTACAAGGGAGTCGGTTGATGGAGGTGGTTCAGGACCGCTATTTCTGGTGTCGTCGTATAAGGGAGGCAAGCCCTGTCCAGCAGTGGGCTAATAATATGATGATAGCTATATTAAATCGAGCTAGGCCAAAAATTAGTTACTTTAGCTTTCGGTCTCCTACACGAATCGATCCAAAGTTCAAACCGCTGAACAATGACAAATGAAAATAAAAACTGCTAAGTCAATCAAATAATCGTTTGTTTGATCAGTATACCGTCTATAACTATGTCAAGGCCCACAAACTCGGTGAAATTAGTTTATATAAACAACGGTTCACCTTTTGGCGTTGTTGCCTTGAAAAACGACGCTGTCGCATTTCCTGTGAAACCTAAAAAGTTTTAAAAAATAGGTTTTAACAGGAAATGCTTTATAAAATTCATTCTGAAATGAATATCTACTGTGGCGCAATAGGGAAAGATCTGCCTCTTAGAATGTTAACACAGTCGGTCGCGGGTTTGATATCCGACGTGGGTCTATGTTCCTTTCGTCAAATTATATTGTCCCTAGTTCCAGTGATATTGAAGTGGTACTTAGTCGGAAGATTGGCAGGCTGTAAGAATTAGCAAGCTGAAGTGGCAGTGAAGTGGCCGGCCAATAGCCATATCTCGCGAAGAACCGAAAACCTTTGGGATAAACGTATTCTTGAGTGGAGACCGCGACTTGGCAAATGTAGTGTAGGACGCCCTCCGTTCAGGTGAGATAATGACCTGCGAAAGACTGCAGGCAGGTGCTGGATGCAGCAAGCTATAGGGCGTTATAGCACGAATTAGCGGAGGCCTATTCTGTAATTCTTTATATAGTACACATACAAAAATTAAAAATAACTTAATTAAAAAAGATATGTACACAGGCAAGCTTAACCCTGAGTAAGAGTTTTCTTCCAGCAAACCTTAGGTTTACAGGAGAGGCGATGGAATAGATAGAGGAAGTGTACAAGAAACAAACTAGACTAATAATACAATACGGAATGAGATTATAATATACATACATAAATTAAAATAATAATAGTTCAATAAACCTTATAAATATATTTCGTTCAATATAATTAAAATGTCCAGTATTAAAGTAATTATAACTTGAGTAGATTAGTGTGTTATCTAAGTAAGCCCTTTTTGTTTTACTTAGTTTTAATGATTCATTAAGATATTTTTCCAAGAAGCTTTTTCCTGGAAGATTAATGGAAATAATTAATAGGCGCAAAATTTGATATTGTTGCGATAACTTGTATTTTGTTCAATTTTACGTATATCTCTAGAGACAGATATCGCGGAAAGCTTACTAACTTATATTAGCAATACGAAAATAATAATGGTACAATGGCTTGATAAATAAATAAATATCTAATGGCTCTTTTTACGTAAGTAGATATCTTTTTATTCGAAATAAAGCATTTTAGCCTGTTATGTCGAATTATAAGTATTCAGATTATAGTTATAGACCAAATGTTGTGTTGGTAACGGTTACATAGAAAACGACCAGAACACTGAACAAATATCTGCACTAAACATCGAAACGAAACAATCGATTACTGCGTATTTAAGAAAACGAAAATATATAGGCCTTCTAAACCGAGATAAGGTAGACGATCTTTTTGTGAAACAGGTTAAGTCTGTCCCACAAACTTTGCCCAGCTAACGTGGCCGCACCGCCCGTGACCGTGGCCTGTCGTTGGCCACGGTCACGGGCTGCACTACCTACCATGGTAGGTAGTGCGGTAACCGCTTTCCATCTAGTGGGCCATATGACGCTTTGCCTCTTATAACACCGATGTTATGAAAAAAGTCAAGAGTAAGTAAAGCAATTGCAAGTAAAAGTACTTATTCAGTAACTACCAAGCATACCCCAAGTAACCTACTCACTGAAGTTTATTAAAAAGTTAATGAAATGGGTGGCTCACTGTAATTTCCATCAGCTGTTGTAAAATGCTGAGTGCCTTGAAATGCCAAGGTCTCCTCTGAGGGATAACTGACGTCTTGGGAATTTTCGCGAGTTTTTAAATCAAGCCAGGTGAGAAAAATTCAACGTTTTTTACACAAAACCTTATCTTTTGAACGGTTTACGAAGCAAATTGATAAGAACATATTTTTGGATCGGAGTGGTTAAATTTCTTCAGAAACTAAATATAAATCAAAGGGATTCTGATTATGATCTCGACAAGTTTCGTTCTGAATAACCATGCTTGCACAGGCAATAATATAAGAATGAAGGTAAAACTAGAAAATATAATAATTAATGATAATTAGAGAATATAACTAACTAAGTACTACTTACTAAGTAAAAACTAAATAAAACTAGAGAATATAATAATTAATGATAAATATAATAATTTGACGACCGATGTGGCGCGGTGGGCGAAGGTCCGCCTGCGACGCAGGAGGGTTGCGGGTTCGATTCCCGCCTGGAAACAAATGTGTGTACAATCTGCAGATATTTCGGGTGTTCTGGTCGTTTTCTATATTTAATAAAAAAAATATCTATCTATAATGTATTGTATTATGTATATCAGTTATCTAGTACCCATAACACAAGCTCTGCTTACCATGGGGCTAGATAATGTTGTGTGAATTGTCCAGCATTATTTATTTATTTAATGATACGACTAGAAGGATAAACTGAAACAGCTATTTTAAAGCTTGTGAGCGTGACCAAAAATATCATATAACGTTATAATAAAAGAAAAGATATCATAATAAAGATGTACTTCTTCTAGGATACATAATATAAAAAATATTCAAGAAATAAATAACAATTGATAACATTGCGCGACCGCACTGAGTAGATTTGGGGGAGGCCTTTGCCCAGCAGTGGGACGAAACAGGCTAAATAAAAAAAACATTTTATGTGTGAAAATCTAACAAAAATGGTCAACAATAATAAATAAACACACCTCCGCACCGTACAGTTCGTAAAATCGAATGTTTGTAAAATTATAGATTTTTATTTCAGATGTTCTGGTAATTTTTTATGTATAGTCAAAAAATATATTTCTATGTAATGTATTGTATTATGTATGTCAGTTATCTGGTACCCATAGAACAAGCTCTGCTTAGCTTGGGGCTAGATAACGCTGTGTGAATTGTCCAGCATTATTTATTTATTTAATTTTATTTATCTCACTACATATTATAAAAGAAAGTCGCTTCCCACTGTCTGTCTGTCCCTATGTATGCTTAGATCTTTAAAACTACGCAACGGATTTTGATGCGGTTTTTTTTATAGATGAGTGAATTAGAAGGTCTGTAAACCATTTGATACATAGATTTCCACGCGGGCGAAGCCGCGGGGCGCATCTAGTTTCAGATAAATTAAAATCAAAAGAAGCTCACTAAACTAGGTACTATCATGCTCGAACAACATGAAGAATATAAATGCATTTTTTTTATTAAAAACAAGAAACTAATAGAGATAGAGATAAATAGATAGAGAGACATTTATTGGACCAAGCAAAGTTACAGCACAGAACAAATGAGGTGAAAATTATATAAAAATAATTATTACAAGACAAAAATAATTTATTATAAGAAAAAAAAAAAAAAACTTAAAAGTAGGAGGTATACACCTAACCGACCCAATAGTATCTATAGGGTATATGTATAGAATGGTATATTACTGCCCGTATCATCGGTACCCAGCTTTAAGGTACCTCCTGCGTATGTACCTAACTGAGATCTCTCGAAGCACGGAATGCCGGCCCAGCAATTACTGAAGACTAATGACCGTCTTATATTGGTGTCGGTTTTTCTCATTAACGCCCTTTTCCTCCGTAATTTGAGCTGTTAGATATTTTAATTCGTTCGCTGAATGTTTTAGACCCGTTTTTACCGAATTCTGGGGCAATAGGCGAGCTCGTAATTTATTTTTAATCGACTTAAAAAAGGTTCTATTTTTGGACGGCTGTATGAATGTCTTTTTAACTTTTTTATAATAAATAAATAATAAATAATGCTGGACAATTCACACAGAATGCTGTGTGAATTGTCCAGCATTATTTATTACACAAGCTCTCCTTACCATGGGGCTAGGTAATGACCTAGCCACATGGTAAGCAGAGCTTGTGTTATGGGTACTAGATAACTGATATACATAATACAATACATAACATAGATAGATATTTTTTATTATACATAGAAAACGAACAGAACACCCGGAACAAATATCTGCAGATCGTACACACAATTGTTCCGAGGCAGGAATCGAACCCGCAACCTCCTGCGTCGCAGGCAGACCTTCGCCCAACGCGCCACATCGGTCGTCATTATGTGTGTTCGTTGATTATACTCCGTCAGATATGGGCCGATTTTGAAAATCCTTTGACTTTTTTATTGAGAATCATAATAGATGGACCCATAAAATTCAATTCAAACAATCCTAACTTGTTTGTTTGTTTCTAACTAAGCAACCAATCGACTTGATTTTTGACATAGACTTAGTTGAAAGGATGGAAAGTAACCTAGGGTCCTTTAGGTCTTGGTAATGTGAAATTCGAATTTAACGCGGATGAAACTGCGGAAATAGCTAGTAAATAATATATCATAGATTAAAAGTTTTGTGGAAAAAATACCTAACAACTTTTAGTCTACGTTTGATTTTGTTTTTTGCTGACCATGTTTGTGACCACCACCAAAAAAAACATATAAGAATTTTTCACGAAACGTAAGGATTCCTAGCCTGTATTTAGTTCTTCAATACCATCAAGTTATTTAAATTACATTCAATTTAAATAAATTCAGCTTTGGCAATTAACGTTCAGATCAATCGCTTTATTGACAACACAGTTAATGAAATCAAATTGTATGACATCGTCAATACCCGAGGCTGACCTTTTATTTTCAGAACCGAAACGCAATTAATCATTACAATCTGTGCCCTGCGGTTTTACCCGCAGTGAACCGCTGGGCAATGAAGTGAGAGCCGCCACCGCGCACCTTATGAATGTTTGTTAAGAGGGACAATTCACACTATCACAACCACACTGCAACCACAGCCACAAAACGTCAAAATATGGTCGGATCCTAATTTATATGAAATTGATAGTTTAATTCTCATGGATCACATTTTGCCGTCTAGTTTATGTCTGGTCGGTACCGTCCACGATGTGCTTTCAATGAAGCCTGTACCGAGTCGGTTACGTTTATATCGCAACCACAACGCAGCCACACCGCGCACTAGCCGCCGGCAAAATCGTAACTACTAGCGTCAACGCAACTACATCGACATTTTATAATTACCACACCGCAACTGCAAAAATCTGCAGCAACACTATTCACACATAACAACCACTGCTTCAACACGTTTTGTCGCTGCGATATGGCGTGGTTGTTTCAACATGAGTGTTTCACACTTTAGTAAACACAAAGACTGCTTAGTAAACTTAGTGGGACACTGACCTTTTTATACAGAATCATTATAGAGACAAAATATGCCTTCTGCCCCAGACTTCGGACGCGTTATAAATCGTTTTAATAAAGATTGGGATTGAAAATGTCATGTTGGCTTATTGTATTAGTTTATTTCATTACTTATAATTAATAATTTGATCGTTTTGAAAATGAACTTTTTTTAAACTGTTATTAAGTTTTGCGGGAAAAACACTAATCAATCGCGAGTAATTTTATGGATCGTTTTGTATACAATAGCGAAATATTTTCAAAAACAGTCCATAATTGAAATCGATGAAACTACGTTAAAAAGTACATACAGCTGAACATATAAAATAGAACGTTCTTAATTTGAAGTCGCAAAATGATCCAAACTCAAAACTCAAACCTTTTGGCTTAGTACCTACACTTGCACATACAGTAGGTACATACGTACTCTGTACTATATAGCACTTATTATAGAATCTGTGCCTTCTATTTACAAAACTGCGATACAAGGAAGTCATATTTTCATTAAGTCGTGTTCGACAAATAAGGAAAAGGTCGACACATGAGTTTTATAAGCTTGTGTTCATACCTACACACACGCGCTCCTAGTAAATTAATAACTGTAAGGTATATTGACGACCGATGTGGCGCGGTGGGCGAAGGTCCGCCTGCGACGCAGGAGGTTGCAGGTTCGATTCCCGCCTCGGAACAATTGTGTGTACGATCTGCAGATAATTGTTCCGGGTGTTCTGGTCGTTTTCTATGTATAATAAAAAATATCTATCTATGTAATATATAGTATTATGTATATCAGTTATCTAGTACCCATAACACAAGCTCTGCTTACCATGGGGCTAGATAATGCTGTGTGAATAGTCCAGCATTATTTTTCATAAAAATAAATATCTAATAAAAAAAAAAAACTATTATTGGTATCAGGCTTATATTCCAACAAATAATCAGAGCACATCTTTGACACTTCCTGAGCTTGTCCAGAGTCGTAAATTCAAATAAGGTGGCCACAAACCCCAATTAGCATCAACTCTACTATTTTATGTCGGGAAACTTTTTAAACAGCTGCGAATACTTCGCAAGGGCACTGTGAATGAACGTGCACCGTACATGACATGTTTTATGTTCATTTCTATAGTGGGAGGTATTCGCCGCGATTCCCTAACGTCGAGTATTGCGAAGTGCACGCGATTGACGCGCTTTTTTGGTTTCAGGCGAGGCTTGTGCGGACGCGATGTATTGGCGCCTAATAGTAAACACAAACACTTTTTTCACCATAAGACAAGGTCTTATGGTGAAAAAGTCAATCACGTGCAAACAAGCAATCACAATTAAAATAAAATACTAATTTTCTTCGTCATAAAATGATTCTCGAATCTTGTTCTTCTCGATCGGCAACAGGAGTTAATATTTTTTATCAATATAATGTATTTGGAAGATTTACACAACATAAAAAAAATATTTTTTTATTAGGCTACACGTGCTGTGCTAGTGCTAGTTATTTGGATTATTTAATTTCACTATGTGTAGAAATGTTAGTTATTTCATCTACTGCGGACGCGATAAAATAATTCGCTCGATAAATTTTATTTCACAAATTTGGAGATACTACATTCGTACTTGGCTAGAACCGACTCGGAAACGAAAATCGATGTTTCTAATGCATTTCCGTGCAAAACGACACTGACATAGATATTTGCATTTGCACGAAAACCAATCAGAGACTTCGGTTTCGGTTTACAAATAGGTGAAAAATGCGCACGAAACCGCGGGCAAAAGCTAATATATTTTTATTTATAAAAATACAGTAAAATTCCTCCTTAAGCCGTTTTTTCCTAACAAGAATACCACAAATGAAGCTAACGAAGTCAAATCAAAAACTAAGCCTCAGTTATTATTCCAACCCACTCCGCTAGTCGCAGATGCAAATAAGTCAAGATTTGATTTGAGAAAGCCATTTAGTTGGAGATTGCAACTAACTGCATTTGTCGAGATGATGCCGTCCGGACGGCAACTGACTCTAATTTCACGGAACTCGCTATAAGCAGAATGTTTATCTATCTACAAATCTAGCTTACCGAATAATTGCTTACCAAATCAGCTTATATTATAAATTAATAATGCTGGACAATCCACACAGCATCATATAGACCCAAGCTAAGCAGAACTTGTGTTATGGGTACTAGATGACTGATATACATAATATATTACGTACGTATTATGTATCCTATTATAATATACGCTGACTTGGTATGCAATTTACTAGTAAATTAGGGCACTAGGTTCTGCAGTTTTAACCCTAGCGGAAAAGAGAGACTAACAGACAGAAAAACTAAAAATTTCATCCCCATTTCTTAGAACTCACCTCTCAGGGGTGCGGATTTTTAATATGTTTGTCTCCTAAATTAAACTTAGTTCTCTCTATCTTTCCATCCACAATAAAATTATAATTGACTGGACTAAAGTGACATGTGTATTGTCTGGTGTATCTCTCGGATGAGCCGTTTTTGATGCTAGGCGATATTATCTAGCTAGGGGTTATGCTATGTATAATTTTATAATAATTCGAAGTAAAGTCGTCGTCAAGGGTTACCAATTTTTAGTAAGTTATTATCATTGCGCAACAATTTGTAATACATCATACTTATATATATATGTACATATATGTAGGCCTCATCGATTTCAATGACGGCGACCACGTCGGCGGTGATAAACACGGTTTTTTTTTTAGAAATTCAAGATCTAGTTCAGTCTAGCGAGCCATATTTAGAGCTCATGATAGAAAAATTACTTCAATATAAACAGCATTCGAAGTCCACTGCTGGCCTCTTCTTATACAGGGTGTAATAAAAAGTAAGGACCAATATTTCAGCTCCAATTACAAAACAAGGGAAAAACCCGACTTTTAGTATTCCTCGGTTTTGTGGCCGAATCTGAACAAGTTCTGAAAGTTTGGTCCCTTCCTTTTGTTACACTCTATTAAATCTAGTTAACGGAGCTCAAATCTGCGTCGCCTTTTATGTTCTACAATCCACAACAGAGCACTTAAAGGGCTAGATCGCGTGCTGCAGTCATAGTGTCTCCCAGTTTGCTTTATTGCCCATGAAGCCCAATAAAATAGCACTCTAAGAAAACATTACATTTCAATCGCTTGTTTATTTATTATTCCGATCTGAGTTATTCCGTCGTGTTTTACCATAGCTTTGTTTATTTCTTTCTTTATGGGCATTTAAATTTTGTTGACACTCCGTCTGCTGCAATGGAATTGAGTGCTGAATAAAATTTCTTGCTAAATGATTATTTTCTCCCTATAAATGTATATATAAAGAGTATAAATCTACGCAGAATAATAATAATAATGAACAAGAGCCTAGATATGTTGAGTTGTTAGCTTCTCGGCCGGCAATCTACCTTTACGATATATATTTGTACTCAATATATAGTTTTATAATATTTTATTGTAATTTCTTTAGTAAAAAAATATATTGTGAGAATTTGGTATCGATCAAGCTTTATAAGCTTTTTAAGTTCTAAAAACAATTGAGCCGGCTGTTCGTTTTAAAATTTGCTCTGTTTGGTCAACTAGTCTTTGAAGATATTTCACAGGTGAATACTCAACCAGCATCCTTGTAATTATAAATTAAATAGGTGTGCTGATTTTGAAAGCTTTGACCAACTATAGGTCCCGTAGTTGAGACTTATACTAGGACCCTTAAATAGAGTTTCTACTGGAAAATATTTAAAGAGCCCTAGGTTCTGGGGAACACGCGATTTATAAAGATCTTATCAAGCTTCTCATGGAGACCGCAGGTGTTCGGAATGCTGGCTTCTATTTCGGTCAACGAATTAGCATTGTCATTCAACGTAGCAATGCTGCTAGCTTTGTGGGTACTCTGTCTTCTAGTGACGGCTTTGGTTTCTGGGAATTTATATAGGTAAGTAGGTGATGTTGTTGTTTTTGTGTCTTTGTTGAAATAAAAGAGGCTTGAGCTTGACTTTGGTGTGACTTTTGAACAAGACAATAAAAAGCTACATAGTAAAGGTATTCACCCCGACAAACAGACTGTAGAACGGATTCGATTTCCATAAAATAATATTTAAACAGCAACGAGTATCCTCGGAAAACAGACATAAAATGAAATTTACAGTCCCTAGTATCAAAGTGCCCACACGAGTGTGCAGAATTAAAGCGATTCCTTCAGAAAAACGTTCACTAGATCGTTAAATCCGTCAGATTTTCCTCCAGACGCTCCTTACGCTCTAGTGGATGCGTCGCTTTATGACGATATCTCTCGGGGCTTTTTATCCATACAAAATATGACATAGTTTTTAAAACTGTATTTTTATATTTTATATTTATATTTATTTAAAGGAAAACCAGAAGCTTATATATAACACAATAAAAAGTCCATAAATACTAGAAAGCTTATTGAAGGTTTATAGTAGTATTAACTTGTTATGGTACAGGATACTGTATTTTGATGTTCATTCTTAAAAAACTGAATTGGGCTATGACCGTGGCACATAACTCACGATTATAGTGAATAAATAATGATGAACTGCGTGACATACATAAGTGGGTATATAACTGACATTTACAATCTATTTACCATGGACAGTAACTAATTTAAATTAAATATTTTATTTTTAATTTGACATATGACATGACATGACATATTATAAATAAATTTGTAACAATTTTGACATAGGTAATAAATATGATAAGGTTACTTATAGGTGATTGGTGGTTTTTTTATATTAACTTGAGATTTGAAATGGACTAAATTAATTATGTAAATAATTTTATAAATAAGAACTCACAATGTTGAATTCAATAAAATAAAAAAAAACATACTTTTAGATGAACTTATTTTTTTAATCAATTCCTAGGTCATGTAACCCCTTTGCTTACAAATAATTTGTAGGTTTTTAGAATCGACCGAGTTAAGGTAGGGTTCCAGCAAGCGGAAATGACTAGATCCAAGACAAAGGAACTCTGTTTCACTGATCTGACTAAGCCGTTTGTAAGTAAATAGTGCTGCATTCAACCCGGTTTCCATATTTACCCGACTACTGATTCACTTACTCGAACAAGCTTTAGGACTAAAACCATAAATTGCTTACAAATAATTTCTAGGTTTTTAGAATCGATCGAGTTAATGTAGGGTTCCAGCAAGCGGAAATGACTAGATCCAAGACAAAGGAACTTCACTGATCTGACTAAGCCGTTTGTAAGTAAATAGTGCTGCATTCAACCCGGTTTCCATATTTACCCGACTACTGATTCACTTACTCTAACAAGCTTTACGACTTTAGTTGATCTCAGTTGTCTTCGACCAGTAATTGTAGGATTTATTTCTTGCTCGGTTATTAGGATATCTTCTCGGATATTTTTTTTATTATTTTGAACTAGCTGCTCCTCGCGGCTTCACCCGCGTGGTGTCTCTTGAATTACTCTATCTATTTAAAACCGCATCAAAATCCGTTGCGTAGTTTTAAAGATTGAAGCATACATAAGGACAGACAGACAGCGAGAAGCGACTTTGTTTTATACTTTGTAGTGAAGATCCCTAGATGGTCCCATATTTTTTTTATTTATTTATCCAACAAAACTTACAACTGGTCAACACTAATTGATTTGAATATAGTTTTTAATGTTTTCAAAACAAATTATGTCTCTTACCAAAAACTAACAAATTACGAACCTACGAGTACTTTTATCTGAATATAAATGTACACCACTTGAATAAATATGCAAATGGTTAAGTTATCGGCCACCCCCCATTCCCAAGGGGATACCCTGTATTTTTGACCCCTATAACAAAATTACGTCTATTTTAACATAAAATTCCCTACTACCTCCTTGTGAAGGACTGTGTATTCTACGACTATGTATTTGCCTACCGTTTAAATAAGGGCCACTTCAAAGAGATCCTTTATTTGTGCACTCTATTTTAACCACTTTGAGGTTCATTTTCTCTTGTACCCAATCATTATTGTGTGACAGATTTATATTTAGAGTACGGGCCAAATAAAATAAGAGCCCGCCTTGTAAATAAGTGATTATTTGAAAACTTAGAAGTCAGGTCAATAACTTTATTGCATTAGGCTAACAAAACAAGCCCTTTGTGCTGACAAATCAATTAAACTATGCTCCGTCCACGCGATAAGTTTCTTTGACTGAATGAAAGAATAAAATTTTTCTTTTTAAGATTAGTGATCTATCTAATATCAAATCTATCGGACTAACGAGAACTTCGATATTTATCGAGCTGACTGGATACCTGTGTACGAAAAAATGTGTTCTTTCATTATGTCAAAGGAAATAAATCCGTGGACTAATTTATATAAAAAAATCAAATAAGAAATTAAGTGACATTGATTTTCCTTTCAGTTAAACTTTTTGTCTGCTAGTGGAAGAAGTGAATTGAAGTTTTAAAATAAAATAAATTATTTATTTATATTTATAATAATTATTTATTTATTTAAAGTTTTAAAACACACTAAAAACACCCAACTTGGTTTTCGCTTTTTCACTTTATTTTGCCAAAATAGAAAGCCTACAAGATGTAGCTAAGAACCTTATAGAAAACCAGACGAGTATTTTAATATTTATCTCATTTATCAAAACCTTTTTAGCCGTTTTGATGCTTGAGGTAATTAAGAGTGTCCTCCAAGCAGTGGTTGGCAGGATAAAAGGCTAAAACACAGATAATATAGGCTAAAATATTTAAAAATAAATTAAGTTTGAGGTTAGAAATTTAAATTATCATAAATATTCAAATCTTTTGGAACAAAACGGATTGAAAGCTTTGAATATTTATGAAAAAGTAAATTTCAGTATTTAAAAACATTGACCCGAGCATCCATCTCAACGTCATGCCTAGATCTAGCTATAAGCTTTTTACAATAGAATCTTCTTTACATACTTTTTCCATTTAATACCATCACTCCATTTAAATAAAATAATAGTAATTTATCGTCACGAGTAACCTACTCTTGAAGATAAATTACGATTATTTTTAGTAGGTACTTTGTTATCTAAATATCTTTTAATACGCATTGTACGATAAATTTTCTGTGAATGATAATTAATTAAAATGAAAGAGACAAAAATATTATATTATATTTTTTCTTTATCTGAAAAAATTATAACCCCCATGACTTTAGTGTTAATAACCATGATAGAATCAAAAGTTGCATTAATTTTTGATTCTATCATGGTTATTAACACTAAAGTCATGGGGGTCAACGGGATATTTACCATGAGCCAAAAAATATTATAAATGACGTTTTAAATGACGGAACTATTTCCGTGATCATGGCGCATGAAACTGTGCCGAAATATTAGATAACTCAAAAATCTAATCATGGTAAATATCCCGTTTTAAAAGACTTTAGTTAGTATAACCAATCCATCGGTACTTAACCTTAAATTAACAGTTTGTTATTGTTGGACAATTCACGCAGCATAATCTAACCCCAAGCTAGGCAGAATCGATCATATAAAATCGAATCGGTAAAGCACATAACTATTTGATTATCACTTGAGCTGTTTGGTATACAGCAAATAAGAGGCAGGAGTAACTGTAGAAGCTCTGTCGGTATAACTATGACTATCGTACTATCACAGTTATAAATATATATATAGGTATAGGTTTATTATACATAAATTTATAGAACTAATGAAATGAAATGAAATGAAGGTTTATTTGACACGACACATTACAATTTTAAAAACACAAAGGATGACTAAGAACTAGGCACAAACTTAATTACTAAAATAATAGAGGTCAAACAGTTATATACATAAAAATACAAAACAAAGAAAAAACAAAATACCCCCAAATTATTTTAGAGCTCAAAAATTAATGATTAAAAATAAAAAACTAGGTACCCAACTAATAACCTCCACAACCTGCCTGGCAAAACATTTGGTGTCGAGTCAAAAAGGTGTCAACTCAGCATGTTGCTGGGTAGATAAATATAGAAACCTACTCAGCGCTGGTATTATGTTGACCCTTAATGTAATAATATTTGTTGAAAAACACATGTTAAAGTCATTAAGTACCGTCCCGAAAAATTGACAAAAGACAGTCGGCATTTATGAGAAAAACTATTCAATCATCAATTTCTTTAGTATCAGAAAAATCGATGATGAATTGACTTTCATAAATTTTTAGAGAAATCTGTAATTTAATTTAGATGTCGTGATAATAACAATGGACATTGTCAGAGATCATAAACGCCATTTGACTTGGCAGGCAATATTTTAGGTCTAATGGAAAGGACAGCTCATTCACTTTATTTTATACAAAACTAGCTGCTCCCCGCGGCTTCGCCCCCGTGGAAATCTATGTGTCAAATTATTTAAATGATAAAAAGTATCCTATGTTAGACACCTGGTTCTAAGCTACCTCTCCACCAGTTTTCAGCTAAATCGGTCCAGCCGTTCTCGAGTTATAAGTGTTGTAACAAACACGACTTTCTTTTATATATATAGATAAGATGTTTTGTTTGTAAGTATACGAAATAAATATATACAAATTACTACTCTAAATGTTGCAGTCTCCTTAGACAGAAATACAAAATTTTATTAATTTAGTATATATTATATTGACGATCTTTCAAATATTTTTGCATACCTATATCGGTCAAGCATGTTAATTCATAAAATGTATTACTTATTACCTTAAATAACATATGTTTTGGCAAAAAAACATCTTTATCTATAAAAATGTTTTTTTGAGTCGCGTAAAATTAAATTGATGGGACTGTAGATATCTTGGTATCTGCTACGAAGCAGCTACGTAAATGTCTACGGTGCTACGAAGAGCTACGACACAGGTCGCGGCTCTACGATGAAAACAGACTCGTTTTTGTATCGCATATTATGCTGAAAAGATGCACCAAAAGGGTACTTTTTTTTCGGTAAATGTGCCAAACCTCGGATGTAAGTCTGGTTAGACCCGAGCCCCTGTTCTGAAAAAGAAATCGCTGCACAATGTCAACGTGACTATTCTGCGACTATACATATATATAATACGACTATACTCGTATACTAATTATCATAGTTAAGATTGGTAAGCAGAATTGTGTTTTAAATTAAAATTTATCACTTTACCGTCCACTCTTGAAATAAACCAGCGGTTTTCGAAACTGGCAACTGACATAAAAAGACAGAACTGCAATAAAATAAATTGAATTTGGCCGTGATCACTTTTGAGATAGCTTTTTCTTTATGAACATCTAACAGTTATGAAAACAAAGCGTTTTTTTGTTTTCTGCCAGCACTTAAACTGATAAGCTGTTTCATTTCAAATTATGTTGAGTTAAAAAAATACCAGGACAAAATCACTAGGTATGCATCTCTGTAAAACATATAAGAAGTAAATCGGCATGTAGATAGGTACATTACGAAAGTTGTGAACCCTTTTTTAACTCTGTCTTAAGTACGAAAAACTATAAGAATATGAGGCAAACTGTCCATAAGTTAAACGCCCAAGGGAATTACGACCTAGTTCTCTCGTAATTCCCTTGGGCGTTGGGCGGACATACGTTTAATGTTTTTATGATACGGAAATAAAATACGTCCTTATAAATATCTAAGAACACATTTTTGTTTATGTGCTGAGTCAAAAGTCCTGCAAAATTTTGTGAGAGTGACTTTATGCTCTGATATAGAATTTCTGTCCGCGGTTTCACACGCGTTGTTTCTATGGCAATGTTTAGAGGTTATGTTGGGAACTGATATATGGGATATAGTAGCCTATGTTTTTTCCAAGCTGAGAACTACCTGTATGCTAAATTTCTGCCCGATTCACCCGAGTTTTGACATGAAAAGATAACAAACATCATCTCATACATCTAAACATCCGAACTTTTGCATTTATAATACTCGAATAAATTTGATTGTCCCAGTATTTTCTTCAAAATCTACACGATTTCACTGATATACCTACGGAAACATATTGCAGTGAACCAGGTGGTCGCCGCAGAGTATAATCCCACCTAATAACTGTCTAAAGCCAGCTACAAACGCAGGCTTACAGAGGGGCTGTTTTATGCCCTCTTCACAACACAGCTTTATGGCATAAACTTTAATAGTCTATGGGGGACTTCGAGAATTGAATTAATTCACAGTGAACTTCAGACCAGAAGTTTAAAACGGTCCTTATAGCAGACACTTTACTACTGCAGTCATAAATAGGAATTAAATCGGATAGGTATATTATGATTCTTAGTTTTCTGTCTGGTAAGAAAATTCAAATGAAATGACTGAGTCAATTAAAAAACATTAAGTAATCATTAAAACCTTACTTTAAATTCCTATTAGTAAGGTTTAAAGTTTTTCGGGACAAATACTTATTCTTATAAATATGATTATAGAATAAAAATATATATAAATAAATAAAATATATTATAGAACCACTTCAGGATCATAATCCATAGGAAAGCGAAATAATTTTCTTTTCTTTTGGGGAAATTGACGAACACATAAAAAAAATACATGCAGCCGAACATAGAACCTCTTTTGTTTTTTATTTCGTTTATATTGGACTAAGGGCGGGAATAGAGAATGAACCTGTACTTGCACACACACAGTGTGTTCCATGCACATAGCTTGTGTTCCATGCACATTACTTGTGTTCCATGCACATGGCTTGTGTTCCATGCACATTGCTTGTGTTCCATGCACATGGCTTGTGTTCCATGCATATGGCTTGTGTTCCATGCACATTGCTTGTGTTCCATGCACATGGCTTGTGGTCCATGCACATGGCTTGTGTTCCATGCACATGGCTTGTGTTCCATGCACATGGCTTGTGTTCCATGCACATTGCTTGTGTTCCATGCACATGGCTTGTGTTCCATGCACATGGCTTGTGTTCCATGCACATGGCTTGTGTTCCATGCACATGGCTTGTGTTCCATGCACATGGCTTGTGTTCCATGCACATGGCTTGTGTTCCATGCACATGGCTTGTGTTCCATGCACATGGCTTGTGTTCCATGCACATGGCTTGTGTTCCATGCACATGGCTTGTGGTCCATGCACATGGCTTGTGTTCCATGCACATGGCTTGTGTTCCATGCACATGGCTTGTGGTCCATGCACATGGCTTGTGTTCCATGCACATGGCTTGTGTTCCATGCACATTGCTTGTGTTCCATGCACATGGCTTGTGTTCCATGCACATGGCTTGTGTTCCATGCACCTGGCTTGTGGTCCATGCACATGCCTTGTCTACGTTGAGACCAGGCTACTAGGTTATTTGGTTGAGACTATTCGCCGTGGTCGAAAATTCGGGTAAGGTTCTTACTTACACCTAAAATCAAATTTCAAAGTTCTGCAAATAATTGGCCACGAGCTCCTCCTGACCTGAGTACACAAACAGCAATTAGCTACCTGTGGCGCCATAACTGATGACTTGATTAGAATATTAATATTAATTGATGTATTACTCAATTTACTGCGTGGTAAATCATCTATTAGCAGCTAAAGTAATCCAACTCTATGCTATTAAGAAGCTGTTTTCTTATATTTTTATTTTTTTACTTATCCAAAGTGGCCCAAGGTGATTTTGTAGGTTCCTAAGAAATATTGGTTGAAAGTATTTAAAGACTATGAATGACCTATCATCGGAAAAATCGCAGAAGTTCAAGACCATTCAATACAATACAATATAATAATACTTTATTGTACACCAGATACAAAACATTATAAAAGATATTATAAGTGACAAGTACAATGGGCGGCCTTATCGCTTAGAAGCGATCTCTTCCAGGCAACCTTTGGATGGAAAGAATTGTGTGAATTAAAGAAAGGCAGGGGGTGTACCAAGCATAGAGCTAGAATAAATATGAACATAACATGAGTATTTAAAGATTCATAACTTCATCTATGACTTAATCGCAACGAACGCAGTAAGTGCCTAAAACTACAGATTTCCTTTCTTGTTCTGCATCTTGGGCCTCATCGCCACTTACCATCAGGTGAGATTGTGTTCAAACGAAAGTCAATTCAAAGTTAGATTTTTTGGGAGAGGCGCACGAATCAATCTCTCCTAGGGCTTTAATCCGCACTTTATTTACCCTATGATTTAATCGCAACGAACGCAGTAAGTGCCTAGAACCCTTTTAGGCCTAAAACTACAGATTTCCTTTCTTGTTCTTCGAAAGTACTGTCTCTTAAGAATCTTGATTGAATAACGCTGGGTTAAGTGGGTTTTATTTTAACACTATTGCGTTACAGTCCCTTTTAAATTGGGGTCTTCTTACAAGGAATATCGGTAGTGTAAAAACGTTAAAAGCAACGTATCCAACAATCGATGAATCCAAGCAAAAATACGGAGCATTTTATAGGTTCCCAAATTTATTTCTTCAAAAAGGTTCAAAGTTCAATTTATTCAAAAGTTTTATTCTAAACTCTCTCCCAGTGTTCCAGGATTAATTAACAAGCACATTATAATTAAATAGGTAGGTAACATTAATTTAAGCAAAATGGCGTTCTTCGAAACAATCACTGTGATGCTTATCAAAGTTTGATGAAGATTATTATTGGAAGAAACAAGACTTATCAGGGGCTTTTAAATAAGGTATTGTTACTTACGAAGTTTCAATGTTGTTCTTTAACTCGATCCGTATCGCTATGGAAAAAGCTGGGGAAAAGTCTATTTTATCTTTTGAGAAGAAGAACAG
This sequence comes from Eupithecia abbreviata, assembly GCA_943735965.1. Classification (NCBI taxonomy): domain Eukaryota; kingdom Metazoa; phylum Arthropoda; class Insecta; order Lepidoptera; family Geometridae; genus Eupithecia; species Eupithecia abbreviata. Next base: position 9,553,781 of record OX030976.1, read on the forward strand.
GTTGAAGACTGGTTTGAGTTGATGGCATTCGAAGTGAAACCAAAAGATTATAATAATCGATATGAATATGAGACGTAAGGAAGCGATTTAAACGCTGATTTTAAATAGGAATTTAGTTATGCCATGCCCTAGCATGGATAGCCTAGACTGGCTTATTGTCTAGTCTAGGCTAATACCTACTGATAAGGTCAAACAATTCGGACTCAAATTGAAGCATTCAATTTCAAATATTTTACGTATTATACATGTACATAGATAAACATTATTTATTATACATAGAAAATAACCAGAACACCCGGAACAAATACTTGCAAATCGTACATCTATTCGTTCTAAGGCAGCAAACGAACACGTAACCTGCGTCGCAGGCGGATATGTGTACATTTTTTTTAACCGCGTATCACTTTTTTTTTAAATGGTCGTATCGATATAAATTGCAATGTACCAGTGGCATACACATTACACAGGTACATTGAATTTTATCGATTTGCGACATTACGCGATGATCCTATAAAATGTTAATATAATGTGTAAATATAATATAAAAAAATCCGCTCCAGTTCGCGCTCGGACTATCCCGGATACAAACCCTAAAATGCGATTCGTGATTTCCGTTCAATTTACAGTAACATTGCTCAGCATTATGTCGCATGAATTCTGACACATCATCCATCTTCTCTCGTAGTCTATTGCCACCATATTCAGATTCACTCAAAAGCTTGACAGCTCGTTATCTCAGCAACATATCAACGAAATGTGTCAGTATACTCTCATCTCGCCTAAGATTGTTTGTTTGTGGAATCTTCTAGACCGATTCTAAGCCTACGTTCAGACATGGCGGGCACCGCGCGATTTGAGAATCGCGTGGGAACCGCGCGGGTCTTATATATAGTACAATACTAGTAATCGTTCAGACATAACCGCGCGGTTAGTGAAATCGCGCGGGGCCCGCCAACCAACCGCTAGAAAAAAGAATCGCGCGTCGCCCGCTCGTTTTTTGTTACTACGGAGCCTGAGGACAGCGTTCAGTTCAGTTGCGTCGCGGGCACCGCGCAATTCCATTCTTCTGGTGACACGCTTGATATGTGTTTCAGAGCTCGAAATATCTTATCTAATTCAGTTCGTTCATCAAAAGATTGTATTTAATTCTTAAATAGTCAAAAAACTTTCCCTCAAACATTCTTAAATTGGGATATAATGTTACGAACTGGCCATGTACGAGTCTATCTCTTAAAATTGGATGCACCCAATACTTTCTTTTTCTTTTCCTTTTTTTATGAACAACCACAGTAAACATAGTGTTTCTTCATCGACTTCCATTTTGAAACTGACGGACGTGATGCCCGCCGCCAATCGCATACTAACCGCCGCTGTCTGAATACATAACACAATTTTGCGGTTACAAACCGCGCGGTTCCCGCGTGTCTGAACGAGCCCTTAAACTGGAAAGAGTTAGCTTTGGAATGTAACTTAAAAAATAATCTAAAAAAATCTCATTCCAATATGAGAAAGCATACGTGATCCTAATATAGGAAGTGGGAACGTTATCCCATTATGTTCAAAGATTATCCCTGATCCGTCACTCTAATATAATGCGAAAGTTCGTATGTTTGGATGGATGTATGGATGGAAGTTTATTGACTCTTTACGCCAAAAATACTGACAGTTTCGCTGTGATCGTAAAGCAAAACGAACTCATAAATACTCTAGAAGACATACACGAGACATTTTTCACCTGCATATATCTCGAGGTTATAACATTATATTACACATCAAGTTACTTAGACCTTCAATTCCAACTACCTAAGATTTAGTTAGAGGCTGCCTGCCATAAATTGAGCCGAGCCTTAAACTTAGTTGGTTGGCTCATCTTCAAAATTCACTAAGTTACCGTAGCTCCAGTTCTGCATGAGGCAGTTTAAGTACCTACATTTCCTGCTATCATGCTTGTTCAGAACGTTCAGGTATGTATATTGCGTAGCTTTAAAGGTTTCAAACGTGTGTTTGATGATTTCATTAGATATTAATATAATTTATCACTTAACTGTGTATTTTTTCGTGTTTATTTTGTAAATATCTCATTCTTATTCATTTCTTTTTCTATGTTATTTGATAATAGTTCAATTGAAAATTACCTCCCCAAAGTTATGCATCACAATATAACGAAAGTCTGCACAAAACCGTTATTATTATTATAAAAAAATAGCCGAGTGGCTTATCAGCGTTAAAAATCGCCAAGCTATTGCACTTGATTCCACCTACCCCCAGTTTCCATATAAAAAGCGTTGTGACAAACACCCTGTAGGTATATCCTTAGACAAAACTCTACGAAGAATACGAAAACGGCATATAACTCGGAATAATAAAAACGTTCCTTCAATCTGTCATCGTGGCCAAGATCTATCATTTTTCGATGCTTTTAATTCTGACGACAAGTAAGCAAGGAAATTAATTCGAAGACACGAATCGGCGGTTTCCCGTTTTTTGGCATCGGTTTCCTTTGGAAGGCTTACCAATGTAAACCAAGACGCACTGTTCTTAGTCATGACTAAAAACATTGCGTCTTGCTTGTGATTTTGATAGGTATTATGTCGAATTTTTCAATGGCGTATTGTTTTAGTAGGTACATAACTTTTAATTAGAAATAATATTTACATTATAACACAACTTATTTTATATAATGAATTTAATATACATGGTGTTTTTAAAGTTTAACAGTTATTTACTCGCATGTTTCTTCTGTTGATTTTTGAAGTATTAATTTTATGTATTAGCTAGCACTCCAACGGGGTGCGTGTTATGAAAACTCAATAAATATCTATACTAATATTATAAGGAGGAAAGGTTTGATTTTTTGTTTGTTTTTTTGTATTGAATAGGCATAGAAACTACTAAACCAATTCTTTCACCGTTGGAAAGCTATGCTATCCGCGGTGAACATAGCCTATATTAAAATTAAGAAATGTGAAATTTGAATTTAACGCGGGTGAAACCGCGGGAAATAGCTAGTGCAGCTAGCAGTAGTGTATAAATATGTAGTAAGTACATAAATAAGGCTCTTAGTCGTGATGCAGCGTACAATCTCTATCGAGGTACGCTGAGTTGGTTCGCTCTACTCGCTCGTACATTTAAAATTTAAAGCTAGGTTAGTCTAAAAGTTCATCCATGCGGAAATTGTTTTCCATTTGATTAGACATCGATAGTGGAGGCTGCAGTATATGTACTCAAATATTTTATATAAAATGTTAGAAATACACAATACTTATAGATAACAATTATACAGTAGACTAGTGAATAAACAAAAATAAATTACAGTTGATTAAAAACAACAAACAATTATTTGTTATAGTTGTATTTTTATTTTTAAAAATCTGTGTCACAGGCGGATTTTCGTTTGCTACGCCACTGAAGCCGTGACTGAGGTCGTTCAATGTTACCTCCAAGCTAAACAATGGTATCTCCAAACTAGACAGTAGAGTCTAGGTTGGTAAACGTTGCTGATAAAAATCAGCTGCAGTTAGCAAAGCGTTTGCATGTTTTATGATATAGTTCACTGTGTAAAACTTTCACTGCATGGAAAGTCTGTAAGTTTGCTAAGGAAAGCCAGTGTTGTATTTTTTAAAAAAATATGCCTACTATCTGCTCACGATCCGAATACCAATTGTCCTTCATTCTATAGCGTAAATCTCACTCAACTAAGGTTCATTTGATTACCACGCTTGACACTGAGGCGCTACAGGCGTTATCGAGTTTTACAGAATACCAAACTTCAAACTCACTGCGGATTCAGCGCAGTGAGATTCGGAATGAGTTTATAGAATGAGTCTGCAGCCCCGAATCCATTTGATAATACAATAGAGACGCGAGCGTCGTGACTCATTTTTTGTATGAGATTTCCTTAGTTCCTTATCGGCACAATAGAGGCGCTGTAGCAAAACAGCAAAACCTATGGAATAATTTTGCGTGTTTAAAAAAACTATAAACCAACTTAATACCTAGTGAAAATGGGTTTGCAAGGAAAACTTCAATAGCCCGATTTAATTTTTCAAATGGCGACATCTAGCTATATTCGAGTCTTGACTTGACTTGACTTCTTTTATTTGGCAATATGTGTCTGGTAAATTCGAGTCTAATTTAGTCTGAAGTGATGAGTAATGGATGACACATAATGACGAATGAAAAGACCTCTTGTTTATAGCCGTTTCCATGGAAACCATTTGCCACGAGTCATGTGAAAATTATCATGCGATGTTGCTTTAGATATGTTTTACGGCACACATATAAATTCCTCGTAAATCAAACTTTAATAGGACTTAAAAATCACCTCAAATTGGACCATAAGATGGATAAATCGATGAATACATAAAAAAAATATACAGACAGCCGAACATAGAACCTCCTCCTGAAGTTGGTAAAACTGATCACGTCTCGGAACTATATTTTATTTATTTATTTTGGAACAACATCAGCTACAACAATGTCTATAGAGTTATAAATTACAACAGAGCGCTAATAATAGGTAGTCACTGATAGAAAATATATCAACAACAGAATCTTGTCAAAGTATATTCCATTCTTAAAAGATATTATCTCCCCACTCTACATTTTCGAAGCGATTATACATATACGAAGCCTATACGCATATGTCACATTTCTCTTACAATCCGTTCGTTATTAAAATCGGATGGAACCTCGTAGAACCAAATGTCCGAAAGTTTTGCTTCACATGAAAATGGTTACGTCCCATTCTCATCGCGCACAGATTAAACCTTGATAAAGCAACATCAAAAATTACATGAGTACCTACATTAATTTAACGCAATATTTAAATTTAATACAATAAGCTGTCATATCCATAATCATACATAATTAAAGGCAAAATAAAAAGGTTCAGAGGATGCCATAGGCGAAAGACTCCGATATTACTTTACTGGGAAGTTTTCAATCTGTGCGCTTAGCAAATTTCCCCAGGGAGAATTCATATCATATTTGCATGTAGGCGTACTATACATTAGAAAACTTTTGAATATCATGGTTACACAAAAGTCCCCCTGTATGTATTTAGTCATTATGGTAAATATCCCGTTAAAAATTACTTTGTACTATAACAAAACCCAAACTCAATGTAGAATGTTTGTAAACACATAACGATAGGTATGGGTGGTGGTTTACATGAAAGCGGCCATCTACTGAGGATTATGAACCATAACTACAAAGACCTAAGTTTACTACTAAGAGCATAGCGATCCAAGAGTACAGAAGTATTACATAATAGAGCAGTGGCAAGAGTGAATGATGTGCTTCGCTAGATAGGAGGATCAGTCAAGTCGCTTGGCTCTTAGCATCTCCTCGAAGCATCTGCGACGCAGGAAGTTGCGGGTTCGATTCCCGCCTCGGAACCATTGCGTTTGCGATCTGCAGATATTTGTTCCGGATGTTTTTGTCGTATCTATGTGTTATAAAAATATTTATCTATATAATGTACTAGCGGACCGTCCCGGCTTCGCACGGGTATTTAATATTTTTATTATTCATAATTTATTTGCGGCCATTTATTTATTTACATTGATTTCCCGTACCCCGTACTCCAGTGACGCCTATAGCGCATAGTTATAGTAGGTATATGGGTCGCCTTTTGTACTATGTTTATTTATTTTTCATTTTTATAGTTTTTTATTAATATTAGAGGAATTCATGTAAATAAAGTGTTCATTCATGAGGAACCACTAAAAACCTAGTGACTACATTTACGCTGCTACGCCGTAGCATCAATCTCGTAGACATTAATAACGGTGGCGTAGGTTACGTGAATTACGTAGTAGGTTTGTCATTTTACTGGGTAGCGTAGTGGTGATACAAGCGTTGCTAGGCAACACCAATGGACACATTGCCAAACCCATTTTCCTAGAATTCATCGTTTAATTGGCTTAGGAACTAAATACCTATGTAAAGTTTTCCTAGGAATTTAAATATAGAATTTTTAAACTCTTCTTTGGCTTGGCTTGGGCCAAGCTTTAACTTTGCGTTCAGAGTGTTTTCTAGGAATATATCTTAAAAAATATATCTATGTAGTATAATGAATTTAGGGTATCAGTTCTTTAGTAGGTACCCATGACACAAACCAACACAATCTTTACGTAGCTTGGGGCTACACGACGTCGTTGTGTAAATTATCCATTATTATTATTTTTGAAGCGATAGGAAAAATTGATTTCAACCTTTTTTGTAAGTTCCGACCTACTTAGAGACTATGGCATTCACTGTACCATTACCCTGAGAGTATCCTCTATATACATATGTAGAGAATACTCTCTGTATATATTTCCAGTTCAGGCAAAATACCTTTTTTAATCGAGGGTAGAAGAAAACGAGGAGGTAAACAGAAGAGCCTATCATGCCATAAACATAAAGGTTGTATATAGCTTCGCCACCAATTGGCATTTTCAACCAGAAAGCCGTTATAGTGGGTGCTAGTGGTGAACTTCTGATCATTAATGTTTTATTGCTTGTTGAATAAGGAAGTTGCTGACATTTAGGTGGTGGTAGGAACATTATCTAAATGTTGAATGGGCTATGAGATAACACGACGTATCTGGTCACGCAATGGCTCCGATTATGGCCGTTCTTTCTTCTGTTAATTTAAAACTACCTTAGCTAATCTATGAAGTCAAAGTCAGTTCAAATTAATAGTCAAATGTCTACACATTTTAAGACTACTATTAATTTGAAAGTTGTAACAGTACATTTGAAAGTCCGAATTAAGAAGTCTATGTCCGAATAATAATTAAGAATTCATAGCTTACAGAAAATATTTTGAAACATGGAGCTCCACCTTACTCATCCAAGCTCTCATAGTATAGTTTTTGTACGTATAACAAACTTTTCCAACCATTCCAAAATAAAAAATGTTTTCTAATATTTTTTTATTACCTAAGTATAAAATACCCTTTAACAAACTTTTATGTGAAGTCTCTGTTATCAGTTATCACCTACTTCAAAATTCAATTAAGCGGTAATTATTTAATTAGTCAGATATTAAAATAGCTTGAGCATAAATATACCTAGATGGATGGAAGAGCCATCCATTCAACTAACAATAGTAACTTCTAAATAAATGTGCAGGAATTTGCGGGTAGTGTTAAAAACTTTCTTGATAACTAACTAAATCTAATAATATTTTTTGTGTTAAACGCACTTGTTATTACGTAATTGTTATTTAAAAATTATGAACTCAACTTCTACATTCAATTATTGTTAAGCTTAAATTACTAATTTAAGCTTAACTAAGCCTACTAATATGTTTTGTTATTTGTCTTATCGTTACCTAAAATTATAAATATCTCTAAATTCTTCAATAGGCACATGATTGTTAATTAGCTATAATTCTGTGGATATACTTAAAGTAGATACTAAAAATTGTTTGGTTGTTCGCAGTTTAGGTACTTAAAATACTTAGCTAACCTAACCTAACCTAACCTAGATAAATACTATTTTAATACAAATAATGCAATATTATAGTGGAAATATGCTTGAATTAGAAATAATTTTGGTATTACGTTTGTATGAAGAATTCGTCCCTCCGGAGGCCATTAAGATGTTTTCTCAGATAAGTGAAATGTAATTTCTTTTGAGAAAATAAATATTTTTTAATCCGAACTTCCCCAAATAGCCTGCAAGTTACTGTTACCCAACAAACATCGACCTTACCTCAAAAATGGAAGGTGGAATCGAAAAGTAAATTATTGAGCACCTGACCTTATGCCCTAGCTAGATACAAAATGTTACGAATTAAATGTCAATAGCTTCGATGATGATGATCTTTTTTTTAATGGCAATTGTGTCTGGTTGGATGCTTTTCTGCCGTGTCAGAAATGTACAGAATTTGTAGAATCAATGAGTGAGTCGTAGCGAAAAGCAAGCGGCGCCAAAACAAAAAAGAAGTTGAAGTTGAAGTTATCAAATTATGAAGATTGTTTGATAATTCACTAAATCGGAGCCTAGATCTAGCAGGAGTGCACGTGCACCAGCCTTATTGTCTAAGTCAACTGGTAATCGGACTTTGACTGTCCTTTTTGTATTGTGTAAATAGCTGACACATGGAACACCATTACGAGTGAGATTCAAACCCTTCCGGACCCAAGGCACAACTACTATGCTCAACTGGTTGTGCCGCTGGTACTTTTGATTCCCTTCTACACAACTAAGGTACCAATGACTCAACCCGGACCCAAGGCACAACTACTATGCTCAACTGGCCCAGTGCATAAATGGAACTTCGGGTTTTGACAGATTTTAGTATAGCGTATATTTTGGTATTTGGTATTGGTTAGGTTGGCCTGGGAGACAAGATGCTCGAGTCCCCCTTACACTCTTTTAACAGTCAATACTCTTTGACCCCTTCTTATACATATGTAGGTACTTATACCATATTCTCATGAAATAAAAAATTATGTTTTACTTACTAGCGGCCCGTACCGAATTCGCCCGGGTAAACATTTGTTTTGTTTCATAAATATTATACGAAGAGTAAATGCAGGACATAAAAGTTTTCTTTCGATCGTTTTTTCTCCGATATACTTTGGAAATCCGCCTACCACGAAGTAGTATTTTAATTTTTCGGGTTAATATACCTATAGCATACGACACTCACAAATATTTCTTGCTTTCTACTATTAAATAATTTTCAAAATCAGTTCAGTAGATCCAGAGATTACCCCCTACAACCTCACATTTTTTTTTCTTTATAATATTATATTAGTGTCATCATCATCATCAGCCTATATCAGTCCACTGCTGGACATAGGCCTCCCCCAATGAGCGCCATAGCGCCCTGTCTTCAGCTTGCCGCATCCAGCATCTACCTGCAGTCTTTCGCAGGTCGTCATCCCACGTGGTTGGAGAACGTCCTACATTACGTTTACCGAGTCGCGGTCTCCACTCAAGAACACGTTTGCCCCAGCGGCCGTCGATTCGGTTCGGGTCGGTTCGGTCGGTATTATATTAGTGTAGATATCAATTATTCAAGTCTGATATTTCTTTACTCTATTGGGGCCTGTCTGATTGAAGTTATTGTGTATTCATAAAGTTTTTTATATCCACGTTGTAGGTATACTGTATTTAATGAATGTGTGATTAAGTTCAAAGTTAATATAAACCATATTCTAAACTTAGTAGATTACAATCAAGTAATAAGAACAAATTATAACTTAGACTGACAATTGCAACAATTGAGCTAACTACAGACTATTTCAATCAATTTACAATTAGCTCAACTGATGTAGATTAATACATTATTGTATATTAGCCTCATTTGCTCACAACAGCACCAGAGCATGAAATGTGAAGGGAGTAGGGTAGCCTTTGCAAGGCCGTGAGACGATACCAACAAAACAACCTTACAACTAAATAAATGGGTAAGAACTTAAGAGAAACTTGTCATTGTTCTTTACAATATTTGTACGTGAGAAGATATCCCATCTTTTTAACATGTAATCCTTACTAATATTATAAACGCGAAAGTTTGTATGTATGGATTTTTGTTACTATTTCATGCAAAAACTACAGAATTGACCGGGCTGAACTTTGCATACAGTTCCAGGCCCGGAATTAAACAAAGGCTACTTTTTATTCCATAAATCAGCTCCCATAGAAAAAACCTTAAACTTTTCCATAGAAACAACGCGTACGAAGCCGCGGGCAGAAACTAGTGATGCAATAAATATACTTTTACTTAGCATGCTACCCAGCTCATATACAAATATGGAAAGTACATTAGAACTCAATACTTGAAAACCTCTCATGAGCCTACCAGCAGTTGAACTACATAGATCGATGAGCAGCCAAAAAAAACATTGAGAAGGGGGAAAAAAGATATTCCCACAAAACCCAAGGACCGAGGGGTCGTCACCTCTCGAGTTGACGCGCCGGGGTAATGAGGCCAAGCCTCGAGGCCCCTCTCTGCGCCCCCACCAGGGCCGGAAAGAAATTTATTGATTGAGATCGATGATTATAAAGCAAGAACACTCTAACCTAGCGTAACTATAACTAAAGCGTACATGTAATATCAATAGGCTAACAGGAGTGATCCAGTAAAATCAACCATTACCCCAAGGCTTTGAGCCTATCTATTTCCACTCAAGCTAAACCACTTGATCTGAAAAAGGAGGTTCTGCATAGATAGATAAATAGTGAAATGGTTTATTTGGTTCACAAACATAGCACAAAATAAAATATAGACTTTAAGTAGGTATCGGTAGGAATAAAAACAATAAAAAATATATTTATAAAAATCTAATATTACTAAAATAAAGTAAACTAAAGTTTCAAGGAGCAAGTACAAATAGTTAATTGTTAGATGTAGTTGTCGAAATCACTCGTTTCTGTTGCGATATTATGTTTACTTGAACAGAACCTTTGAACTAAAGAGCATATGAATTCTACACACCAAAGTTGGCAGCACCAGAGAACATTATACAATATTGACGACTTCTGTGGGCGGTGGGCGAAGGTCCGCCTGCGACGCAGGAGGTTGCGGGTTCGATTCCCGCCTCGGAACAATTATGTGTACGATCTGCAGATATTTGTTCCGAGTGTTCTGGTTGTTTTCTATGAATAATAAAAAAAAACTATCTATGTAATGTCTTGTATTATGTATATCAGTTATCTAGTACCCATAACACAAGCTCTGCTTACCATACCATGGGGCTAGATAATGCTGTGTGAATTGTCCAGCATTTTTTTTTATATATAATATTACAACATATGTAGCCCAGCAGCGGGTTGAAGCGACATTTTAGTGTAGGAATATTGTACTCTGTAACAGTGTTTTGACGACACGGCTCACTGACTTTGTTTTGTTGACTTCAGACGTTCGGGCGATTCTTATTAATTCATATTTTTATTTCCTTGTTCCAGATGATAAACACATTAGTTCCTGTGCTGCTTCTGGCAACCGTGGCGTTGTCTTCGAGTAAAATACTTCCGATCCTACCCGCGGACGAGAAACCTTATGGCCAAACAAATGACAATATTATGTTTAGTAAACAACCTAAAGATGAATTAAGCGGTGTGCTGTTAAAAATTATATATCAAAATGATAAACCAATGGATTCACAAGAAACATATAGAGAAGACAATTTCAACGTTGAAAATAATGCTGGTTATGACACGGTGAAAGATGATAACTACGACGTGAATGGTTTCAGGAAAGAACAATGGCATAACTACCCGAGGCAACTAGACCGGCTCAATAAGTACTTCTATGAGCATTTTAATACCGACAAGAGAAATCTGGATCCAGATGACCCTAGAGAGCCTAATAACTATAGCATTATAGACGAAAATCCGAACGACATAACATCCAACGAAAAAGTCGATGATAATTTTGATTCACTACCCATAGATGAGGTTGACAAAGCAGCAGCTCTTATAAACCCTTTGATAGTTCTAAAAATACACTTAGCTTATCTCAATAGAGATAAGATTCCTGAAAGTCTAAAATCTGAATTGGAACATGATTATAGTAGGAGGGGCAATGATTATTACGATGTCGACGACGAAAACCCCAAGATGGACGTGATGAAAGTAAAGCGAGAGAATGGAGCAAAAACAGAAACTGATGAAATAGAACGTGAGTATTTTTGTAAGCTTCTGACACCATTGTATTTTTCTGTAATATTTCCTAAGAAAAATACGTAAGCATCCCACACGCGTTTACCTAATTTAAATGATTGACAAAAAATCATCAAGGGAGTTGTACTTTTAAGGAATCTTGGGAATTTTCTTCATGTTATTTGAACATGACACACTATTCACACTGATGTACAAATTCTCAACTTGAATAAATTCAAATCGACAACATCCTATGCAAGCATCTTACGAAAGATTTCAGTTTTCCTCGACTTCAGTACAGTAGGTAATGTTTACATTTTCCAGAATCAGAACCCAAAAACCGGATGGTGAACAAGAGGATATTCTCCCTCTGGAGTCGTCTCCAGAGCCTGAACCACAAGGGTCACGAGCTGCAACACAGGCGACACCTCTATGCATTCTACGGTCTTCCAAACTCTGAGGGGGGCCCCAGTGGAGGAGTCCTCACCGCTGAAACCAGGGCTACCTTCCTGCGACCACCAGGCTCCCCCCTGCGTTGGGGTTGAAATCGATTATAGAGCTTCTCCTCATAATTTGCGTCGTAGAGCTAAAGCCAAGGTTTAGCTGGTTAAAAATACTTACCGTAGTTACCTTCTCGGTGGGGTAGGTAAAGATGTTTTCGAGAGAATATACAGGCAGTATTATTTTTAATACATAGTTCCATAAGGGTTTCATCAGTCTTTTTAAAGCAGCGTCTATATTGTTGAAGGTTTTGGTTTGCACAGATGATTATGAACGGTCACTGTTGTAACAAACCGTGATCAACAAATGTTATTAGTCACAATTCTATTATTATACACTCATTTATTTAAATTCTCGTATAAAATACATTTTTTACTATAGAAATACAATAAAATATTATAAAACTATTCTACAGTAAAAAATATATCAAAACGGTAGATCACCGACCGCTATTATTATTATTATTATTATAATGTCTCTCATTTACCATGATCTCGGGCCATAAAGTGACCCGGTCCTTTGGAAGGCTTGCGTGGGGCCGAAGCCAACAGCACAGAGGCCCTTTGAGAAGTTAATCTAAAGGCGATGGCTACACATTATATTATTATTATTATGTCTCTCATTTACCATGATCTCGGGCCATAAAGTGACCCGGTCCTTTGGAAGGCTTGCGTGGGGCCGAAGCCAACAGCACAGAGGCCTTTTGAGAAGTTAATCTAAAGGCGATGGCTACACATAGCGGGTATCATCCTCGGGTGCACAATATTATTATTATTCTCTCATTTACCATGTTTTCGGGCCATAAAGTAACCCGGTCCTTTGGAAGGCTTGCGTGGGGCCGAAGCCAACAGCACAGAGGCCCTTTGAGAAGTTAATCTAAAGGCGATGGCTACACATAGCGGGTATTATCCTCGGGTGCACAATATGATACATCCAAAGATGGTATCCACCAGGTGTAGAGACTATTGCAAAGAAAAAAGAAAGAAATAAAACCAGGTTATTGTGATGGATGGATGGACTGGGTAATCGGGCTATAGGGGAGATTGCGGACGTCTGCCATAAACAAGTCAATCATATTATTATTATTATATTAGCCCGGGGTGTCCCACTGCAGAGCAAAGGCCTCCCTCCCCTTCAGTCACAATAAGAAGTGAAATATGCTGATAGTACAATATAATGACCAAAGCGAATAGATTTTCATATATCGTACCAAATATTTGTTGAAATTGTATTACATAAAATAATTATACTCGTATGTACTCGTGTAGTGACGATTTCATAAGTTTCTTAAAGATATAGTAAATTCTGTGACATTTTGAGGGTGATATAATGCTTCTCAAAATGTTTCTAAGCGCTTTAATATACCTTCTCGTAAAATTAAATATATAATCTTATGTACTACCTATATATCTTAACCTACTTCCTCGCATTATTGTAAGTATAGCGTTTCAAAGTAGATACTTGTATTAACTTTCACAGTTAATATTGAAAGTATAGATATAACAATTATTTATGTAAATAAATGATATGGACATCATCTCGAGTGTTTAATTTATCCCAATTTACCTATAGGACACGAGAGGTATAGGGCACGAGGCTTTAGTATTTTTTTTTTTAATTTTGTGAGTGATAGTTCCCTCTATTCAGACCATTCGCTATGAGAATATTAGCCAAATATTTCACTTGATTTCGCGTTTCATTCCAATGGGTATCATTGCCGCTCTGGGTAACGAATACCGCGTAGGTCAGGGTTTGGATGTTTGTCTGGGAAGGCCCTAGACAAACATCCAGACTTGCGCATTTATAATATTAGTGTAATGTCAATGTTTGTATGTTTGCTACCTCTTCACGCTAAAACTATTGAACGGATCGGGCTGAATTAGTGCACGATCAGGTAGTTCTAGGCCTGAAATGAAACATAGTTTTCCTTTATCCCATATATCAGTTCCCATTGGATAGATATAATCTTAAAACGTTTCCATAGAAACAAAGCGTGCGAAGCCGCGGGCAGAAACTATTAAACTATATTCATAATGTTACCCGCAACTGGTTAGGTGAGGTTGTACGTAGATTCGTTTATATGTAGAATTGTATACGGACACTAAGTTTCGGACAAATCAGGAGTAGTTTGAAGTAGAAAAGTGAGTGCGCGTTGAAGTCTTTTGTATTTTACGCCGGTGTGTCGTAGCACTGCTACGATGCTACGACGCTGTGATCGCTATGTCACTTCCCTCTGTATGTCTGTCCCTATGTATGCTCAGATCGTTAAATCTACGTGACGGATTTTGATGGTTTATTAACCATTAGACATATACATAGATTTCCACGCGGGAAAAGCCGCGGGGCGCAGATATGTTATAAGAGGGAAATATATATTATTACTCTCAGTGCTAAGGCCACCCTTTATACTTTCTCTTAATATAAAGGGTATTCTTTTCTGTTTTGTATGGTATAATATAATGTGTTTTCTATCTATCTATATATATATATGTTTTCTATCTATATATCCTAGTGAAATCCGAAACTCTTCCGCGTCGACAAGTTTGACAGATATTGTATGTTTTGTGATTTTTCGCGCAAGTGTCCACTTGCGCAAATATATTTCATGCAAATGAAGGTTTATTCCCATCTGTCCCCCTGCTCTGTCCCCCTAGAGAGACAGTTGGAAAATAGTTCGCTTCGTCCGATCCCCCTGTTTGCAATCGTGGGAGAGATGAAACTTTTATCAATAGAAAAGGTTCCGTCTGATACTGATTGCTTCAAACAATTTTGGAAAAAAGTTCGTAAAAAACTGTCGCCCTTATTGTAACGGTCTACCTGTTACCTGTGTTATCTAATAGTACTGCAAAGTATATATAAAGGGCACGAGCTTAAGGTTGGCGTGAGATAATTTTTCTTGTGTTTTTACAAAGAAACTCGAAACAGTAATTTTACGCAAATCGTTAACCATTACGTAAAAGATTTCGGGCTAAGAAACAACATATTTCCAAGTGCTTTCAAAATACAATTGAATCGAAGGTTTTATCATGGGTTCATAGAAAATGGTTCACGATATGCAGCAAATTACTTTGCCGTTACGTTATTCCTTGTAGAACGCAGGAAAAAAATTATTCCACGAAAAACTCTCGCGCGAAACGATAAACCGCGCTTATTTAATAATCTGTGATACTTTCCATTTATCCGATAGACGCGGCACTGCTTTCTTCGCAGAACTGAATGTTGCTGTTGTTGTTGTATGTAATGTTGTTTAGTTCCCGCTTTTGCCGTAAGACTTCAGTGGTGGCGAGCCTTTGAGAATTCAACCAAATCTGGCGAGCACTCTACATTCAAACTGTGACAGATTATAAAATATATCACAGATTATAAAATTCAGGCCATCATCAACCTTTTTTCTTGACTTGACTTCTTTTATTTGGCAATAAAAGAAGTCAAGTCAAGAAAAAGTGTCTGTTAACCGTATTTCTTGTTTTGACGTTACGACTAGTGCATGTCGTTGTCAGCGTATGATATCATGTCAGTATGTCAATAACATTACAGTGTCAGTGTGAGAATAGGTTAGAATTTTAGAATTTGAAGAATTTTATTTACAGATTTTTTAACATTTTTTGAGACGCTGATTTTTATCAAGATATTTTCATCTATTTAGATGTAAAGAATTTTCTTCGAAGATAATTTCCTAACTCTAAATTACTCAAGTAACACAAATTGTCTCTATAAAATAAATAACTTTGGCAATTTAAAAAGTCTAATCCACGGAAATGGCGATTCCGGGAGCGGTAAGTATTTCAAGTTCTGTATTATAATTACTAATGCACTGGTAAGTAGGTAACTATGCCAGAAAGTTATCAAAACAAAGATCTGGTTTGCTATTCCAATCGTGCCTATGGGAAATATCATAGCAAGTTTAATATCGGCAAGTTACGCACGGCGCATACCTGCATCATTAGGTAGGTACTTGTTAATGTTTGTGGATCAAGTTATTTTCTTACCTAGTAGGTCCTATAAGGTAGGTATAGGACCTACCATACTTCTCACGAGCTGATGTTGTGTCCGATTATTGTTAGCGTATGTATACGTATATTACAGCCTGCCTAAATAACTCGCATCACCTATAATTTGACAATGTGGCATAGCGGGCGATGGCCAACCTGCGACGCGGGTTCGATTCCCGCCTGGGACAAATGTTCTTGATGTGATCTTGTACGATCTGCAATGCAACTAGGTGTTCCGTGCTCATCACTACATATGTATGAAGTATAAAACAAAGTTGCTTCCCGCTGTCTGTCTGTACCTATGCTTTCGTATGTACCTAATCTTTAAATCTACACAATGGATTTTGCGAAAGACTGCAGGTAGATGCTGGATGCGGCAAGCTGAAGACAGGGCGCAATGGCGCTCATCGGGGGAGGCCTATGTCCAGCAGTGGACTGATATAGGCTGATGATGATGATGATGATGAATGGATTTTGATGTGGTTTTTAATAAATAGAGTGATTCAAGAGGAAGGTTTATAAACCGATTGACACATCGAATTCCACGCGGACAAAGCCGCGCAGCGCAGCTAGTCTATAATAATACTTAATACATACGCTGTTGGTGTATCTTTTGTGGTAAATAAATAAGCGGTGGTTCGGGCATTCGTTCTTATCTTCATATCTAAGTGACCAACTGAATTTTAATGTGTTTTCGTTAAAAATAGGTCAGCAGTACTAATAATATAATATAATATAATAATATAATATAATAGTAATTATGTTTGCTGACTCGGCACACACATTTCGCAATATGTCTCAGTATCAATAAGACGTTGTTTGGAAGTTACACTCAGCCCTATTATTTGTACGTTGAAATCGTTCAGCTTACTAATCATCATTTGATAAACGACCATGAAGTTCGAGATAAGGTAAATTACTTCCATCACACAGGTGCTTAAAATAGACTTTATTAACTTAACTGGCTTGTTGATAAAAAAACCTGGCGTGGCTTGTGGAACGTTTCTACTTATAAAACTATATTCCAGCTTAATTGGATGTACCATGTTTGTAAACAAATCACCCATATCCTAAAATTGAGTTTATTGTCGCGCAAATTAAGCTAGAGTAGGTATACATAGTTACCAGCATGAGTAGGAGGAAGTACCTTCCTCTAAGCTGTCTGTGTGATAAAACGAGTATCTCGTTTGTTTAGTCTAAATAAGTCGTATCACTTTTAGCAGCAAGCAGCTTCACTTTTAGCAGCACTTAGAGCAGCAAACCTAGAAAATAATGGCTCCAACGAGATATTTTATTATTAAACTGGATCACACATCTTATCTCTACATTATTGTAAACAATCCTCATCACGTGTGTCAAAACTAGCTATCGGATTTTTATACGATTTTCACAAATGGACGAAGTAAATATTGAGGAAAGTTTTGGTGTATAATTCATGGGGATTTTGATTAAAATGGCTGAAATATGACGGCGATAGTTGAGGATGTTGGAAAAACCATGCCGACAGGGAGCTTGAGTGCGTTGCGTAAACATATAGAGATAGTATAGAAAATAAAATATTACAGAATTATCGTACAAGATCTTAAAAAAATCTACCTAGGGTCGAACGGGTTTGGGTGTCAAACTAGGCCTAGATCCCAATACTCACTATATCCCCGTGGTCTCAAGCTTGGGCATTGTTGTCTAGGGTATAAAGAGAAAACCTGGCCTACCTATAAAGGTAGATCCTGTATGTAAAATTTCAGTCCGATCCGCTCAGTAGTTATTGCTTGAAATAATAACAAACATACAAACTTTCACTTTTATAATATTAGTAACATTCTACGCTAGAGAATATTCCCCATGTTTGGCTTCCTCCTGCGAGCCAGGCGGCTTCAATCCGAACTTTACCCAAAGCAAACATAATTTTTTGTAAACCCTTTAGCATATTCGTGTATGGGTCGCACATCGTGCGCCAAACACGGGGATTGTTGTATAGAGAAAAATTACGTAACTTGGTCGTCGAGTAAATTATTGAAATTCATTCTTTCAACCTCAATAATGTACGCAATGTATGATGAACGTTGTTATTATTGTCTATTCTACCCTAGAGAATAATCCCCGTGCTTGGCCTCTGCTACCCGTGTGCAGTCAAACTTTCATCATCATCATCTATATATGCCTATATTAGTCCAATGATGGACATAGGCCTCCCCCAATGAGCGCCATAGCGCCCTGTCTTCAGCTTGACGCATCCAGCATCTACCTGTAGTTATTCGCAGGACGTCATCCCACCTGGTCGTAGGACGTCCTACACGTGTTCTTGAGTGGAGACCACGACTCGTTAAACGAACGAGTCGTGGTCTCCGTTTGCGAAAAAAACCAGTCCAAACCCAGTCAAACTTTACCCAAAGTAAAAATCTATTTTTGTGGCCCCTTAGCCTATTCGTGCAATATTGTATGGATACTACGCATCATCTTGCTCTTGGAGGGTGCGGGCAGCCTTGTACGCGAAGAGGGTCCCTTTCGAGGAGCGATCAGTGGACATCGTCAAGGAGAAACACCATTTCACTGAGGAGTACAGGGCTGTCAACCCTTCGCAGAAAATACCGGCCTTAGTCATCGGTAAGTAAAAGTTTTAAGTAAAGTAACAATGAAGGTAATATTTTATTTATTTATTTATCTTAAGCCGTTATTGTTCCACTGCTGGGCAAAGGCCTCCCTTTTCTCCTTCCACTCCTCGCGATCCAACGCTGCAACAGGCCATGATGGAAGATGTACCTCGAGCTCGTCGCACCATCTCATCCTGGGCCTTCCACGTCGCCTCTTAGCGTTGGGTGGGCTCCACTCTGGGAATGAAGGTAATGTATTGTATTAAATACAGTCATCTAGTATCCATAGCACAGCCATAGCATAAGATCTGCGACCGAATACTGCTGAAAATACTTGACTATGACGACAGTCGTACCTACCGTCGCAGAATCATGCATAGATGAAAGATAACAAGATACTCTAGATCTACTGGATAAACTAATCGGAATTATTTTGCGTAAAATTATAAACGTTTATACGAGTAAGTATTGTGTCACAAACATTTTACAGCGATGTCGATATCATTCCGAATGCTGCCAAAAAAAAACATTGAGAATAAGGGAAAAAAAAGATATTCCCACAAAACCCAAGGACCGAGGGGTCGTCACCCCTCGAGTTGACGCCGGATTAATGAGGCCAAGCCTCGAGGCCCCTCTCTGTGCCCCCACCAGGGCCGGAAAGAAATATATTGACGATGTCATTATGTAAGCATGACTACATCGCTATAATTGTAGTGACAATGCGAGGTGCATTGTGATAAGAATGTTTTAGAAGATTCTTTTTAAAATGCGCAACAAATGTTTTCAAAACCTCAGTCTGAAACTTTTAACGTAAAAATAATCGATAACCATACGTGGAGGTTAAATCGATGTAGGCTGATGACCCCTACCTACCCGCTTCATTTAGACTTTCGCCTGCAATACCCTGTATACCTCTAGGGGCAGAGAATATACAGGGTGCTGCGGAGATTGTGTGCCATATCGTGTGCCATTGACGACCTCTGTAGCGCGGTGGGCGAAGGTCCGCCTGCGACGCAGGAGGTTGCGGGTCCGATTCTCACCCAACATATGTAAAAAAAAATTACATATAATTTTAATCCACTGTTATTATAAAGTAAGTAGTCAAAAGTAACGCTGGCTGTCTGTCTGTTACCTTGTGTGTGGCTGTGGCTATCAGAGTCCTAGTGGATGTCGGAGAAGGCTTCTTAATGAACAGACACACTTATCTACTGGATTATCAACATGGGATGGACAACAGCGTCTTCTGCACTCGGTTTTTGTTTCCAAGATATTTTATGAATTAGTTAATGAATGAACACTTTAGTGCACTTAAAATAACATATTATTTCTAAACTAGCTGCGCCCCGCGGTTTCACCAGCGTGGTAATAGATATGGATAATATACAATATATCTTTATGAATTGTACCCTATGTGTTATTGAGATATGTAAGCTATTTTATTGAGAAATTTCAATGAAATCAATTCAGTAGTTTCTGCGTTAAATAGCATCAAACATACTTACATACATCTTCGTAAACTTTTGCGTTTATAATTCATAATCTTTATTCAATCACAATAATAGAATTGTATCTGAAATTTTGTACATGCACGCACGGACCTTATTGAATATAATATACAATGTCATACATAATTAATACTTAAGTCATTTACACAAAAAAAATACAATAATAATTCACAACAAAAAAAAACAAACAAAAAATAAAAAAATTAAAATCAGTTGAAGAAATAATAAATTGGCATTAGATTACATTGACTATTATGATATCAAAACACAATATAATTCTACAATAATGTCAGCATTTAAAAATTCGTCTACCGAGTAGAAACACCCCTTCAACAAAATATCTTTCAGTTTTAATTTAAATAAATTAGGATTGTCCATAGTTTTCAGGTCGGAAGGTAATGCATTAAACAATTTTACAGCTTGATATCTGCAGCAATGTTTAGAAACTTCAAGTGTTGGTTGATAGGGAGTGCTCATATCTATAATATTAGTAGGATTAGTAGGATAGTAGGATATTACACACGTCAACAAAGACATATAGGTATATTTTATATCAACCAAGACATTAACCAACACCCTATTGTACTTTTTGTTGATATCTAGATATAAGGTTTTTATTTTGTTATTTTTTTAGTGCAATTAAGTGTACATTCATTAATTAATTTAGATACCAACTCTGATAACAATATCGGAAAACAACAAGGTTAATCTGTAAACATGAAAAGACAAACTTCAATCAACTACGCATACACGCAGAAAAAAAACGTTTAAATTCAAGAGAAATTATACATCCCAGGCAGGTAGGTATTAATCTCGAATATATGTACAACTTTCGTTTAAAAAGTTAAAGACTGAAGTGTCAAGACTGTGGCACAAGTCGATTGTGTCATCCAAGGTGATCCCCCGAGTAGAGGATAATTTCCCAGGGCAAAGAAAATAATAAGCTCCTTGCAAAAAACATTCCGGGTCAGAATATGATTAGGTTTATGACGCCGCGACCAAAAGTCTCTTAGCAACTCAGATTGCTTCTTCGGGTAAAGCATTTTGGATATATGGAAATATGGAATTTTGTCTTTTAAAATCGTTGTAATTTTTTGTAGTAAATAATAAATATTATTTACTACAAAAAATATGGATACTGCATCATCTAGCCTCAAGCTAAGCAGATGTTGATCTAGTACCCAGTTTTACCTATAGTACCCATGACTGATAGACTTAATAAAATAATGGAATCTCTCGGGAACCACAAGCTTTCGAATAAAGAAATAATTATCAAAATCGGTTCACCCAGTCGAAAGTTCAGACGACTACTAACATAAAAAAAAACAGAAAAAATACAGTCGAAACGAGACTCCTCCTTGGAAGTCGGTTAAAAATGCTATGTCATTTGTAAGTTTTAACAGTTTTTCTCAAACACAAGTTTTTGCCCCGGTTCAAAAAAGTCGTAGATACTAAGATAGGTACCATCTTTGTATTATGATACCATGCCTTCTTATCAGCCCAGGATCTACGACAATATATATAATATATACGACTTATGCAAACAACACTTCGTTTTATACTTACAACATTTGAATGCCTACATATTCTGCTCAGATTCTTTTCAGTTCAATTGATCAGCTACTTTTGATCAATTCGAGGCAAAATATGACGCGTTGATGTGTGGAGTTCACTCGCGCTCTGACGACATTATGTTCCCATATCTCGCGCGACGATAAAAGCCCTTAATATACCAATATCCCTTCGATTTGGGCGAAGGGAAATAGGGTTTTCGATATGACGCCTTTGAATCTTGTAATACCGTTTAGGGTTTATCCACAAGTGTTTGTGTACCTATGAATATGCTGCTTGAGATATAAGTGTCTGTTCAGATATACTATTTTAGTTTTATTAGCTTTAGGGGGAGACAGCATTTTAAAAAAGGTCACTTTTATAAAAGGATAAACTTGATGATTCAAAGAAAATATATTTGGGGATGTATGTTTAGAAACATGAAGAATGGAGTTCAGAATGATTTTGGTCGAATAACTTTCAGAAATAAATTAACCTACTTTATAATTTTAAAAGGGATGTGAAATGAGAGTAATTTCTCAGTTTATTTTTAAACGACGAAATCAAAAACAAAGGCGGAGAACTATGTTCGGCTTTTTGTATTTTTTTGTAGGTATGTCGATTTCAATTATGGACCGATTTGGAAAATTCTAATTCGCTATTATATAGAGAATGACCTCAAGGTAGTCTCGTATACTTTGTTAATGCTACAAATAAAGATTATCTTATTCTTATATTATTATTTTTTGCATTCGGAGAAAGTCAATTTTTTTAATAACTGGTCTCCGCCTGTTATTTCTAACCCTTGGGAACTGATTTATGATAATCCTACTTATATTATAAACGCGAAATTTTGTAAGTATGGATGGATGGATGTTTGTTACTCTTTCACGTAAAAACTACACAATGGATTTTAATGAAACTTTACAATAATATAGCTTATACATCAGAATAACACATAGGCTACAATTTATAAAGATATATTGTATATTATCCAAAATATCTATCACCACGCGGGTGAAACCGCGGGCCGCAGTTAGTAATTTGATAAAAAGTAGCCTACAACTAACTGTAGGTATGCAAAATTTAAGTCCAATCTGTTCAGTAGTTTTATGTTATCGTGAAGAGGTAACAACAACTAAATATTCAAGCTTTCGCATATTATTGTGAAGAGATAAGCTCGCCATTGGCTTGCACCTCGGATATACTAATCCATTTAGGTTAATGAAGCGCTCCATATCAAAAGCTAGATCATAAACACATTAATAATTCATAGCGATCAAGTCCCAAAGGCCAATACACTGTTTATGGCATAGACTTACTTATATTTGGACAAAAAAATTGCCAATACACTGGTTTTGGCACAGACTTACTTATATTTGGAAAAAAAAACTCGACTAAAAGAGTGGTTTTACAACTGTTACAAGTGCGAGTTGAAGCCTCTCCAGGCCACCTTGCGTACCACGGTCTCCACGGAAGACCAGCGCTATAGAACGGTCTGCTCTACCATAGCACATACTGAGTGGAGACTGATTTTGTCACTT
The DNA here is from genome assembly GCA_943735965.1 of Eupithecia abbreviata. Lineage (NCBI taxonomy): Eukaryota > Metazoa > Arthropoda > Insecta > Lepidoptera > Geometridae > Eupithecia > Eupithecia abbreviata. Next base: position 9,577,075 of record OX030976.1, read on the forward strand.
TCTGTCTTCTGTTAATCTAAATTTAATTTATAAAAGTCTCTGTTCTGACAAAATAAAAATCTTTTTACCTTACTTAGTCCTCCGTCCATCCGTCATATTCGCCTGCCGCGTCACATCGGCAATGGTCCTAAACCACCGAATGGAACAAAACTTCTTGAAAATAATTTAAATAGTCCAGCAGGTGTATCCTCCGAGACACTCTGCTCTGCATATTAGGCTGAATAATCGCTGATGGGCGCTCGTCAATGCCCCAACGAACCCTTGTCCGTCGCACCAAGTGCACTCTATCAAAAGTGTTTATAACGACCACAGTTTAAATGATTGCTGGTAGATTAAATCAAAATTTGAAGTCTATAGGCTGCTCTATAAGAGACGCGGAAGCGGCGGATAAATCCGCTAATGCCGCCGCTTTATAATTATGTTATCTTTAGTAGAATTATGATAAAATAATTATTCGCTCGTGTCAACAATAGTCCAAAAAGACAAAATAACGCGATCAATGGAGATTTCTTGCAAAGACTACATATAAAATAATGTTGCCGAAACACCAATTTAAATTAGTAAGGTGGTGACAAGATAAGAGGGAAAAATAACGACACAAATACAGGACATTTTCAGTGCAGTAATTATTAGTTTTTAAAATTGGGGTCAATTCAAATGTCTTCTTAACTAAACTTAACTTACATATTTGAAACACAAAAAATTATGGAATCCTTTACATTTTCATCGTACCGGAACATTTTTAGCGCTGTCCTAAAAAGAGAAATTAGTTTCGGGGACATCAGATATAACTAGTTATCAAGTACCCATAACACAAGCTATGCTTCGAGTTAGTATCATGTTTTGTCCAGCAATATTTATTTATTGACTCCATTTAGGTACCACTTTCCTTCTAACTGATAATCATGAACGCTAGATGCTTTCAAGACAAATTTAATCTCTCTGAATTCTAGATAACTCATATCTAACCCTACCTACCTATACACCGATACAAAAACCTAAAACGTTTCCGCTCAGCCTTCGTATGGCGCCGAAATTACAGGCACTTGAAGCACTTGATCGGAATGGAACTGCCAGAGCTCGGATATTCGAGCCGAGGCTGTCGAATGTATCGATGACTACTCGCTGCTGACTCGTTGACACAGTAATATTGCAGCTCGATCTGTTTGACTTTAATGGTACTTTGATAGATATATTGATATAAGGAAGGAAGGACTAGGCATAATTTAGGCTTAACACTCAATAGTCAATTTCATGCGATAATTTGCCTTTGCTAAAGCTAGACAGCTCTTTATGATAGATATAGGTAATAAAGATATAATAAGATATTATGATAGATAAAACACTTTATTATACCACACAAAACAGAAAACAATACAGAAATTAATACATAGAATAAAGGAAGTATAAAGGGCGGCCTTATCGCTGAGAGCTATCTCTGCCAGGCAACCGTAGGATGGTGTTTGACTGACCTTTTATTTGACAACAAAGGTATTGGTGTCAAATCATATGGCACAAAACTGAACTTACCAATGTAACATCGAAACGATTTCGAACGAGTACGAAAACATTTTAAGCGCTCTAAAATTAGTTTAGATTCATTTTCCAACAACTGAAAAAATTTCATTGTTTAACTTAATTACCAAGTCAGTTGCTAAATCACCAAACTAGAGTTCTGTATAATATTTAAGAGCAGATAGCTAAATTTCAACTCAACATGCACCTTAATTAAATTTCCAAGCAAAATACATTTGAGCTAAAGTTTTGTCATATAAACCAATTTATAATGAGTTGGTGGTTTGAGCAGCATAAAAGTAAACAGACTTAGCCCCGTATTATGACAGCTTGCGAAGTTTTCGACCTATGCTTTTTTTTATTTTTATTTACCTTTAAACAATGCGAGACCTATGTTTGAGTAACGCTTTTCTGTGGCATAAACATCACTCAAGCTAAGATCCGTGACTGAACAAGTTTTTCATTATACGGGTCATTTTATTATTAACAACAAGAACTTTTTTGCCAAGGGTACCTATTCGTACTTATTGTTTATTAGTTTCAGCTCACGTCTTAACGCTTGTTTCTCCGGGATACAAAATATTATAGGTGTATATGGTGATGAAAAGAGCAGCTCTAACAGGAACCCACTGGCTTACACCCCTTTAGGTATCCCGCTCAACTAAATTGAACCTTGCTTAAAATAAAACCAAGTTCAAAGTACTAATTTATTCATAATGAAAACATTTAATTCGAAACAGACATTGAAAGACGCAAGCGATTGTATTTTCAAGTACATTGCTCTGTGTATTTTCCAATTGGTTCTATAAATCTAAGATATTATACTAAATAATTACAAGCAGTAATTTAGGGGCTATTGTAGACTGTTGCTATGAATTGTCCCGGTCAATAACACTGCGAACGAAGCAAATAACAAATTAATAGCTATGTCTCCACTGTGGCGCCCAATGAAGAGACATAAAAAGCTAAATAGAATTGAAAACTATTTAGGTCATTGAATCTTGTGACTTTAGTTCGTTGATTTTAGAACAATGTACCTATACTACAGAATAACTATATAGTAGGTACCAAGTTAATACCATAAATACTTGGTTTTAGCCATTCTAAAATATTGATATACTAATTAAGGCAGTTATGAGTGAAACCTTATGAAAACAAAAATGGTTAGAAAATTTAAAGACAAAGCATTTATATTTTCAACACTTGAATTTATATAATTTGGCTGAAGCAAAACCTGAAATTAAAAAAGTTTATCTGTCACACTGGAATATTATTAACCACTGGCCATGTTCTTAATTTGTAGCAGAGATTTTCTGTAGCATCCAATTTAAAAATTCAATTTCATAATGTCTGCATAAACTTGAATTAATTTCGCGAACGCAAAGCTTGGACTTACAACTCTTAGAAATAAACACCTTAGTTTTTATAAATTTGATATGTTTTAGTATTATTTTAGTTAATTTGTGTAAAGTTGTACTAACTATTTATCAAAAAAAGTAATTTAAACGCGATATTTACCATGATTTTATTATTAAACAAAAACTCACTCACAGTGTCTTCAGTTATTCCGTTATCATGGCGCTTAATAGCAATATTGGAAAAGTCAATTTATTTATTTATTATATGTACATTTTATTTTTCAAAATAAATATCTCGTTATAAATGAATTGTGTGTGTATGATAGTTTTGAAAGTTTAAACTATGAATCGATTAATGACGTTGAAAATTGAAATCAGGTGCTTTTGATACAGTGATCAAAGCTTTTGCTAAAGGATATGTTTATACGATCTTCATTCGTATAATTAACGATTTAAGGTTCACTGTTCTGTATCAAGATGCGGCTTCTTGGGATTTTACCGATTATTCGCTAAGCCTTTCCACCCGGAGGCTTTCTATGGTGTGTTTAATTTAGCTGCAAATCAAATACAAGGCGAGTTAAGTAAATTATTTGTGAAGCAACTGTTCAAGAGGACGTTCGCTTTCGAATGAATAGACCTATTGAACAAAATCTTATGTAATTTATGCTGAAGAAATTAAATTTATTTACTCCTGTATTCTGCCTACTGAAAATCATTTCTAGCTATAGAAAGTTACATTAGACGATCGACGTGGCGCGGCGGGCGAAGGTTCGCCTGTGTCGCAAGAGGTTGCGGGTTCGATTCCCGCCTTAGGATCAATGTATTATTTGTTCCGGGTATTCAAGGAATTTCTTTGAGTAATAAAGTATATATCTATGTAATTATTGTTGTATTAAGTACATCAGTCTAGTTCCCATAATAAAAGCTCTGCTTAGATTGATGCTAGATGATGCTGTATGAATTGTCCAGCATTATTTATTTATATGGGACTAGCTGTTCCCCACGGTTTCACCCGCGTTAAACTCGAATTTCACTTTATTAGGTGAATTTTTCAGATATAGGTAATTACCGACCAATTAGCCTCGTTTCTCATCTCTACAAAGCTTTTGTCAAAATAATAGAATTTAGGATATCTGGCCAGCTTGATTCAAACCAGCCAGCTGAACAGGCTGGTTTTCGACGGGGTTTATCCACAACAGACCATCTCCATACGTTAAACCAGGTACTGGAAAAACACATTGAGTTTCAACTTCCTCTTTACCTCGCTTTCATCGATTATTCTAAAGCTTTTGACAGCCTATACCATCACTCCATCTTCCGTGCTCTCCACAACCAGAAAATACAGCCTACGTACATCAGCCTATTAGAACGCATCTATGAAAGCAGCACAGCTTCTATTAAACTCCACACTTCTGGCCCACCTTTCAAAATACACAAAGGCGTCAAACAAGGTGACCCTTTATCACCCAAACTTTTCACGGCCACCTTAGAAGAAGTATTTCGGAATCTATACAATAGCTGGGAAGAGAAAGGAATTATCGTCGGTAGCAAAAGGTTAACCAACCTACGATTTGCGGACGATATCGTACTGTTCTCCTCTTCTGCAGCTGAGCTAAGGGACATGATCAACGAGTTAAACATCGCAAGCCTCGAGGTCGGACTGCACATGAATATGACAAAGACCAAGATAATGACGAACAGTACTGAGCGCCAAATAGATGTCGGCGGTGTGGGCATTGAGTACGTCCAAGAGTACCTTTATCTTGGCCAAATAGTCTCTCTCCAGGCGAGACAAGTCCAAGAGATCGAAAGACGCACAGAAAACGCCTGGAGATGCTATTGGTCAATGAAAGAACTTATGAAGCGCAAACTACCTCTATCCCTTAAAAAGAAACTCATGGACGTACGCATTCTTCCCATCCTCACCTATGGCGCTCAAACTTGGTCTCTAACCGATCGTCAAAAGTCCGCCCTTGGGGTCTGCCAACGATCCATGGAGCGTAGCATCTTAGGAGTCAAGCTGTCAGACCGCGTGCGGAACAGCATACTACGCTCCAAAACACGCATCGTTGACGTTGGTCAGACAGCCGGAAGCCTGAAGTGGAACTGGGCTGGACACGTCTGCCGTATGTCCAGCGACTTGTGGGCAAAGACCACCACAGAGTGGAGCCCACCCAACGCTAAGACCCAATGCTAAGATGCGACGTGGAAGGCCCAGGATGAGATGGCGCGACGAGCTCGAGGTATATCTTCCATCATGGCCAGTTGCAGCGTTGGATCGCGAGGAGTGGAAGGAGAAAAGGGAGGCCTTTGCCCAGCAGTGGGACAGTAATGGCTTAAAATAATAAAATAATAATAGGTGAATTTTTACACCTTGGTTACCACGTTATATTATTGGAGTTTTAGTAAGAATCCCTAACTTTTTGAAAATATAATATAGCCTATGTTTACCGGGGATACCTAGCTTCCCAACGGTGAAAGAATTTTTCAAATCGGTCCGGTAGTTTCGTAGCCTATTCATTACAAACAAACAATCAAAAAGTCAAACCTTTCCTCTTTATAACATTACAAAAGAGTTTCCATACAGTAAATTGTTATCAAACCTTTGTTGTCAAAAGAGCGTTGCTAGGCAACCACGTTTATTTAGAAAAAATTGTGTATTGATATGCAAGAGGCGTAAAACCTACCAAAAGAGTTTCCATACAGTAAATTGTTATCAAACCTTTGTTGTCAAAAGAGCGTTGCTAGGCAACCACGTTTATTTAGAATAAATGGCGTATTGATATGCAAGGAATTTTATAGGTACATTTTTCACACATTGAGATATATTATTGGAGTTTTAGTAAGAATCCCTTACTTTTTTGAAAATATAATATAGCCTATGTTCACCACGGATATTTAGGCATCCTAACGGTGATATAATTTTTCAAATCGGTCCACTAGTTTCGGAGCCTATTCGTTACAAACAAACAAACAAACAAACAAAAAATCAAACCTTTCCTCTTTATAATATTAGTATAGGCTAGGTATATATAATGTAACATTCTAGAAGTCTGACGCTTAAAGGAACTATCGTTTTGATGAGTGGTCGTTAAGCTGGCAGCTTTTAGAAGAGTGCTTCCGTAATTTGAATCTAGAGAAAAGGAAATCTCTTACCTTTTGACTACCTCTGTGGCGCAGTGGGCAGGTCTGCCTGCGACGCGGGAGGTTGCGGTTTCGATTCCCGCCTCGGAACAATTGTGTGTACTATCTGCAGATATTTGTTCCAGGTGTTCTGGTCGTTATCTATGTAATACACTTACTGTATTAATTATATCAGTCATCTAGTACCCATAACACAAGCTCTGCTTATTTTGGGGCTAGATTATGCTGTGTAGATTGTCCAACATTATGCACGTTTGCGTTGTACGTTTAAAACAATGTAGTATTTTGACCACAGATGGAATAACCTTCGGAGAGTCGATGGCCATAATCCAGTACCTCGACGAGACCAGGCCAGACCCGCCTCTGATGCCCTCCGATCTTATTGCTCGGGCCAAGACGAGGGAGATCTGTGAGGTGAGGGGTTTATTATTACACCTCTTTAAATACCAGCAAGACGACCTAAGTGGCGCGGTGGGCGAAGGTCCACCAGCGACGCAGGAGGTTGCAAGTTCGATTCCAGCCTCGGGACAATTGTGTGTACGACGATCTGCAGATATTTGTTCCGGGTGTTCTGGTCGTTATATATGTATAATAAAAAATATCTATGTAATGTATCGTAGTAAGTATATCAGTCTTATAGTAGGTACCTACCTACCCATAACAAAAACTCTGCAAAGCTTGGGGCTAGATGATGCTGTGTGAATTGTTCAGCATTATTATTTATTTATATAACAAACATAGAAGATAAGCTGTTCTAACTAAACTAGCTTAAATCCGCGATTTCACACGTTTGTCTTGTCCGGCTTATAAAGTAGCCTATTTATGGTTTATTCCAAGGCCTGAACTTACGAACTTATTAACGAAGCATGCCTATTAAATCTCAGTCCGATCCGTTCAGTACCTTCAACTACAAACTACAAACAAGAAACTAAGAAAAAAACAGTGCTAGGACGGACTGTCAATGTCTGTCTGTTGTTAACCACACTGTCTGTCTGTTGAAAACCAGCGTCGTTACAGTCCTCGGGCGGTAGCGACATTAGGCTTGAGGCTGGACCTAAGTAGCGCGCACTGAGGACAGGCTTCTTTATACTTATTTTCAATTGTTTATCTTTAAGTTTTAGTGTTATATCTTATTTAGCGTTTGTGTTTGTGTGTTTGTGTTTTTTTATGTAGGTATGTTTGTCTTTTGTGTGTGTGCTAATAAAAGTTTCCTATTCTATTCCATTCTACTTTTGGAGTCTTGTTAAAAACTCATATTTTATATTCTGAGGCACATACTACAGTGCCATTCATCGATAGGTAAGGTTAAGTTTCAAGACAATTGAAATAATAATATTTTAAATTGACTTGAAACTTTCGCATTATCTATCTATTATAATTATACCTAAATTATTATACTTTAATTTGACTTGAAACTTTCGCATTATCTGTCTATTATAATTATACCTAAATTATTATATTTAAATTAACTTGAAACTTTCGCATTATGTATCTATTAGTACTACGTCACACTTAATATTATAAATGCTATAGTTTGGATGGATGCGATGGATTGATGACTGACATCTTACATAGGTGCAGCCGTAGCCTGGATTCAATCATAGACTACTTTTTATCCCATAAATCAATTCCCATGGTTAGAAATAACCTCAAAACGTTTCCATAGAAACAACGCGTGGGAGGCCACGAACAGAAACTAGTATAGAATGAAGCCTGTACTGAAAATGTAACAATAGCATAAAATGTTTACTGAAAAGTATTTTTGGAGAATCTATATAAAATCTTTGCTGATTCTGTGACTGTAAATAACAGCTTTTGTTCCATTCCATACTATTATTATCTACCTTCTCGTAGGAAACCAAATTTTTTTTTATGATCCTTTTTTATCTACAATCGGCTGTTTAGCCATAATTAGATATGGTCTTGGGTGGGATTTTCACGTGCCATTCCAGCAAAATGCACCTTTCTTTCGCTTTGAACACTTTAGTTCCTCTGGTCAAGGTTGAGTATTTGCCATCTTTTAGGCTTCTTGCTAGAGTGTTGCTGTAGTTGTTCAGTCTTTCTTTGTACTTTTTGCTGTAGTTGTTGATTTCCTCTCTTACAGTTGGCATTTCCAGATATTCATGTATTTCTGAGTGTCTGATATTCAATGATAAAAATATAAGTTCACGACCTTTCCTTTGGTGAGACGACTTCGAATAGGACCTCTGTGGGCGAAGGTCCGCGCGGGGGTTGCGTTTTCGATTTCCGGTTCGGGACAAATCTTAGATACTTTTATCCTGGTGCTCTGAGTATTTTCTATGTATATTAATAAAAAATAAATAAGTATTATATAATAAGTATTCCACGCTATAACAAAAATACACAATAAAATGTCATAATGACACAACACGGCACAATAGTGTTTTTCAAATTTCCAATTCTAAATAATTATACTCTTCTCTTTCATATTATGACCGCAGGGAAACACTTAACTTAAATATTTTGAAAATTTACGCGACCTCTTGACACGTCGGGAAAAATAGGAAAAATTACCTATTTTTCCTAATAGACGCGATAATTACCGGTTCTTATAATAATCACTTATGTCAATGCTTCAGTCATCGACTGTACGAGTACCTATGCTCAGTTGATGAGTAAACCGAGTTAGAGCAGCAATCTAGTAGAACAATTGAACTGGTACTGCTCGGAAGAAATATCATGCGGTCATATACAAATATAGCACTTTGACTTGCTCATAGGACCATGCTCATAGGAGAAAATAATAATTGCTTAAGGCGGTACACCGAGGCACACCAACACCGCCGAAAATAAAACTATTACAGATATATTAAAAAAGGTTAGATATCACAAAATGCCCTATGAAATGTTTGATATTTCCTTTGTTCAACACAATAATAAGATAAAATAGGTGGCGGCGTTAGTTTAAGGTACCGCTTAAGTCGTGGACTGTACTAGAATGCTAAACCGAATTAGGCCAGTCGGCAGGAATGGCGAAACAATTCAACTGATTCTCGGTAGTGCTTGGAAGAAAGGTCAAGTCGGCTTAGTCACTTGTCAAATGTGACTTTCTCGCGGTTTCCGTCATAGTACAAACTCCCACGCCCCGCAAGGTCCATAGTCATGTTGATATTGAGGGAAGTTGTGTTTCCTATAATTAGTATTTATGTTGCGGGGTATGTTCGATGATCGTGCGATAAGCCTGCCGCCCTTTGTACTAAAATTACCACTATATTTAGAAAACCTAACATCGCTACATCTGCCTTTTCCAAGTCTAATGGTAGATAATACATGTATTTTTTTTTAGTGTATAAAAATGATTTTTTATAATATAATAAAACATTTGATAATATCTTGCATAAATATATGCAAGCAAAATTTTGAAAAACACGAATACCTAACCTATTTAAATGAAAGAGTGTTGTCATAAAGCTAAATCAAGAGCTGAATTTTTAAGGCTGGTTCTAGCCAGGCGAAGCCCATTATAGAGAGAAGAACATATATTTTAGATAAGAGACTTCTTTTCATTTTCGTTTCACCACCTACTACAGTAATACTCATGGGACAAGATTCATACGTAGGTATATTATTACCTAGTATATTGCCTTAGTAGGTTCTCGAAGGATAAACAACATTTTCCTCAAAAATATTCATCTGGGACCAAATATTGATCATTGATAAAATATCAGCAATCAAATTGGAAGATCAAATACAAATCGAGTAGGCTGAGTAAAGTAGCTAAGTTCGTTAGAGCATTCAAGAGAATTTTAATTTTTGAATAATTAAATTTCGCAAGGAAAATGAAGGATGGTTTCTTGATTCTTTAATTATTCATTAAGATAATTTTGTTTAACTTTTAATATAGTTAAATTTTGTTTTATTCGGCGGACAAAGATTTTTAAACACTTAAACATCTACCTGTAGTCTTTCGCAGGTCATTATACTATTTAGTGATGTATATATTAATAACAAAAGTTTTTTTTTTTTGTAGGAAGGAAACACCATAAGTGATTGTATGGAGAGTTACGTTTAACCATAAACGTAACTCTCCATACAATCACTTATGGTGAGTTAAGTATAAGTTACAGTGCATGCTGCCAGTACCTTTAGCTTAACTTGGTTTTATTTCAGACAATCGTATCAGGCATCCAGCCTCTGCAAAATATTGGATTAAAAGCGCACTTCGGCTCGCAGAACGATTTTAAGGAATTCGCGCAGTTCTGGGCTAAGCGAGGACTGCAGTCTTTAGAAGACTTGCTGAGCAAGACGGCGGGCCGATGCTGTATGGGAGACCAGATCACCATGGCAGATATTTGCATTGTACCCCAGATATACAGTGCTATTTCAAGGTACGATTTTGTATGACATACATAGACATCTTCTGTCTTCGCTTATTCCTAAGATTCAGCATAAATTTAACTACCTATACTCGTAATAAAATTTGTTTGTAGACCTTAGTTTATAGACGGAACGGACGGAAGAGCTATATAAAGCGTGAATTGAGCACCAGAAAACAGCAGCTGCTTTAGCAATTCGAGCCGGTATATTGCACTAGATCCGAGATCCGACATCACTTAACCGAGACTGATAGGTCACTATTATAATTTTAAGAGACTTGAACGTGCCCCTATACAGCAAAATAGTATTTTTCGTGTTTGACCGAGTCGTAGCCTCAGCATAATTAAAGTATCTTTATAATATCCATTTTTATATGTTTGATTTCTTTAGACACCAAAGTACGTATAGCTAACAGAGCAACTATCTAACATGACAATAACAGAGCTAACATCGCCATAGATAGGTTTGTTCAGTAAGTACTTGACATACACCAGTGAATATACTAAGTACACCTGCTCAGAGTGTAGCTTATTTATTCCTTTTCGAAACATAAGGTAGACAGTACGTCATTGCAGGGCGCAGGCATCCTAAAATACGAGCCGGAAAGTCTATGAAATTTCATTTCTCACGCATTCAGCGGAAGAGGAAAGTGTATAGAAATCAACGTATTACGTGCTATTGTTATAATATCTTGGAATATCAGCCGGTAGGCTGGTTTATTTCGACGAACGACAAAAAGTTTTTACTCCGAATCCTCTATTATGATATCGCCTTCTTCCGTATTCGGGACAATCATAAAAACGCGCGGATGCGAACCACATCAATGTGCATAGGGACATGATTTTTTTTCAGATATGATGCAAAAGAAGGCAGAAATCGTTCCGAAATAGAAAATACCGTTAACCTTGATGGTTCAGCAAGGTCACGAAGATTGAAAATGAAACGAACCTGGCGGTAAGTCTTTGGCAGTCTCATTTACGATAGGTTGGTACCATAACTCCTACAGTGTTTTAAGCGCCGACAAAAAAAGAGGTTGTACCTAAGTATAATTTTGACGTGCGCGATAACGTTGAATGAATATAAAAAAAAACTGCGCTCTTACAAGGTACCTCTCAGCTAATAACACCTAAGCTAAAATTATGTAAAAATGTCTGTGTGTATGCAATAAATGTATATGAATAAAAAAACTATCAGGTGACATGGTGACTGTGGAATGGTAGAGCCCAAACGGATGAGCTGGTTTTAATTAAGTTTAAAAGGTGACTTCGTCGAGACTTTTTACATTTTAGCTAGGTATGTTTGATAAGAATCGGTGCAATCGTGTTATGATGGTTGAAATAAATTAACGCGGATTTCAAAAATGTTGTAAAAATGAATTGTTTTTGGTTGAGTTTTTAACCCCCGACGCAAAAACGACGGGGTGTTATAAATTTTACGTGTCTGTGTTTGTCTGTCTGTGGCATCGTAGCTCCCGAGGGATAAACCGATTTTTTTTTTTGTTTGAAAGGCGAATTAGTCTATTGTCTTTTTAGCTAAAAAAGACAATAGACTAATTCGCCTTTCATAAAATGTTTTATAAAAATCGGTCCAAGATGGCCGCCGCGCGCCGCCTCAAAATTGCGTGTTAATTTAAAGATTATTTAAATTTTTAATTTCATTTTAATGTTATGTTATTAACCCCTATCTTCTGTTTCAGGGATATGATAATTAAAGATTACCCAACCGTAAACGCTGTATACGTGAACATGCTGAAAGAAGACTTGTTCCACAACACACACCCTAAAGTAGTAAAAAGAAGTGACAGAAGTGAAGTTGATTAATTCAAACTACACACTACTGTAGTTTACGTAGGTATATCCAAGCTGGCGCAAATGATTTATGTGCAAACTTCAAGCGTTTCATACAACCGTGATTGGAAATACAAATTAACGCAAATAAACTTTTGGATATTGACGAGTTTATTTTCGTCGCGACCTCTGGAACCTTGTTCTTATTATAGAGGAGACGTGCAAGGTAAGGTGAGATTTTAAGATTAGCTATTTATTCGGTGTTGGTTGGTGGATAGACCATTGTGGGCATGGCAACTGGCAACAGACTTTGAAAATACACTAATATTATAGACTAGTTTTTGCCCGCAGCTTAGCACGCGTTGCTTAAGGTTATTTATATCCCATGGGAAAAGATTTATGGCATAAAAAGTACTAAAATCTAACTCCCATGGAAACTACTAAAATGTACCACTCTTCACGCCAAAACTACTGAATGGATCGGGCTGAAATTTTGCGTAGTGGTAGTTCTAGGCCTCGAATAAAAATAAAAATATGCTTTTTATGCCATAAATCAGTTTCCATGAGATACGAATAACCTTAAAACGTTTCCAAAGAAACAACACGTCCCGAGGCCGCGGGTAAAAACTAGTTTGATTATAATGATTATCGTAATTTGAGGAATTTATTATTACTGGAAGCTAGTTAAGTTACCTACTATAACTTAAGACAGTCATGTTAATTTTGACCCAATATGACTGTGCCAGCATCTACCTACCAGTATTTCGCAGGTCGTCATCCCACCTGGTCGGAGGGCGTCTTACACTACGTTACCGAGTCGTGGTCTCCACTCAACAACACGTTTGCCCCAGCGGCCGTCGGTTCTTCGCGAGATATGGCCGACCCACTGCCACATCAATTGCTAATTCTCACAGCTATATCGATAACTATCGTTCTCTGTCGGATGAATTCGTTACGAATCCTATCCTTCAGAGAAACTCCGAGCATAGCTCTTTCCATAGCTCGCTGAGCGACTTTGAACCGGTGGACCAGCCCTATCGTAAGTGTCCACGTCGCAGCTCCGTAGGCCTATGTCGAGCAGTGGACTAACATAGGTTGATGATGATGATGACTGTGCCGGTTTAATTGTACCCGTAATTCCGAAATTAATCTTGCAAAATAGTTTCCCATGATATCTTCTTTGTGTGTTAGCCATGAATGAAAATATGTACCTACGCGAAGAATTTAAATATTGATAGCTAAGTACTTATAAGCAAGTCAAAGATAAAATAGAGATCATTTTTATTCAGCTTTATTGCTCTTTGATACTAAAGAAATTTCTAGAAAAACTCAATTATGTACAGTACAAACCACCGAAGCAATAATTAAAGACTCATTCAAATCATGAAAAGGCTGGCCACATCATACGCACAAAACCGCCAAGAAACCACTTCCAAACCGACTGATTGAATCGGAATCATTTCTATTGAGGAAACACGCTTCAGGGGCGTAGATAAGTGTTTTGCCAAATCGCTATTCATTAAACTTGTGTTGCGAACTACTCAGGTTGTTTTGTCTTATAGGTTGTAGATATTATAGGCTATTTGTAAGTTCAGAAGCCATATAAATCACTAGTTTCTGCCCGCGACATCACATGCGTTGTTTCTATGGAAAAGTTTGAGGGTTATTTCTGTCCCATGGGAACTGTTATCTTAATACACTGAACTCTAACATAGGCTTATTTTTATTCCATAATAAAAAAGCTATGTTTGATTCCAGGCTTAGAGCTAAATCTATGCAAATTTCAGTTCGAAGCGTTCAGTAGTTTTGGCGCGAAGAAGTAACAAACATCAATCCATCCAAACATCCAAACGGTCGCAATTTATTATAATATTAGCTGCGCCCCGCGGCTTCGCCCGCGTGGTAATCTATATATCAAATGGTTTATGAACCTTCCTCTTGAATCACTCTATCTATTAAAAAAATCGCATCAAAATTCGTTGCATAGTTTTAAAGATTTAGATCTATAAAACTAGCATACATAGGGACACACAGACAGTGGGAAGCGACTTTGTTTTATGGGGGCCTGCCTTCATGGATAGAACAATAAAAATAAATAAATAAATAATAAATAATGCTGGACAATCCACACAGCATTATCTAGCCCCATGGTAAGCAAAGCTTGTGTTATGGGTACTAGATAACTGATATACATAATACAATACATTACATAGATAGATATTTTTTATTATACATAGAAAACGACCAGAACACCCGGAACAAATATCTGCAGATCGTACACACAATTGTTCCGAGGCGGGAATCGAACCCGCAACCTCCTGCGTCGCAGGCGGACCTTCGCCCACCGCGCCACTTCGGTCGTCAAAAAAAAATGAAAGAAGTTTGTGTTTTACTTTTTAGTGATAACCTTGCTGGTACTTTATGGTTTTCTGTTCTTTCTATCAGATATTGTTAAGTTTTCATTCATAAATGTCTCTATTGATATAAAATATCTTGGATTATAAATCGGAGTAAATGTATGAACCTACTGACAATAATTTGCTTAGAAACTATGCATAGAATTTGGTCTAAACAATACCAAGTTGAAGATATTTGCATAAAGGTAGAGCGTAGGTTTGATTTCCATGAACTTTCAGTTAATAATAATATACCACCTGCAAGGTGGTATATTATTATTAACTGAAAGTTATAACACAAGCTCTGCTTACCATGGGGCTAGATAATGCTGTGTGAATTGTCCAGCATTATTTATATTTATTTATTAAATACATAATAATAATAATAAAGGTAGATTTATATCGCGTTTCGATGATAACCAAATCGACTTGTCAACGGCAAAATGGTTAAGTATTTGAGAGAAGTAAAGTAAGTAAGTAGATGCATAAACCTACATAATTAGTTCGCAACACACCTTATTTCGAAATCATGCACATTAAATCCATCAGCCAACAGAAAGTTACCTTGAAAGCTTTTGAATCGCTAACAACTCGCGAGTTTGTAGTTTCTGCCTGTCTAGGTCTACTTAAGTGATGCTTAAGTGTTGGTACCTGTATTACTTGTAGCTGAGCTGGTTTTGTGGAAAGCGCATTGGAACGCATCTACTAAAATATGTTCTAAACCTTCACCTAATAAATATATAATAAACCGTATTAAGATGTAGAGAAAATGTGAACACAGATTTTTAAAACAGCTGTAAGTATTGTTTAGTTTACTTACGCTGAACTTACGTAGGCTTCTCTTTGAGTCCGATCATCATAAGTTTATATTTGGGTTTGTTGGGTTTTTGTAAGGTAGGTACAAAGTAGGTTACTGTTTACCTAAGTCAGCGACTCTTTGTATTTGTTTGGTAAATTGACGTAGAATTTGTTTGAAAGTATGTACCAGACCGCAAACCACGTCAATGGACAAAACACAACATGAAAGCAACATTTTGGCCGAGTTGGGGAATCCAAATCACAGTAGACCATGACCCATTTCCGTAATTTCCGTTACGATATGGCAACTCAAACCTACAACTCTACCCTACTATTTATAACTCTATCTAAGCCTTATTGCTTTGTAATAGAGTCGAGAAGTATACTAGACGTTATCTTTCATGAGGCAACTTATGAATAGGGATGTAGAAAAAGCTTTCCTAGTTCCATGAGAGGTAAGCGTTCATTAAGTAGACAGTAATTTATTGTTTGGAATATCTACAGAAATGATTATTTAATCTTATGATTACGCAGGTGAGTTACCTACCTGAATAATATACCTACAGAATCTTCCTGTTGTGATCAGAGAAACGTTAAAAGTACTTATAACGGGATATTTACCGCTTTTAGGATCACAGAATAACTGGAGGCACTGCGAGTAAGTCTTTATTGACAGACATACCGATATACCCAAATTTTTTTACTTTTGTGTTAATAATCATTATAGATTCAAAAGTTTTGTAGAACTTTGCTTGAAAACTTTTTCTTATCACACGAATTGTTTGGGTCAAACATTATAGGATGGACCTTAATCCAACTTTGTTTTTGTAGAGTGATGTGATTTGTCGCAGGAATGGAAGTAAAACAGAAATGTTTACAGGAGTGATTTCATGGTAAGACCATCTCTACCCATACTAGCCCAAACCCCATCTCGTTCAAAATGTAAACAATTACATTATTTTAATGCTGAATATAATTGGAAAAATAATCTTATACGTCTACCTTTAAACGACGGAAAACAAAAGAGAAGATGTTCGTCGTTTTGGAAAATTATTTCGCTTTTCTATGGACAAAAACCCGCAGTGCATACAAAAATATTCCCGAGGAATTAGTATTTGTCCCGAAAAAACTAAAAAACACCAGTGTAAAGTAATTATAAGAAAGATACGCTTTAAGTTTTTACATAACTATCAAATGATATAGTCTGTACTACGTAACGTAGTAAAACGTAGTAATCGAGGTAACATTATTGTGCAGCTGTGTGACCTATATTTACGAAGGAGAATCTAATACAACGATTTATGACGCGAATAATAGTTCCGACTAGTTATAAGTTCTTAGTAAGGGCACAGTTGTAACAATAGTTTGTTCAGAATAAGACAATATCTGATAGAATTGAAACTCGCGCTGTGCTGAAAACATAGCGATAAAAAGTCACATTAGTATTCGAAATAATGCCTAACGTCTGCCTAGGTAAGTAGGTAAGCTCTTCTGTTACCTTATGTATGTTTTGTTTTTATGAAACAAACATTAAATAATTATTTTGGTATAATTATGGGTAATGATGTGTGAAATGTCCATGCTGCATTTTACTAAACTCTAATTTGTTTAGCGATAAAATATAATAATATAATATGCGGTATGAATTGAACGATTTTATGTTTACCGTTTAGGTACATTTCTTTATGAAAGTATTATGTCTCTACGTTCGTTTTATTTCTTGTAATTCTTGTAATTCTTTATTGTACACAAAACACTTAAAAATAACTTAACTAAAAAAAGATATGTACATAGGCGAGCTTAACCCTAACAAAGAGTTTTCTTACAGCAAAACCTTAGGTTTAAATGAGTTATTTGATGTTTTGTGCGTTTTCTATTTTGTGTTTGTCCTTATTTCTGTTTAATCTTACATTATTGTCACGAGTAGCTTAGATTATGGTTACTCTACGATGATGCATAAACTGTAATACCCATGATGACGCACATTTGGCCTTGCAGGTCTCAACGGTGAAGCAGAGAATGCGATTAACGTTTTGAAAATAGCCATTTCATAAGAAGAGTTTCTTATCTATAAAATTCTACTTATTGAAACGTAGCGATGCGCTGGCATAGCTTCGGCTCAATGAATAGCTTCGTCGATAATGAAATTATATCTCTGGCTGTCCCTAATGATCTTACAGTACCTCTGCTAATAGCTGGTAATAGGCTTCATTGCCTCGGGTCATGGTAACTTAGTTAGGGGACTGATCTAGCCTGGTACGAATGTCTAAGTAATTTGGCTGAAATTAAACATGAAAGCTATAAACGTTTAGGGTCAACGAAGTCAGTGTGACCTTTAATATTTTGTGTAATTGGTTGCTGCTTATTTATTAGGTAAATCGTTTTTTTAAGTAGTTAGCTAAGTAATAACAGTAGTTTTTGAATAGCCTTAGACCGATTTGACTAATTTTATCACCAATAATGTAATTCAAAATGAATTTAGGGGTTTAACCACGAACCTAGAACTGCACTCACCTTGATGATGGGGATGAAATATTAGTTCTTCCAACATAATGATGAATTCATCAAACTATGGTAGTTGTTATAATAAAAATATTGTAATTTTACACGATAAGTAGTTTACACGTTAGTACATACTGACAGACGGGCGCCATGGCGCTCATTGGGGGGAGACCTATGTCCAGCAGTGGCCTAATATAGGCATCAGCCTAATTCATTTTTAAAATCAGATGATGATACTTTGTAGATATTCTCACATACTATGTCGATATTTTATGGTATTATACGCATTGCTACAAATTTTACAATAAATTTGTAGCAATAATGAGTCAAATGCGCTAATCATTGTCATAAAAATGGGCTAAATATGAGTTTTAAATCAAAACAAGCTCTAACTGCAACACAAGCGCCAGGTTTTTACTTCAAAGAGAAGAGACGCAGCTAAAATATTTGAGCTCACAAACTGATTGAAGTGAAGATGTGGATATGCTCCAAGGGATACAAAGACCCTTCCCTCGTCTTAATTTGAGTGTGTCTAACAGAATGGAAACCAAGACCCTAGGCTGAGTTACTTATAAAATAGGTTAAACAAAGGTTTACATAAAAAATACTTGTGGGTATCATTTAAAACAGCTAATCATTGATTCAGAGAGCTACTTAGGTGTTTTACAACCGAAACCCCATAGATTTTAAAATACAAGTGATTTTTTTGTGATAACACATACACCTACCCACCTGTCGTATCAAAGAGTAGACAATCAACGCCTTTTAAATATTCTGAGTTAAAATGCTTGCCCAGTAACGCAGTCACCGTAGTCGAAATCGGTTGGAATACATCATCATCATTATCACCTCTCGGGAAAGTTGACCCAGATTATTTTTTTTGTTGGTAACTAGGTAGGGTTGTTCGATGAGGCATGCCGATGCCGCCCAAGACCTTTGAAACTCCCTTACGTCTAAAAAACCACTTCTGACCTTCATTTAGTGTTTGCAAAGTTCAAAGCCATTTTAATTTTTCGGCGTCGTACTTTGTTGATGACCCGACATCATTGTTGAGGGAAATTGAGGGATTATTACCTTTTATATGTAATCTATATTCCAAGGTATAAAATACCTTGCTACATGACTCTACATATGTATACCTATGTAGAGTCACGTAGAAATATATATTTTTCTGTGGCTTTGGTATACTTATTTCCTGGTCCGAGAATGGCTTATTTCTCTAGCTTCTGCCCGCCGCTCCGTACGCCCTGTTCCGGTATAAAAGTAGCTTATATTTTGATCCAGGTCCAGAACTACATCTAGCCAAAATTTCAGTCCGTTCAGTCCAGTTATTTTGGCGCAAAGAGGTAGAAACATCGAAACATCCAAATTGTATAATATATATTCGTTTGATAATTATCAGTTCTTATAAAAGGTAAAACTAAATTAGAAAAACGGCAATAAACATAGCTACGCATTTAAAAAAATACTACTTTATTAAGTAAAAGTAAAAGCTATACTTTATAAGTATAGACACTTAATTGAATTGTTTCGAGATCTGGCTAAAGCGAAGTAAGATAAGCTTCGAAGAACACTCAATATTCTCTATAATTGTTATGCAAATAACGCAAGGTAGGTACCGAAAACCAAACAAATATACAATTTTTTAGGCAAATAACACAAGGTAGGTACAAACAATCAAACAAATAACAGCTGGAACGGCTGCTACTTTTTAGCTGGGGTCGTAACCAGGAAGCCTTATGGGCCGTAAAAATATTGTTCAAGATAACTTTTACGCTGCTAACTTTATTAAATACTGGCTACTGCATGTGGCTTCGTTCCTAGATGAAACGATATAACAAGGTTATGTATTAATTATCCATGCCTTGTCAACATCTTTACTAAAAAGCCTGTTTATAAGTTTTGTTGTATAAGAAGTTAAGTTTTTAAACTTACGCGATCGATGATTTCTGAAATAAAAATATGTAGTTTTTGAAACCGTGTCGAAAGCTCACAAAAAAAACATGCCTAAAATCTAAACTTATGGCCAAAAACGGACTTACTTTTTATAAGATATTTTTTATTAGATAGACAGTCAGGTGTTACATATGTATGTACTCTTATAATAAACAGTTCTCGGAATATAAACTTATTTCTATACTTTCATAACAAAAAAATAATATAATATAAAAAATAATTACCTATAATAAATTAAAACTAAGTACAAAATTAATATTAAATTATGTAACTATGTGTTTAACATACATATGTAGGTACACTAGCATCCTCCTCCTTTTTTTTAATTACTTCATTTCTAAATATTCTCTTGTCGCTGTGAAAAATATCTGCTTTGTTGAACTCTTTGTTATAATTTTTCTGTAACCTATTCACTATAGAATATTGTGCATAGTTCGTAGATGATTGTGAGACAGCAAACAATTTAGCATCAGTATTCCTGGTGCGAAACTTTGGAGTAGAAAAACGCAATACTGGTAAGTTCTGGACAATCATAATTATTCTAGGAAAGAGTCGAGTTCAATTCAAAATTAATACCTATTAGTTACAAAATATTTATCTTGTAGGTACTGTAATTTCTGACACGACCAAAAGTAGCCAAAAATAGCTTAGCACTGAAAGCTCCTTAACAGAGCATAACGAATTTTAAGACCTAAATTACGGCCCTGGACATAACGAAGCAATTCTTGCGACAAGCCGATCCATTACATCAGACGCGAATAAACGAGGCAGGTGGAGTCAACATTTTACACAGGAACGCTTTTCACGACACTGAACGAATAACACGTAGGTACCTAGATAGGGAGAATGTAAAACCTTTACGTGATGTTTCAAAGTCGTAAGAAGTATAGGTATTACTACTATTATATACTTAGACAGTATCGTAGGCACTTATCAAAAAGCTCGTGACCCGATAAAGACTAATCGAGATAACTTTTGTGTGACTTTAGGTTAATTACATTATTATTTTACTTATCAAGAAAATATTGATTAGATTTAATTAACAAAGAATTTGAATATTAGATATCAGGTAGCGACTCGCCCCGGCTTTGCACTATTTCGATATACCTACCTATATATACATACCTATATAAACCTTCCTCTTGAATCACTATATATATTTAAAATTCTTAGATCCATCAAAATCCGTTGCGTATTTTTAAAGATCTAAGCATACATAGGGACAGACAGACAGCGGGAAGCGACTTAGTTTTATACCTACAATGTAGTGACGATCCAAATCAGTTCCTCTTCTCACCCCTGAGATTCTTGACGATCATTAATTTGACACCAATACAATTATTAATGAAAGTGATGTGTACGGCACGCGTCTTGATAAGGCAGTAGCGATCGTGCCTTGTGGGTGGAGGGACACGACCTGCCGACCACCGCAGGCAGGCCTCGGGATGGGCCCTAGAACATCTCCAAAAACATATTTACCGCCGAAATGGCTCCTAAGCCGATAGGGCTTCTTTTATTGTTTTCCATCATCGGAGGGCACGCAGACAGTGAGTTAAGCAAACATCGTTTTCTTTTTCACGCGTGTCTACGCATATTTTGAGGGGATACGTCTTACAGTGAATATTCTAATTATATGTACCTATTCATACGGACTTATACGTGAATTCAAAAGGAAAAGAAAAGTTTCAAGGCTATGCAGCGCGCACGTAGCGAAGCAATTTATTTATGAATCCGAGTAAAAGCCTAGACGATTTCAAAATTCAGTAAACACGCTAAGGGATTTCGAGATTTTTCGTTGTTTAAAAGGTCGCGGTTCTGCCCATTTAAGTGTCATCCAGATAAAGTGCTGTGATGTCTTGTCATGATAAAAGATTTTAAAATGTCTCTATTTGTACCTCGTTATTTTTAGATGCTTGAGAGGTACTTTGCTTGCTTTCTTCAAGGCAATTTATGTTATTTTTAGGTGCTTAAGAGGTTATTGGACGACCTCTGTGGCGCGGTGGGCGCAGGTTAATAGTGCAATATTTGTACGATCTTCATGTATTTGTTTCGGGTGTTCTGGTCATTTTCTATGTATAATAAAATGTATCTATCTATGAAATGTAATGTATTATGTATGAATATCAGTTATCTGGGACCCATAAAACAAGCTCTGCTTAGCTTGGGGCTAGATATTGCTGTAGGAATTGTCCAGTTTTTTTAGGGTTTCTTTCATTTGGCTTTTCATGTTATTTCTAGATATATTAGAGATTTTCGACGTACTGTCCGTGGTGCGAGATGGTGAACTCCCAGAGGGGGTCTCGAAGGTCCCCGGCCGCTGCCAACCGCCCGGGGTGCCAGAACAAGACTACTCCTCTTACCGCCTCAACGAGAACGCAACGCTGCATCAGCTGGCAGCTGGGATGTTCTACAACACCTTTCCTGAAGACTTCTCAGTCTTGGCTGTGGTCAGACTGCCAGGTACGGAATATGGAAGATGTTTTCTTAGGTATTTACTTATGACGCTGTAGAACTATAATTACTCGGTAGTGACTATGAACCCCCGCATATGTAGAGTTTCTAAGCTCTACATACATGCATAGAGATATGAGAAATAATTGGCAGCCCGCCACCTAATATTTTTTTAGAATTTACTAGATTCACAAGCGTATTCCGCTTTTATTTACTTTCGATTTTTCCAAACGTAAGCAGTAGTAAACAGCCAAGTTATAAATGAGTGTGTATGAGTAGAACTTACGCACTATAATACCTAACAGAAACCTTTAAATATTTAATATCGTCGTCAATAATTTTTCGTTTCTAAAATATTATGTTTTCCTGTTCCATTCTAGTCTAATCAAAATCTCGGTAAAACTTCTTATCTTTAGATATTCTCAATACTTTGTTTCACAGTAACAGAGGAAGAGGTCCAGAACCCCATATTCGTGCTTTACTCGGACGCCGGTGACGAGCAGCTCCAACTGATCCTCGGCAACATGGTGGAGTTGTACTACGAGGACACGCGAGGGGACCCGCCTGATAATGAGATGCTCACCTACCGCGCCGATATTGCTGATGGAAGGTAAGACTTAATGGAAATCGTAATATACCTACTGTAACTAGACGAGCAGCTTTAACTGATCCTCGGCAACATGGTGGAGTGGTACTACGAGGACACGCGAGGATACCCGCCTGATTATGCGATGCTGACCTAGCGCGCCGATATAACTGATGGAAGGTAAGACTTAATGGAAATTATAATATACAGTAGCTAGACGAGCAGCTCCAACTGATCCTCGGCAACATGGTGGAGTTGTAATACGAGGACACGCGAGGGGACCCGCCTGATAATGAGATGCTGACCTACCGCGCCGATATTGCTGATGGAAGGTAAGACTTAATGGAAATTATAATATACAGTAGCTAGACAAGTAGCTCCAACTGATCCTCGGCAACATGGTGGAGTTGTACTGAAGGTAAGACTTGTAGAAATCATAATATTAATGTATACTTACTCGTTTTTAGCGATATGCGCTTTTCCATATAAATACTAAGGAGTTTAAGAATACGTACATACATTGGTTATTGAACCATTTAAAAAACTTCATCTTATTAGGAATTCATGCAAACTTTAGTTCAGCATTACATTTTAAATAAATAAATTATAGTTAAAAAGTCGAGATCGCGATGTTCACGGTAGGTACCTTTTTTCTTTTATATTACCTACGTATTCTCAAGGTACAGTTTTTTTTTTATAACTAATAACACAAAAACGCTAACTTCTCTATTTGCGTCGTGTTTGAAAAAATAATTGTCAGCATTCAGCCTATCGACAAGTAGTTAAACAAATAAATCTGTCAAATAACCAAAAACATGAAAATTATTAATAGTCAGTCATTTATGTTTTCACCTAATACCTAATTGAAAACCAACTGAAAACTCGTATAAAATAAATAAATAAATAAAATAAATAATGCTGGACATTTCACATAGCATTATCTAGCCCCATGGTAAGCAGAGCTTGTGTTATGGGTACTAGAAAACTGATATACATAGTACAATACATTACATAGATAGATATTTTTTATTATACATAGAAAACGACCAGAACACCCGAAACAAATATCTGCAGATCGTACACACATTTGTTCCGAGGCGGGAATCGAACCCGCAACCTCATGCGTCGCAGGCGGACCTTCGCCCACCGCGCCACATCGGTCGTCAAAATTATACACCTACATACACCGTACTACATAGGTATACACGTTAATTTACAAAAATGCCTTAATTTTGGCGTTTTAAACGCTGTTGTCTAAGATAAATGCCATGCCATAGATAGCATCATATAAAGGTAACAATAGTAAAAGTAATAGTAAACAATAAGTAATAGTCTAAAAAAATTAAAAAGTGGAGATTTAAAAATTGTGTGCGTGCTGCAGCCTGTCAAAAAGGCTCAACGAAAAGCTTTGCTCTAAGAGCAAAACACTGATTTTCAGTATTACCCTTTGAGGCAACCAGAAGAACGATACACTGACATGATAATGATGTGTGATTGCATAATATTAGTTTTGTTGTTAGGTGGACCCAATTTTTTGGCTAATACGAGTATGACTGGACAATAAGATAAGGTACTTAGCCGAAGTATTTCTTGCTCCACAAATATTTCCTTTTACTCTATGTAACGAATCCCAAAACATGAATCAATTAAGACAAGCCGCAGGAAATTACTTCTTTTCCCAAAGCACTTTGTTCCTCCAAATTGTTTTCTTTTAATTCCAGTTTGCCACAAAATATTGGTAAATGAAATAGGAGCCTTCTTATTTCGGATTCTTTAGAGAGCATACAATATATTTAAAATCCCTAATGATAGGTACCTACAGAGCTTAGGTACCCGGATACCTTTATTAAAGTACCTTTAGTATTTAATATATTCTTCACTTTTCATATATGCTCAGTTATTTAGTTTATTCGACATCGTGCGAATTGCTCAGACAAATTATAAACGCTTCTATGCACCGCTGGATAAACGTTTGAGAGTTCTTAGGACATACTTAGTACTTAGCCACATTTTCACCTGAAAGCTAAGACAAATGGAAGTCTTGATGAATGACTCGACCCCAACTTAGTTCATCAGACTCAGTTTTAATGCGAGTTATAGTTAAAGTTAAGCAAGATAGATTATTTTACCATTATTTTATCATTCATACATGAAGGGTTGCCTAATGTCTACATTGGTTTAAAAATATAATAACAAGCGGAAAATTAATCAAGGGAGATTAATAAAAATGTCGACGAAATTGTAAAGGATCAAAAGCAATCAACATTAGCGACTCTCGATTTATCATCAGAATGATTTAATTCATTTCCGTGACCTTTTCTTTCACAGCGGTTTTTAAAATGATTTTCTGGTAAGAAATTACCACTGTGTGGGTATTTCAGTCTTCACTTCTCAGCCTATTGTTTTTAATATACCATTTGGTTCGAAACAAATTTTCAAAGAGATTCTTAATAAGTCAATATTTAGATAAAGGTGGCACCGGTTTGCCCTGAGCATTAAGAGTGACTATTGTTTTCGATATACCATTTGGTTCGAAACAAATTTACAAAGAGATTCTTAATAAGTCAATATTTAGATAAAGGTGGCACCGGCTTGCCCTGAGCATCAAGGGTGACTATTGTTTTCGATATACCATTTGGTTCGAAACAAATTTGCAAAGAGATTCTTAATAAGTCAATATTTAAAGGTGGCACCGGCTTGCCCTGAGCATCAAGGGTGACTCTGCAACGTTGATGGTGGACTGCGAGGTGAAAGAGACGTTGTTGCTGAACCGGAAACCAGGCAGCACTTTCAACTTGGCCGGCGCCCTAGTCGTGGGCACTCAGATAACACCCGACCAGTATTACGACGTAAGTTTAACCCAAGTACTATCATATTAGAGTCCCAGTTGTCTTCGCGTATTCATTGACCAAATAGATTTTCGTCGTCATTTAAAGACGATTGCCACGAGTAACAAATTGCTTTAAGTAGTCATAAACGTCTGAAATCTATAAATATAAATTAAGAAGACATCAATACCAATTTAACCAGGTCAAGATAGGCGCTTCCTTGGTCTAATTTACATGCGCCTACTAACAGATCATTTAAATTGAGGGTAATTTACAGGGCGACATCGAGTTGCTTCAATTCGCCAACAAACCTGACATCGCATACGAAATGTGCTCTACTATTGCCCCCAATTGTGATGGAATCGGACACGCTCAATTTATATCAGAGAATTATGCGACAGAAAGACAGTCGATTAACAAACCACTTGAGGAAAGACTGGGTCATTCAGCCACCCAGTTTCAAAGACAAGTTATTGACAATCCAGAATCCAACCAGTTTGCCACAGAACGTGGACGATACAATCCTCTTGACAACAGGCGAGGTTATAGCAACTACGCAACAGAGCAATCTATAATCAGACCAATTGAGAACATGCCAGATTATACAGACTCAAATGAATATGAAAACGAAAATGAGCCTAACCAACCAGATGATACGGTGATCAATAACTTAGCGACACAAGCCCCGTTTGAAACCACAGATGCGAATGCATTCACCCTGGATAATGACGGCACTAGGCAGTATGGGCATTACGGTCGGAACAAGACTCGATACAGACCCGATCACTATGCAGCAGCGGGTAGAGAGTTTGTAACTGAGAGACCCAGCTTTAGCGCAGTCAACCAATTTGCTTTTGGTGGATCTTCTGATGAAGGTACATTTATTATGTTGATTTAATAGGGGTTAAATAAACATACAAAAGTATGAAGCCCATATATTGAGAATATTATAATATATAGATTAGTAGTGGCGTAAAATATTGATTACACGTGCAATCGATTTCTCATTAGCAAACAACTGGGGTAACCGAATTTGCCAGATGGGAAAACTAGGGCTACGACACAGAACTGATAAATATTTGTTTTTCAGACGAGAATAGTATTTTCGGAAGGTTTACCGACGGTGACGAGTACATTCCAGTCCCTACAGCTCCAGCAACTCTACCAACTGTAGAGATCACAACCCCAAGAGTGAGTTTTCCCTTAAATATGAAAAATAAGTTTCCAATTATGGTTTTTCAAAGAGACTTTCTTGTTTCTAAAAAAGTTATATATCAGCTAGCTTGTTTGTTAATCAGAGCGTAAAGTTAATCGTGTTATTAACATTTATTTGCATAGATACATCTCTGATGAAACGACCTCTATATAAGCTTTCCGCGTGATATGACAAAGCATTATACACGGTCATAATCGCATGCTATTTATGAAACGGGTTGTTCCAAAGAGGTAGAATACCTACAAGGGATACTCGTAGAGAGCCTTCATTTACTTACATTCAATAAGAAGGTTGGCAATACTGCCGACATTATATGGAGACATGCTAGTTTTTAAAACAAATGACAATCTAATCCAATATTGAAAAGCAAATAGAAGTAGTAGAGTAGATTAATTGACTGTTACCGTTGTTGCCACAATCAATAACTGACCGCATTCAAATTTAAAATTAAGCATTGGAGTCGAGAACTATCTTTGAATTAAAAATTATTTTTTTATTTGAAATTAAAATATATTTACTTTTTTTATTTATTTTTGCATTCTCGTCACTCTAATATAATATTACTCTGAGCCTTACTATAATCGTTTCAGCTGCGGCGAAGGGACGACATACCGGAAGAGCCGACGCTTGTCACCACCGAATCTGCCTACGTCCCTTTAAGTACCACAGAGGACAGTGATTTCATCACACATCCGGCGGAGAGTCAAGTAAGAACGCTTTAGATAAGCCCGTAGGGACGCCTAGCGCCTGTTTAAAAATATACGTACGTTAGGGTCTAGATCGGACGCAATGGTGCGCGAGCAATTTATTATATCAACCTTTTATAGATACGATGTTTTCTCGTGCGTGGAACGGTTTGTGCAACTTTAAAAGCGTAAAGGATATTGACTTAGAGCTTCAAATGTTTTATTATTATTATGGGACTACGTAGCGTAGTTATCGGTATAGCGTACCTACGATACGGGTAACCCATTGACGTCATAAGCCAGTTTTCTTTAAGAAAGAAAGAAATAAAATATTTTTATTTACCTTAAAACTCCCATACACAACAAACTTAAAACTACGCAAATTAATACTACATATGCTACAAATTATTGTGCGTAGCAGTGTTTTGGCAAATATGGTCTTTGCTCAGCATTGTGCTGGATGCACACTAATCCCAACTGAATTAATTAATTAGAGGGATCGTGTCACGTCACAGTCGTCAGGAGCGTGATGTAGACAACTTTTCGTATACAATTGACTGATTGCACAGATAAATATGATAAAATACCTTGTTATTACCGTATCTCTTAGCATTATCATACCGTTTGTGTAATGGAACGTAAAAAGAAAACCGAACTGAATAACCGAGATAAAAAGCAGCGACTAAATCCACAGCGAAAAAACACATTTCACTTATTGGCTTCTTCAACTTTTGAATGAAAAAACAACTTAAATATTGAAAGCATGTCTGAGGTGCCAAGCGGAAAGAAACCTACCATTCCTTTTTAACTTCAGCTTTTGAATTAGAATTGGAAATCATCTGTTTTACTTTGGGATTGATTTTTGGTATTTTCTAGGGTAATACCACGACCTTCGATCCCTTGGAACCGGACTACGATTATGGGGGTGGAAGTTCTGGCACGTACTTCGGTCCGAGGGGGTACCCGGGTCCACCTGGACCGCAGGGTCCTAGAGGACCTAAAGGGGAGGCTGGGAAACCTGGAGCTGAAGGGCAGCAAGGGTACACCGGTGCACCTGGACATGTGTTTGTTGTGCCGGTAAGTTGTTAAATATTATTAAGGAAAATCACGTTACTCTAATTTAAATTATATTTGACGACCGATGTGGCGCGGTGGGCGAAGGTCCGCCTGCGACACAGAAGGTTGCGGGTTCGATTCCCGCCTCGGAAAAATTGTGTGTACGATCTGCAGATATTTGTTCCGGGTGTTCTGGTCTATGTATAATAAAAAATATCTATCTATGTAATTTATTGTATTATGTATATCAGTTATCTAGTACCCATAACAAAAGCTCTGCTTACCATGGGGCTAGATAATGCTGTGTGAATTGTCCAGCATTATTTATTTATTTATATAATACCTATGTGAAAGTTCGGATGGATGTTGGGGTGTTTGCTACCCCGACTCGCGAAAATAACTGAGCGGATCGGCCTGAAGTTTTGCATACAGTTATATAAAATAGAGATATAGATTACTTACAATATATAGACTACTAAATTTATTTATTTGAGGGGAAACATCAGGTTCAAAAATTTCTTAATTTTAACACAGTGTCTAGCACTAAGATGACCATTAATAGGCCCATTAATATCCCCCAAATAGCTTTAGCTATTACTTGCATACTTGTATAGATGCACGAAAATTTGAATGTCTTAAAATTTACAATCTTGTATGATTAGATATATGATTTAGATACCTAAATCATATACGAGTAGGTAACGATTTTATCTAGAGATGATTCTACGCACAAACCTTGTCGCTGAATACCATAATATATTAGCCCTTTTTATACCGAAACGTGTTTCAAAAATCGCCAGCCAATGCTCATTAACGACATTAATCCACAATATGACTGGCTATAACGATTCCAATCGTCATATATTACTAATATCTGACTTTAATTGCAGCTTCATCAATCGGGAAACGATAATAAAGGACCGGACGGGCAATCCGAAGCTCTACGACAGATGCTGAATCAGCACATGGTATGTATTGTATAAATTTATTATTTATTATCTGTTTTATTGTGACAAATTATTTTAAATGAATTTATTTTAATTTTTTAAGAAGGCATGTCTGTCTGCTTTCTTTTGCACAATGCCCTATGGTGTTTCCTTTGTGATAAGTTAGTATGTGTTATAATAAAAATGTGATTTATCTTTTAAATAGTATTTAACGACATCAAGTGTAACATTGTGTACCTACGGTGGAAATAAATAAATAAATAAATAATGCGTTACGACGAGCTCTCTGGCGCGGTGGGCTAAGGTCCACCTACAACGCAGGAAGTTGCGGGTTCGATTCCCACCTCAGGACAATTGTGTGTACGATCTGCATGTATTTGTTTGTGTCGGGTGTTCTGGTCGTTTTCTATGTAGGTATAATAAAAAATATCTATCTATGTTATCTCTTAATAAACGATAATATCTCATCGCATCGCAGTAATACTCAAACGCTATAAGGTATATTACACCTGAGTCCTATCCAATACGCTATATTTGAATCAAACAATGAGTGCAGTTACAATATAATATTCAATTCAAATCTGGTGAAGTATACCAACTCAACATGAAAATGAAATGAAATGAAAATATATTTATTCTGATAGAGCTAAGACTTAATTATCTAACTATAGTAAGCAAATACAGCACACGACTTAAAAGTAAATAATTAATAATATTACATTAATTTAAATAAAACAGACATATTTTCTAAATTAAATTTGTGTAAATCAGCAAAAGTACTTAATGAATTCCGAAGTTTGAAATTCTATCCTACAAAAATCTTCTCCAATTTGGTAATATTTTTTAATATTCCTTTTATTAACTTCCATTCCATAACTTTACTTAGAATTTCACTTTTCCTTTTTTATGAAATTTTTAAACATTTTTTAACTTTTAATCTTTCCAAAGAAGTTTAATTTATTTCTATGCATGCTAAATCTTTCGTGAAGTTTACACGTTAAATATGAAATTATAGAAACGGTAGGTACTCGTAAGTACCCACACAGGCAGATATAGATAACAGACATTTTAGAAACGGTAGGTACTCGTAAGTACCCACACAGGCAGATATAGATAACAGACATTTTAGAAACGGTAGGTACTCGTAAGTACCCACACAGGCAGATATAGATAACAGACATTTTAGAAACGGTAGGTACTCGTAAGTACCCACACAGGCAGATATAGATAACAGACATTTTAGAAACGGTAGGTACTCGTAAGTACCCACACAGGCAGATATAGATAACAGAATTTTTAGAAACGGTAGGTACTCGTAAGTACCCACACAGGCAGATATAGATAACAGACATTTTAGAAACGGTAGGTACTCGTAAGTACCCACACAGGCAGATATAGATAACAGACATTTTAGAAACGGTAGGTACTCGTAAGTACCCACACAGGCAGATATAGATAACAGACATTTTAGAAACGGTAGGTACTCGTAAGTACCCACACAGGCAGATATAGATAACAGAATTTTTAGAAACGGTAGGTACTCGTAAGTACCCACACAGGCAGATATAGATAACAGATATTTTAGAAACGGCAGGTACTCGTAAGTACCCACTCAGGCAGATATAGATAACAGATATTTTAGAAACGGTAGGTACTCGTAGGTACCCTCTCAGGCAGATATAGATAACAGACATTTCCTAATATTAAAGTTCCCTAAAAGAGAATTCCTAAAGATCATCTTCCGTATTATTTGATAGTTTCGCGTTATTCTTTTCATGTGCCGTACTTTCTTTTTTAAATAAAGAATTTAAAAAAAATATATTTCTATTAGGCTGCAATGCGAGGTGCCGAAGGACCAATGGGATTGACTGGTATAGCGGGACCAGAGGGTGAGACTGGACCTGAGGGACCGAAGGGGGAACTGGGAGAGATCGGCGAACCGGTAAGACCACCACTTGTATTTACAACACCTGAATGAATTTTCTATTATCTCATCGCATATAAATTTTCCTGCGTAGATGAATAAAGAATTGAACGTGCTAATAGATGAAAAGGATTCAGAATGCATGAGTAAACATATTATCTTCACTAAAGTCATTTACAACGGAATATTTACTATGATTTTAGTTTAGAGTTCTCCAATATTTCATTAAATAGTTTAATCGTTTGTCATTGCATTACGCTAGTGGACTGAAAATATAAGTGAAGCAAATCAATTTATAATTTTATTCCTTATTTGATACTAATTTGACTTCACTGAGAGCTTATTTTGTAAGCCTAAAGAAATGTATTTCTTTAGGCTTACGTTGTTGACCTCTGATTTTTATAAACCGGTAACTGACACTTTTAGGGACCGCCTGGACCAAGAGGCATTCAAGGTCCGCCTGGCCACCTGGGCCGTAGAGGCCACGCAGGAAGAGATGGTGAGCGAGGTTCACCAGGACCCACTGGCGTAAAGGGAGAACAAGGATACCCTGGACTACCAGGAATGCCCGGCGATAAAGGAGAAAGAGGCATGATAGGGATGCAAGGGGAATCTGGCGCTCCGGGACAAGATGGACCGCCTGGGGACGACGGCTCTCCTGGGCCACAAGGCCTTCCTGGGGAGCTGGTAAATATTATGATACGATCCTATCTTTCAAATATCTTTTTCAATTATCGAATTGTGTTCTTTGAAAAAACAAAATTGGGGATTTGACCGGTAGTTTCAGATCTTGATCCTCAGATTATCTTACAAATCAAATCACATTTATTTCAGGCACAGTACAAAGTTAACTTACACAGTCCGTACAGCGAGACACATTTTAATACATACACAGAAATGAAAAAAGAACACACTGAAAACATTAAACTACACAAAAAAATTAACTTTCGTCCAGTGCTGCATGAAGAGGGGAGTTTCTTAGAGCACAATTCAAGAAATTAAATACTATGTACATCATTTGATAGACGACCTAAGTGGTGCAGTGGGCTGTTACGCTGATTTCATTAATTGCTGCTTGCCTGGGATGTTTTATATTATTTATATTGTTAAACAACCTATTAAATAATACGTATGTCCATTCACAGGGACCAAGAGGGTTCATGGGACCGAGAGGATTTCCAGGTCTAATTGGATACCCTGGCATGCCCGGTATGGAAGGATCGCAAGGCTCTAAAGGCGCGCCTGGACAGCCTGGTCCGCCTGGTCAGCAAGGTCAGCCGGGCACCATGGGTCCTATGGGATCGACGGGACCACAGGGACCGATCGGGGCTTTGGGCATTCAGGTAATTTTTATTTTATTTATTTATAGTGACCTAAATGCTGAAATAATTTAAATGTTTTTAAGTAACTGTACAACTTCATAGTTCGTTGTTTTATTCATTGTCAGTTTTTTTTTGTGACGCAAATAAACATTTTTATTATTTAGTACATAAATTTCACGACAAGCTCTGATTATTAATTATTAAACATCCTAAAACTTTCGTGTAAAATATTTCAGGGTCCACAAGGAAAACCGGGAATGTCAGGGCTTCCAGGACCAGAAGGTTCACCGGGTACACCGGGCAATCCGGGACAACAGGGATCGCCGGGTGAACCAGGATCTTCAGGTCCTCAGGTAATTAAGTTTTTATTCTATGTATTTCTCACCATTTCGGTGGCAGTTTTCACAATTTTTTGGCATTGCTTGACTAAACTTCAAATTTGTTGAAAACAACTGCAAAATACCCACTTTTCACAATGGACAAATAAAAAATCAATCAACAGCCATGTTGGTTTTGGGACACCCATCAGAACTTTGCCTATGGAAATTAAAAAACACGTAGTCACTAAAGTCATTTAAAACGGGATATTTACCATGATTTGATTTTTGAGTTTTCCAATATTTCGGCACAGTTTCATGCGCCACGATCACGGAATAACTGAAGACACTAGTCACTACGTATTATAACGGAAATTACCTCAGTTGTAACTTTATTATATATTATTCGTTACCTAGGTAACTACTAACTCAATTACCGTTTTATAGGCGTTTTATACGAAAGTCACGTTATTTACCGTTATTTTTATTGCGAATTGGTAACGTTATAAAACCCTGCTTATTGATGGTAGATTGACTAATAAAATTTGTTTCTATTTATTTCAGGGTATGTTAGGTTTCCCGGGATCGCGCGGTACAAAAGGAGACGATGGTCCGCGGGGTTTTCCCGGAGATAAAGGGGACAAGGGACTAAGAGGAATGGAAGGAGAAAAGGGAGAGATGGGACCTAAAGGAGAAAGAGGTTTGCAAGGTGAACCTGGTCCAACTGGTATTGAAGGGCCTGAAGGTATTAAGGTACGAATACTCAGTATTATAAACATCCAAACAAACACAAACTTCCTGCATTTTTTTTCTACTTTTATATATTTACCTATTGTTTTAAGTTATTCTTTGTTGTAAATTAACTACTAGGTTAGTTTATAATTTATGTATGTAGTTTGTATTTTTTGTTTTTGTATACTTTTCGTTTACTGTTTGTACTCTACCAACACTTTATATACTTCCAATAGACTTATACATTTTCCCCCATCCATCCATCGCAAGAAATCGCTGTCAGCTATAAGGCCACCTATTGTACTGTTCATGTTTAAAATTTAGATATAAGGTTTTATTTTGATATGTATGTTTAATATACATTCATCAATTCATTTATAAATAATATATTTGAAATTTTTAGGGAGCCGAAGGACCTAGAGGGGAAACTGGACCAATAGGTCCCAGTGGTGAGAAGGGTGCAACTGGCCCTCAAGGTCTCTCAGGGTACCCCGGAAGTCAAGGAGAGAAAGGGGATAAAGGTGGATCAGGACGCAGGGGCAGAAGGGGCAACAAGGGAGCGATGGTTATTATTTATTGAAACAGAAATCACTTCTTGATATAGAAAACCAATTGAGGAGTTCTTTATGTTATTTTTTGTGCAGGGTATGGTGGGCACACCGGGAGATCGTGGAGAAAGCGGACCACGGGTAAGTTTTTTAATCATTTTGTGTTTCTTGAAAACGCGTCTGAATATCGAGAAACTAAAAATTTGAGTTAAAATATCTCGCTGTAAGACAAAATGTAAATTTAAGGAAATTTTAATAACGTAAATAACCCACGTTTTAAAACGGTACATAACGTTTCTTGTTGATTGTGTTTTAATTTATGTATAATAAATGGGTACCGGTCAATTTTATTCGTTTACGTACATAAAAATTTTGTTTTTTTTGTTAATAGTGTTTAATTTTCATAACAAAGTGTTGAGAAATCTTTCTCAATATTAATTTGTACATAAAACTAAACCTTTTCCACTGGTATTAAGATTGTTTACTATCCAGGGTTATCGAGGACCTCGCGGTCGGCGCGGCTCCGACGGTGCTCCGGGTCCAAAAGGAGACACAGGCCAACCAGGCTCGCCCGGGGCCACAGGGGAACGGGGGCCACAGGGACTTGAGGGGCCCAGAGGTTTCCCCGGAACAACAGGACCGCCTGGACAGGAGGGCAAACTCGGGCTTACAGGCCCGGTCGGCGAACGAGGGCCTACGGTACGTTTGGAGGAACTTTCTAGTAAACTTTATTATATATAACTAGTAGCTGCGCTATAAAATATATGTGTCAAATTATTTATAAACCTACCTCTTGAATTACTCTATCTATTAATAAAACCCGCATCAAAATCAATTGCGTAGTTTTAAAGATAAAGCATACATAGGAATAGACCGATAGCGGGAAGCTACTTTGGTTTTTTACTATGCTAACTAATATTCTAAAGTATATCTAAGTGAGGTTTTTTCTATAATACTTTAAACCTTTTTTTGTCCAGTTTACACACTTTTAACGACGTTACGGCACAAGTTTTCAGTTTATCCAACCTCGACCTTAAATAATAAAGTTTAGATCATCCTTTACTTTACTATTGTACGGACCAGTCAGTACCTTTAGAATCGAATAGAAAAGTGACGTCACATTAACCCTACTATTTGACACAGGGAGAACCAGGATCACCCGGGATGACTGGCCCTTCAGGACCAGTTGGACCACACGGACAACAAGGAGAAGCAGGTCCGCAAGGCCCGCCCGGGTCATCGGGAATACCCGGGACGCCTGGAGACGTGGGCGCACCAGGAGAAGTCGGGAAGGAAGGTCCACCCGGGCCTATTGGGCCTGAGGGGAAACCTGGGCCAGTGGGTTCTTCTGGACCACCGGGACTTACAGGAGAGACAGGGT
Organism: Eupithecia abbreviata; assembly: GCA_943735965.1. Classification (NCBI taxonomy): domain Eukaryota; kingdom Metazoa; phylum Arthropoda; class Insecta; order Lepidoptera; family Geometridae; genus Eupithecia; species Eupithecia abbreviata. The sequence continues at coordinate 9,612,863 of OX030976.1, forward strand.
TACCAGGGGCACCAGTAAGCTTACTTTTTTTTTCTTTTTACATTCAGCCTTTTCGCACTAACTTGTGAACATCACATGCCAGTTTTCTAGTTCTTTTGGTGACTTATAATAAAAAACAATCATATAATAAGGTGAACATATTTGTTATATCATGTGTTAAAAATGACCAGAGTTAGTAGGTACTATTTATTAATTTTTCAGGGAATTCCTGGCGGCAAAGGAGACTTTGGCCCGATAGGACCTCCGGGCGTAAGAGGAGATAAAGGTGAACCAGGAGAAACAGGCTCCGAAGGACAACAAGGGCCACAAGGTCGAGAAGGGCCTCGTGGTTCACCTGGTGCGGGCGGACAGAAGGGTGAAATCGGTGAACCTGGACCGTTAGGTAAGGAAAACGTAACTTCTAGAACTCTTTTTGTGAATGGTCTAAACAATGTTTTTTTTCTATAAGGCCGCATAGTTTTAGTTCCAGCATTAAAAATGCTTTCTTAGCTACAGTCGACAAGGCACACTTTTATTGTCAAAAACCCCTTACAGATCCACTAGAGTTTTAAATTTAAACTTGTTCAACATAATTTAAAAAAAAACAATATTGAATGTTATAGGCCCAATTGGACGCGATGGACTTACTGGACCAAGGGGCCTCACTGGTGCCCCTGGACCAGTCGGACCACCGGGTGAAGATGGTGACAAAGGGGAAGCGGGACCACCAGGCGAGAAAGGGTTTAAAGGAGCTGCCGGCGAACAAGTAAGAATTTAATAAAGTCATCGATTAGGTAATTGTTAAATCCCTATTTTTACTTGCGACGGTTACTTTATGCGTAGGATGAATTTTGTATGTACTTTGCTGGATTAAATAATTAATTATTACCTGAATGATCCAAACGACTCAAGCGTGTTTGATAAATGGGCTTGTAGGTAAGTTTCTAAAAACATAATTATCTTAACACTACAAGCAGTCTTCGTAGGTCTTCGTTCCAAATTTTCATTAAAACGCCAAGTCGGGTATTTTGGAATTCAGATAATTTATTGTATTATTGTCATACAAAAAACACAATATTAATTAAGTGTCAAGGCTGTCTCAATATTAATTAAGTGTCATGACTCTTCAAAACACAATATTGATACACAATTTATTATAGAGGGGCAATGGCTCAAGTAAAGTATTATATACTTAAATCTGAGTTATTTATATTTTTTGATCATTGAGAATAGACCACATCATGTTCGGATGACTAAGATAACTAACATTTAATTGAAATAGGGACCAATCGGGGCACCAGGAATTCAAGGACTACGCGGTGAATCAGGCTCCGTTGGACTACCAGGAGATAAGGGACCACCAGGGGACCTAGGCCCACCGGGTCCACCGGGCTCTGACGGGGCCCGCGGTCCAGTTGGGCCTGCTGGTGCTAGAGGGCCAGAAGGAGAGAAGGGGCCACAGGGACTAAAGGGAGATATGGGGGATATCGGACCTATTGGTGAGTGAGACTAAATACAGGACTTATCTGAAGACCTCTGTGATGCAACGGGGAGGTTGCTGGTTCGATTACTACCACAGGATTTTTTTACGCCCATCATTATTTATATACTTTAGCGAAGTTCAATCCAACGATCCCATCCATACACGGTTGTCTGGTAGATCGTTTTTGCGCGATAAGATAGTTAAATTGTAACATATTTTTTTTCTTATTATAGAATAGAATAGAATTTTTTTTTTTGGATACAAGTACAAAATACAGGCATAGAATAACAAACGGCAAATAAAATAGTTTATCATGGGGGTAAGTGACACAAATAGGTCATATTAAGAAAATAACCACCTCCATGACCCTGCGCTGAAATAGGGTTGGCTCAGCGTTTGCTGAACATTATATTAAATATGCAAAAAAAAAACTACCTATCTATCTATCCTAAGAAGAAAACATTAACTTAAAGGTGCAACTGGTCCTCCTGGACCAACTGGCGTCCCGGGCCGCAGAGGGTCTAAGGGCGTGCCGGGAGAGATTGGACCGAGAGGCGCTGAAGGACAACGAGGCGATGTCGGGGCTCCCGGTCTGCCGGGACCAGTAGGCGTGCCAGGACCTGAGGGGAAACTGGTAATCATTAAAATCCCTACAAAACCTAGAGGCTCGCTGTCAATGAAATCATTGAAAATGCCTTCAACGCAGAAAATTTTGGTGTACCTAACAAAAGAAAAATATTGTCTTTCATTACCAGCTTTTAAATATCTCTAAGTTTTATTTCAATCGACGATGACCTCAGTGGTGTGATTGGCAAAGGCCCGCCTGTGACGCAGGAGGTCGCGGGTTCGATTCCCGCCTCGGAACAAATGTTTGTACGATCTGCAGATATTTTTTGCAGATAGTTTTCTATGTATAAAAAATATCTGTCTATGTAATGTAATGTGTATATTGGCTTGTCTAAGTGCTTATTTTGTAAGCCTAAAGAAAATAAAAACATTTGAATTTGTATAAGGTTTGTCAATCATCTAGTACCCATAACACAAGCTCAGCTTAACTTGGGTCTAGATGATGCTGTGTAGATTGTCCACCATCATTTATTTTATTTAATCAACTCGGGACTATTTTTAGGGACCTCGAGGATCAATGGGACCAAAGGGCGACGACGGCTTACAAGGGCCTCAAGGCGAAACTGGTTCAAGAGGGCGGCCCGGACCAGAAGGACCCAAAGGAGATGCAGGGTTAGTTGGTACACCCGGAGAACGGGGTGAAACCGGTCCACATGGTATCAAGGGGGAACCGGGCCCGGAGGGGCAAGAAGGAAGCACCGGACCATCTGGACCACCTGGACAAACAGGACCTCCTGGGAAACCAGGCGAAACTGGGTTGCCAGGAAACCCTGTGAGTACACACAAGATTTTCAATAAAACAATTTAGATATGGATTATAAATTGGGAATGTAATTGTTCTTACACTTCGTATTAAAGTTAACCCACTTATTATTTATTAATAGTTTCTGTCCGCGGCTTCACACGCGATTTTTCTATGGAAACGTTTTAAGGTTATTACAATCCTATGTTTTATTCTGGACCTGGAAGCAGCCCGATCCATTCAGTAGTTTTTGCGTGACAGAGTAACAAACATCAATACATACAAACTTTCACGTTTATAATATTAGTGGGATTAGCAAGATTATTGAAAAAATATTTTTATAAAATGTCATCTTTTCCATCTAGGGATCAGAAGGGCCAGCCGGTACACAAGGAAGCGCAGGTCAACCAGGCCAGAAGGGCGACATAGGACCAAAAGGTGGAATAGGGGAATCTGGCCCTACAGGCCCTGTTGGACCACCGGGTCCAGAAGGACAGCGGGGTGTTAGGGGCGCTCCTGGGCCTATTGTAAGTATTATACTTCACAGAAATCTAATTTAATATTGGTGTCTATACCGGTTTTGCATTATACACGAACTCACCAAATAGTCGTAGTATTTTTAATTTCGGACGATAATAAAGAGATCGCATCAATCATCAAACATTGTCGACTAATAAATGAACTATCCACGTCCGTTGCATCATTCATATGAAAATGGCCATATTATTGTGCCCTGGTGGTTTTTATGCATTGTGTACCCACTAAGATACTACACCTTAGAACAATTACCTGTAGGTAAGGTATGCATAAAATCTCAATAAATTATATGAATATAGGTCTATTTGAACTACTATAAGTGAAAACTGTGAAGCTTCAATTAAACCACCAATGTTTCTACATTATTCAGTTTTATAAGCTGTTTGTTTTCCATCTAAATAAAAATAAAATAAATTAGTTTTTGTAAAAGTTCATGAATTTACGTTTATAATCTCAGGGTGAAGTCGGCGCTCCTGGTAATGTCGGCCCATCAGGACCACCAGGAAAGGCCGGCCCGCAAGGAGGCCCGGGACCCAGAGGAGATAAAGGCAACAGAGGGCCTAAGGGCCATCTAGGAGACACGGGCCCTATGGGCATCAAAGGGGACCAAGGGGAAGTTGGAAAGCAAGGGCTTCCGGGACCTACTGGACCTGCAGGGCCTAAGGGCGATATGGTAAATATGAACTATTTTTTGGAGTGCCCTTTTCATTATGAATATCCAAAGAGACGATACGTTAATATTTCCTCGTAATCCTTTTTTTATTAATCAATAAAAAAATCTAGAAGTAAGATTGGATAATTACCTAACAAAAGCGATAAAAAAACGCTACGCGTCTCAGCAACGGAATGTGGAAGAACCGAGTTTACCTATATTATGACTAGCAGCGCCCCGCGGTTTCGCCCGCGTGGAAATCTAGTGTTTCAAATGTTTTATATAAAACATTTGACACACTAGATTATAGAGAGTGATTCAAGAGGAAGGTAAATACCTTCCTCTTGAATCACTCTCTATTAAAAAAAACCTCATCAAAATCCGTTGCGTAGTTTGAAAGAGCTAAGCATACATAGGGAAAGACCAGCAACTTAGTTTTATACTATGTATAGTGATTAATCAAATACCTTACCTCAACAGGGTCCATTCGGTCTCTCAGGACTAAAAGGCGACACAGGACCCGCCGGTCTCACAGGCCCGGAGGGTCAGCTCGGTCTGAAAGGCGAGCCCGGTCCCGAAGGCAGGCCCGGGTCTCCCGGACCGGCCGGCCAGCCTGGGCCTCCGGGACCGCCCGCGCCGCCTCCGCAGCTCCCGCCAGAGTTGTTTACACAGTATAGGCGGAGGAGGAGTGTGGATAGCGCTGAAGAAACTGCTACAGAAGATAATGTTGAAGACGGTAAGTGTAGGTACCATCTCAAAGGTTACTTCCGGGTGTCGCGAGACAGAACTTTAACTAATAGCGCGTGCGTTAGGAATTGGCATTATTCAACATTTTTAGTGAAAGTATCCATGAAAGCATTACATTAGATATACAGTAGATCTACATGTATTTGTGGTTAGGATTTAAGACGCTATCAAAGGTGAACTGTTACAAATTTGTAACAATAAGTAAAATAAATTTATCTATCTACCAACAAACGAAAATGGAATTAATGCTCAAGACTTCAACACATTAAATGTCAATGACGCAGATGCTGAAGTTGAATACCATGTAGGGTTAAATAGCAATGGCGGACAGGTCACACTGCAAAGAATGGGCAGTCAATGCATTAAAAGCCCTTGCGGGTGCGACCAACAAGAGCACTACGCCGCTGCTGGACAGTATTCACATATTATACGTTCTTGGTTGTGTTTATTTAACTTTTTTATTTGTACGTCGGGTTGTGTTAATTTCGTTTGTATTCGTAGTCATTTCGACAGGTACATTTTTTTTTTTTTTTTTAAATGCTGGACAATTCACACAGCTTCATCTAGCCCCATGGTAAGCAGAGCTTGTGTTATGGGTACTAGATAACTGATATACATAATACTATACATTACATAGATAGATATTTTTTATTATATATAGAAAACGACCAGAACACCCGAAACAAATATCTGCAGATCGTACATACAATTGTTCCGAGGCGGGAATCGAACCCGCAACCTCCTGCGTCGCAAGCGGACCTTCGCCCAACGCGCCACATCGGTCGTCATATCAACATTATCAACATTTACTTGGGTTAATCCAGTTTCTCTCCCTGAAATTGACCCTACGAGGGAAAACTGGAATGATTATATGTTACATTCCAGCTTTCCCCTTTGAAGATCCCACTCAAAGGGAAAACTGGAAATTAATTAATTGACAGAAAGATAATAAATAGATGAGGGAACTTACAAACACACTTACAAACCCCGTTCCAGATGAGGAGATAGAATGGGTGAAGGAGATTATGACAGAGGTCATCACAGCCCGCACGGCCATCGACGCCGCCGTCCGTCCGCGGGGCACCAGGAGCAATCCAGCATTGTCTTGCCGGGATTTACGCACGACTCATAATAAACTGCCAGATGGTAAGATAATAAATAAATAAATAATAAAATTTTATTGCCAAAAAAGAATTATTACAAACACATAACATAATTCATTTGTAGTTTACATTAGAAACAAGTCCAGTATATCGAGATTCTAAGAGATTGAGGATCTTTCCGTCACAAATTACCTACATTCTTGCTAGATAAAATAATTTGATTCTCTTGAAAAACTTAACAACCGATTTTAAAACACGAGAGCTGAACGGATCTCAATGATAGGTACCTAATTGACAAAGAGATAGACGACGGTATACCGTGGAAAGTTGTCCTGTGGACTGTACTCCAAGATATGATAAATTATAAATAAATCAATACATACCAATATAACGTTCATAAAAGTCCATCAGACACATACAAGAAATACTCGCAAAAAAGACCACATACTTCTACCAAGCGTGCGAACCGAATTCGGGAAACGAGCGCTAAATTTCGAAGGTGTAAAAATTTATAACAGTCTTCCAAAAGAGGTAAAAAATGCGGAGTCGTATAGTAACTTCAAACTTAAACTTATAAAACACATACTTAATGACATATCTTTACTCAAATAACAAATTGACTAACTGTTTTTGTTTTCACTGTGACATGTTAGGTCGAACTACTCTGTATTCAACATTTCAAGGGGAGTAAGTAATGTGCAGGAATCTGCGGGTAGTGTTAAAAACTTTCTTGATAACTTATCTACTAAATCTAATAATACTTTTTGTGTTTTGTCTTATTATTACGTGACTGTTATTTCAAAATTGTGAACTCAACTTCTACATTCAATTATTGTTAAGCTTAAATTACTACTACTAATATTTTTTGTTATTTGTCTTATTGTTACCTACTGGAAAATTATAAAACTCTCTAAATTCTTCATTATACACATTATTGTTAATTAGCTATAATTCTGTAGATATACTTAAAGTAGGTAGGTATTAAAAATTGTTTGGTTGTTCGAAGTTTACTTAAAATACTTAGCTTAAGATGTTTTCTCAGATGTAATAAGTGAAATGTAATTTCTTTTGAGAAAATAAATATTCTTTAAACCGATATGATATTATTAAACTCGACGTATAGGTAATAGAAGCGGGGTAATGAAACTCGACGATAAGATTTAAACCCTTAAAATCGTAGACTCGACATAGGGGTAGATAATAGAAGCGTGACTAATAGGACAAGATCTCTTTTTGAAAATAAATACTTTTTATTATTATTATTAAGTTCTCGGTGCGGCGTAAAGTAACACATAAAGGAAACCATTCACATTTTCATCCTGGATACCCGCGGGCAGAAGTTAGTAATAGACATTCACTTAGAGTTCAGTGTCAATTACAATTAAACACTGGTCGTTACGTGCAGGTTTCTACTGGATAGACGCGAGAGGCAGCATTAGCGGTCGCCCAGTGAAGGTCTACTGCAAAGGCACAAGCACCTGCCTTTACCCCGACGAGCGCGAAGCTGCTACTTTCAACACCGACGGCAGTTCCCACAAGTTCTCGCAGATGGACGATGGATACCGAGTAAGTAAACCTGCTTCGTAGTCGAATTTTAGTAAGCCTGGGCGAAGCTGAGTAAGATAGAAAAACTCTTTATTATACCACACAAAACATGAAACAATACAGAAATAAAGAAAGTACAAAGGGTGGCCTTATCGCTGAGAGCGATCTCTTCCAGGCAACCTTAGGATGGATTGGACGTGAAGGACCAATATAAACGGTGGCACGTTAATAAATAGTATATTATACATAAAAAAGAAAATAAAAAAAACATATATAATGAGATACTTAGTAGCCAAGACAGGTATTTAGGACTTCCACGGAACCCTTGTACGTGACGTAACTAGCTGGCACTAAGCCAAGGCCAAAGCATAGAGAGTAGAATATCCAGCAGTTTATCCAGTAGACGATGACTTAATCTAGAAAAGAACATGTAGATAGATAGTTACGTACTTACCTAAACAACACGAACAAACGATTAGGGAAACAACCCCGCAATCGTAACGTAAGAATTAAAACACTTTTTGGCCAAATAAGGCAACAACGACGACCTGACTGCACTGGAAGATTTGGATATTGCTAGCTGATAACTAATTGATTTTACACACAATATGCCTTCCTATTTAGTCGCAAAATCAGATCACCTACTTACCTACTATCCTACCATAAGCTACCATAAGCTGACCTACCATAAGCTGTTGGTACTGAAATAAATAATTGCTCTAGGTATGCTGTAGAATGCAGTTGAATTTGAACAAAAATGTTACCTAATCATTATATTTTATTTCAGGTCACCTACGACGGAGAAGGCTTCGGCGCAATACAACTACGATTCCTAAGGTTACTGTCTGGTGTCGCGAGACAGAACTTCACCTACAACTGCGTTAATACCAAGGCACCGCAGAGGTAAGGGAAATACTATGTTCTATTTGCCACCTTCAAAATGTATCTACAGTGGCGTTCATCGGTAGGTTACCCCTCGCCCCTCTGTTTAGTTTTATTGCAATTTCGATGATTACAGAATTTATTTTAAAAACTAGAATCTTACAGTTAAACGAAGATAGCAAGCTGTTTTATATAAAACCAGCGAAGGTTTTAACACTTTGACTGCGGTTTTTTTTCGACGACTGCGATCTTTTTTTTAACCTAAAAAATTCGTGCTGCCGCTCTACACAGAAGTTGTGTTGCGCCGCACATGCGTTTCGTTCGAAAAATATTACAGCTGTGCTGAGTCACACAGATCTGTATTTTCTCAGCCGCTGCGCTAGTGTGGATTTACGCGTCACTTGTAGAAAACACATACCGTGTGATTTCAGCAGTCAAAGTGTTAATATAAAACAGAGACTGATATAATTACGAGACTAAAGAATAGGCCAGGGCGTCAAAGTCAAAAAATATGTATCTATTTATTGCAATTATCTACATGTGGAAACAATTGTGGAAAATATTGTACATATATAAAAATGCGTAACAATGTAATTTACCTATTATGAGCTGGCAATTATTTTGTCTAGTTACGTACATTAGGTACATTAATGAGAAAAAAATACTTGGTATCAATTAATATATTAATAAATAGTGTTACTAAATTAAATCACACATGAATTAATTAAACAATCAGGAGGTCAGCTAATAATTAATGTCACTGTACCAACCTACGTAATAAATACTCACTAACAGCTATAGCATTAGTAGGAAGTAAGACTCATTTCCTACGTGTTACAGATCGGACATACCCTCTGACTTGACCAGGATCAACAACATTAAGATATTCGGATCGAACGCCGCTGAATTCAAAGAACCCCAACTGATAAAGGATAACTGCAAGGTACAATAAGCCCCATAGCGAGAAAATTCATAAAATATTTGTTGGTATTGTAGGTACCTACAGCCAGTAGTAGGACGCCCTCCGACCAGGTGGGATGGCAACCTGCGAAGGACTGCTAGATAAGGCGCTGTGGCGCTCATAGGGGAGGCCTATTATGTCCAGCCTAACAGTGGACTAACATAGGCGATGATAATGATGACAGCCAGTAGACTAAAGCTCTGCACACATTACCTAATCAATAATACCTACCACCCAACACAAAAATGTGCATTCAATTAAGGGCAAAAACTCGTTAAATTTAGATGGCTTTCCAACAGCTTCAAACAAGTGGTTCGCGAGCTTTCTGTCATCTGACTCCATCAATATAAAACACAAATGATGACAAGAAAAGCTCATAATATTATGCACATTTTTGTGCTGCTGATGTGCTTTTCAGGTGTGCGACAAGCTTAAGTGGGCAGCCTTTGTCATTCCATATCTTAGTATTAATACTATGTTGTAGTTTTTATGATTTAGTTTTCAAGTTTTATAATATCCATTCCTATGAAACCCTTTGATAGGTATCAAACAGACTGACATGGAATTAGACCGGCTCTCTGTCACCACCGGTTTACCGAATAGCCTCGAACTCCCCCCTGGTAGAGATCATTCTTGAGCGATAGGAGCGCCAATTGTTACTTAATTTTTAAGTGGTTTATTGCGCTATCTTATGGGTATCAACTACATAACATATGTAGTTTCTAATATAAGTGTGCAATAAAGAATTTTCTATGTATCTAAATAGAAGTTCCTTAGAACATAGATGTATCTAAATAGAGCAACGAATAAAGAAGTTCCTTAGAAAAGAGATTGACCAAAAATGTACTAATCTTTACAGGAAGGGTCAGGCGAAATAGTCTTCGAGATAAAGACATCGAGAACCGATCGCATGCCCATAAGCGATTTCCAACCGCTGCTGTTCGCTGATGCAGACCACCAGTTCTCGTTCACAGTTGGACCAGTCTGTTTCACATAGTTTAGTACTTATGTATCTGTAAATAAGGATAATTTATTCTGTACAAATAGCTTAGGACCATTGTAAATATGTAAATAAATTGTGACGACTGAATCATGTGTCTTTATCATCGAGTTAGGACTAACTCGGTGGTTTTTATGGAAAAAATATAATATCTAATAATTAATAAACACAGGATCATCCTACCCTTAAGCTACGCAGAGCTTGTGTTATGGGTACTAGATGACTGATATACTTTATACAATACATAGCATAGATTTTTTTTATGATACATAGACAACGACCAGAACACTCTAAACAATGGGATAGATAATTACGTCATCGCTAAAGGATGATTCACGTTACACCGTGTCGCGACCGGGCCGTGCCCCGGCCGGAGCACGTCCACCGTGCGCCGGCCGGGCCAGTCATTCATGTTACACCGGGCTGTTTGGGTGTACTATATATAGAACAAATATCTGCAGATCATACACACAGTTGTCCCGAGGCGAGAATCGAACCCGCAACCTCCTGCGTCGCAAGCGGACCTTCGCCCACCACGCGACATAGGTCAATAAATAAAATAAAAATATGGAGAGGGTTATAGGTACTTAAAAAAAATATGGTTAGATGTGCTCAGAGTATTTGTGTTTTTATTAAATGTAGTAAACAAACTTTCCATCAAACTTTGCAAAATATATTACTTATTCATGGCTTATTATAATACCTTTTAAATAATTGAGTGTATTATGGGCTATTATCATTATCATTTATTGTAACTTAGGCAAACGACTTGGAACTAGAAAGTTTAATAATCTTACAACCCTTAAACATCCCTTAGTTAGGCTATTTCCCGTGAGAATGCAACCCACATACTTTTATTGCAGTTTTCTTAAGCAATTATATATAATCAGAACTTAGCCAAATACATATACTCGTACATACTGCAGTGGAATCCTTATTTATCCATCCGTTGGCGTTGGGTAAACTAAGCTATGTATCTAAGCTAGCTAAGTATATAAGAATTAGATTCTGATAATATGTATAAAATCAATTTACTTCCGTAAATCGAACGTTATATTGATTGTCGTCTATCCGGTAGTCGCAAAAACTTAATTAAACTAGTTTAAAATTCGAGGCTCCCTTTCTTATTGATCGAAGAAAGGCATAAATTTAAATGCTGTTATATTAATTGAACCCCGGATTATCGTTCATTTGTTCAGTAACCATTGGCCAAAATAAACAAACAGCGTTTTAAGTGTGTGTTTTAAGTTTCAAGTGTTTTAAATGAGTTTTTAAGAAATAGTAACGAGTCGTTCTGACAAGGGTCCTTAACAAGGCAGACGACGGTACTGTACGTACCGGATCCTTAACAAGGCAGACGACGGTACTGTACGTCCCGGATCCTTATCAAGGCAGACGACGGTACTGTAAGTACCGGATCCTTAACAAGGCAGACGACGGTACTGTACGTACCGGATCCTTAACAAGGCAGACGACTGTACTGTACGTACCGGATCCTTGACTAAACACACGAGGTTAATTACCAGTTTCTGCAACCGACGAATCGTCATATTCATTCGGAAGTATTTCACACTTCAGGTTTATTTGAATGAACCAGTAATTTATTTTTATTTTAAATATATATATATATATATATACCTATGTATTTGTTACAAAATTCCCTTCCTTTCGTGTATTATTTTATTGTGATTGCTGTATTCAATTAAAGCTAGATTAGAAAAAAAGTCTTATTTGTATAACACATCTTCGTATAGAAAGATCACTACACATACTCTAACAATATGCTTTATAATATGCATATTCCGATGCCCTTCGAATGCTGGCGTAATCACAATAATCAAAACCATACATTGGTAATTCACTGACACTGTGAACTTGAACTTGCCGGTTCTGCCAATGGCATCAAAGATACAAGGTCTTTATTCTTAAAATTGTATGAAAAATATTTTCCGTACAAAATAATGTCCAAAACACAATGTATTAAAAAGTCATATCTCCCACCCCAATAATTATTAATATTTCTATACCAATTTAAAGAAAAAAGACCTGGTATTTTTACGAACGAGGTCGTCATGTTGGGCAGAAATTCCAGTTCACGCAGTGTCAGTGAATTACCAATAATGCTGTATAAAGGCGATTGAGAATCATTGTCTTTCAGTCCCTTACAAAAAATAACAGTATGATTTCAAATCAAGTTTAGCAATATAATTTAAAAATAATAGCTACACAATCAACTGTCTTACAATTAAATATTCATCCATACTAAATCAAAGAACATAACGAAAAAGTTACCTTCTGGAAAATCGCTCGGATCGCGTCATATACTGCCGTATAATACATGCGAATCTGATGCGAATATAAAAACTCAATGGGTTACACATATTTACAGAAACTCTATATTCATACACTTTATCACTTAAGTATTGTCCATATTTATGTCTACTTCCATAGGCTCCACGGAAGTTACTCCTTTTGAACACGCATCTGAATCATCAACTGCATCTCTTTGATTAGTAAATTCATTAAAATTATCATCTGTTTTATCTGACGTTACTTTTTCGTCATTGTTATTGGACAATTCCATTTCATCTTTGCTTATTGACTTTTCATTTCCACAGTCATTACTAGACGTTTTAACATTATCATCTGTTATATCTGACATTTCTTTTTCGTCATTGTTACTGGACAATTCCATTTCATCTTTGCTTATTGACTTTTCATTTCCACAGTCATTACTAGACGTTTTAACATTATCATCTGTTTTATCTGACATTTCTTTTTCGTCATTGTTACTGGACAATTCCATTTCATCTTTGCTTATTGACTTTTCATTTCCACAGTCATTACTAGACGTTTTAACATTATCATCTGTTTTATCTGACATTTCTTTTTCGTCATTGTTACTGGACAATTCCATTTCATCTTTGCTTATTGACTTTTCATTTCCACAGTCATTACTAGACGTTTTAACATTATCATCTGTTTTATCTGACGTTTCTTTATCATCATTATTACTGGACAATTCCATTTCATCTTTGCTCATAGAATTTTCATTTTCACGTTCGTCACTACACGTTTTAACATTATCATCCGGTTTAGCAGATGTTTCATTTTCATCTTTGTAACTGGACGATTCTTTTTCAACTATGATAGGATTTTCATTCTCACCTTCGTTATGAGGCGTTTTATTTTTAGGCTTTTCATTCTCACCTTCGTTATGAGGCGTTTTATTTTCAACACCGGATTTGGCATTCCTAACGTCACCACTTGGGTCTTTATCTTTAGAACCCATTGCAGCTTCGCCTTCGGATTTAACGCTGCTTTTTTTGGCTTCTGCAAAGTCATCTAAACTCTTTACAATTCCGCTAATGTCATTCGAATTGTCCGAAGAATCCTTTTTACAGATAGCTTTTATTTTATCAACTTTATCTTGAACTGAGTTTGATTCTTCATGGTTACTTTCAGATGAGTCAATTTTATTAATAGATTGTACAGACTTCACTGATTCTACGGAGTTTATGACACTTATTGCTTCATCTGCATTTGTAATGGATCTATCAGCTTCATCCAGAACTGGATTTGATCCATCATGGTTACTCTCAGATGAGTCAATATTATTTGAACCATTATTAGTAGGTTCAACATCAATAAATTGTACTGACTCTACTGAGTTTATGACACTTATTGTTTCATCTGTAATTGGAATATTACCATCACCGTTTTCAGAAGAACTTAAACAAGTTATGTCTATTTCATTCAAATTATTATTTTTTGCGACAGTCACTTCAGTGTTATCCATTGTACTGGCATCTATTGTATCAGCGTTCATTTCCAAACTCTGATCTTCGTTTATTTCACTGACAGAGATTGGATCGTTGGTAGCTCCTTTATCTTTATTATCCTCATCATCTGATGAGGCTAATAATATTTTCTCAATAGACTCATTACATTCATCATTGTAACTTCTGTTTATCTTTTTTTGAACGCCAGCAACGGAGCATTCTATTTCTACTTCAGTGTCAATTTCAGAAATAACTCTCTTCTTGGAATAGCTCACTAACTCAATCTCTGGTTCATGGTTATTCTCTGATTCTGAATAGCTAGAATTCTCTATGCTTATGACGTCACTATCTCGCATTTTGCTATCACCACTAGAGATTATATCTATTTGGGTTTCAGAGTCTGACGACTCAAAAGTAGAACTATCAACGACGTCAGAATGCAATTTTTGCAACAAATGTAGCTCATCCATATCAGAATCTATTTTACTGCTATCGTCGCTGAGCGAATGTATTTTTTCGGTGTCTGATTTATCTTCAGCTGTAAGCGGATCTCTTTCTTTGCTCTTTATTTCTCCTTTATTTGTAATTTCCTTGGAACTTTCTCTTTTTTCGTCAGATTCCGGTTCTTTTTCGCTATCCTCTTTGATTTCTTGAGACTGCGTTTTTTCATCCGTTGGTTTTTGAGACTTTTCCTGTAATAGCCTCTTGAGTCTCTGTTTTCTTTTCTCCTTTGTCTCTAGAGCAGTTTTCTCCTCAGTTGGTTCTTCTTCATCTGTTTCTACAGGAGATTCGTTAGCCTCTTTATCTCCGATTTCAACAGCTTCAAGATTTAATTGGTTCTGCCTATCAGCAAATCTGTAAAATAAATTATATGTTTTAGGATAGGATATAAAATATTTGGTAGTCAATTGAACAAATTTATACCTATTCCATGAAACTATTTTATTTTTGGTAGGTACCTAGTTTGACTGACCATCGAATAGTCACGTCTTAATGCTTTACCGATTCCATTTTTATTACTATCTATCTTGATTATAAAGAAGTTATAATCAAGATTTATTGAAGAATATATATTTAAAGAAATATATATTTGATTTATTATTATGAATTATTTTGTTATTGTTACTCGAAAATAACAGATCATCGTCTATATTAACAACCTCTGACAACTTGCGCGAACTTTTCACTTTTTAAGTGAATCTTGTTCGTTTTCAAATAACTGAATGAAACGTCTCAATCTCATGTTAAAATCCGCTGTGCGATTACGGTAAAATATCCCATTCAATGGATCGCCATCCGGGGCTGGATTTAAGGGATTTCTGTTTCCACCACATGTGTAAAAAAACAAATACATGCAATTTTCTGGCAGAAGGCAATATTCCTTGGGCTTTGTAAATCCTTTGTATACAAAATATATCCAAAATTTTATGAATCGGAGTATACATATGTATGTATAACCTTCCAAGGTAATACAACGCGCGCTCATACAAAACGCTATAAAGCAGCGTTTTTCAATTTTTTTGCGCTGACTAAATGATTTTTAATGACAATATTTACTATTGAACCACTACAAGGTACAGCGCATGTAAGAAATAATACAGAACACTAACGTTTTTGTGCTTCCGTTTCGAACAGGAAGAACAAACAGGTATGGGAGGGGCTGGATGGACTCTGTTATTACAAAATATAAAATATATTTAAGCTGCTGGTAAGTCACTAAAGGCAGTAGTTCGCTTAACTGCACAGAACACACACACACTTGATTGATTGACAGATTATTGAACTATGTATATGTCTATATCACACTTACTTGTTGAGTACTTCACTCTCTTTCACAGATGCAACACGTCGGTTCTGATCGAGTTTCTTCTTTAGCTCCTCGCTTTCTTCTGCCGGGTCCAGCTCAGCCTGGATCCTGGAAGCGGCCAGCCGCCATTCGTTCTCCTGTCTACGCCTTTGTAGCTTTTTGCCACATCTTGTGAACAAATCACGAGCTGAAACAAAAATTGCCGATTGTATTATCTTCCTGTATTTTTGCGCCCTTCGATCCTAAGCCCGCAAACCTCACCCCAAACATAAGAGTTGCCTACGTCCAGCAGTAAGGGCTGATGTGCACATGTGTGGGGAGGCCTCGTTAAGGTAACCTGGGCTCAGTTTTGCGAGACAAGGATGCAGGAAGCATTTCACCTCAATAAATAAAACCGGCAAGTGCAAGTCGCCTTGCACGCAGAGGGTTCCGTACCGTCGTAGTTGTTCGATGGTACGGAACCTTCTGGCCGCAAGAACTCTGGCTACAAGGTCGTTTATTAGAGTTGCCTTATAAACGGATTTTTGAAGGAAAAAACCAACATGACGCGACAACCCATCCAAGTAGATACTGACCGCGTTCGACGTTGCTTAGTTCTGTGATCGGTACTCGACGTGGTATGAAATGAAATGAAATGAAATGAAAATATTTATTAAAAAAGAAATACACAATAACAATGGTTAACTCTATGTTAAGCTAAAGTCAGGTGTTATCAATTTCTCGTCAATTAAATTAATTATAATTACATAAGTTCGTTTGAATTAGGCATGTAGAGATCAGGAAAGGTTCGTCTTTGAGGATGTTGTAGTGATGAGTCGCGTCACAACGCATATAAAGCCATTTAAACAACCAAACATACCTTCCTCCATAACATCAGCTTCATTCCATCCGAGTTTATCTTCCTGGTTCGCATCTCTAACACACCGTAAAACGTCATGGAAATCCGGGAAAGGCAGTGGTGTACCAATAGGTACTTTCTTGTTGATCCACTTCTCTAACCGTTTAGCTGCCCCTTTCGGCTGTCCAGGGCGAGCGTCGATGCGGACTTGTGGCTCCGAAGGCATCTTTGTATTAGTCAGCTGGCAGAATTTTGCGTGAACTCGGATTAGTCTTTCTTTGTACCTGAAATACGATAATAATAAAACGAGATCTCCCCTCTAATATTACCCAGTTCAGAATGTATTAAAGCCGCCACACACAGAAACCGCGGCAAGGCCGGAGGCGAAAGCGTGCGGGGTGTTTCATACAAATTTACGTGCACTGCTTAGCCACCGCCCGGCGGTGATTTGTAGTCTTTCCTATAAATTCGTATGATACAATACAACCCGCACGCCTTCGCCTCCGGCCCGGCCACGGTTTCTGTGTGTGGCAGCTTTTATGCTGGTATGGATAGAATGAAAATCATTAATGTTGATTTGGTGGACGCAAAAACTAAAATTTGCTTATTTGACGGGCACTTTATTTAACTACCAGAATAAAAGGAAGTTCTATGTGCTGCTGTCAAATAACATTCGTTTACGACGACGACGAATCAACACTAATATAATAAGCACTAGATAAATAACAAATGGACAGATAAGACACAGTACAATACCATTCAACAATTACATAGAAAAATACATATTAAATAAATATTGTAAAAACAATGTACCTAGGTGTGATAAAAATAAAGGTTTTCTAATGGGCATACAATTAAAGTATGAAACGAAACATTTAAAGCAGTCATTGCAAGATCTCCAATTAAATTCCTCCACACACCTTTTCAAGAGTTCCCTTTTATCAATGGGCTGATTATTATCCTGGTTAGTGCCTTCCTCACTGTGAGAATACATAAATAAATTAGTTAGAATAATCAGAAGACCAACCTACACATAAATCGAGACTTTTCAAATATATTTTTTTTAATATGACGGTAGATCTTCATATTTTTCTATGTAATACTTTTGATATTTTTTATGTACATTTAAAACTAACCACCCTAGCAGCTAATCAAGCACCATCTTAAAAAGTTGATTGTGATTGTATTAACAATTTAACAACATAACATTGTTGAAAAGCCAACATAGTAGAATTTATTACAGCATTGTTTATTTATCTAGTGCTTTTCATTGTTGAATTACTAAGTAAAGTATACAAACCTCTCGGTAAGTAAATATACTGAGTCTTCTTCATCATCAAAATCAACCTCTTGTTCCTCTAGCTTTTGTATGGCTCTATGAAGCTTCTTTAATGTTTTTTCTAGCTTCCGTATTTGTCTTTGGCGTTTTAAATCAAACTCACTTTCATCGCCGTAAAGAATCTTTTCTTTATCTGGAAGTGCAAAAACAAGTTAAGATTCAAGTAAAGAAATTGCAGAGAATTATTTCTATTTAGAGGATATTTCTGTGCGTATTCGGAGATTTCTTCATTTTGGAAAAGTTTTATATTATTGAATCCAATCAAGGAATAAAATATCGCCGCCGGATAGTAGAATCAGCCTGTTTGTAGAATGCTAACTGAATACTTAAGTTGGGAAAACCTATTTAATTTCATTTGTAGAGAGATGGCTAGGTATAATTCATATTGTTGAACACTAATCGTAAAAAAATCAGCATTAAGGTGATACATGTTTATCTGTATGGTGCCATTTCACATTCTGCCTATAATAGACATTTAGTGGTGATACGTATGGGTACTATTAATTTATTCGCTTGCGTATTACTGATCTGAACCTTGGCCACTATATAATAGTAGTGATATACTATATACATACATGTATACTACTACTACTACTTCCTTCTTCGTCCAATCCTTTACTGCCCGGGCTGTGCAACTATGGAACGCATTGCCAATATCGGTGAGGCGTGCTAAGTCATTACCAACCTTTAAAACACTGTTAAAAGAGCACTATTTGTCCTGCTGTCATTAAGCGCATACCTGAGATTCTATGACTATATTATATACTAGTGTCCCACTACAGGGCAAAGGCCTCCCTCCCCTCCTTCTACCCATCTCAGTCCTCAGCAAGGAGGGCCCACTCTTTGAAACAGTACCTACAAAAAGAATGCGATTCTTGGGGTTAACACCATTATGCTCTTGCTACCTAATTTGTAAAAGCCTACCCAGCTAAAGAATTTTTCTTGTGTTGTGGACAATAATACGTACTAATAAGCCGTATTGAAATAAGTACCAACCCACCTTCATTTACTACATCCAGTATAGCAGGTTGCGCTTTAGCAATCTTTCTCTGCATGTTCAATTCATCAACAACATCTTTTATGTACATGTACATTTTGTCAGGTACAGCTTTCATAGAACACATTTTACTTCCAACCAAATCAATAAATGCTTCAGATTCTGTGTATTCCTTAGGAACCTGTCTGTAAAACGTTTTAATTTTCTTCTCCACTATTGTATTCATGTCATCAGAATTGTCTAACCGAAAACAGAGGTTTATAAAGCTTTGATAAGTTGGGTTGAACTCTCCGGGTACAGATGGTGATGTGATTATTTTACTTTCACCCACCTTTGGCTGGGATTTCACAGGAGCAGTTTTGATCACATTCAATTTCAGTTGAGGTTGTGGATTTGGCTTCTTTTTCTTTGGTGTAGCTGTAGTTTCACTTTCAAGAGGTTTAACAGGAGATTCCTCAATTTCTACAATATCTGTATCAGCATTATCATTAGGTATGGTCATTTCAACTTGTTGGGTTGCACTTTTTTCCTCAACTGGTGTAACTTCAATTTCAATCTCATTCATTGTTTCTGCAGTTCGAGAATACTCCAGTTTCTTTTTGCTATGTTTGTCTGTATCTTTTGTTGTTTTTTCATCATCACTGGAGTTGACAGGTGCAGGCTTATCAGTAGCACTTTTGATAGGACTATCCTCAATTGTGATAGCCAATTCATCAATATCACGTCGTCTTTTACTCTTTTGTGGTTTAGATGGGCTATCTTCAATAGTTATTTCTATGAACTTAGGAGGTTCTGGTTCTTTATTGTTATGCTTCTCAATGTTTAAAGATCTTTTTACAATATTTTCTTCCTTTGAGCTGGTCTGTGTTTCATCAGTATCTCCCAGATCTGTTGTATTTTCTTTAGAATCATGGTTATCTTTAGGATCCTCAGGTCTCAAGTACCACTGAGGGCCAGCAGAGGATGGTGGTGGATCATCATCATCAAGATCTACACAAACCATTTCAGGTACTTTAGAACTTTTAGGGTGTTTTTGCCTTTGAACTTGTATGTTTATTGCAGGGATTTTTTTTGCATCATGTTTTATGATTGTTTGATTTGCTCTTTTTACCGTAATACCTGGAGGCAATCTACTTTGAAATGGTACATTCATGGTTGTCGGAACACCTTTAGAAATTTGTCGTTGTCCAAAACCCTTAGTAGTTGGTCCTATTTTTTTTACCAAAGGGGTTATTTTGACTTCAGGTTTATTTGCTAGATTTAAACGAGATGGTTGGATTACTGATTTAGAAGGTATTATTGGCTTTCCATTAAGTTTGTTTTTGTTTGCAAATGGATTTGCTACTTGTATGCCTCTGCTGGGCACTTTGGTCACTGTCACACCTTCACCAATTGATGAAACTGGGTTTACTTTACGCCGAGCTGGCTTGATGGTTATTCCTGGAAGCTCATTTGGTATGTGTACCATGGGCTTAGACATAATTTTTTTCTGAAAGATTAATTAGTCAATTAACTGACGTTGCAGTGAATAAAATCATAAATTGTGTTGTTCGAAAATCACTATGCCATAGCAAGCGTAAAAATATGCTTCATTGCACCAACCCTCCCCAGGGTAGGCAGGCGTAAATCATACGAAAAACTAAAGAAGGAAAACGCATGCAAACTAAGTATAAATACAGTGACATTCTATAATTTACCTTCTTAGGAATTGGCTCCGTGTCTTCGTCCGAAGACCCCAATTCAATTACATCTACAGAACTTGAACTAGCCATCTTGGCTACTGAAGTAAAAAACTACGTAATTATTTAACCGTTGTAAAGAAATGACAATTAATCTGATCTGATCATACTTGTCTTTAAGCAGATTATGTGTGTAGCATCAAAAGATAAATCTATAGAATCGTTACAATGGGAACATCAAAAACACAGAAACGTAGCTATTGTATTTTTTAGCACAGAATGAAATGAATGATAGCGGCGGCAGGAGTGTGGCTAGATTAAATTTCACAAATATACCACACATACGATCACCTCGAAAATACAAAAATCTTTATTAGAAACAAGAAACTTATAGTACTTATAGGGTACAATTGTTAAATATACTGAAATTATCATTATGGTATTTTTTGAAGTGTCTCTATTAGATTCTATAGTGCTAATAATAATAAACTCTTTGTACCTGTCCAATTCAGTTTGAAATAAATAAATTAGGGTGTCTCAGGTAGGTGCCATATTTATACGGCAGGCAGACCTCTGCCGTAATACAGGGCGTCCCACAGCCATGCCACATGGAGGGAAAGTACCTTATATATTGTAGATAAAAAAATACGGAAAAAAGACTTCATTTTGATTTTAAAAACAATTTAAACTGCATTCAAATATTTTTGAATAATCGCCTATCTGAACCAGGGATCGACCGGCCAAATTGTAAAAAAAAATCACACCTCATGTAATGATATTGATCAAAGGCTCAATCGTAAGTATTATTTTAAGTCGTAGTATATTATTATGTTCTATAATTATTAGTTTACGCAGCGCACCGCACGCGGTGTAAGAAATGTTTAAGTCATTTTATTACACCTTGGGTTACATTATTCGAGTTTTAGTAAGGATCCCTAACTTTTTTTAAATATAATCTATCCTATGTTCACCGGGGATAGTGTAGCTTATAATATTAGTATAGATATAATAATTTATAACAACTTAAAATACCATTTCTTCTTATAAATGTAAGTTATGGAATTAAAAACTAGATTTTTTTGGAACCAGCTAAGTTCCAAAAAAATCTAGTTTTTAATTCCACCTATATACCTCAAAATTAATTAAAATTCGCAAACGAAATTTCCAATATTCTTCTTGATTCTACCATGCCAACTTTATTTTTATGCTGGCAACTGTGTGAAAAGGATACATTCACTGACTTAACTTCTTTTTCTTTGTTATGCTACTTTTCTGCCTTTGTCCAGCAGCAATGGATCGAAGAGTACCTACGACGAATTAATGTAAATTTCATTATCATTAAATGAAGGTGCATAGTACAATTTCAATAATAATAATCATCATCTTCTTCAGCCTTTGTTAGTCCACTGCTGACTACTGGACATAATATGCCTCGCCAAATGAGCGACTTGTCTTGACGCATCCATCCAGCACCTGCCAGAAGTCGATTTTTTTTAAATAAACGCGATAAATAAAAAAGAATTCTGCCTGCAGGCAGTCTTTCCCAGATCGTCATCCCACTTGGTCGGAGGGCGGCCTACGCTTACTGTACTGAATCAACACGGCCGCGGAGTGGAGCGCGGGGCGGGGCGGCTCCGGGCTCAGTAAACGTAGGAAGGCGCCTTTCGACCAAGAACGGCAAGATCTCCACCTTCTCTTTCTAGGATCTCCACTCAAGAACAAACATGTTTGTCACTCGTTCGATAGTCGATCACTCTCTCAAAAGAACGATCCAATCAAATGACCACAGACTACTCAGGGATACTAACGTTAACGTATCAAATGACTTTACTTCTTGATGGCAACATGTCTTCAATGTTTATGGGTTTTATCCAAAAAAGCATTGACACAATTATTCACATGACATGACAGATTCAAATACAGTCAGGATGTCAGGATATATAGGGATGATAGTTGCGTTCCATGGATTTTAGTGGCGCATAGCCTGTTTTCAACATTTTCTTTTTTTTTGTTATTAGAGCTTAAGAAGTAAGTTAAGTTGCACCTTTTCGGTCTAAATTCCCAGGTATAACATCGTCGTTCTATCAAAGCGGTCAAGCTATTTTAAAGCGGCCAGTACACATGGGGTCTATTCCCGTCAATTCCCAGCGCATTGGCATTTGGCAATTTGGCATGTTTGATAAGCCAACCATATGCCAACTATTAACAATTGATCGGTTTTCGTTTACAGATTTTCGTAGGTGCTGGTTATTCTGCATTGGCTCTCTCTCTACGTTATAGATATGTATATGAACGCAGTAGCAGTTGCAATCGCTGCAATAAAAAAAAATACTTATTTTTATACATAGTACCTACAGTACGTTTAATTATTAATGCGAATGTTTGGATGGCTGGATGTCTGTTATTTCTTCGCGCCAAAAGTATATGTCGTAAAACATTCACACAAAATAGCATGACATTTTGTTTTCTATCACCATAATACTGATCGCTGATTGGCGTTAGGTAAAAAAAAAAAAACAACCAATCATACATTGTCAGGTAGTGAAAACACAGCAATCAAATCGCTGTAAAACATTTTAGAATTTTTCGATTCGTCCATTGTTTGGTTCGTTTCGTAGGTATGGTAGAGCTTGCTTGATTGAACTTGAAATAAATATCTTGATGGAATTCTATTGAAAAACAAAGCTGTCAAAATAATACAACTCAATTTGATCGTGGCTATTTCGTAAAATTTTCTATTTTTATTCGAATAGTTAGGACAATGATTAAACTATTTTCATTGAAACAACAAAAGAAAGATGAGGAAGGGACTGCGAGAGCTGGAGGTTCACAGAAACGGGCATCAGCTGCGCAACTGCGGATTACAAAAGGTGCAATCAAAGTGATAGATATTCTTTATTTCTATAGTTTTCTTTTAGTCAAAGACACCAGCGAATTCCCATGATCAGTTGCAACGATAAAAGTGTTTTTCTAAAGTTTCTAAATTAGGAACTCAATATGATATGTTTATTTACCTATACGGGTACCTATTTCGTTTTCAGATTTGAATGAACTAAATCTGCCTAAAACATGCAGTACAGAATTCCCAGATGCAGATGACCTACTAAATTTTAAATTAATAATATGTCCAGATGAAGGTTTCTATAGAGGTGGAAGATTTGTATTTAGTTTTAAGGTGAGTGATTATTTTGAATGATTTCATTATTAATTAGTTGTGTACCTACATAGTAAAAAACGAATTTATGATTGTCTATCAGGCAATATTTATATACAAAGTTTAGTAAAGCCTGGCCGTCTTCCTGGTTGTGTCAGTCTGCCATCCCATCAGTCTTAGATTTTAGACAAAGGAATGAAAGTACACCTGTGTTTGTCCACACACTTGTGCACTATAATAATGTCCTGCGTCCTGCTAGTCTTTGTTGAAACTGGCCACTAGTCAGCCACTGGGCGGATACATCACCAGTAAAGCTTGGTTGGACTAATAATTGTCAAAAAGTTATCGATAACAACAAAGTGGTCTACCTATTGGTTGATAAGATTAGCACAAAACTTAACATGCATATTATAAAAATAAATAGTAATTAACTCATTCTTACAGGTAGGCCCCAATTACCCTCATGAGCCTCCTAAAGTAAAATGTGAAACAGCTGTATACCACCCAAACATAGACCTTGAAGGGAATGTCTGCTTGAATATACTCCGAGAAGACTGGAAGCCAGTGCTTACTGTCAACTCTATAGTCTATGGTCTTCAATATTTGTTCCTGGTGAGTGTTATTGGACATATTCTGGGTCACCACTTATCTGTGATCCCTTACCTGCATGCCTAGTCTAGGGATCATGGCATCAGGTAAGGCCTATTTCCAACTGTGGACTGGATAAAAGCTGCTGTTGTGTTTATGTATGTAAGTACTTTAATTAAGATCCTTAGAGCCATATCACACTCATTTCAAAAGCGCACTCCACTCGCTTTAAAATCCCTTGCAATTTGCCAGTGTGATAAAGCTCTTAAAATATTATAACAGGTAAACTTTGCAAAGATGTAAAGTTATAATATGAAGTTCTTCACATGTTTATCACTCGGCAACACCAAAACAATGAATAAAAAAAACCACTGAATGGATTGGGCTATGCAAGAATAACATTTATACAACATTTAATCCCAAAAAAACATGACTAGCTACTGCCGATGGTTCTGCCATCATCATATAATGTGACTAGTCACAGTATGTCACATCACACTTATATTATAAACACAACTTTGGATGTGTGTTTGTTACTTCTTCACGCCAAAACTTCTGAATGGATAAGGCTGACATTTTGCATAGATATGGCCCCAAGCCAAGAATCCAACATAGGCTACTTTTTATTCCATAGAACAGAAACCCATAGGATAGAAATAACCTTTAAATTTTTCCACAGAAGCTATATCAGAATGTTATTAGTAATAAAGTAGTAGATAGTCCTAGTCAGCCATTATGTGTGACCTTTAAGGACAAACCTAATTTTAACAATTTAATTGAATTGGATTTTAGGGAGTGATCAAATTCAGATCGATTTTGGGTATCTTTAAGATAAAATCCTAGCTTCTACTTGAGGATGTTTACCTTCCTGCCAAATTTCATAATGATATGTGCCATGTAGGTTAGAAAGGTAACACACTGACAGAATTACTTTCGCTTAAAAAATAGAGCCTTATATTTTATACTATAACGAATTTTAGGTGCAAATTCGGCAACTTACAAGCGAATATCTGCAAAAACCAAAAACACACTTCACACAAACTTCATAATCGGTGATTATTCCTACCTGTGTTGGGGGCATGCGCTGACAAACTCTCAGCTTTTATAAATTGACGAAGGTCTGGCGGTCGCAGGCTTGCAATCAATTAAGGATCTAGTCTAGTCAAAGTAGCATTCAGCAACTAGACATAATGAACTTCACTCCATAGAAAAAAAAACCAAAGTAACCCATTTTGTAATGTTTTTTCAATATTATGACTACTGAACTACTGTTTTTTTACATAGTTAAAGACAAACATTTCTAAACAAATTTGCTAATATACATATTTTTTTATTTGTAAACTTACGCGACCAGAACACATAATTACACACTGTAGTTGTCACGTGGTCAGTCCTCCCGTGACCATGACAGTGTGTGTGTAGTGGTAAACCTGTTGAAACGTCGGGAAAAATAGGTAAATAAACGCGACAAATACCCGTTAAAATAGTAGGTACTTGTAATTATTTGCAGAGTTTTACTTCATAAAATGATTTTCTTAATTACTCTGTTTATGTTTAAATACTAACAAAATGCACGAGAGCGGCGCCTTGGCAGACGCGATCAGTTTTGGGAGGAAGTCCAGGAATACCTGGCCTTAAAACCCTTCGACACGGGCTGTGTTGGACGGTCCGATCCATTCTTACGCCGCCAGCGTCATAGCTATCATCATCAAACTATGTTAGTCCACTGCTGGACATAGGCCTCCCCCAATGAGCGCCATAGCGCCTTGTCTTCAACTTGACGCATCCAGCATCTGCCCGCAGTCCTTCGCAGGTCGCCATCCCACCCGTCCGCCATAGCTAAACGCGATAAAATTATGAACCTTGTAAAAGTTTAACTTGTAATTACTAGCTTTCTATAATAATAGAAAAGAATATGTCATACTAGTTTCCATACTAGTTTCTGGTCGCGGATGCGCACGCGTTGTTTCTATGGAAACCTTTTAAGGTAAAGCCCTAGCCCATGGGAATTGATTTATGGGATAAATAGTAGCCTATGTTTTATTCCAGGCCTGGAACTACCTGTATATAAAATCTCAGCCCAGTAGTTTTGGCGTGAAAGAGTAACAAACATCCATATATACAAACTTTCGCGTTTATTATTATTTATATTTATTCATATTAGTAAGGTAGTGTGATGTTTAGTTTAGTTGATTTTTTGAAAGTTTATAGAAAAGATGATATGATTATTTTCCTGAATACCTCAAGATTGCGTATTAGTAAACAAAGTTTTGAGCGTTCTGTGTCATGCGAATTTCAAGAAATTATCTGATGCACATGCTGTGAAAATAAAATTGGCAGCAAAATTTGTGTACGATATGAAGATGATTAAGAAGTAAAACATGCACCACAGATGATGAACAGACTTTTCTGGGAATTATTACAAACGAATAACTAAAAATTTACCCATACTTTATAACAATCAAAACAAAAAGGATCGCATTATTTATAGTTCTGTCATGTTAGTTTAGTATTGGCATCTAAATTTGACTAATTGACACCATTGTCCTTTAAAAAAGGACAAAGTTTCTGCCGAATTTTTAAATAGGTCCATGCTTTTTATATTTATTTATATAAAGTTGATTTCAGTTGGTAATTCAAATAAATCCTTGCAGGAACCAAATCCCGAGGATCCCCTAAATAAGGAGGCCGCAGACGAGCTCCAAAGCAACCGCCGGCTTTTCGAACAACACGTACAAAGGGCCATGCGAGGTGGCTACGTCGGATCTTCCTACTTCGAGCGTTGCCTAAAATGATCAAAAACAAACAAATAAAACAATCTCATTTACATTTAAAGCAATTGTACATGCAGCCTTTGGGAAGGAAAACACAGTTGAGATGAAAGATAAATAAATTATTAATCAGCGAATATAGTTTTAATGTTAAGTATAGATGGCGCTGTTCAAGTTTAAGTTCGGCTAAATATAGATGGCGCTTAACGTATTTTTAAAACGTTCTGTAAATGCTTTTAGGTATTCACATTATATTTTTTGAATTTCGAATCAAAATTGTTTTAGTAACGACTTATGAATACGATTAGAGGTAGGGGAGCTGTTGCTAAGGAGACAGGATGTGGGCCTTGATTGCAGTCCTGCGCAGAAAAATGACCCGAAAGGCGTCGCATATGTTGAAGTGAATGGCATGCGGCACGCGAGGTGACGAGACGGCGCCATGCGGAGGGCAACGGCGTCGTCACAGAATAACAGCAGAACTACGGCAACGGAGCGAAGATAGCTGCGAGCGAGGGTCCTAGCTGCGACGGTTGGTCGGTTGAGTCACGGCCCACGGCGATCGGCGAATGACTGAAGCGTCCGCGTCCGCTGCCCTCGCGCCGCGCCGCAGTCTCGCCCCGACCCTCGCCCGCTCCGCGTCTAGCCGCTCGCCTGGCGTCCGCACCGCGTGCTAAACCCAGCACAAACAGTTTCAACACGCCAATAGATTGCGAAAGTCTGCGCGATGATATACAAGTGAGAGCAGATCGGACGTCAGGGTAACGCTCATCGCACACGGTGGGCCAGTTCGCACAGAGACATTCGAAACTCGTCCGGACGGTGGGCGCGCGACGCCGATACTCGCACACGTCGAGGAAAAACTTCTACTTGCTGCTACGGAGAACTTAAAACCAATTTTTAATGTGTCAAGTGAGCATAGCTTATTGCTGCTACGTCAGATCGCGGAACGCCACCAGCAGGAACTACAAGGTTATGCAGATGAGTTCTGAACGCTTCTATACCAGGGGTAATCAAAAGACCATTCACAACTTTAATAAACTTTAACGTTCGGGTACGGTTCGGTGTTTAGTGCTTACTATCGTATTAATAAATTATCTTCGGTTGTCGCGATCGCTAATTGCTAATTACTGTGAGAGTCAGTGATAAGGCGGAGTTGCGTGTGAGTCTTCGAAGCGAGCGGATATCTTCCTGCACAATGACGGCCAAGCAAGAGGAGACGCTGCTTTCTCGCTGCGAGATACCCATCATCGACCTCGCCCACATCGGTAAGTTTAACCGCATAATCATCAGGTAACATCCTCTCATACCATACATGAATCCGACTTTAAACGAATAAGGGAACGGAACAACAAACGCTCATTATAAACAAGGCGTCTACCTGGCTCTTATTGTAAGCAGACCCTCTTAGTAGCTCGACGACGACGGGACAGCTGTGTTCAGTTTTATTTGTCATCAAACAATCTCTGACAAGTTCAAAGACCGGACTCACATACTATAACTTGCACTCTCTGTAACCTTTGCTTCCCATCGAACCCTGTTTATAAACGCTCATCTATATTGTAAGAAAATAAACAAAATTCATGAGTCTGCGAACCGATGACTAATACCGCAACAATTATGCTTTACGTCCTGTATTATTTTATAAGAAACGCTTCTGTAAATAATGAAACCAAATTACCTAAAGATTTTTTCAATTCATAATTGAAAAGATTTACTTGTTATAAAGTCGTTATAGTCGAACTTTTTCATTAAGAGATTCATATTCGCACCGATTAGTTAGGTATTATCTACTACTGTAGAAAGTAAGAAAAAGTTGTATACCGCTACAGCTGCTCTGATTTCCTCGCAAAATCAAGTCTCAATCACAGAGTAGGTTATTCTTTGTTAAACTGGAAAGTCACCATTCTTACCTAAATTCTCAGGCCTAACATAAGTCGCTTTGCTTGCCCGCGTCGTCGGCAGACAGTCGAAAAAGACAGACGAAAAAAGTCCTTGAGTGATTCCACCAATGACGATTTCTTAGCATCTTACAAATATATTAAAAGAAGAAAGAAAGAAAATACATTTATTTGACACCATACATAACACAGAGACATTAGGTACATAGTAAGAACATATTAAAACAAGGAAATAGATAAGACTTACCTAGGTACATATAAGAACAAATACGTATTACTTATGGGGCCAAAAAGGTTCCTGTCTCAGCATTATGTCGCTATACACTATACGCTTATACACTAGCCAAACTCAATGTAGAATGTTTATAGACATACAACGATACAAATAACTAAAAATGACTTTCTTAGCGTCTAGTTTCTGAATTGTGTGCAATATTTATGTAAGGAACGGTCTCAAATCGACAAATACTTATATTTAGATTTAGGTACCTATCCGGTTTGTTTTTTTTTTTTCTCTCTATTTCAAGCTTTTCTATCATACGTTTTGCTCTACACGTTTTGTTCTTATGATTCTCAGTATGCACATAATTTGTGAAATGATCAAACCCTTTATTATTCAAATTCTGTATATTTTGTGATTATTTTATGTTTTGTGCGTTTAAATAAATAAAAAAAAAAAAAAAAATGTTAATTGCGTATTAAAAGACGCGGCAAAAGCGTGAATTTTGGGTTAAGTATGGGTGGTTTGTTTAAAAGCATTCTACGTCGAGTTTGGCTGGTGTATAGGTACTTGCCTACCTAGGTCGTCTACTGTTTTGTTGGTCCGCAGCTAAAGTACCAATATATGATCAGAATTGGCTTCCTACAGATGATTACAACAAACAAAAGTATGTTTAAGTTAGGCATCTACTTTTGATGTTGATTGTACAAAAGAAATGTCATTATCCTCGATTACGATTAGGACTATCGTCGCACATTCCGGAAGATAATCTGTTGAAAGGCACTAATGTTATTCCAATATATCATGCATGGTCAATCAAAAATCGATCGATCATTAAAAAAAAAAAACCCGTAAAATTCTTGAATTATAAGTCGGTTTTAAGTTTAAAAAACATCAAAGTATGATCTCAAAACCAATCAATCCTATTTTTTCAAACACTGCAGTGTTTTAACTTCAGAATATATCGGAGTGTTTCTATATCTAACTAAACTTACAAATTTTCCTCGAATTATTGAATCTTATCTGAGAGGCGCTTGCGATTGTGTCAATATTATTTTATTTGCCTATTATTCGTACCTGCTTCTAACTGTTAACTATAAGGGCGCATTCACACAGCATCCGTTTTATTTCGCGGTGGGGTGGTGTACCTATATATTTGTAGTAGCGAGTTCATACACCCGACGAAGGATCCGTAAAAAACGGTCCAGTAAAAACGGATCCGCTGTGTGTATGCGCCCTTAGGCTTGTCAACTTTTCTACTGTTTACTAATGAATGATACAACAATTGATAACTAGTGAATACTGCACAGCCACACCTTCAAGCCAAAGATAACACTTGATTTTCTAAGACCAAGAATATATTCTATAGCTTATATCTAAGAACCTTCCCTAGCTGTTCCAATAAATTAAAGACTAGTGGTACGTCCCGGCTTCGCCTGGGTGGACATTTGTTTCGCGATGATTTTATTTTGCGATGATCTTACAGTAAATGTATCTTTTTGTACGAAAATGTCTCCATTTTTCGGGGTTGCCTATGACACTCACAAATAACGTGCCCTTCTAATGGTACAAGAATTTTCTAAATCCTGTATCCAGAGATTACCCCCTACAACCTCACAAACTTTACCTCTTTATAATATAAGTATAGATTAATCACGACCGTGGTCACGGGGCGTTTGGATATACTCGTAATTATAATTACAGAGAATTGACGTCAATATTCACGACTGCCCTCAATTCATCTTTAAAATCAATAATCTTTCATAAAAATGTTAACAAATCGCGAAAGTTAAAAAGTTGTATATCAAAAGATGGTCTAATGATTTTATCATTTTGGTTTAGATATTGATCTTAATAATTTTTACGTAGACAACATGTTTCAAATGTGGAAGTAGATTTATTATAATTAAATTATACTAACTCCTGGGTAGGGTTACCATACGTCAGGATTTTTAGGCTCTTGTCAGAATTGCGGCCAGATTATGGAAGTGTCAGGATTTTTCGTTTTTTTTTATGAAATAAATACAGCAGATTTTTTAGTAATTTTATTTATTAGAAAGAGTAACACAGCCAGCAGAATAAACTTAAACAATATCATAATCATTTTTATTACTAACTTAAAACTAATCGTTTTTATCATATTTACTCTGAGATGATACCTTAGCAAGTAGGTTTTTGTCCTTAATTATTATTTTGTAAAATTCTTCGCATGTCGTGTTTTTTTTAAAATTATACTGGGTTAAAAGCAAAGATACGGTTAGTCGGTTTCATTCCTTTGACCATTGAGGTCCCATGATAGAAAAAACTCTTTCCACGTTCGCGCATACAGACATAGACATATATTAAAAACTACTCAGTTTCAAATATTTGTTTATGATCTATCTGGCTTTTTTGATTTTGTAAACAATCTCTATGTTTTATCATTTCTTCCAATATCAGTTTTTGTTCAAGGTTATTTAAAATTGATAAGATATCATGATATTGAAAAAAATATGTTAAGAAATAGTACACAAGGAAAGTGTTATTGACTTGTTTTGATGTGTTCCAAGTACTTTTATAGGAAAGGAATGTGTCACAGCGGTGACAAAGACCCTGTAATCAGCTCCTGTCATGATAAGAAGATAGTCAAAGATATTATATTTTAGAACTTTTTTGAACTTTAGCTGCGCCCCGCAGCTTCGCCCGTGTGGAAATGTATGTATCCAATAGTATATAAACCTTCCTCTTGAATCACTCTTATCTATTTAAAAACCGCAACAAAATCCGTTGAGTAGTTTTAAAGATCTAAGCATTCATAGGGACAGACATACAGCGGGAAGTGACTTTGTTTTATACTATGTAGTGATAAAGGTACCTAACCTACTTACTTAGAAATGTC
Source organism: Eupithecia abbreviata (assembly GCA_943735965.1). NCBI lineage: Eukaryota > Metazoa > Arthropoda > Insecta > Lepidoptera > Geometridae > Eupithecia > Eupithecia abbreviata. Next base: position 9,645,072 of record OX030976.1, read on the forward strand.
GTGGGTACTCATTGATAATATGTATGTAAGTAAATACATATAACTCAGTGTAGGTACATAGGTTCTATTTCTATCTAACGTATTTAATTTACAATTTGCAAAAACTTTCTCGTGAAATACTAATACCTAATTAACTATTTATAAAGTCAATGACACCTTTTAATATGTATCTATCTATATCAAAACTTAGAAATCAATATTTTTAAACCTACACGATCTGAACATTTAATGGTAAATAAACGCGATTAATACTTGTGAAATGAGTGAGTGAGTACCTACTAATCATTAAACTTAGAAATGTCGATAAATTAGTACAATTAACAACTTAAACTCGATTAGTAGGACAAGCTAATATGCCCATCACGAAGGCATCCTGTCGTCACTTCACGACCAACTGACCTGAGCCTGACCTACATTGATGTTATTTTATTCACTAAGTAAGCACATTTTTGACCTTTAGGACCAACAGTCCTAAAGGTCAAAAATTAAATAATAATGCCGCACAACCCACACAGCAACATCTAGCCTCAAAATTCCTTGTCCCGTGGCTAAATTTTATTTTATTACCATGCTAATAGGCACTGGTCCTACTTAATATTCATAATGTGCTTAACATTTTAATTTACTCAGGAAAACATGTGGTTTAGCTACTCCCTTACCTTCAACATTAATCAGAGTAAATTAAAAAGGCGACTGTTTGTTTGTTTGTTTTGTACGATGGATGGATGTTTGTGCTTCTTCATGTCAAAAATACTGAAAAAATCGGGCCGAGTTTTTGCATACAGGTAGATCTGGGCCTGAAATAAAACATAGGCTACTTTTTATCCCCTAAATCAGTTCTCATGACTTTTCCATAAGCAAAGCGTGCGAGGCCGCGGACAGAAACTAAAAAATGAATAAATGTGTGGCACTAATTAATAATCAATGTTATGTATGGATTATTTCCAGTCCAATATGAGAACGGAAGCTGAACTCAAATAAATTATTCTAATTGTAACGGAAAAGAACGATCAACGTTATTCAGAATCTGATAATTTTCTAAAGTAGTCACGTAGACTAAAGATCCATTATGTATGAATGATGTTATTAACATGATTCAGGATCACTAGTTCTGTATTCAGCATAATGGTCCAGTGACATAACTTATTTTAAAATAGTACTTTGAGTGCGGAAGTGCAACTCGGCGTGGCATGGCGTGCGGGATATCAGAGGGGCGCTGTCGAATTCTGCTAAAAAATAACTTCACTAGTATCGTCGACGAATCGTCCATATTATGTATGAAAGATACTTTATAAGACTAATGGATAAGGGGAAGGTCTATAGGGACTTATTTTACGTAACATTATAAACGTTTATAGGTAGTGTTCGACCAACATTTTTCATCGATGTTCGACGTCATTTCGTAAGCGTGACTACTTCATTACTAAATTTAAGTCGACTGATTGGTTCATCATCATCAGGCCGTACACGTCCACTGCTGTAGGTACGTAAGCCTGCCCCAAACGCCACGAAAAGCGGTTTGATCCTGAACTATGTACTTACCTACCTCTATCCATCGACACCCTGCGACCGCATAATTTAAGTACTACACAAATTAAAATGATGGAAACTATGATACGTAGGTACATTTGTTTTTCGACGTAATTTGTTGAAAAAAATAAAATTAAGCATATGTCCCCCATTATAATTTGTGCAAACTTGTATTATGGCTTATCACCCGCCCCTTCACAGCGCTGTTCGACTGATAGTACACACTAACACACACAATAATAATACACAAAAGCAGATATACATAAAATACACGTCATTCAAAAACCGCTAGGTAACCGCTATTTCCCCGAAACTTGAACTCGTTATTTTACTGTAAGCATTTTGCAATCGACAAGACAAGACAACCCGTCCCAACTCGGTTACTCGGCCAACGAGGTTGTTCACCCCAGTCCTCAGGGTTAGTTATTGTAAATTTGTAATTTATTATTTACCGGCGGTCATATCCTTAACTTGTTCAACTAGGTACCTAAGTTCAATGATCTCTAGATCTCTACTGTCTCTGCTTTCTGTCCTTTAGGTAATGTATTTCTCAAGATTAAAACGTTATACAGATTAATTAATTTATTTAATTGTACCAATATTCACTATTTAGAATTTTATAGAACGCAATCGAATGGGCTATACTATAGCCCATTCGATTTAGAAATATCCCGTGCCCATATGGTATGGATTGGTATAGCCGCTATACCAATCCATACCATATGGGAGAACCACCTCATTTCGGTTTGGACACCCTGTACAAAAAAAAACAAACAGTTGACGGTTTTATTTTTATAATAACCACTAGCTGCGCCCCGCGGATTCGCCCGCGTGGAAATATGTGTGTCAAATGGTTTATAAAACTTCCTCTTGAATCACTCTATCTATTAAAAAAACCGCATCAAAATTCCTCGCGTAGTGTATAGCTCTAAGCATACATAGGGACAGACAGACAGCGGGAAGTAACTTTGTTTTATACTACATGTATGTATGTATAGTGATGTCGCATTGTTTTTTGACGCACACTTATGAAGTCAGGTATGCACGTCCAAGTTCCGTCTGAGGAAAAACTTGATGAGCATTTTCATCTATAAAAAGCAGGTGCTTGAACCGGATTGTATACGTATCACCTTCACGGGCATGCACTGCCTGCGCATTGACGTCTTTAGCTTTGTACCTATGTTCTGCAAAGGACATTGCATATTTACATAAGTGTTTACGTACCTATATCTTACTACAAAAACAACGGAAAAACAACCCATTCAATTTACTTGAATACTTGATTTTTTCCGTAATTGCCTTACTTTTCTGGCTTCTCTTCATTGCAGCACGATTGATCTATATTACGTCATTATGAAGGAACAAAACTGTGAACAAGGAATCCTGTACTTGAACGGCGGCACTCAAATATATTATGATATATGTACATTGAAAGCGACCAGAACACCCGAAACAAATATCTGCAGATCGTACAAACATTTGACCCAAAGCGGGAATCGAACCCGCAACCTCCTGCGTCACAGGCGGACCTCCGCACACCGCGCCTCAGACGTCTTACCTACTACACCTTACATTTCACCTAATCTAAATCCATGATTGTCTGGTAGAGATCGCTCTTGAGCAATAAAACCGACAATTATCGCTTTGTTTTTAAGTTGTTTTATTTTAAAAAATCTATTAGATATATATGCAATAAAGGATTTTCTATATATCTCAATCGACAAGTCTACCGTGCCTTATTATTAACTAATGCAAATAAGTTCTTTTTAACATTGCAGATTAGGTAGGTACCAAATACTTAGACGTTATAAAATAAATACGGACTCAAGCACCATAACAGCTCAATAACAGACAAACATGTTGCTAAAGAAGGAAATAATGTATTCTAAGTATTAGAGTCTTGCACGTTCTCGGCAATGAAGACTTAGATTATGAAAACAGGATTTGTAAAATGAAGAAGTTTAGCATTGAAGTTGGCATACCTAGTTAGGACTTAGTAGGTACTAGGTACTTCATCACTGCCTTTTAGAGACACACTGGCTGCGCCCAGCGGCTTCGCCTTCGTCGAAATCTATGTTTCAAATAGTTTATAAACCTTCCTCTTGAATCACTCTATCTATTAATAAAACCAAATTAAAATCCGTTGCGTAGTTTTCAAGATCTAAGCATACATCAGGGACATACAAACAGCATTTTGTAGCAGTATTTTGTACCTTCTTGAGTATCTTTCATTCTATTTGCTTATCGCAGGTAAGAATTTCCCAATAGCTTTTTATTTGTCGGTAATGTAATTTACCCGAATAATTGAATTTCCTAGTAATTTTATTCTGATTATCTGATTGAACCTACCAACCTTTGTATTATTTTCTATTTATATTAGACTAGCTGTTGCCCGCGGTTGCGCACGCGCCTCTCAAGTAGCCGATGTTCGTCCCCGGATACCATTTACACCCTCCCAAGAGATTTTAGTAAGTAACATGCCGTTTTCTCACCTCACCACACCAGCCTATAGTAGTCCACTGCTGAACATTATCTCATGGGGGTATAAATAAAATGCCTGCCCATAATCCCCACGCTGGGCATGAGGGTTGGGGATCGCAGGTCGGTGGTAAATTGTTCTGCAGGAGGCGCTGCTACCCGCCCCCCGGTAGATATCCCATAATCGCATCTTGCGACATCCGCGGGAAGAGTTAGGGTGGTGCAAATTCTAAGCCGGCACTACACGACAATAAGACCTTATTTATGGTATCAAGCATGCACCCTTCTAGGGCACTGCATACAACAGTATGGTAGGTGGTTTGAAAAGTGTATCAACAGAATTGCTAAATCACTACATAGTACTTACGAGTATAAAACAAAGTCGCTTTCCACTATCTGTCTCTGTATGTTTAGATCTTTAAATCAACGCAACGGATTTTCATGCCTTTTTTTTAATAGATAGAGTGATTCAAGTATAAGGCCGTTTTACGCATGGATTTCCAGGCGGGCGAAGCCGCGGGGCGCAGCTAGTAGCCTACAGAAACGAGTTTTAGGTCGTTTACAATTAAACGACAATGTTCTTTGTCTTGCGCTCTCTTTTGTTCGTGCTACAAATAATCAAATCACGAATAATATTTTCTGCCTACATAATATTTGTAGATATGTCAATGACGTAAGGCAAAGGCATTGTCGTCGAAGCCTTACCATCTGTGTACAGAACGAAGTTCTGTGAATCTGTATTTACATACATTTGTTTGATAATGATGATGACGTGTACAGGTGTTTGCACAATTAAACTACCACAGATTTCTACGAAACACAGAATGGGCTAGCTCGGCTTTAAGTTTAAGGTAGGTAGGTACTAGACATGTGCGCCGATGCTCATTAGACCGGCGGCGGCGTCTGGCTTCAAATCCGTCGGTGGCGGCGGCGTCATCGGCGTGGATGTGAAAATTTGTTCATCATCACCCTATAATAGTCCACAGCTGGACATAGGCCTCTCTTAATGAGCGCCATAACACCCTGTCTTTACCCACCTGGCGACCACGGAGGGCGTTCAACACTACGTTTGCTGAGTCGCGGTCTCCACTCAAGCACACGTTTACCCCAGCGGTTGCCGGATCTTCGCGATATATGGCCGGCCTACTGCCACTTCAGCTTGCTAATTCTTTGAGCTAGGTCGGTAACTTGTCGGATGATTTAGTTACCAATCCTATTTTTCAGAAAGACCCCGAGCATAGCTTTTTCCATAGCCACAGATAATATAATACATAGCTCTCTGAGCGACTTTGAACTGGTGTACTACCAACCTTAACAAACACAGGAGCTAAGTGTTTAAACTAGGTAAACGGAGTAGAGGTCTCTCTCTCTCTCTCTCTATACAAAGTTGATTTCTAGTTGCATAACCGCAAAAGGCCCGGTAATATTGTACCACGAACATAACTTGCACGGTCAGCGAATACCAAGTCACTTTACGTAAGTATTATGTTATACCAGCATTGCCAACCGTGGTAACCGTGGATCTAGCGGTTGAACTTAGCACAAATAAGCTGTTACTGCAAGCATTTGCAACTGTTAACTGAATATGGCTGTGGACGACTAGTGGTTCCTGTACTTATCAAGCTAGGCAAGTAGTTTCGAAGGCAGTGTTTGTGCCATTAATCTTAGAATCAATTTCATTAATAAATCTTAAGTGTGGAAGTTCTTTTAGGAACTAGATTTTTTCCTGCCCACACTCTTGTTACCTACTCGTTATCAAGTTTATTGATCTCTTATCACCGCAGCACTTATGTCACCTAATTTTTCTCAAACTCCTCTGTTTATAGAATAGAAAGATATTTTACAAACAGTTAAAACAAGACACCTTATAGGTAATGCGTAAAGTATATCTGTCTATGTAGTACCTACTTAAATAATGTTATGACCTTTAGTATATGAATTATCTAGTACCTACCAACTCATAGCTCAAGCTCAGCTTAGCTAGAGGCTGATGCTGTGAATTGTCCAGCATTTTTTATTTTTATTATACATATTTTAAAGCGAGCCATGAACTCTCGGTTATCAAAAAAAACCTTGACTTAGTAATTGTTCAGTGCAATTGCATGTGCACACAATAACGACTAACGTTATTGAAATGGAGAGTAGCATAGCATAGAGGCATAGAACATAGCCTTCTATTCAGAAAACTGAAGGCCCGCATCCATCACCCATAGCATTGCATCTCGAATGATTTGCGTATCAATGCATGTCAATTGCTTCATTGGAAATTGCATTCAAGTAGCACCATCAGCTACTGCAATCGAATACAAACTTTCTTGGCCTTGCTTTAAGAGTTAAAATATCTTAAATCTTTGGGAGAATCATTCTCTGTGTAGGCAGGTACTTGTAGTTTCATCAGTGGGGTATCGATTTATTCTGATTTACGAGCAGATCCACATGCAACTCGATCGAGCCACTTGACCATCGCCAGATAATTACCAATAATGACCAGCGATCCTTCACTTGATCGCAAAGCACTTGACATTAATTAACCCCATGATACCTACCTGCCTACGTATGGAGTTTTTATCCCTAAGCCAAGATAATATTGTGTTTATTACAATATTTTCTGGCCAAAGCCGGAAAAACCATAATGACCAACGCTTTTTAATCCAAAACCTCTCAAGAGAGTCAACTTACAAAAGAGTTTTAGACTATAGAGACTGGACAAGTTTTTAAAATTATTTTATAGAAAAATCAAGGTTTTAAAAACGTTTTCTTCAATTTCTTAGTCTTAATTACCTACCATATTGACCGTACCATTAATAGTAGGTAGCTAAGAACTCTGGCATTTGAAAATAGTCAATTCTCAGCATTTTTGTTCGATGACTGCCTCACTCATTGCCTATTCTTAGATACCCGACACTTTGCTTGCCATAACGCTGTTTGGATTTTCCGGAAACCTTTCTTAGAACTCCGTTACGCACTTGGCTTAGATACATCATGTTATGCGCAAGCGCAATGTCTTTTCCTTAAAGTCTGTCAAGAATTGATGAGAAAACATGATACCTGCCTTACAGAAGGATCTTTAATTTAAGATAGACGTGTAGACTTTTTGATAAAGTTTGGAAGTCACAGAGATTACCCCAAAATTGGGGTACCTAATCTATGGTCCGTCAAGACATAAACGACAGTGCATGATTCTCTGTGGATCTACTCGTAAAAACGAAATTGTATTACACTTCGATTTTCGTTTTCCGAGTACTCCCTGCTTTGTAAAAGGATCTACCTACCTACGCAATAATATCTCTCGAACGCGAAGAGCCATGAACTTCGATCGTTCACCCTACCCTACAGTCATGTGATACTTAATGACTGTATTACGTGTCGTTGACTACATTCACCCTGACTCTGCGACTGAAAGCTTTATGTACGGGGCCTATAGTCAGTGATCTGATCACGTCTCGGATCCATACGTCATCACTGGTAATCAAAAAATAACTCATTCTAAGGAAGGTTTATGTTATCTATCATAGTGCGTAAGCCCTCGCACTTGGGTTCTAGAAATTAAATAATATCCCAAAAATTTAGGATTTCGGCGGAACTTGAAATCGCGACCATTACGGGAGTGCTCTAAACAACGGGCAACGAAATGAAATGAAAGTTTATTTCTTTAGGCTTACAAATTAAGTAACTACCGAGTATACAATTTCTGAGACACCCTACAGACTCTAGCACCGTTAGCTCCACCTACAGAGGAAACATTGAAGTTTATCCAATCCTTAATTTTTGGAATATTATTATAAGGTATTTTTCTTCTTATACTGGTAAGACACATTGGTCTCTCTCCACATTCTTCTTCCTAAACTAGTATTTTTTTGCGTGATCTTTTTGAATCACATTGAAATAAACATAAATTAAATATTGCCGATGTTGTTTATCCACACTTACAATATCCAAACTTAAAAATTATTGGTAAAAACACCAAGGTTTAAATTTAATTACTTTACACTATTTTACTTAATTATGGTATGTATTTTATTACCTAGGTATAATGTTGTTTGACATATAAGAAAATTCTTATCAAAAAACAACTGAACTGAAATTCAAATACCTACATTGATCTCGGAGTCGAGGCCCTGTGATCGGACGCAACTGCATTATTAGAGCTTGGTGAATCAGAGACAAACAGAGCAGTTTGGAATGTTCCAACTCTCCTACTATAAGTTATGATAAAACTTATTAGCTTATTTTTTAGACGACCTCCGTGGCGCGGTGGGCGAAGGTTCGCCTGCGACGCAGAAGGTTACGGGTTCGATTCCCGTCTCGGGACAATTGTGTGTACGATCTGCAGATATTTGTTCCGGGTGTTCTGGTCGTTATCTATGTATCATAAAAAATATATATCTATGTAATCTACTGTATTAGGTAATAACAGTCATCTAGTACCCATAACATAAGCTCTGTTTGGCTTGGGGCTAGATGATGCTGTGAGGATTATTCAGCATTGTTTATTTATTTATTGTCTCACACAAAAGAATCTGAATTTGTCGTACAACCTGTTAGTTACCTATTCCCAAACACACTAAGAGCATATTTCAAGATGTGAATTTCCACATAAAACAAAAAATTGCTTCTAAAATTACTTTGTAAGTGGTTTAAATTTAACATAAGCGTTTTTAGGTACCAGAATCTTATTTAGGTACTCCACAAAAAAGACCAAAGGCACAAAAAGTTCTCGCTTACAAATACACTGAAGACAAAGTAGGTAAGTACCGCGGTGAACGGCACCTCTTAAATAGATTTCACTTTCTATCCTTGTCTTGTTGCCTTGGCAGCTTTTGGCATTATAACTACCTATGTTGGTTACTGACGTAGGTACCTAGTAGATAGGCACTGTAGAAATTTCCAGTTAGACTAGACTCACTTATGCTACCTACTAATTATAATTACGTAATTTGTCACCTAATAGAAAGGTACAACTCGGTCACAATATCTGTGCACTCAGAGCCATAAAATATGTTTGGCTCAAGGTGCACAGATATTGTGACTATCATTGTCACTTCATCACATTGAAGCTGAGTAAGAAGTGATTGAGGAGAACCTCATAAGCATACGTCCAGTTTCTGGTTGCCTGGAAGAAATCGGTATTAGCGACAAGACCTACAAATCCATTGCGGTTCTCCATAATTATGTTAATATTAAATACAATCTTGTTTTAAGGCAATTAATATGTGTATATATATATATAATAAAATTATGATTCTATCTATCTATCCAGAACTGAATATGCCTGCGTCGCCATACAAAGTGGTTTTCGCCATACATTATCCTCACGTTTGTCGGTTCGTCTGTCAGTAAATGACCTAGATTGTGAATTTCTCGCCGATGATTTGAATATGATTCATGTCACTGTGGGCGGTCAGCCTACCACATAGAATAACAAAATATTAAAAACATACGCACCGTGACGTCAATGATAAAAAAGTTACACGCGCTATATGCCTTGGTAAAAGTAGGTAGGTGCGTTATCAACAATTAGATTATAAGCTGATAGCTCTCCATTTGCGAAACCATTTGTCAGGAACACTCAACACTTCGAATTCTATTCAAGTATTTATTATTATTGAATTGTCCCTAGTCTAGCAGAGGTTAGGTAAGGTTGGTTTCTCGGCGCGATCCTCGCTAGCGAAATTCTCTGCAGTCTGCTTTGTTTCTCGGAGCGTAAAAATTCCTTTGAAAACTGTTGAAAATCCACCGCCGCTCTACGCCTTCGCTGTCCACCGAAAACGCAGCCGGCGGCGGCGTGTTGTTACAGGCGTGATTTTTCATCGCGCGGTCCGAAGTATTGAATCTTACGTAGGATAAAACTAGCTGCGCCCCGCGGCTTCGCTCGCGTGGAAATCTATATGTCAAATGGTTTTTAAACACTAGTTGTAATTGTTATATTCTGTTATTCTTATTTTCTTAGTATATTAATGTTATATAAGCCTTAGATACATACGAGTATATCACCACTAACGCATTTATCCCTTTTTGGCAAGGCGTGGTTGCTTTGCGACGAAGACGACGCGTCTTCCATTACATATCTGTAGCCAGGCAGAGAACGTGCAAAAGTTGACTAATTTTCATTAGTAAAGAGGGTTAGTCTACAGGAGCCAAGTGTGATCACAGTTTCGCTTGACTCATACAAACACAAGCAAAAACTTCCTCCTCGGTCTGTTGATAAAAGGCAGCTGATTTTGTAAACTCTGTACGCACGTGCGGATTTCAAAACAGTGGTTCTTGTAAACATGCCTTATACGTCACATGAAGTAGCAATACTTACAATCGTATCATCGCCTATACACCAGCCAAACTCAATGTAGAATGTTTGTAATCAAACAGCCCGTCACTATTTTGCCGCGACTTTTTACACGGAATTTACTATTCGATTTGTGATCCTTCCTTCAATAAATATTGCTTACAATTATATCTGAAACTTAACGCCAGGCCGTTTTCGTTTTTTGTTTCGTGGTTTGTTTATAAACATTGTACATCGAGTTTGGTTGGTTTATAGGTAGGTAAGTATGTACCTAGTTAGTAGATAGATTTGACTGAAGATAAGATAATTTAGGTTAGGTAGTTCATGTTTTATGGCTATCATCGGCTGGGTACACGTTTGTAAGTAGGTAGGTACTATACGTTTATTTATCTGAGTAAAGCATGGTAATCGAATTCCATAAAAGGAACTCATCTAATGGAATTTTCTGTCTAAGATTACATCTATCATAGAAATGTAGGTACAGTCAACAATAAAACGCTGAAAGTAGAAACTACATACAAACAAAAGAGTTGGGCCCAGATTCCGCCAAAGCGGAAATGTACGGAGATGTCCGTAGTGGAGACGTTTTTCAGCTAGGTTCCCACCGAAGCAATGAAGAGATGCGTACATGTTACTGGTTGGCTAGACTGAAACGTAGATGTGTACTGGCTAAAGCGAAGATGTGTGCTGGTTTGACCGGCGAACGTCGGATGTTGTTGAGATAAATGCACTAGCGAGGCCCAGCTTACCTCTCTGCTCATCTCTTCTCGTCTCTACTGCTTGACGTTGCCAGCTTGCAAGACACAGCTTACATCTTCGCTTCGATCTTTCGGCGTAGGGTAATAAAAACGTCTTGAGGTCAAGATGTTAATGGGAAACATAGTATCAGTGTCAAAATGTACAAATTGATAGTGCCAATTCTTTGTTTCTTCGCATACAATACATACGGTGGTCTCCACTGAAACTGAGCAGAGACGTGTGAATAACGTCGTTTATGTATTTCTATTGGTATCATTATTATTACTATTGGTCCCAGCTCATTCTGGATTCTGGTCCTAAGGCTGTATTGTATAGAAGGTGAATAAAACAACTTCTTCCACTAGTGGACAGAAAATGTAAGTGAACAGAAAATCAAAAACACCTCATTACTTATTTGATAACTTTTTTTATAATATAAATCTTGTCTAAGTGCTTATTTTGTAAATAAAGTTTGAATTTTGTTTCTTTTTGAATTCCGGTTTTTCAAAGAAACAATTTTGTTCGTTGACTGCACTTTTAAATTAGGTAGGTAGTACCTAAGGTACCACGTGTAACACACGAGAAAGAACACGTGTAGCCAAATAAAGAAAACGTGTAGCTTTACAAACAGTATGTAGGTACCTTACTAACCAATCTAATCTTACTTTGTTACATTACGACTCTTTCTGATTCAGTGCAGGATGTAGAGTTTTGTTAGGTAGGTAGTGTAAAAAAGGATTTTCGCGATAAGGAAATCACGTTTTAACACTTTGTAGTTTAACTAAAATCAGTGAAATATTTTAATTATAAAGTACTAGTTTCTGCCGCAAGTTTACACGCGTTGTTTCTATGGAAATATTAAGGAGTTATTTATATCCCATTGGATCTGGTTCAAGGGATAAAAAGTTATCTATGTTTTCCATGTCTTTAACTACCGGTATTACCATTTTAGCCCGATTCGTAAAAGTTGTGACGTGAAGATGCAACGAACATCTTTCCAAACATTCACATTTATAATACTAGTGTGGTAATAAGTTACGATTTTGATTGATATGTACTGGTAGTTCTACCTATCATGACCTATGTGGAGCTGAGACGTGGAAACTCACGGTAGAGTTGGTACACCTCAAAGTCGCTCGGCCAGTTAATCATTGATACTCGGATTTACATAATCGTGGCCAACCTACAAAAGGAAACTGCTGTCAGTTTTAGTAAAGGCGTAGAGCAAAATCAGACTTGTACCATCACAAATGTCAGTGGGTAAATCAGAAGGAAAACCGACACTAAACGAACGACTCACTGACGTAAATTTCATAACCGCAAAGTTTCACTCACTGGCTGCGTGGCGGATAAAACAGATGACCTTCCAATTTCATCATACCTACAAAGAATTTCATACTGGCAATAACGCGATAAACTTCATTAAATTTCAGAGAACTTATAGATAAAATCACATCAATGTGTCTTGAAGAATTTTTAATTATTCCCGCCGCGCGGGACAAATGTTTGTATGATCAGCAGATATGTGTACACGTACTGGGTGTTTTCTATGTGTAATAAAAAAATATCAATCTACACTTGAGAGCAAAAAAATCGCACATTCATGATTTTTTGACATAACTAAAAAAAAAACAAAAAATATTATGTTTCTGTAATGCAGATTCATAGTCTATTTTAATACCTATCCAGTGGTATCTGATTTGTCTTTCAATCATTACATAAAAATGCTTTTGTGGATCAATAACAAAAATGCATGTTTAGTAAAAAATTCTTTATTCAAGTATTGGTGTCAAAGTTATGAAATTAAAAGATAAAATTAATTTAAAGTTTGTTATTAATATCGAGTGTTCCCTCCCCTAGCCTGAATCACTGACTCCATCCGTGTTTTCATTGATGTTACTAGACTTTTGATAAAGTCTTGAGGAATAGCCTCCCATTCCTCTGCGATCGCCTGTTGCAGCTCCTGTAGAGTCGATGGAGGAGCATCTCGGCCTCGAACTCTTCTTTTCAGCTCGTCCCATAGATGTTCGATGGGATTGAGGTCTGGGCTTCGAGCTGGCCACTCCATAACGGTCACATCCACCTCTTGAAGGTACTCGATCACTATGCCAGCAGTATGCGGTCTTGCATTATCTTGCATAAACAGAAAGTTTTCGCCGATAAACCCAGCAAAAGGTACGACGTGGCTCTCGAGTACTTCCTCAATGTATCGTATGGATGTCAATCCTCTTGATTGGCGACCAGTATTCGGTCCGGTGATGAAGGCAAGCTCGGTTTTTGCTTCCATAGACATGCCTCCCCAAAACATGATTGATCCACCGCCATAGGCGACACGTTCTGTTATGCAGCATTGGGCAAATCGTTCTCCCGATCTTCTATACACCTTCCCCCGTCCGTCGTTGCCATGCAAGCACATCCTGCACTCATCAGAGAACAGGACTGCACTCCACTGCTCTTCGGTCCAATTCAAATGGTCTCGAGCGAACTGAAGGCGGGCTTCTCGGTGGGCTGGGGTCAATTTCGGCCCGTTTGCTGGCCTGTGTGCAGTCAGGCCACCTTCTCTCAATCGTCTTCTGACTGTCCACCGGCTAACTTCTACTTCACGAACTTCTTGAAGTCGTTGGCCCAGTTGAAATGCGTTCAAACGACGATTTCTTAAAGATGTCGTTATAAGAAAGCGGTTATCACGCTCTGTTGTAGCACGGGGACGGCCCGATCCTTGTCGCCGTTTGTAGCCACCAGTCTCTTGATACCTCTGGTATACACGCCGAACGGTAAATCGGCTCAAACTCAATTGCTCGACAATTGAGTTTGAGCACTTGACTTTGCTTAAGCCCCGATTCAACAAGGGCAACCACTTGAGCGGCTACTTCTGGTGTAGTATCCATTTTCGTGTTCCGTTTGAAGCCAATATCAATAGAGAACCTTTCACACTGTACGTTGGTATGCAAATGATGACCATTCCCTCAATATGCACTCTTTTATACCTGCGATAAATCCCGCCGCCGGCCTTACCTGGATCGAGCGACATAAGGGGGTCTATTGTTTTGTTGCTAATGAGTTGTTTTTAAAGGTAAATGTCAACCCTTTATCAGTTCTGCGAATGCCTAGATTATGCACTTTAATTTAATTTAATTTTAATTTGCTGTAAGCTCCAAATAAAAAAAAAATTGAACTTTTAAGTAAAAATGTGCGGATGTGCGATTTTATTGCTCTCAAGTGTATTTATATCGGATCTGGTACACTTGCGCGAAAGACACTTGTGCGAGTGACACTTTCGTGAAGAACATTTGCGCGAGAAGGCCTTTGCGCGAGTGGACATATGCGTGAGTAGAGATTTGTGCGAGCGGACATTAGCGAGTGACACATGCGCTAGTGTCCACTTGCGCGAATGGAAAAGTCACGAACCCAATATCTTTCGAAATAGACGTCCTAGAGAGTTGCCGTTTGCGATTTCACCACTGCGCAGAGGAAAACATGCTGTGATATGTCTTACCTTCCCCTACCATGTCTCCTTCCTTCCCCATAACGAGAAACATATTTTAACTTATCATAACCTATCGCCATCTAGATTTCAAAGATTGGAAGTAAATAAGAAAACCAGTTACGTCTTTAATTTTAGTTAGCTACGCAGCCCTAGTCCAGTGAAGCATTGTAGCACTTGATATGAAGCTCTGCGTAACAACATGATTACTGAGTGTGTTTTGTAAGAAAATGGGTGAGCGTTGAAGTCTTTTGTATGCTACACTGACCCCTCGTAGCACGTATTACGAAGGTCTACGAAATATGATATTATTTGCTGTGTGGTAAGAAAGTACCTAAGTGCGCGTTGAAGTCTTTTGAATGCTATGCCGATCCCTCGTAGCATCGTAGCACGTGCTACGAAGGTCCACGTTAAAATATGTTTCTCGTTATGGGGAAGGAATAATAGTTTTTTTTTATTTCGAGAGAAATTAAGTTTTTTTTGTATTTTTTCGCTCAAGTGTCCATTCGTAAAAATATCCACTCGCGCAAATTGTTTTCCCGCATGTGTAACTCGCGCAGATGTCCATTCGCACAAATGTCTACTCGCGCACATTTGAATTGATACCGTTATCTAGCTAAACCTAAACTAGGGCTATTGTATATGGAGAAAGAGTCTGTCTGCCTGTTTGATTCTACTTCTAATACTAATATTCCAAGTATAAGATTTATAAAAAACCGCACGTGGTGCTTTTTGTATGAGCTACGAAGTTTCTATATATTTTTCCTGGTTCGCATTGTTTGAGCTGAGTTAATTAATTAAATGGACAATAGACAAGGAAGTCTAGGCAGTTGTAGACACGGTATTTTTAGAATATTTTATACTATTATTTAAACATTCATGAGCATGGTACACACAGCAGTAGGTAGGTTCCTTTATTATAACCTAGGTATATTATTATAATTTTTGTTCTTACAGTATGAGAAAAATATAATGCCTAATCATAACTATAGTCGTCCTGAATCCGTTCTTGTGAGAATTATGCGATATTAATTTAAAGCTTTGTATAGCAGACTACCGGCCTTAGCGTTTTCTGCAATAAAATAAATTTTCTGTAAAATATTATCACTTTAAATTTCAAGTTAATAGATGTGGTATATTACAGTGGTGAAGAGGATGGACAGAGCGACACCATAGGGTTTTTCATCGGGTATCTCTAAGAAAGGAAAGGTCGGGGTTCAAGTCCCGTCGAAACCGATTTTTTTAGATATTATTTAATTTCTAAGAGGCCAACCCTGAAAAGATATTTACATAGGTATAGTATTTCTTCGATCATGATAGGATCTTCAAGATGCGGTGTCGTGTTTATTTACCCTACGCATTACTGTCACACATGCACGCAACCAGTAATCTGGGTGGTCTAAGACTGGTAATGTACCTGTACCGACACCAGTATCGTGTAAGGAAAAAACCTATCGTCTAGTAACTTAGTATCGTAAAAAGAAGATTTTATCTTGTACCACAACTGGTACGATCCTCTGGATTCCTATGCCGCCGACGGCAAATTATCAGTCATTCATACAACTTGAATCATCTTCCTGAGATGCAAATAGGACAATGATGATGATCATGAGTCATTCATACAATACGCACGTAATCTATTGAAAGTAGGTTCTCTACATCTAAGTGGAGTAGGTTATTCTGTCTGTAGCGGTTCACTTCATGAGTCACGGTTTAGCATAAATTAGGTTTGTTTGGATACTACTTTCAATAAGCTAACCTACATGTTCTGGACATACTGACGAGGTAGGAAGGCACTAATCTAGACACGTAAAGGAGTTCCATCAAAGTTAGGAAAGGAACGGTCAAAGCAATATTCCGTGTGTTTATTTCCATGAACCATTAGGAGCTACTTTGAACCCTGTATCTCAGACATTATTGACGCTACCGACTTGTACGAAATTTTGCAAGTTTTGACAGACTTAATCACCGTAACTTAAAGAAATCCCAAATATATCCATAATATAATATAGAATATTTATTTGCAAGGTGGCTTGATGGTCATAATTAGATTTATACAAATTGCTGTAACTATTCTCAGGAGTTTTTATAACGCTACTAATGTGGACAATCGACACCAATGATGTTAGTAAAATCACATTGATCATGATGACACAGCGTCATCTAGACACAAAGAAACAAGAGTTGTTATGAGATCAACCAATAAATACAAAGGATACAACAAAAAGGCCGCCATTTAAAATGTTACATGTCCGTGTACATAGCATATCGCCATGCTAACCGTGTCACGGCCTGGCCTTCAGCACTCAGAATTCATTGCGCAAGGTGAACTGCCGTTTTGCATGTAACATCTTCCAGACTCGTCAATATATGGTTGGAAGTACGTTAAGGCATCGGAATTTCCGTGGTTCACCTTTTGAGTCCACCTTGGCGAGGAAATATTTGTATCATGGAATGCCTAGGAAGCCCATAAACGTTATGGTGGCTATTTACACGTTATTTTTGTACTCTCATCATGAATAAAGTAAAATAAATAAAGCTGGACAATCCACACAGCACCATCTAGCCCTAAGCTAAGCAGAACTTGTGTTATGGGTACTAGATGACTGATATACTTAATACAATACATTACATAGATAAATGCTTTTTATACATAGATAACGACCACAACACCCGGAAAAAATATCTGCAGATCGTATACACAATTATTGTCCCGAAGCGGGAATTGAACCCGGAACCTCCTGCGTCGCATCGGACTTTCCCCACCGCGCCACGCGAGGTCGTCAATGAGATATAGTTTTGCCACATCAGCTACTTTTTATCCAGGAAAATCACAAGCGACGCCGCGGGTTAAGCTAGTCAATAATAAACATCTAATTAACACAACGTTCTTTTGTTTCCAGGAACGGACGTATGCCCTATGAAGTCAGTGGTCAGGCGCATCGGCCAGCAGTTGTTCAACGCTCTCAGCGGCAAGGGTCTCGCGGTGCTCGTCAACCATGGAATCGCTGATGAGAAGGTAGCTAAATCGTTTTGTTTATCGAAATTATCGGCATTTCATAATTAATATTTCAGTCAAAGATACTTCTACTGTTAGACATAAGGCCTCGACAAAAATCGCCACAATGACAGATCCGGCGCTGCCCGCATACACCGGTTTTTCGCATTTACACCAACTTTATTGCCTACCTATGCGTTATATTGACGTGATTGAAAATCCGCCTGCTAATCGTGACCATTAGGCGCCCACAGAATGACTGCCAAAACAAAAGGCGAAGGTCAACTCAGAGAGTTTAAACACCAATTATGCTTCAAGTGTGATGCGGGCGTCGTGAGTTGGTCATAATTTAACCGTATTTGTTCAACACAATATAAGGTCATCTAATACTGATGTGGAAAAGCTAGCGACATCTAGCTAAGGTAATTGTACTAAATTTATTTGACCAAGTTTATGAAATGCAACGATATTATTATACGATATAATAATATCGGTATTATAATTGAATGAAAATGTTTCCAGCTGAAGACAATTTACGCTGACCTGGACAACTTCTGCGCACTCCCCGAGGGCTGCCAGGACCAGTACCTTCGCAATCCGGTCAGTAACCATGGCTACGTCAAACCCGGGATGGAGCAGTTCGATGCCACAAAGAAAGTGAGTATTTATTTACTTAAAAATAATAATACATTAAAAAGTTATGGTACTATGCATGTCTTAGTGATACACACAGTTGTTGGCCATTCGCTGATTATCGTCGTCACCATCTGGCGTCTGTGTGGAGGTCGTCTCAGTCTTATTAGGTACCATTCTGTGACAGACTTGGTCCATCGACAGTTGTCCGGCCTAACAACGTGTCCCTACCTTCACTTTAGGCATATAATCTGCTTACCTACGTCTACGACTTCTACTAGACTAATTAAAATACCTGAAATAAGAAACACAAAGCTAAAACAACAAACTGAAGTGAACCTTATTCACTCTGGAGAAGCCACTGGGTCCTGAAATACAGTTTTTTAACTACTTTGAGCAGGAGCCTATGGATTTGTATTGCCTGTTGTATGCCTATGATTGCCTATCTATTATATCAATAAATAACATTTTTACTTTACTCTTTCAGGAGCTACGTCACACGTTCAACATAACTACCCTGACGGCCGCGGCGATGCCGGCGCAGGAAGAGGTCCCTGAGTTCACGAAGCACTCCGTGCCGCTAGCGCAGGACCTCACCAACCTGTCTCGAGTGCTGCTGCAAGCCCTCGCCCATGCTCTTGGTAAATATTAAATAACACCAACTATCTGAACAGCCACCATGTAGCGTCGCGAGTTGCGACGACGCCGCAGCGCCCCGCCCCGCTACATGGTTGCGCTCACGGACATGTGCGGCTTGGACCATGAAAGTGTTAACACACCACTCCTTGCGTCTCCAGCTGTATCCATTGATTACCTTTAGCTTATCATCACACATTATCGTCGTATTGAACAGGCGGTCTTCCAGTAGGGCGTCGAATATCTCTAAGCCACATTTCGATGACTACTTTGGTCCATCAACGATCTCAAACAAACCCACACTGTCACCTTATATACCAAAGCAGAGCTCATAACCGATGCCAGTCTCAATTCACTTCTATGGGAACATACCCTAACCGATTGTCTTTTGTTATTTCCAGGAATCCCCCCATCAACCCTCCTAGCCTGCCACTCCGGGATGATGCAGAGCGACGGGCGCAACGGATCCACCATGCGACTGCTGTACTACCCTCCAGTCCCGCCCGAGGACGAAGGTCCGGGCAGTCAGTCCGTGGTGCACTACACGAGGTGTGGCGCGCACGCGGACTACGGGACCTTCACCCTGCTTACGCAGGACTCGGAGGGAGGGCTGGAGGTAGGTAAAAGTGGATAGAAACCAGTGTTCAAGCTAAGCCCCCTGATAAGGATTAGGTTGGTCTTGACTTGGTACACTTTTGCGCACGCGACGAGAAGGTACGTACCTGAGTGATACTGGTGATCTGTTGCCCCGACACAGGGCTTGGATGGGAGAGAAAACTCGAGTAGCGATCGACTCAACCTTTGAATAAATCGGATGCTTTATTATTATGATCGAGATTTAGAGCTTAGATCTTTTATCATAAAGAATTCCAATTAATGTATGATTGGAATTCTTTATGATAAAAGATTAGGTTAGACTTTTGCTATTGTGCCAGGAAGGACGTATTTGGGTACAGATACATCCAAAAAAATAGTGTATATTGACAGAGTGAAGTTCCTTCAAACAAGGTTATGCAGGATTTGGTGGCCTCGGTAAACTAGACGATCACGGGACTCAAAAGCAGGGATAAAGATGAGGTTAGTCTTGGGGCTTTCTATTTTTACATAGGTGGCAAGACTGGCAAGATACGATCCGTAACAGCTCCTTTGAAAACAGTAACCCTCGAATTACTCAAACGCATCTCAGATTTAAGCCCGCGTCAAGTCACGATTTTCTGACATATTTTCATTGAAAACTGTAAAAAAATACTACCTTAAATCTGAGATGCATTTGAGTATTCGGGCATAAGATACCTATATACTTGCACCATTTCATTTCATACACAGAATAAAACCCTCTTTTTATTGATCCCAATCAGTTTAGACGGAAACCATGCAACCAGAATTTTACACGCAAGAATAAAGAACAATGGCGTTTAATAAGCTCTTAGGTATGCAATCAGTAGTAATCAAAGAAAAAATACCGCAATGAAGTCATGCAATAATAGGTAACAAACATTTATCGCATGACTTCAATAGTGGAAACTGTGTACCTATTTGTTTTTTGCAGATTTCCTAGAACGCCATCATTAATTTATTGAGTGCGAATGCGTGGTTAAAACTAAAGCGGTTTTGATAATAAGTGGCTTCAGATAACGTTCGATTACTTATTTTATGACGTAGGTGACCTACGCCGCAAAATTATTGTACTTTATGATGCAACGAGGAAATGAGGTTGAATTTTTTTGCCAATAACAGTATTATCTTTAGAAATCACATATTTCAGAAATTCCTTCATATTCCATGTCTAAAATGGTTTATCTATCAATGATTATATAATTTGTGAGCGTAACAATAAAAAAATATTTACTTATAATTTTTTTTTCAATTTCAGGTAAAATTGAACGGCAGTGACAAATGGGAAGCAGTAGGCCACCTTCCTGGAGCAATCCTGGTCCAGACTGGAGAACTGCTAGCGGCATGGACTACCGATGTTTTACCGGCTCTGGTAAGTGATTAATATTTTTTTATTTTTAAACTTACACGATCAAAACACATAATAATTGTAAGCACTAATACAACGAGTAGTTATCGCCTTTATTTTACTATATTTCCCAACGACGTTTCAACAGATTTACACACTGCCGTGGTCACGAGTTAGCAAAATAGGTTATATAAACGCGATAAATACCCATTGTATTAGTGCTTATAATTATGGTAAGTGATAAATAAATATGAACCAACAAGTAAATACTTATTTGTCCTCGAAAATATATACTAGTTTTATTTTTTTAATTTTTCTATAATTACGGCAGACGGAAATGTTGGATTTTGACTGCCCACAATGCAGTGTTTCCTACCTATGTATTTTTGCAGCAACGACGTTTGCACACCACTTCGGATTACACCGCAGAGACTGGGCAGTATAAATCTGCAAAGACGCGCTGGCCTCTGATTAATGGTACTGCCGAGGGAATCTCCCTGCAGTCGTAACGCAGGTCCTTATCCCACCTGGTCGCAGGGCGTCCTACACTACGTTTGCCGATTCGCGGTCTCCACCCAAGAACACGTTTACCCCAACGGTAGTCGGTTATTCGCGAGATATGGCCGGCCCACTACTTCTAAACATAACTGTAATCTTTTGTCTACAGATGCACCGCGTGGTAGTCCCAAACGGCACCTACGCCCGCGCCCGTGGCCGTCATTGCGTCGCTTTCTTCTGCCACCCCGATACAGACGCGATCCTCCCCCCGTTGCCCCTGAAGGTGACCCCTGCCCCTGTACCCACCCCCTTCGCCCCCGTGCACATCACGCTTCATAACCGCATCATGAATGCTGCGCATCATCTGCAGAAACGTTTCAAGGAGACTTACGCGTGATATCGAGTACATAAAAGTCAAAGAGTTCCTAGTTGGAAATATGTGTACCTACTAGGAATACGTAGTACCACAGTCCCTAGTAATAATTGGTACAAAGGAGCTGTCGGAAACTTAATAGATGAATTATCTTACGTAATAATAAATGAACAGCCTGTTAATTAAGTATGCACCTTATGGTGAAATTGGAATAATAGAAAGACCACCATGACCACAAATAAGATTTTATGATAAAAAAAATAAGTCGTTAATTAACTAAAAATCCGAAAAAACGTGCCTTTTAATTAATTAAAACGTGCAACAAGAATTGTTGATTCTAATTTTACAATTTAGAACAATTAAATCACATTTTACAATTGAAATTTAATCTAGGAATTGTAACGGTTATTTTCGTAAACGCGTTTTGATAACAAAAAGAAACGGTTATTTTCGTAAATGCGTTTTGAAAATGACCGTTACACTCAGGTCACGTAATAATGAATGTATTGACATTTGAAAATAATGTCCTATACTAATCTAAATTGTCACATTTCAAATGACTCATATTTTAAATCAACAATCCATGTTGTAGAGTGGAAATAGAAGTTCTCACGGACTTAAAACCATGGGACTGAAGCCTATGGTCTGCTTCAGTATTGTACCATGACTTATGGGCATTTACTTAGTAATTTTATTGAGGTACTTAAATAACATACTATTTTCCCACTGAAAGAAAGTACTTACAAGACTTTCTATTTGATTGTCTGTCTATTATAATTTACAGGTAGGTATCCATATTGTTCTTGCCTTATAAAATTATTATAAAGATTGATTCAGGTAATCGTTTTTATTAGAACTTAAAAAATAATTTGCTTAAAACAAAATTTATATAAATTAGGTGATTGTTTAGTTATATTTTTTCTTACTGATATCTACTTAAATATACATGTAACTTAGCAATTAGCGACATGGAACGAGGAGATGCCAATAAATAGTATTTTCTTTTTAATATTATAGTATCTTGGTAGATTGTTTCTTGCTTTTGCATTTTATATTACTATTCAATGTTTTTTACTGTGTTTGTACTTTATATAGAACTATCGTATTCACGGCTACTTATCGCATTTCGTTAAGTTACTCGTGTGATATTTTAAATAGCTCAATTTATATGTTTTAACTATTAAGTATACGGAAATGTGTTCGACTTAGATTTGTTTAGTTTATTAATACCTAAAGTATTTGTACCCATATTTATTTAGAACTGTATTTCTATAGTACACTTTAATGTTGAAATCAGTGCCAAATTAAAGAAACTTTTTCTTTTTACCTGAAAGGACTACAAATACCTACTTAAATATATTTTTTGTCGAATCGTAATTTGTATGTATCGATTCATTCAACATTCTTACAAAATATCTGCATTTGAATGATTTTTGTGAACTTTTCAAACAAATTATCGAATTTATGATACCTACCCTTAATAAACATTATAATTTACCGCTGATCATAATTTCAAACCTCCCAATACAAAATGTGTCTAAGTTTTCCCGTCCACTTTCGCAGAAGTTTATGAGATTTTTGTACACATCCTGTGACAATCATATTTTTTTTAGTTAATATAGATAAAGTAAAATAAAATTTAGTTTCATTTTAACCCTTAATAGGGCAAAAGATAGTCGCTCAGCGAGCTATGGAAATAGCTATGCTCGGAGTTTCTCTGAAGGATAGGATTCGTAACGAATACATCCGACAGAGAACCAAGGTTATCGACATAGCTCAAAGAATTAGCAAGCTGAAGTGGCAGTGGGCCGGTCATATCTCGCGAAGAACCGACGGCCGCTGGGGCAAACGTGTTCTTGAGTGGAGACTCGGTAAACGTAGTAACGTAGGACGCCCTCCGACCAGGTGGGATGACGACCTGCGAAAGACTGCAGGTAGATGCTGAATGCGTCAAGCTGAAGACATGGCGCTATGGCGCTCATTGGGGAGGCCTATGTTGATACGATGATGATGAGGTAACTCATTGACAATTTAAAGTACAAAGTCAAATAGATTATTTATTAGGTATACGATTAGGATTAAACATTTAGATAAGTATCTACTTTTCATGCGGATCTTAACAATTTATTCACCTTTAGATAATGGCCAAGCCTTTAGTTAGCTGGAAAGTTATGGTCAAGAATTGCTAGGGATGGATACTATTGGAAGAAGCTGGAATATGGCAAACGTATACTTTAATGTATATAATATATGTATACTATATTAGAATATATATCTATATATATAAAAGAAAGTCGTGTTTGTTACAACACTTATAACTCGAGAACGGCTGGACCGATTTAGCTGAAAATTGGTGGAGAGGTAGCTTAGAACCAGGAGTCTAACATAGGATACTTTTTATCATTTAAACAATTTGACACATAGATTTCCACGGGGGCGAAGCCGCGGGGAGCAGCTAGTATTATATAAAAGAAAATCGTGTATGTTACACTATTTATAACTTAAGAACGGCTGAACCTATTTGGCTGAAAATTGGTGGTGAGCTAGCTTAGAACCAGGAGACGGACATAGGATACTTTTCTTTCCTCGGAGGCGAAGCCGCGGGGCGCAGCTAGTATGTAATATATAGAAATCACATCTACCCAGATCTAGCGCTCCCCGTCTAGCGATTTCCCGTGACCTTCACCAAGTCATCAGTCCACCTTGTGGGGGGTCTGTGCACGTTGCGCACACCGTTAGGAGGTCGTCAATCGAGAGCCTTAAGGCCTCAACGACTATCTGTTCTAAGAGCTATGTACCCTACCCACTGCTATTAGAGTTTCGTAATTCTGAGCGCATTGTCAGTTCGTCGCGAAAGCTGCGGCCGGACCAATGCGCACATTCGCCTTCCGGGCCGGGTTGATGCGGCTCCAGCTTCATCCATGGTAAAGTAGTAGGGACTCTAGAGGTTGTATCCTAACTTCATAATCCAAAAAACCGATCTATGATTTGACATTGACATTTATCTTAAGATTGAAACCCGAGGAATGTAACATTCGGGTCAAACCCCTACGGGTTTAAAGAGTGTTAAATATAAGAAATCATGTATAAACATTAAAAAATAAATAAATACAAAAAAAATAAGATTTTCATAAAAAAAAATCTATTTCGCCGTACTTACCGTATTGTACTTGTATCGTGTGTTGTATTTTATAATAATCTGTAACTGGTGTACAATAAAGTATTTTTGTATTGTATTGTTTTGTATTTAACTAACATTTATGTTTTTTTTTTATGTCTTCTCTTTTGCTTGTTTATTGAAAATTGCTGTTGTTGATAGTGCTGTAAATTGTGCTTTTATTTTTAGTTCATAGCCATTTTCATTCAAATAAAATTGAAAAAACTAAAAATTACCTAAGCATATAAAATTTAATTGTAAAGTTTTAAAATTTACCTTGAATTTGTTACAAAGTCTGAACTGCATTTCTAACAGCCACTTAGCTATGCCAGTAAGGTAGATTAGTTCAAACTGATTCCAAGTTCCAAACATATAGGGTATGTAAGTGTATTATTATAACTCACAGCTAGTTTCTATACAAATATTCGTATAAATCGCTGTTTACATAACGCCCACCGTTATACATAGAAGACCTCCCACGGCCGTCGCAACCCGAAATGCAAGTCGTTGTTGACGCGACACGGTAAGGGCTAAGATATCTTCATTTATGATTCGAGCCAGGTCAACTCGAGCTGACTAGAGAAAGCTCGCCCTAATGAAAACTCTGTTGGGGGGAAAATTGACACGCATGCGACTAAATCGACGCGTACGCACCTATTTTAATTTCACCGCGAACGCTATTTTCGAGTTTTTATTTTGGCGTAGTTCGCGTGTGGTCGGCAGAGATTTATTTTGGCGGGAAAACTCTCAGCAGTTGGTGATGGCCGGTCGGTGCAGTCACAGCTGACTATTCAACAAAAAAAGTGTGAAATAAAATAAGAAATCTACTACTGATTGAATAATGGTAAGTCTGCAAATTTTAATATTAATTTCATGCTTTTTTAGATGTATTGCTTTAGGCTTGAGTTTGGTTTGCCCACAATTGGTTTAAATTTAGACTTGGATCCGATTTTTCTTCCTCCTAATCGTTTTAAAGTAGATACCACAAAATACGTCATTGTTAAGTTTACCTGTCTATTGTATAGGTATTTTAATATAAACTGGAGAGAACCACAACATGCAACGTTCCAGCCAAGTCAGTTATGGAACTTATTACACACCTATTTTATGACAAATTGCTGAGAAGTCATCATCTGGCCACCAAATCTGGTTCCTAATAAAAACGATCCGTTGCGAAATCATTCCACATCTCTACTTTCTTAGACTGCCATATTCCGAAAATAGAAATCACTCAGCGATATCGGGGTTTTACTCTCGTTAGTTTAGTACCTAAAGGTGGTTTCGATTGATAGGAGTTCCTGGTTGGGCTATCACACGGTACGCACGCATTGAACGTGTCATTTCACGTGATAATGGACACGACGAACTTTCAGACGTAGGATTAGACTGCTTATCGTTATCTGTTATCGGCAGCCATCATGAAGACGGCACACGAAACACCGAGATTCAAGATCATCAAAGTTTTTAGTCCAGGCACAGATATAATAATACTAGGATAATATTAGATGACCTCTGTGGCGTGGTGGGCAAAGATCTGCCTGCGACGCAGGAGATTTGCACACGATTTGCGGGTTTGATTCCCGCTTACGGACAAATGTCTGTGTGTACGATCTGCAGATTTGTTCAGGGTGTTTTGGTCGGTTTTTCTATGTAGGTATAATACAAATATATATCTATGTAATGTATTTTATTATGTATATCAGTTATCTAGTACCCATAACACGCGCTCTGATTAGCTCGTGGCTAGATAATGCTATGTGAATTCTCCGCCATTATTCATTATTTATTATTAGATACTATAATATGATAAAGAATACTAATATTGCATGAATTCCTTTGCCTGGAGCTACCAGGTCTCCTTGGTCCTAGGTTGCGGTTTGAACTGTTTTTTTTTTTTATTTTTTTTTTATTCATTCTTTTCGTTCTGGCATTATTGTTGCCAATAGAAACCATACAAATACAGAGCCTTCTCTGTCGACACCATAGAGATCTATGTTTCTGATATCTGTGGTCGACACGTGATATTTCCTTTTTATGGGATGAAATTGGTACAGCGTCTAGCGTGCCATCATGAAACTATGCAAATATAAGGCATAAACGGTTAAACTGATTTTTTTCTTATGCACACTAAAGTAATTTACAACTACCATTTTTTTTAATACTGTGCCGAAATATTGGAAAGCTCAAAACCCAAATTATAGTAAATATTCCGTTGTAAATGACTTGAGGGATTCTTATGCAATTTCGCAAGGGTAGAAATGGTAAATCCCGGGGAAAGACATAGTCTACGTCTACTTCAGGGACGAGAAGAAGTCTACTTTTCATTCCGGAAAAAGGCGTGCAAAGCCGCAGGCGAAAGCAAGTTGCAAATAAAAAAACAAATAAGTATTCATAATTTAATTCAAAATTTACCAAACACTCAAGGCGCTCTACCAAATCCCATACAAAAATGGATCGAGTCTCGAGGACAACGTCTCGAATCTAGAAATTAAATTAGAATTTATTTTCTTAGAGTTACCCTGAGTGTGAGGGCTTACGCGTTATAATAAGAATAAACCTTAAAATATAACCTTTATTACTACGCAGAATGATACAAATTTTTAATCAAAGTGCGCGCTGCGTCGCTTTCCGTCACGTTTCGGTGTTACAATACCCTAAGTATTACAACATTGATCGACTTCTATGTTTTAACCGACTTCGAAAACGGTCGGAGGTTCTATATACGGCTGAATGTATAATTATCGTGTCAGTTTTAATTTCCTGGCTGTAGGAAGAATGAGACAGGTGGAAGTTCCAACGTCCGTTTATGATGAAATACTTAACGTGTGCGATGCACTGATAAGAGCAGACCGGTTCAAACCAGAGAACCCAATGACCGGCGACCTGTGCTGATAGCAATGTACCAATATAGACCGAGCAAAGCACTTGTCTGTGTACTCTCTGACCTGATTACAAATGAGCATGTACTTAGTTCCTTTACTAAATATCTGCTTACTTAATATATTGCAATAAGTTGCATTTCATCCATCCTTGGTCTTATAAATATAAAATAAATAATGCTGGACAATCCACACAGCATCATGTAGCCTCAAGCTAAGCAAAACTTGTGTTATAAGTACTAACATAACTGATATAATGAATACAATACATCATCGACGTCATTTTGTAAAAGCTTTGAGAGTTTACGAGGCAGACCACCTGCCCGATGGTCAGACGACGTTGTGGGGGCTGCAGGGAAGCAGTGGATCCGACTGGCACAAGACCGCCGGGTGGCGAGATAAGGAAGAGGCCTATACTCAGCAGGGGGTGTTACCAGTGAAAGTTTGCCAGCGTATGCCTCCAACACAGGTAGAAATTATCACCGATTAAGAAGTTTGGGTCACAGTGGCTTAGGCAGATATTGGCTTGCAAAGTTGCTGAATACTATCCTGAGGAAAATACAACAAAAATGAGCGCACCTATAGCAGAATGTCTGATAGTACGTAAGAACAATCGAAAGTGTCTGGCGTGATACGTATAGTATACCCCGAAAAAAATTAGACCTTTAGTCTATAACAAAATGTTGGTGCAAAATCAGTAACTTGGCACGTCAATATCTACTTACGAATTGAAATAAAAAAAATTGCTGTAATTGTGACATTATGCGTTGTTGAAGTTTTGTGTTTTAGTTTTTAATGATTACTTTGCTGTTACAATTAGTATTGTCTACCTTGTTGTTTTCTGTTATTGTTCGTTTTCATTCATAAATGTCTGTGTTGACATAAAATATCAAGGATTCTAACTAGGAGTATAAGTCAAATTCACTTCTATCTTAAAACCTTAGCACGTAAATGAAAACAAAGGAGTTAAATTCGACCGAAGATGGTTGGTAAATCTTCCTCCCCCACGGCGATTACAAATACTATAACTATGGGTGGATATTACTAAAATAATCCAATTCCGAAATCGGTAGCTGTGTGTAGGTCATGAATAGCCTCATGAAACATCGAAGGTATCTTATTTATTAAGTAAAATACATAAATCACACTTATTATTATAAATGCAAGTTTGGATGTTTTGATGTTTGTTACCTTTTCACATCAAAAGTACCTACTGAACGGATCGGGCTGAACTTTGGCATACAGCTAGTTCTGGGCCTGTGATAAAACATAGGCAACTTTTTATCATAAATCAGTTCCCGTGGGATGTTTAACCTAAAAACGTTTCCATAGAAACAACGCGTGCGAAGTCGAGGGAAAAAACTAGTAATAAGTAATGGAATATTTACACAGCATCATCTAGTCCCAAGCTCAGCAGAGCTTGTGTTATGGGTACTAGATAACGGATATACTTATGACAATACTTTACATAGATAGATATACATATTTTAGTACACAAAGAAAACATCCAGAGCACCCGGAACCAATATCTGCAGACGTACAAATATTTGTCCCGAGCCGAGAATCGAAACCGCAACATAAAACGTCGCAGACGGACGGTCGTCCGCTGTACCAGGACGGTAGAAGACTAAGGAAATACGAAATTTAGATACATATTTGATTGATCGTATAGCTTCAACCACGTAAAAGACTCTTAGCGACAATACTTGTACCGACGTCGCTAGAAACAATTTAGCTATTTCTTTTATCTGATAATTTTTTTCCCTTCGCTAATCTAAATCCTTCATTGACAGACCACCGACAGTAGGTACACCAAGATATAATGTTCCTAACACGCACTAGCACGCATTACACTCATGCGTCTGCGCCGGTAACAAGATAAGTGGATAAAATAATATAAAAAATTGTAACTAGGGAAACTCTCAGGTTGTTCAGGTCATCATCATCGTGGTGGCCTTTTCTTGATCCAATGTCTTCCCCTTTTTTCCTCTCCTGTGGATTTTGCGCTTGACTATTCAGGTAAAGCACACAAATCGCTGGAGTTGCACAAGTTATCCATGACATAGCCTGCAATCTTCTCCTTCCAAGGTGCTTTAATCTGTCCTTTGTAGAAAATTATAAAGATCGATGGAAATAGAATAAAACAAAAGCTATCTGAACAATTTCGATAATAAAAAACAAAAGCCAATCACAGACAATGATGACACCGACGAAAATAAACGCACAACATAAACTTGAGAAAGATTTTCGTCAGCCACAATACCCGCTACATAGTCCTTCAGCCTACTATCTCGCTGTGCGACAAACAGACAGATAAGCGAACCGGTGGAAAGCGGAACGCCAGCCGGCCGCAGGGGGCCGACGGCACACTCACACACGCAAACACTGTGATAACACAATCAGCCCCACAACACGCCAGTCAGTTTGTACATTACCGAACCGACAAAGTTGGAATATCGTGTGGTTTGTACTTTGTTTTACTTTATATATAGAAAACTTAAAGCAACATTTCATAGGTTTATGTGGATCTGAACAGTCTCATCTGATGATGGGATCTCTATCCAACGTACAGTAACAGTAGTAATCCAATGCAAGGTCTTCAATATGCAAATGAAAATAAACAATGCAGCCTATGGTGATCCTCATTTGGTTATCAACAGCAGCTGTTAGCTCTAGCCAATTTCTTAGTTAAAATCGAATCAAAACCTTATGTAACATCATAATCACGATGATATGACCATCAATCCATACACTTGCCTGATTTATAGGAGAACAAATGGTTCTAAAGTACCTACCTATACGTCACACCCATGAGGACACGACTTTGACCAGGATATACCGGTAGTCGTCTACCTGATTATCACGTTGTAAGCTCATGAAACTGATAACGATTGAGTTGCTTCACCTGTAGGGAGGTATCAGAGTGAGTGACAATATTACTATTATTGATTAGCTCTATCTGAATCTGATATCGTCTGTCTGCAATGTAGGTAAGACTTTATTGGAAATTGAGTTCTATGCTCATGTGTTTTATAATTATAATGGTAGAATTTGGTTTCATAACCAAATAGCCATGTTATTTCTTTATTTTATTTATCCATCCATCCATTACTCGTAGCTTTCATGCATAGACTTGAGAGAAATAGACAATTTCAAGTCCTGTTGTGTATATGTTCAAGTTGGGGACTTTTCCGCACGATAATGCCTGATATATAGTTTCTTATAAATTATAATATAGGTATTATAAGAAGAGGTTTCAGAGTGCTAGATAAGAATCTTAGTCCAAAAACCCTAATGCCCTTGGTAGATCAGGCATTATCGTGCGGAAAAGTCCCAAAAGTAGATTTGCCTTATCAAGTCTAGACATCGATATGACTTATCGAGAATACTTTTTTATCTAATAGGGATGTTAAATGCGTGATCGATTTGAATAACCCAAACGTATCAAGGGCTTATTCTTCCTAATTCATTGATAAATATGTAAATCCAATAAAGATCCAATAAAAAAAAGAATTATTAGGTCCGTGACTAGATCAATTTCAGGGGTAGGGTACGTAGTTTTAGTAATAAAGTCAAAACATGCCTCGACAAGGGAATACTAAGACACATTTGGTTTTTTTTTTAAACAATTTTGAAGTTGAAATGGTGGTAGTAGCATCTATATACATTCCTGTACATTGTAAAGAAAGTGAAATCAAATGAAATAAAGTGGAAAAAAAATATGACACAACACATTACAATTGGTATAAGCATTTACGGAAGAAACTAAGCTAGAAGTGCTTATCTAAATTCTCAATTTCATATTGCACAACAATTTCTCAAACCGTCGTGCACATTTTATCAAAGACACGAAAGCAAACGTTCAGGACAACAGTTCTCGAAGGCTGGAGTAATGAGTAAACAGAACCAGTAAGAGGTCGCTACACACCGACGCGATATCAGTCACCTATTGAACCGCGGTCTATCCAACTGGTAATAACTGGACACGGACCGGACTAAGCGGCTTCCGATAAGCGAACACGAGTCACACAAACCGGCTAGAATACTCAATTACCACCCAAAAACCAGCTATTTAAACCATTTTCTTTCAAAAATCAGTTAATTAAAACTAGCTCTAGGTGACGACGTATAAAAAAATGATTTTTCAGTGTAAAAGAGAGAGTTACAGCGCATGTTCGCAGGGGACTCTTATCAGCGCGTTGTCACACCGACACGTTTTATAAGTAGGGGAGCGGGGCTCAGCGAATCATTGTCCGTCGCGACCGCGAGGTGACCACACCACAGCTTAACCTGCTATTATATATTTTTATCTAGTAAATTAGTTATCATGTTGGTGTTTCCGCATTGGAGGCAGGAGCTACCTAATGGGGGGTGTAGAGTACAAGGATGGATGCCCGCTGAGAGGTTCGCGCCGTACTTAGCGAGGCCAATGCCAGCGCCGCTGCCGCCACAGGTGTGAATTGTTTTTTATTGTCATTATTGACTCTGCAAATATTTATAAACCTTTCAGTGCTACTGTATATCAGATGAGATCTTGTATTAAATATGTACATAAGTTGCCCGATTTCTGTTCTTGAAAAACTTTGAATTTATTTATTCAATGCTTCTTAAATTAAAAGCAGGTAATTAAATTAAGTTATTTTTGTGGGGACATCCAGTTTTTAATCCCGTACCATAGCCATGCTCTGATCATGAAACAAGTAGGTAGATATTTCATAAATCATAAACAAACAACATCCTACAACGCATTATCTGCATCTTAAGCATAAGGAAATGATTTAATAGAAAATAAACAAATGGCGATTTATTAACTTTTATGCATTTTATTTAAAATAAATTTCATTTTTAAGAGGTCTTTTCCAATGGTCTTTGGAAATAGGTAAACTAATTCAGATTCAGAGAAGCTTTATTTATTTCTTATTTCTTCCTCAGTTGGAAGACGAGGACTCGTCAGGCGGTTCGTCCCCTGAACGTGAAGGGGAGAGCCCCGAGGGTGTATGCGGCTGGCGCGGCTGCAGCGCCGCGTTCCAGAGCGTCGCGCGTCTGTCCGCGCACGTCGCGAGGAACCATGCGCACGCGCACGCAGACGGACTGTTCTACTGCGGGTGGAGGGGCTGTGCGCGCCCGCAGAGGGGGTTTAATGCACGGTGAGTTTTGGAATAAACTATAATAGCTAATAAAACTAAAATACGCAATAATTTAGATTTTTATCGGCTAGATGTTCTGATTTTTCTCTTGTGAAAATTCAAAGATTATCTTGTATACATACAAGTTTAGTAAACTAAGTATGCAGGTAGATGCTGGATGCATCAAGCTGAAGACAGGGCGCTATGGCGCTCATTGGGGGAGGCCTATATCCAGCAGTGGACTAATATAGTCTGATAATGATGATGAAACTAAGTATGCAGAAATATCCATGCAAATATGTATTAGGTACATTATGTACCGATAATCAAACACTGCAGGAATCATGTTAGAGGGAAGGAAGTTAAAACATTCCGGACAGCAACATTTATGTAATTCCTTTAAATTCCTTACTAATATATGTTTTTTATTCCACAGTTACAAGATGCTAGTTCACGTACGCACACACACGAATGAGCGGCCGCACACATGCAACCAATGCAACAAGAGCTTCTCTAGAGCAGAGAATCTCAAGATCCATCTGCGGTCGCATTCCGGGGAGAAACCCTATATCTGCCCCTATGAGGTAAATATACGATCACTCAATTTACGATTCTTCAAAAACCGGTATATCGTCGGTTGCAGGTTCAATTGGGATAACTGACAAAATACGACTTTTCAGTAGTTGTTTTTTGTTTCATACTAAATTGAACTTAACTTTATTCGCATGTGACCTTTTTTGGGTGTGTTTTGATAGAAAAATAGTACAATAATATACAATCTTGTACAGAGATCCATAAAGAGATCGTCTGTGTCCAGCCTCTCAGCAATAAGCAAGATACTGTCTGTCCAGTCTCTCAGCAATGAGCTAGCCTTAAATAATGAATAACTTGAAACATAACTTTTGTAACGATTCTCTCCTATTACCTACGTGACAAGAACTATGACTTTGAAGTATGTTCGTCCATATATCGTTTATCATCAATTCATTATTTTATCGCAAAGCAAATCAAAGTAACTAAAGAACGTTTTATTATCAACAGGGATGCGGAAAAGCCTACTCGAACTCAAGCGATCGCTTCAAGCACACACGCACACACGCCGTAGAAAAACCATACTGCTGCAAAATCCCCGGATGCAACAAAAGATACACAGACCCGTCCAGTCTAAGAAAACACGTGAAAACATACAAGCATTTCACCACAGAGCAAATGAGAAGAGAATCTTCAGACTCAGAGGCATTTTCACCGAAGGAAAGCACAGAACGCTTGGTCAACACTTCGCCAATCCACGCGAGATTGGTCTACCCACCTAGCATATCACCAGTCATCGATACTCCAGTACGATATGCCCCCATCGAACAAGTCACGTACATTAGACCTAAGCCATTATACCCTGTTCGTATACCGACAGAGGAAATGTCATATTCAGAGTACAGTCAAATGTACGAACAAACATATGGAAGCTACTACACGAATATGAGCTATCCTGTCTTACGCCCAACGATCTCAGAGAAATTCAGGCATGAGGAAAGGATAGAAAGAATGTCCTACTTGAGTCATATAGAACAGCCTGATGAAGAAATGCCTCTAAATCTATGCAACAAGAGACTTGAATGCAGACCTATTGAGGAGCTAGTCAGACGTACAGATTTGCCTTTAGATTTAAGTACAAAAAGTAGTTAATAAATAATATTTCAGTATATTAATAGGTTTTATTTGAGATTCCCAAGATTGCGATAGGTGGGGCCGAATTCCCCTATATTAATCGCTTAACCATAACAAAGTTATAGTCTCGAAATGACACATTTAGGCATTTTACCTTTGATGAAAGTCACTACAGATAGAGGGATGCTTGTCAAAAGTGTGAAAGTTAAAACCATTCTATCAATCTCTCGGTGCAAATAGTAATGCACGCACTTCCAGCTAGTTTCTTTCATCTACGGACGATTCTACAACGATACCACTGTCATAGTAAAGCAATTGGTTATCACAATTTGGCTCCTGCTTTGATGCAGAACTTTAGGTTATAGCTACTTCTTTCTAGTAACGAAAGTCTAGTACGAGTCAGCAACGAAAGTTATATATATTTCAAAGTTTTGTTAATGTGCATCAAATGCGAAAAATAATTATTTTTGTTCGCTGATACATATGATGCACTTCTGTTTTTTTTTTTTAATTTAAATATAATTTATTATATTAAAAAAGCATATTAACTTTGCAGATATTTGACTTTAAAAAATATAAAACGCTAATCGACTTTCGTTGCTCACTGTACAAGGTCCAATCTTTCCTAGTGCCTAGCTTAGATAATTTATCGTTCAATCTCAAACACTATGACTAAGTAAAACAAAGTCATTTCAAATATTAACATTCATCGTACTCAGCACATCTTTATCACTGAGCAAACATTCGTGACAAGACGGTTACCTGAAACTCAACACATGAAACAAAACCGGCAACTTACTGAGAAAATTTGCTCTTTCACAATACTGTGAAATATACTTCGTCGCTAGTATTCAGGATTTGGAATAGAACTTTATGTATATGGCGAGAAGGTTCAAATTCGGTTGGGGTCATGAGATAATAAATCACACGTGGGTTTGTGTTTTACATGGCTGTTTATGCTTTGTTTACCTGACTCTACCAATTTAACGATAAAAGAACTGTAAGTCACGATGATACCATGCATTACTTGTATTGCAAATATATATATAGGATTTATGTTATTAAAGTGCGTAGCTAAGCCCTCGCACTCGAGGTAATCTCTAAGAAATTAAATAATACCCCACAATTTTCGATTTCGAAGAGATTTGAACCCGCGACCTTCCCCTAAGTCGAAGGACGGTCGCGGTGCAAGTCGATTTTTTTTGGGATATTACTTAATATCTGCAAATATGTATTTGTTCCGGGTGTTCTCGGTATTTTCTATGTATAATAAAAAATATCTATATTGTATTAAGATTTATAGTACCTTATTTACCTATCTATTCATGGTATCACACAGACTGGCGAAGTCGGACAGACTCACGCACGTGCTGGGATAACAACCTACCAGATCAGGTAGTCACAGCACCTTGTCTGTCTTCCTTCAAACGAAGACTTAAATCGTGGCTCGTCGAGAAGGCGTTCTACAGTATTGATGATTATGTGCGAAAAATTAAATAATATATTGAGTAGTAGTTACAAATGTTATAATACATTTATTATAATCTAATTATATCAGTTATTTGATTATTGTCTAATTATTTAATTAACTCTAACTTATAATTATTATGTGACTTGTAATTTGTTTTTTACCAATAAATTGATTATTCTGATTATTCCCCCGTGTCTCGGAAAGCTCGGGAAAGCCAGGTCAAACGAAGATTTATACAAATAAATTGACGACCGATGTGGCGCGGTGGGCACAGGTCCACCTGCGACGCAGGAGGTTGCGGGTTCGATTCCCGCATCGTAACAATTGTGTGTACGATCTGCAGATATTTGTTCCGGGTGTTCTGGTTGTTTTCTATGTAAGTATAATAAAAAATATCTATATATATTGTTTTATGTATATCAGTTATCTAGTACCCATAACACAAGCTCTGCTTAGCTTGGGGCTAGATAACGCTGTGTGAATTGTGCAGCATTATTACAAAAAAAAAATTAATCATTTATTTTCTTTTCACAAAAAGGTCATCTTACAGATAATTGTTATAGCAAGATGTAGTGTAGTAAAAACGGATACTTCTTTATGGGATACTGGTGCCTGTGATAGACTAAAAAACCTATCACTGGCAATCTATGGACAATAAAAAACGAAGTTAAGCTCGATCGAGTTTAAATTTGTAAATACGTATTAATACTTGAACCGGTATGGTCATTATGTATCTCGCGACAGGTTTGCGACAGACGTAAATTAAGCAATCAGTGCTGTCAAACGCCAATTTTGACGTTGTAGCTGGTGTCATATGGCCATATCTCGCGAAGAACCGACAACCGCTGGGGTAAAAGTGTTCTTGAGTGGAGACCGCGACTCGGCAAACGTAGTGTATGACGCCCTCCGGCCAGGTGGAATGACGACCTGCGAAGGACTGCGGACAGATGCTGGATGCGGCAAGCTGAAGACAGGGCGCTATGGCGCTCATAGTCCAGCAGTGGACTATTATAGGTTGATGATGATTATTCATATATCAGTCATCTAGTACCCATAACACAAGCTCTGCTTAGCTTGGGGCTAGATGATGCTGTGTGAATTGTCCAGCAATATTTATTTATTTATTACCGAGTTGCTTATTTTGAAGATAGGTGTGTCTTGTAGGAGTTTGAGCAATGAAAATCATTAAAAACTTGGCCAATACTCTTCCTACCTAAGAGCCCTAATCCCGTAATGCGGATTTCTACCTGCGTTCTGATCTGGTCCTCGTGCGGGCACCCCGAAACCTACCATTTCATTCATGTTTTTCCTAACTCTAGCGCCACCCGCATGCGAAACACTGATTAGCTTAAGGCGAAGTGAGTTCGCTTTTTCGAGACTAGGACGAACGAACGCCGCGCGGGGAAGGCGAGAAAGGGAAGCAAGAGCGGCGGAATGACCGACCCGCGTGCAATTGGTTTTTATTTTAAAATTTGTTATTGCTCTAAAATAAAATAATACTGTTTCGCAAAAAACTAAAACCATAATCGTCTAAAATATTTATTAGGGAACACGTAGAAGAAATTTCATTACAATAATATTAATCACCTAGCAAATAAACCTGGTTTTTCCGTAGAGATATCTCTGTAGAAATGAAGATTTAGAGGAAACTTTGCCATTTTTTTCTATCGAGTCAAATATAGTCAATCGAGTTTCGACTCCCATAACATACTAACTAATATAACTTTTGATCCTCATCAAAATATAATCGAAAAATAGGTGTTTTGTTCCCTTAAAATTGATTTTCTGTTAAATCAAAACGTGGGTTTTGGGACGCATTTCACCGGACCAGATACATACGCGGGCGGAAATCTGCATGACATAAAAAGTTCTCTAAGAAATACGGTTACAATATCCACAGTCAACAAAAAATTTACAGCACTAGAAGGCCATATTTTTTATTTTGATCGGAAAGAAAGGGATGGCATTAAATGTTGCCATGTACTTTTTTTTTTAGTTTTTGTGCCATCTGAATTGACCCCAACATTTAATAAATACTAATAAAGTATAAGCTAATCAAAAGGTTACGAAACATTAAAAACAAACTACATTACATAATTTCGGTTTATTGAATGTACAACAAGAAAAAAACAATTTTATCTAGTCTCTCTCCAAAGAGAGAATGAGACAGTAAATACAAAAGTTACGTACATCGGAGTGAGAAGACTATGCTCGGACAAGCTTGGACATTCCCTCTGCTATAGTATTGAGTGCGGCTAGGTCCTTCCGTGCCGTGTCTAGGAGGTGAGCCATTCCTCGTTGTTGGAGCGTGAGGAACTGCTTCACGTCTTCTTGAGCGTCTGTTATAAAAACAAAACATTAGAAACACCAATTTATGTATAGATAATGCGACCAGAGTTTGCGCGATCTTCTTTTGTTTTCGGATACTGTGTCGGCGAATTATGTGACGTAGTCATTTCTATGAAGAAAACAAAAGACGATCGTGCAAGCTTTAAGTAACCAAGCTATATGGTTATTATGTGGTACAGGCATAAAGAGTTAGCGCAAATAATTATAATAAGACTAGCTTCTCTCGCAGACGGGATACCGTCTACCTCCCTGTGAAATTTCATTTAGTTCAGCTGATTAAGCGTGAAAAGGTCAAGATTAAAGATGTTTATTTGCGAGAATATATAAAACTTGGATTTCAAATTATAATACGTCTAGTTATAATCTACCTAACATAGGTTAAGTAACTACTAACCTAACCTACTAACTACTGATCGGTTCACTAGTTTTGGTAGTTCATAAAATGTAATGTACGCCAAAACTAGTGACCGACCGATTTAAAAGTGTTTTTAAAATATCTTCTATTACCTGGATCTAGATGGTATCTCTCCACTGATGATCCGGAACTGGCGCTTCTTTGCAGACGGACGGCGCACAGCAACTCGTTCAGGCGACCCTGTGATGAAGGTAATAAGGTTGATTATACTATGAAGAATTTATAAATGTGTCAATACCAATATTAATCAATGATTAATCAGGAAAAATTTTGCACGCGCCTATGGGACAAGTGACCTGCTGCCAAGCCGTTCGTCCTTCCTTTTAATTTTAAATTTTATTATTCTGAATTTTAACCTACATAGTTTAAATACCTTAAGTTCTATATAAGTTTATAATTTAAGTTAGATGCATTATTTATATGTGAATAATGTTAATTTATGGTTAATTTATATACAATACTATTCCCTGTTCTAGCAAAATAAAAAAACTTTTATTTTTTTCTTTATATTTATAAACTAAAATAGAACTCATCATCAGCCTATATCAGTCCACTGCTGGACATAGGCCTCCCCCAATGAGCGCCATAGTGCCCTGTCTTCAGCTTGCCGCATCCAGCATCTACCTGCAGTCTTTCGCAAGTCGACATCCCACCTGGTCGGAGGGCGTCCTACACTACGTTTACCGAGTCGCGGTCTCCACTCAAGAACACGTTTGCCCCAGCGGCCGTCGGTTCTTACGTGAGGTAATTTTGGCGATTTGTCGTGTTTTTTTTTCATTCAGGTCCTTCTAAATTAAGTCGGATTTGACGACTCTTAGGATTATTGAGTCCTAGCATAACAGTAATAATTTTACTGTTATCATCATCATCATCATCATGATGATGATGATGATGATGATAACAGTAAAATTATCTATATTCTATAAAACCTTTCCTATAAAATTTTTATTTACTTAAGTACCTCGATACTACTTATGGAAAATTACATAGCTTTGGGCTAGATAATCGTATGTGAATTATCCAGCATAATATTAGAGTCGTAGAATCAGACAAAATGCAGTTTTTCCGTACTTTCGCATTCGTTATCGTTTGGCTATCGTAGTATACATGTAGGTAAGTTAACAATCAATTTTATTGGGGCACGAGACAAAGCAACAGGATCTTCACAAGTAGGTACCTACCTAATCACTCGTCCTTCACATGGCCTTATATCTAATCTCTTTAATATCAGCGATCGCCGTATCTCCAGACAACACAAGTGTTATGGTGGTATGATAAACGCATGATAGGTATTAAGTACTTACCTACCTGTTGTAAAGCTAATTTTGTATCACGTCTGTTGATAGAGGTAATAAATAGGTATATTATAATAGATATAAGATTTCGATGAAGGCGACCTTCACGACATCACGCATTTTTTTATATCATCATCATCAGCCTATATCAGTACACTGCTGGACATAGGCCTCCCCCAATGAGCGTCATAGCGCCCTGTCTTCAGCTTGCCGCATCCAGCATCTACCTGCAGTATTTCGCAGGTCGTCATCCCACCTGGTAGGCAGGTCGTCATCCCGTAGGGCGTCCTACATTACGTTTACCGAGTCGCGGTCTCCACTCAAGAACACGTTTGCCCCAGCGCCGTCGGTTCTTCGCGAGATATGGCTGGCCCACTGCCACTTCAGCTTGCTTATTCTTGGAGCTATGTCGATAACCTTGGTTCTCTGTCGGATGTATTCGTTACGAATCCTACCCTTTTGTTTTTTATATCATGAGCCCTAATATGGCTCGCTAGACAATAAATAGGCAGTGCGTAAAGGTGTGTGCTGACCGGCGGCGGCGTTACAGGAAGGCGCTCGTAACGAGCAACGAGACGGATCTTAGCACACGTTTTACATTACGTATCATGCTCGCTGCGAATAACGCTTCGTAATAGCCTAGCCAAATACTCAGTCTTGCTTACCCAGTTATGACTGAACACGGTACAGTGGCCACACGTTCAAGTAAGCTCATTGTACTGGACTGCGCAAAAGAACAAGGCGCTTGTCCACGCGGTCCGTCTTGTGTGGCCGGGCTATAACACCGGTCAGTATCCGGTTTTAAGTATTATAAGAATAGATTTTTTTAGGTTTCTTAGACGACCGATGTGGCGCGGTGGGCGAAGGTCCGCCTGCGACGCAGGAGGTTGCGGGTTCGATTCCCGCCTCGGAACAATTGTGTGTACGATCTGCAGATATTTGTTCCGGGTGTTCTGGTCGTTTTCTATGTATAATAAAAAATATCTATCTATGTAATATATTGTATTATGTATATCAGTTATCTAGTACCCATAACACAAGCTCTGCTTACCATGGGGCTAGATAATGCTGTGTGAATTGTCCAGCATTATTTATTTATTTAATAAAAAGTACAGTAACATAAAAATCTGTACTAAATCGCCGAAATCTAGTGCCACCTCTTTATTAAAATGGCGCACGCTCTTATTTTGTAGTAAGGTTGGTCAGAGATACGAGAACAATGCTCGGTAGCCTTCGAATACGTCACTTCTTTATACACTATTAACAACCATTTATATGACTGCTCGCAGAGACGTTGCCTGTAGTAAATTAAATAAAACTTTGCGATTGAGGCCTAACGAGAGTAATTTATTGATTTGTGAGTGGCTGCGTAAATTAGGTCACTTCATACGAAAGTCCTGTTAGTGCCACACGGCGGCGACGCAAAACGAATTGTCATTTCTAATTATATAACGCATTTTACGCGACTATACACCAAAGCTAGCAAAGGAAACACTCACTACCAAACCACAAGCTATTTTCCGAATAGCTTATATAAGTAATGAGATACCTACATAAGTGTCAGGTACTTTTCAGACGCCGACAGCTGCGAGGCCAGCTCGTGCATCCGCGCCCGGGCGGCCTCCTCCTCCGGGGACAGCGCGGCGCCCACGCGGCCCATCACCTCTTGCGCTACCACCTACATACTTACATTGTAAAGCGACGGCGCCTACAGCTGCGAGGCCAGCTCGTGCATCCGCGCTCGGGCGGCCTCCTCCTCCGGGGACAGCGCGGCGCCCACGCGGCCCATCACCTCTTGCGCTACCACCTACATACTTACATTGTAAAGCGGCGGCGCCGACAGCTGCGAGGCCAGCTCGTGCATCCGCACTCGGGCGGCCTCCTCCTCCGGGGACAGCGCGGCGCCCACGCGGCCCATCACCTCTTGCGCTACCACCTACATACTTACATTGTAAAGCGGCGGCGCCGACAGCTGCGAGGCCAGCTCGTGCATCCGCACTCGGGCGGCCTCCTCCTCCGGGGACAGCGCGGCGCCCACGCGGCCCATCACCTCTTGCGCTACCACCTACATACTTACATTGTAAAGCGGCGGCGCCGACAGCTGCGAGGCCAGCTCGTGCATCCGCGCCCGGGCGGCCTCCTCCTCCGGGGACAGCGCGGCGCCCACGCGGCCCATCACCTCATGACGTGCTACCACCTGCAAACAGAATATTTTCATATTGCTACTACTTTTTATATGTAGCTTAGGATTCTACTTGCGCGAATATTGGTCCGACGACCCCACTTAGGTTGGGATAAGGACAAGAACATTCCGTTTGCGTAATACGCGGATACACACGAAACGATGCGATTAAGTTAATAAGTTGATATCGGCCTCGAATCGTTGTTTTACGGAATGTTCTTAGTGAGTGACACACGTGACGCGGCTATCACTATCTACGTCACTTATAAACTTTTAAAATAGGTGTGCATTTCAGTTGGCGCCTGCGCGCCGCGTGCGCAGCGAGCCTGGCTCCCCCGCCCATTTACTTCAGACACTCTTTTATTAGAACCATAGACACAGATAGCATCTGTACAAGCTACAGTTGAGGTGTAGCGCACCTGTAGCAGCGTGTGCCTCAGGCGATGCAGCCGCGCGGAGAGCTGCGTGAGGCGCGCGGTGGAGTTGGCGCGCCGCGTGCGCAGCGAGCCGAGCTCCTCGTCCGTTCGCTTCAGCCACTCTGATTGTAGGCGGGCCTGTTCTGCTTGGCATTTAGCGCGGAACCTTATCTGAAAATGCAAAAGAAACTATATTCATGTAAACTCTTAAAGCCTTATTAATAAAAAAGCTCTACTCGTAGCTTATTATGCCACTACTCTTAGACTAGTTAATCCTAGACTAGAGATACATATAGATTCCTCTCTTCAATGGAAGCCGCAAATAGATGCTCTCACAGGCAGACTTAGTTCAGCAGCCTATGCAGTTCGAGCAATTAGATAATATTACCAATGAAGATACAGCTAGGTTAGTTTATTTCAGTTACGTCCATAGTAATTATGTCTTATGGTATTTTGCTTTGGGGACAGGCAGCTAACATCCAGACAATATTTGTTTTTCAAAAATAAGTGATCCGTTTAATAGGTCTATTAAACGGATCACCTATTGCCCAAACTAGTGAACTTTAACCCTGTTTTTCGCATCCAATGGGTTAATCATTTCGAAAGCGAAAGATACTCAGAAATTCTGAAGATAATCTGTCTGAAGAATGTTCGACTTGCGAGACAAGTGAACAACATAATTAGGTACTTCGATAGACAACTATTGCTCTACCTTTAAAAACACCGGTAGATATCAAGTTATAATAAAGTTATACAATTTGTTGACTGACCTCTGAAAAACCTATCATAGGCACCGGAATGTAGTTGTCTGGATCTGGATTGTCTGCTTGCGCTTGTTTCCATAGTCTCGCGTCCATTCCTGAAACAAGAATACTTTACAAAGTGTGTTCCCTCAACCTAACACGGCCCCGATGGCTGAGGTTGGGATTCATAGAGTAAGAAGCTGAAGAATAAGCCCTTGTTGGTCTAGTCCACAAGACCGTGACCAAGGTAAGATTACCATTGATCACCTCTATGGCGCGGTGGGCGAAAGTCCGCCAGCGACGCAGAA
This sequence comes from Eupithecia abbreviata, assembly GCA_943735965.1. Lineage (NCBI taxonomy): Eukaryota > Metazoa > Arthropoda > Insecta > Lepidoptera > Geometridae > Eupithecia > Eupithecia abbreviata. The sequence goes on from OX030976.1 coordinate 9,688,692, forward strand.
GTTTGGCCATTGTTGCAAATGAAATATGATTTTAATTAAAATAATTATTGGTTCCTGAACTACAAAAAGTTATAATATAATTCTATACTTTATTTGTACAGTCAAGTGGTATGGAGGCATGTTTTAATTTATAGTTTAATAAGCGAAAATACTATTAATTAAATTCACTGTGCGTGCTTACAACCAATCATGATTCGAGTCGAGCTGCGTCTATCAAATTGCTGTTTTTTTTTTATATTTTGACTACTCTAGACGCTCATAAGAATTTGACGCTGAATGTACCTGGGGGCGGAGTAGACAAGTATTGCTGTAGAGCTTGCTGGCCGGGAGCGCTGCACGGCGTGACGGCGAGGCAGCCCGCGCCCGACAGAGCGTTGCGAGGCGCGCCGTTGTTTAGGAAGTTACTTAGTTCACCCGCTGCTACGTGGGAGTTGGCTGCGTTTTTGTCCACCACATAGATTACTACCTGGAATTTGATTTAACGATCACTAGTATCTTCTACTGTATTCAATAAAAGCCGCCACACACAGAAACCGTGGCGGGGCCGAAGGCGAAGGCGTGCGGGTTGTATCATAGTATGTACTTACTTGACTTTTGGTTTCAGCAATAGCTTTTACAGAGTCCACGATGACAGCTAAGTTTGGTTTATTTCCGAGGAGACCTTGCAAAGATGTTACGAGCGCCTGCTGATTGGTTCTGTAGGGTAAAATTAAATATGTATATAATTGACGTACTGCTGGTAAAAAAACAGGTACACGCGCAAATCTTTATATACTCTCGGAAGAAAGCGCTAGTTTATTGAGGTGTTGCACAGAAGAACATTTGTCCCCTAAGGCGGAAATCAAACCCGCAACCTCCTGCGTTGCAGGTGGACCTTCGCCCGCCGTACCACATCGATCGTCGATCGTCAAATCAAAGCAATCATCCACCATGATCGTTATAAATTGCTCTTGAGTAAATAAGGAAGTATTTTTTAGTATATTTGTATATACTAACTTGACATCCTGTTCAGTCTTGTTGAATATCATAGTAACATGTCCATCCTTTTCTTCTTTCCCACCTAGTTTCGAATAGCCAACCGCTTTGAACCGACAGAGGGGGTTTTGTTCGGTTAATTCTAGGGCAGGCGCGTTCCGGTTGTAGTAAGCTTGACCTGTGATAAATATTAAATTTTAAGGTTGAACACACTGTACCTACTATGTGCGAGGGAATTGACAACCTAAATAGCCTACCTATTAAAAAATCTTATTATTATTATATTAGCCTGGAGTGTCCCACTGCAGGGCAACCTCCCTCCCCTCCTTCCACTCATCTCGGTCCTCAGCAAGGAGGGCCCACTCTTTATTAAACAGGTCGAGCTCATCCCGATATGTCCGCCTAGGCCTTCCACGTGGCCGTGTTCGTCCGTCCGGGAACCAATCAGTGGCGATCTTCGCCCACCGCTGTTCTGACATATCACTATATATGTCAGATAAAAAAGTCGCTTCCCGCTGTCTGTATGTCCATGTGTATGCTTAAATTTTTAAAACTACGTAACGGATTATAATGCATTTTTTTTTTATATATAGTGTTGAGGAGAGAAAGGTAGGAAGGTTTATAAGCCATTTGACCGCGGACGCGGACGTAGCCGCGGGGCGTATCTAGTTAAATATAGATATTTTGAAATAGTACACTAAACGTTTATCATACCAGTGCCCCACTGGGCTTGCAGCAGGTTCCATTTAGCTAGCACCTGGTCCCTCTCGTCTCCGAATACGAAGCAGTTGAAAACAGCCGCAACCATGGCCTCGTTCGCGTTCGCCGGACCCGGCGGCTGCTGTTGTTGAGGCTGCTGTGAATAGAGAAGTAAGGGTGGATTTAGGATTAAAAGGGTTTAAGTGGTATGACCAGAAATTGAGATATTGATTTAGTTAGATTCACATATTACAAAACAAAGTCACTTCCTGCTGTCTATCTGTCCCTGTGAATGCTTACATCTTTAAAACTACGCAACGGATTTTGATGTGGTTTTTTTATAGTGATTCAAGAAGAACTTTATAAACCATTTGACACAGATTTCCGCTGGGCGCAGCTACTTAATAAATAAAAATAATAACTCATTTGAAAAATTTTCCTTACATTATTAGAAGGCAGTATTTATTACCTGTTGCTGTCCAAACTGGTTTGTCTGACCAAGTCCAGCCCCGAACCCGCCAAATCCAGTTGTAGCTGGTTTAGTACCAAAAGCACCCCCAAGTGTATTTCCTGCTCCAAAGCTTGGGGCGCCAAATGTGTTTGTCCCACCTAGTGTGTTGGTGCCAAATGCTGGTGCAGTAGTACCAAAAGTAGGGGCTGATGTGCTTGCCCCAAAACCAGTGCTCCCAAATGTGTTTGTACCAAAGCCAGCACCAAACCCTAGAAATAAAAAGCAATATGTTGCAGATTTGTTATTTTTATTAATTGTTACTTTCACCCTTTTTCGGATAATTTTAGGAGACAAGATTATTATAAGAAAATCTCTCAGCGACTTAAAATGCCTAGAAGCTATTGGGCCAAGGAGAGTTAATGAAATGTCCCTAAAGCGAAAGCCTTTTGTCTAGATTTATTGACAAAATTCCTGAATAACTCTAAGATCAACCTTAATCTCATTTTAGCCAGTTTTAATGTCCTTATTGAAGAGCTCTTCAGTGTTATACCTGTAGTTGGTTTAGCAGCAGTGCTCCCAAATCCTGTTGCACCAAACAGAGAAGGTGCAGTTGTGGCAGGTGTTGCTCCTAACCCACCAAATGGGGTAGCTGAAATAATTGTTTTAAAATACTTAGCAATATACTTAGCTATAAAGCAAACTTGAATTCAATGTCTAGGTCTAGAATTTAATGTGTGTTGATGTAAGATTAGACCAAGTGAAGGTTGTATGTGTCATTTGAGCCATATAAAAGCATATTTTCTTACACTGCCAACATTTTCTATGACTACCACATCCTGCCCGCACCCGCCTCTCGCTCCAGAAATTTATACGTTTTTGTATTTTTCTGTCGATCAAATCTTTCGCCTTTTACTTTTTATCATGTTGTTTAGGAAAACTATGTTGTTATTATTTGAGTTTAATATTATTTTTATTGGTTTGGTAGCTAGATAAAGTGACCCAAGTCTGTGTAAGGATGCTGTAGGCTAATATACAGACTTCACCCCAAGTGGTACAAATCGGATGAAATTTATGGTTTAAAAATCAGAAGAAATGACAATCACTTCTGATTTTCAATTCTTAATATAGTGCATCAAGTTAGCAGGGTAATTAATAAGGCTAATTCAATATCACATTAATATCATAGTTAATTCTGAAACCAAAGGATGTGATGACTAAGAAGGTGTCTAAAAATAAAGTAGGAACTTACCAGCAGGAGCTGCAGTGGCACCAAAGCCACCAAATCCAGTAGTATTTGTAGCTCCAAAACCAGTCGATGTATTAGCCCCGAATCCAGTTGATGTATTAGCCCCAAAACCAGTTGAGGTATTAGCCCCAAAACCGGTAGACGGAGTAGTCCCAAACCCAGTTGAAGTTGTCGTCCCAAATCCAAAACCGGCACTCGATGTAGACACCGTGTTTGTTCCACCAAATGAAAAAGAAGCTGCAATGTGTAATTATTAGTAAATAGATCACACTGATCATGCATACTTAGAATGCCTAATCATGATTTAACAAAGAAAATCGTTTTACACTCACGTTTGCTTGCAACAGTATTGGAACCAAATGAAAACGACATCGTTATTTCGTTATTGTGTGACTCTTTGGCATATAATTCGTCTAAACTGCATGCTACTCCAATCTGTGCGTGCGATGCTTTCAAAGAATTCGTATCGTAAGAATCACATAATGATTGAAATTCCAATTTTCCAACCAAAAAAATCGTTTCAATGGATTTCAATGGAATTGTTTATTCACTTCAACTTCTTTGATTCTAAGCTCAAAGAAAATACAATAACTAGGTACTGTAAAGCTACTATACTATTAGCACATAAATATAACTTTACGGGTCGGGTGGTGAGTGTCACGTCCGTTTTTTTTCCTTTAATGTCTCCTCTACACGTTAGCCAAAATGTATGCCGTAATGTTGGCCAACAACATCGACGACTTACCCTAAGTAAGCGACGACTTACCCTAGTAAGACGTCGATGGCCAACAATTTGGTTAATAGTTTTTTTAGCGTCCACACGTTGGAAGTAAAATTATTTGGAGGTGCCGATTGTGATTTGTGTTGTGTGCGACACAATTTGATGCTTTTAAATAAAATATAATAATAATAAACAAGCATAATAAATAACCCAGCCACGGGAAGCCCGTGGCTGCGCAGGCTCTTTTCCGGGATAGAATAGTTTGCACGAGCTTCCCTACCTATAAATGAGAGTGCGTTCAGTGTTGTCTTTTTTTGTCCAATAGAATTTTATCTATATTTTTAAGACAGGCAGATACATCAAAGTTTTTTTCTATAAATAGCAACACATTCCTTATTTGCTCACTAACTCATAGATGTACCTATAATACAAAAGATGCTAACACATACTTAACGGTTAGAAGGTAACTGACATTAATTTGGCCTATATACATTTATTTACTTGACATAAGATGATAAGACCAACCTGTACTACTGTGAGATCAGATTCTTAAGAAGATAGGAATTTATGTAAAGTAATAAGATTTGTTGTAATTTATATCATCTGATATTGCAACTCTTTCAGCTCTCAAGCAAAACTTTACTCAAGTCATAAGTTAGCATCCCTATCCCTAGTAGGTACATCTGTGGGTCAGAAGTTGGTTACAGCCAAGATCCTAATAGAATAGTTCATCTCTACTTGTAACTTTGTAAATAAAAGTAGGTAGGAACAGGGTAGGTATATACATAGGTTACACATGGTGGGTGGGTAAGTACTCGGTAGAAACAACAAGCTTACTAAGAGCATCAGTTCAAATTTTTCTACTACAAGTGTTTTTTCCTACAAAAAATATCTTTGAGTCCATTCATTTCAGTAGTTGTTGCATGAAAAGGCAGCAAACATCTGAACATTTGCATTTATTCCTGTGATTGATGAATAAACGAGAAACGATTTTGTAGTTATCTCACAAAACTTTTAATCATCCTCAATCTATTTCTAAATAACCAACTTTATACTCTGTTTTATTTAAGTTTTATTATTATAAATGTAATGGGTAAATGACATTCTCTGATGTACTGGGCACACTTTACTTGCACATTATCAGAAAACAATGATGCATGATGAAAAAATTACATCACAATTTACTTCTTTTGAAAACAATAAACGACAGACAGTGATAAAATTAAAAGCATAAACATTTAAAGTTAGGTATTTTCGCCCCCTGAAGTCTCCGTTATTTCTTTGCTCCAGGAGGCTGTAGTGGTTGGCCCCTCTCTTTTCCTCTAAGTTTTATCCCAATTGCCCTTTCAATTTTTCCTAGAACTATGTTGTTTGGAATACCACGACCAGCTTCATAGTCATTGACTATTTGTGGTTTTTCACATATCTTTGTGGCCAAATCCTTTTGACTCATTCCTTTGGCCTGCCTTCCTTGCATTATCAATTTCCCAAGATCATGAGGGACCTTATCATGCTTTAATTCTTCAGTCTCTCTGTCAAGCTTAGCTGTATTTTTTGTGGTTACGTGCTGTTTGTTCGTCCCTGCACCGTATTTTTGCTGTGTATCCACTGGTACTCCTTGACGACGCGCAGCATTGACTGCCTGTTCAGTTTTTAAGGCGGATGCCTTTGGAGGCTTTTTGCGAAGAATGGTAACAGTATCCCAATCAGACATATTTTAGCTTGAGGAGTCCGTCCGAGATTCTCAAATTATTCAATGAATATTCTAGATGGCTCGAGTATTTTTGAAGTTACAAAAATTTCGTCACTCCACTCGTGGCTTGCTTTCTTTCTTGTCAAAAAAAAATATAGTTTTTGGAAATGTCAAAAATAACAATGTCAACACGACAAGACAATCTGTATTCAGTCAAACAAGATATTTCAGACTCTCAATTTTGTCGTCAAACTCAATTTTGCTCAGTTCAATCAAATACGTTTATTATCATAGACTAAGTAATTCATTATTTTTATCATCTGTTTTTTTATTGTGAGCGAAAGTATCATCATCCTCGTATCCTCGTAAAAAGTAACCTAAAAATTTGTTTATTTACATTTTACCTTTCATTGATTTACTTTTGCCATTGCCATTTGCGTTACAAAGTTAGAGGGGCCATATAATTTATTCATTTGTTTTTATTAGTTCTGTTCTTGCTCACAGTTATATTTTTAATTTAATCACTATATCGTTTTTTGTTCGTTAGATAAAAAATAGAAAACAACTGCAGTGCAGTACAGCACAATGAACAATGAAGAATCTGACTCTGAAGAAGAAGTATTAGTGTATGCTGAGTTTGAAGATAATGTCAACATAAATACGTATAGAAGTATTCATGTTTTGGGTATAAACGACAAAACTCCTATTATCCAAATGGATGACACATTTTATATAGGTGAGAAATTTATTGATTTACCTACCAATCTGAATTAATCTATTAACTAATTCAGGATCAACCTCACTGTTTGTTTAGTATACTAGTAATCTACTTATTCTACATAAGTAGACTTTTATATGATAGTAATACCATGAGGTCCAACCAAACCTATGCCACTCATTTTAAGAAGTTCCTATGTGCCTGGAAAACAACTGGTAGGTATTTAGGTATCTACTGATATTGTATTTATGGTGCATTGGTAGAAAAGTAACAATATTATCTTTTTTGTATTCTATCCACCATCATTAGATGGCAAGCATTCAATAAATTTATTTTACTAATCCACCTAATAAATCTAAATAAGCAAGATAAATTGAATTATTGCTGCTCATTAGGGGAGGCCTATGTCCAGCTGTGTACTGTTATAGGCTGATGATGATGTTGATGACATAATTATTTGGTTTGATGAAATAATGTAAATAGCATAGAATATTACTACATAGCGTTAAAACATATGACACTATCATATTTTTGAAGAGCCCACACTCCTCCATTCAGCCAATACAATGTTATAAAGGACTAGTATCTGACCGTGGCTTTGCACACATTTCTTCTATGAAAGCAATTAATAGCAAATAATTATTAAAAGCTTTTTATGTCCCATGGGAATTGATTCATGGAATATTGAATGTATGGAATAGGAATAGCCTATGTTTAATTCCATACATCCAAACCTCTGCTCTGCTAATTTATAGGGTATTTATAGCATTGCTTACTTTAGTTTAGCACTATAATTGTAGCTCAGAATGTAAAGCTATCAACAATTCCTAACTGTTTGTAGGCAAGCATGAAAGTTCTCTGGGTACATACATGTTTTTTGAAGAAGATCCAAATCCCCATTGTGAAGACCCTTTGTTTGATAAGGTACCAGAAAAAACATTGAAGTTTGTATGCAAGACAAGAAAACATTTAAATATGGAACATGCTTATGTGACTCCAAAAGAAAGTCAAGAAGGTAAAGGCATCAATAAATACTCTTTGATTAGTTACCTGTAATATCAGGCTAAATTTAAAAAGTAATGTGTATCTCTCTCTGCAGCCCTAGTCACCAGCCACTTTTAGCCTAGCTTCGCTGCCGGTGATCTGTGTTATTATCTATAGTAAAAATGCGAGGACACATAAATGGTTATTAGTTTTTATTTAAGTTATCTGTAAAGTGTGTAAAACTGTTTGTCTTCCAAATAAAGCAAAATAAAATAAAATAAAATAAAAATAAAATAAAAAACTTATTTAATAACGAGAATTTAAATAAATTAAGTAACACAAATATAAAAATATGCATTTCAACTACCTCTGTGGCGCAGTGGGCAAAGGTCCACCTGCGACGTTGCGGAGGTTGCGGGTTTGATTCCCGTCTCAGGACAAATGTTTGTTTTATCTGCATACATTTGTTCCGGGTGTTCTGGTTATTTTTATGTGTAATAAAAAATGTCTATCTATGTAATGTATTTTATTATGTGTATCAGTCATCTAGAACCCAAAACACAAGCTCTGCTTAACTTGGGACTACATGATGCTATGTGGATTGTCCACCACCATTATTATTATTGAAGTACCTATTGATTTAGACTTTGATGAAATAAATTACAGATCAAGACCCAGATGGAGAAAATAAAGCAACCAATGATATTAAACCAATCACATTCAACACACTGCAGCAAGCGACGGATGCTTTCGCGATATATTTTAATACTGAACAGAAACATAATCCTGACATGAAGGATTAATGTGCTCATTTCAGTTGGTAAGTTTGTAATACTAAAGTAGACAATAAACTCACTGAGAAAGAGTCTTGCTATCATATTTTGTTCTCTTGTAGATAGATGTGAAATGGGATTTACCTTCTTATTTATAAATAGCCTCGACTTCATTCGCGTTTCCCATAGCTGCATAATAATTATTCACATTATCATATGACGACAGTTTCTATGATATGAAGAAACGCGCTGTGGAAAAAAAACCTTGAATGTGCGGAATTGGACCATATAGGCAGTTATTTAGGTACTTAAATTATGTATACAGGGTTATTGGTAATTAAATAAATAATTCGACGTATTCCCGTTAGGGGTGACTATTTGCGGTAATATTCACCCCCATGTGCTTTGTGCAAAATTGGACCATTTTTAAGCTATCATGATTTTTTAGCTTTTTTCAAAATAGGTCAAAAATGCAACATCAAAAATGTATTTAAAAAAAACGACTTATCTATTTCAATCTAATTTTTTCTTCTGATTCATAAAAATGATTAAACACTTGTTATTTATCAATACTAAAACAACAATTATCGGTCCAATTAAAAATGCGATAGATGAAAAACAATATTATTTAAGTAAATATTTTTTCCACTAAAATGCCCTCAAAACAAAAAAAAAACGTTTCGAAACTTGGCTTGCAGATTATTTTAAAAACATAACCGTTTTCTTAGTTCTCCAACAATGCATAACAATAAGAAATTTATTTCAAAGAAACTAAACAAAAATCATCACAAAGGAAGCAGGCGGAAATTCGTACACGAACTAAACGATAGGTTGTTCTTTAAAATTTCCATAAAACATATTTAAAACAATACCCAATGTAAATAAAACGAAAAATAAAAATTTTAAATACAATTTAGTAACAGTTTAGTAGTAATAACAATAAAAGATAAGTAACAATTAAAACATTTGTTAATTAGCCTAATTAAAATTCTTGCTCGAAGTGACTTCCCCTATTTATTGCGTACGCAAAGTTGCATTTTTTTCTGAGTTATGACTTAATTATCGAAGTAGTCAAATTATTCCGCATCGCATTTGTTAGTCTTGATCGAATTTAGATTCGTCGGTCCATAGGATTTTTTTCAAAAAAGACTCTTCTAAATCATTGATGTATAAAAAAAAAAAGATAGGTTACGTTCTCCCAGAGCTTGCTCAATAATTGGCCTGTGTTACAACTACACGCAAACACATACGCTCACAGTTACATTTCCAGTCCTGTGCAATATAAAGAGCAACAAAGATGGTAAGACGTACCGTACCTAAGACCGAAGTGAGACCGAGACAACAGTATTAGTCGCTAGTCACCCCCGCCCACTATATTAAAAACAAATTCGGTATTTCCCCGAGTTTTACGACAGTACGGTCAACAAAAAAATTTGAAGGAAAAATAGGAACAACACTTTTTTACTACGTATTTTATTAAATTTCCAAAATAAACAAGATTCAGATACATTATTTACAGTGGGGAACAGCACGGCGAACGAAGCGAGCCGTGCTGTGACCCCCCCAATGACCCCCCAAGACCCCCCACGCCCCCAGGCCCCCTGTACCCCCTCCCCCAACCAAAAAATCTGATATGGGTATCGTTTTTGACTAACTTGGGGGTGAGGATTTCGAATTCGATGCGACCAAGGGGAACAGTACGGCGAGCGAAGCGAGCCGTGCTGTGACCCCCCAATGACCCCCTTAACTACAACCAGGGGGAGCATTGCGGCGAGCAAAGCGAGCCGCAATGCGACCAAGGGAAACGTCACGGCGAGCAAAGCGAGCCGTGCCGTGACCCCCCCTACGCCCTCAATACGCAATGCGACACCATGCTGTGCGACAGGTCACTTCCTGACCTACTGGTCGCTTCCTGACCTACTGGCGTAAATTTGATTGCGGTGAGCGAAGTGAAACTCGATGCGACAGCTGTCAAACAGCAAAGCGAGCGAAGCGAGCCGCGCTGTGTGATGGCACACCCACTAAAGATATCGTTTTCGTTCAACTCGCATACGTCAACTACGAAAAAAATGACCATATCCAAATTCAAGATGGCTGACATCTCTATATCGCAGTTTATACTCGCTTTGAGACGGGCACCCACATAATATGGGTATAGTTTTCGAATAACTCGAACTCGTAGATTACGAAAAAGATGTCCATTTCCAAATCCAAGATGGCTGATATTTTTTCATCGCCAAATTCCTTTCTTATGTATATCGATTTCAAACAAAATATAGTATAATAATCAAAGGTCGGTTACGACAAGGGGAATACAATTAAAAAAAAAACACAATACCTATACACAAACCCCGCGAGCTGCTTGCAGCTCGCGCACATCTAACAACTAGTATCAATATAAATATCCATCATTGAATTTTTATACTCAAGTAGACGGATACCCCAAGCTAGTGAATTATTATGTACCTACCTACCTACAAAGGCCTCCGACTACTTGAGTATAAAAATTCAATGATGGATAATTTATCAATCGGTAATATTTATTTCGGACATCATTGAACACTTGTGTACAACATTTTAGTTTTTAACTTTATTTTATTTTCCTTCAAATAGGGACAACTTATTTCTCATTTGTCTCTTTGTAGAAGCTGAAAGTGTATCGAACATATACAACTATAATTAGTCGGTATCCAGTCTGGCTCTTTTCTCTGTTTTCTAACAACTAATAGCCATTTATGTTTTTGAAGTTCATCTTGAGGAAACCTACGAACAAAGAAAATATCAAATCGCCGTCTCTATTAAATCTCTAATTATTTATCTATGAAATAATATGTAATAAATTGCCTAATTGATGTGCAATATTTTTATTAAATTATTAAAATATTTACCTATCAATTTTTACTAAGAAATTATTAAACAATTAAAATGAACTACATAAAACTTTTTATGCTGACGCTACCATGCACGCCGACTCATAGAGTTTTAGAGTTGTTCGTTTAACTCACACCAAAGAGATTGTACATAGAGACGTCATACTCATTGTAAAGAAATAAAAACATTGCGATATTTTACTATAGCTACATACCTAGCGTCGACGTTCGAACATACAACGCCGCATGGCATTATCTCTGTCACTCATAAACGTAACGCATTGGTTGTCTCGTTCGTGTTGGTGGCAAAGCGGCAACAGCGCGGCCGTGATTTTAGTTCGAACAGACGAGACGCCGCACGGCATATGGCCTTATCTCTGTCACTCATAAACGCAACGCACGAATTACTTGTCTCGTTCGTGAAGGTCGCAAAGCGGCAACCGCGCGGCATTGATTTTTGAGTAAAATTAAATTTATTTTATGATTTTCCATTTTAAACAGTACAAAACAAATAGAAGACATAAAAAGACACATCCTTCTTGCTTTTCACAACCGTCCCATAGTAAGTATTGCACTTTCTAAACGCGCAACATGGCATTTTAATATTTTTCATACTCCAAAATCCCGCTTCAACGTACGTCCGCATCGCGGCCAGGAGCAAGACGGACTGAGTTCAATTCAGGCACGTACCTAATTTTCGTCTTGTTAGGCAGACCTCGGTACAACGTATCTACGTATATATAACATCATTGACTGACACCATTAATCTTGTCCCAACTGGTACCTATGATTATTATGAATATACATAATTATGTTATTGTGTGTTTTGTACATTAAATAATGTGAAATGAATAGGTACAAATGATAGAAAGGTTCCACGAATAGAATTTAATTTTCTTTGCCTTGAGCTTTGTTTTTTGTTTTGGAGCTGTTTGTACACCTAGTGAACGAGCACGAGGGCATTGCTACAGTTTTTAGTCAATAAATCACACAAAAGTTCTTGGTAACAAGCGCGCGAATCACGAACGCCCGCGCCGCCCATCCGACTATGACTGAGGTGGGGGGACCAGATTGGACCAGATTTGAGCTTGCCATTTTCCGGAAGCTAGTGCCTTATCTTTTTTTTTTAATACATCAATGTTCTAAATCCGCATTTAACATGAATCTACAGAAAGCTACTCTCCTTTCAGGGGTCCTCTTCGTGAATAATCATTAGTTTCTTGCTCAGAATCTGCAATAATTAAATCTGCATTTAAATCATTGCATCATTCATGCGTCAAATGTTTCGCCCAACCAGAAACAAAAGATGAAAAGATCTTTAGTTAGAGTAACAAACAAAACACGAAACCAACTACAATAGGTCGAGCAAGATCTACCTACTTACTACATAATAAAATTATACCATGCTTCACTTGACCAAATGAAGGCAGAATATCACATATAAACAGGGATTTCCCCAAATCGATTAGGATGAATCACATCACCAAGTCTTTTAACAGTGCCAGTTTGTTCTCGGAACGGACTAGGACTGTGCGCATACTCTGTCTGTTTATAAAGTTAAATTTAGTTATTATTAACAATGGAGCATAAAGAAAGTAATCCGAACACGAATTCTAAATCAGGTAGGGTAGGTGCTTTCTTAATTGAAGTGTAGGTATTGCTTTTATAATAGAGATTAATATTGTATACGTATAAATATTGCGACAGTATTCGAAGAGTCATGCATGGGTCAATGAGAGGAAATCCTTATAGATAAAACATATCTAACAAAAGTTCTCATAGAAAATTGGAGCATTTTTTGTTATGTTACTCTATTGTCTAACCTATTTCTATCAACTATTTTGTTTATTTATGTACCCCGTCAAATAGCAACGTAACCTTTTGTTTTTTCGGTAAGCAATTAATTATATTACTTACCTGTTTTTTTAGGAATGTACCTATACGAATTACCTACGCGAATCTTTTGAGAGAGGTATTTTTTACCATTGTCCTACCCAACGAGGCAATCTTATGATTTTAATCCTTACATTACCATGCTAAACGTTTCAATATTTATTTGCAGATTCATCAAATGGTGTCGATCGCCATACAGCCACATACTTAAAAAAGAAAAACAGAAAAAATATGGAAAACGCTCTCTTAGAAGTCAACAAAAATCTCGTAAGAATCAAAGCGGACGATAGAAAAAAGAACAATAAAATACTGTACTCCGTACTCGAAGTAATTCTCGAGAGAATGAAATCTTCTGATAAACTATTCAACAGTATGAAACCAAAACTGGAATACTTGGGAAGCTATTTCGATGGTCTTCGGGTGGGACGTCCAACGGAATACGATATAAATATCGTCCTTACATTTTATATTAACTATGACAAAATCAAGTTGGTGTCCAATGAAAAACAAGGTGCTTATACCAGCATTATAATGCCGTCAGAGTTTCGTAGACTGTCTAAAACTCCTGCCACTGCGAAAAAGGGCTTTAATGAAACTCTATGTTGGTGCGATACATCGCATCGTTTATCGATGCAGCGATTTAGATCGTGGATGCAGAAAGTGGTTGACACCGCATTGAAAACTCTGCCAGAAGAAGGTGGAATGAAGATACTCAAAGTAAACAACGAATTGTATAAGATCGCGTCGAAAACTTCGGGCCCTGCATTCACTTTAACGATTATTGAAAACAGTGATAACATAATCGACATTGATCTAGTTCCAACTTTATCGTTTAATCTTCCCAAAATTCCCCAAAACACAAAAATAGATTTTGATAAGGTCAGTAAAACACAAATTCATCAATATTTTGCCGTACCCAAACCAACAGATGACGACTTCAGTTGGAGATTGGCATTCCCCTATCAAGAAAAGTATTACATTTACAACAAATATAACATGAAGAGTGTTATTAAAATTGTGAAGTTATTGAGAGATACCCAAGGGTTCCATAAACTAGCAAGCTATTACATAAAAACATTATTTTTGTGGGAGGCTGTTGAAAAATCACCAAAATTCTGGAAGAATAAATCTTTGTCATTTTTAGTGATTTATATGATGAAAAAACTAAAAGATTCTTTATCAATCAAGCTCATTAGAAACTTTTGGTGTCCAGACCATAACCTTCTCGAAGCTATCCGTGCAGACACGTGCCAAAACTGGAGTAACAGACTTAGTCATATAATTAATGTGATTGAGAAAAATAAGAAAAAAGATCCCTTTATTATTCTTGAATACCTTAAGCGAAAACAGCAGCAAGATAAACCTTAACTTTATATAAGTACCTATTATGGTTTTGATACACATCAATTGAGCTATGTGTAGAATGCTTGCAACAGTCTGCAGTTAGCTCAATTGTTTCAAATTGTAAATACTAGTTTTAATTAGTTTCTATTCTTTGATTGTAATTATCGTTATTAAAATATAATTTTAACATAGGTAACTATAGTTTATTCCTACTAGTTATTCAATATTTTTTTTAATATACTTGCGCAGCAGCTTGTATGTACCTACTCTATGCACTGACGTATCTAAAAGATTTTACATAATTGTTTAACTGTGTTAACTAAATAATATGTTTGTACCTACAATAATTAATAATATAGTTTATATTAAAAAGAAAAGAAGTCAGATTAGTTCATAATTATGTAAAAATTACCTACAGATACAATAGTAAGTGGTTATACATGTAATAAAAAGTATTTTAAAATCAAAATATCTATCATTTTTACGTCACCTGACAGCGTTCCCTACATTTTAAAGTATTCTGTGTTCCCTACATACCGAGATGCGCTAAAATTAACTATCAGCGCGCTCACCCTCCCGTATTACCATGAGCACGACGAGATAATATTCCGTGTAAAGTCATTAGGTACATAGCTATGTGCGATATCGTCACGGACCATGCTACGCCAACTTAGACCGAGAATGGATCTATCAGTCTATGTACACCAAGGAACTTATAATAAATTCATTGTGCTGTGCTGCATTGTGAGTTACCTACATTACTACATAATTATCTGGTTCTTATATGCACAGCACCTGTCTAAGGTGTTGAGGTCCCTTTTTAACTGTATGGTAATTTTTCTTCGTAGGATAAGTACCTAGGTACTAAGAACAATATGTAAATTGTAAATATGTACTTAAATTAAAAATAAAAAAATACCACGTACTAGATTATGTAGGTACCTATTTATATTCACTGAAATTTTGACCGGTATGTACCTAATTCTATGTGAGCTTCTCTTCTATGTATGTTATTTTCATTCAACAGCCACACAAGTAACTTTTTTTTTAAATGACCCTTTATCCACATTACAGAAATAGGTGTATTGAGTAGTTTTTCTTCGTATCAGGTACGGAAAACAATATTGTTTTTAATTTGAGAAAATCTCTTAGCCTTTCTCTTAGCATATTATTATGTTTCGGAGTGATTTGATGTGTCCAATGTAGGTAGAGCCACACGTGTGACGAAACGATTAATGGTTCAATCAAGTCATGACACACTATCAAGCTACGATGTCAAATCAGCATCTTCTACTGCCACGCGGTAGAATACAATCAGCGCAGCACGATGCCGAAAAGCTACAAATTAAAAAGTAAAAAATCGCCATTTTGTTTTAGTATCGCCATTTCGTTTCTTTCATGAGATGGAAAATTGGTTAAGAAAGTGAGATAGAGATAAAATAGTCTTCAAATCTTGTAAATTACCTATTCTCTCGTGTAATTTGTGTGAAATTACTTTGTATTATTCAATAACAGGTGCGTAAGAATTCTAACTATTTTCTAGGAAACTCTCCTTTGCACAACGTTCTTCGGTTTCCTTCTGCTAATGCTGTTTGAAAGAGTACCAATGGCGTCCGTTTGCCGTAGCGCGTAGGTATAGACAGTCCGTCATCCTTTTCTTGCACATATCGGCTACTCAGGAGACACTGCTTACATCAACGAATGATCTTTTTACGATACGAGTAGAGAAGACTGATAAGAATATGCCCTGTTACCTTCGCACGCTATGTTGTGTTTGTGGTGTGGAAGTTCTTTGCGTTTAGCCGCGCTTTTGAAATGACGATTAGAATGACTGTATCGATGTACACAGAATTTACGGATTGATTGTTCATTTCATTGCAGATGCATACCATAACTTTTCAATATCACAGGTGATAGAATACAAGCTGTTTTCGGGAAAAGTTCTTCAAAATGTTTACTACAAACACTGTTCAGGCCGGCTCAGTGCCGACACTGCAGTACCAGGAGCACCCAACGCAAAAATCACAAGGAAAAAATATAGAAAACTCTCAACAAAAAAATGCTCAACAATCACAGCAACAACAGGTGTGAACACTTAATATCAAACTATATTAATACAACAAAATCTATGCTTTAGGCTGTAGCTAGATTTAAAAGTAACTTCTATATCTAACTATTGATAACTATAAAAACTAAATTTGTGTTCCAGGAGTTCCCAACATTTTGCTACACAACAAATGTAAATATGATTGGAAAGATTGGGACTGCAGCTTCCAGCGGGGGCGGTGCTGTGAACATAACTCAACTGACTACAAGCGATGACAAAACTTGTTACATAGCACAACCTTTTTCTTACAACTATGCTCTGGTCAATCAAATGCAGATTGCACCAAATGGACTACAAAATACTATATCCAATATTAGTTTTAAATGTGATGTGTGCGGCCTCATGTTTGGACACCTTACTCTGCTCAATGCTCATAAAAGGATACATGCTCAAGATACAGGTAAACAGCCAGGTGGATAAGATATTAGGTTACACACTAATATTTTAAATGGGAAAGTTTGAATGACTGAATGGATTTTTGTTACTTCTTTATGTCAGAACTACTGTACAGAACAGACTGATCTGTCAACTGTGCTTGATGTATGTCCATATTATCCTATAAATAATATAGATGTAGGTCTTCTTTTATCCTATTCATAATGTTCAGTGTAGTAAGCCATATTAGGGCTTATGATAGAACAAAGAATCCATTAAAAAATATCTATCTATGTAATGTATTGTATTATGTATATCAGTTATCTAGTACCCATAACACAAGCTCTGCTTACCATGGGGCTAGATAATGCTGTGTGAATTGTCCAGCATTATTTATTATTATTATGTCTCTCATTTACCATGATCTCGGGCCATTAAGTGACCCGGTCCTTATTATTTTATTATTATGTCTAGGGTCGCCGAAATCTGAGAAATGTGGAGGAGGCCTATAAATAATGTAATGTAGTTCCTTTTTTATCTTAAATTCTATATAATACAGTTCATGGGATAGATATATACCTACTTCTATTGTAAAATTAAAATGTTACAATAGAAGTCTGTATATGGATCCCTTTTTTATGAGTAAGATTTAAAGTGGTAAAAAAACTTTCAATACAATTATTTTTATTTTCATATATTTCTTCAGACTTACATGAAAGTAACAGCTCATAGAAATGTCAAATTTTTGACATAATGATTACTATCAAATAAACAATATTGTATTCATTTATAATTTTTCTTTCAGATAGTAACATCACTGTGGTGGCGACGGGTGTCAGTAGTGGCAATGAAGTTGCAATGAACCCTCACATTCAAATCCTTTCCACGGACCCCAGCGAGCAGCAGCAACAGCATCATGTTCAGATACAAGATAGTAAGGATATGTTTAAAAGCTATGAATTTACCTAATATTTTTACCCAAACTCAATCCGTCCACCATCAAACAGTGGCAAAGGCAGGGCACAACTCGATACCGGCACTCCACTCCCGCCGCGTCGTACATCTCTCTGCGGCCATGCCGCTCATACAGCATAGCTGGTCGCCTCCTTTGCGGTGCCTCCCATACGACACCGCAACCTACCTGTCCAACTGAGCTTAGATGGCAAAACCCAGAGGAGCGGTTCGTCCCGGGGCCGGCCGTGTCGCCGTCTGCGTCATCGGTTCCTAGCCTCACCGTGGGTGACCAGACCGCGGTTACTAAGTCGCCCCGTCCCGACAAGGCGGGAACCCCTCTGGGCATATCTAGTAGCCCTTGGTGCTTGGGGCTAGATAAATTATCTTGTGTGAATTGTCCAGTATTATGTATATTTGCTTTTGAGGGCCAGACTATAAAGCTGAGAGGTGATGATGTGTTTAAAAAAATCAATAGAATGTTGTTATTCACACATGTCCACTCAGCTTCAGTGGAGACCACTAAGTAAGAGAGATGTATTATATTGGTATGCCAAGAATCAAAGAAAGATCGAAGCAGTGATGTGAGCTGTATTTCGCAAGCTGGCAATGTCACGCAGCGGATAAATAAGTAAATAAATAAATAAAAATAATCTCATTTAAGATTTTACAAAAACAGACAAACTATCTTCTAACTTTAGTTCTTAAGGCTCTAGATTTTTTTTATAAATAAATAAATCTTTAAAAGGCTGTGAAGTTATGGATGGACAATAAAATGGTCAAAACTGTTGGATCAAGGTATATAAACACAAATTATAAACGAAATTCTGTTTCCCTTACAGCAAAACCAATAATAGTAGACAAAGTCCAGAAATGCATCACTTGTGGTAATCCTATCACCTGTAACCCGAAGAGGAAAGGTCCTAAGTTGATTAGATGTGAGAACTGCATAGCACAGGACTCTGTTGACCAGCAACGGGGTAATCAAAGTGAGTATGTAATTAGGTTTTTACTAACAATTCGATTTGGTTAGAATATAAGTTAAAAAATCTCTGTAATGTAATGTCTTGCCACAAAACTGTGAATATTGCTACTAAAAAATGAATAGAAAAAAAGCTGATAAAAGTGATGATCATTTTGAAAAATACTTAGGCTTAGTACTTATTTGATTGGAGAACAAGAGATTATAAATGCTAAATGAATGGTTATAGTATAAAATCAATAGCTCACTGTTCCAAGCAACAATGACACCATAAAATAATTTGAGTGAAAGTGTTTTCGTTTTTATTACATAGCATATATTAAATGCATATATTTTGTAACTTACATTTTCAAAAAGTGTGCTAACCATGCTAGGCTGTTCCCAATTCCATCAGAAACCTGTTCAAGTTAGCTATTTAACCTACCTTGAAATGTTCAATTTACACAGGTATTGTATTGATATCGATCAGTTGAGCTACCTGTAGATTGTTTGCAATAGTCTGCAGGTAACTCAATTGTAAATACTAGTTCTAATTTGTTTCTATTATTGTTAATAAAGTTATGTATACTTGCAGTGAATAGTCAACTATTTGTGGCGGAAGAAAATGTAAAGTTTGAAGTGGGTACTGTGAATACAGTGCACAATGTGCAGCCTACCTCAGACCCGTTAGCTGTCCCAGCGCAGCCAGCGCCGCAGCAGCAGCAAACACAGCAAGCAGTGAAAACATGTAAGGAAACTAAGATAATTTTATTAATTTTACCCGAAAAACTAAATAGAAAACGGAAAAGTAAACAAGATCCGTCAAATGCGAGTGTAACTCGCGCGCCGAGGGTTTCGGACGTTTGTGAATCATACAAATATGAACTATAGATATAGGTACCGGCTAGACTAGAGACTTCGCTAATCCTTCGCTCTTGAGCGATAAGACAGTCAATTGTAATTTTTTTTTTCTTTTTCTGTTCATGGTTTTCTATTTAAAGTGCAATAAAGAATTTTCTAATTCCTAAAACATAATTATAAAGGGCTATGTCGCACACGCGATTATATCGAGAACAACCCAAGAACGGTTTTGATATGTACAAATTTTTAAAAAACAAAAAAGGTATCATTCGTTCGACTGCTTCGCTCGCTCGGTGGGCTGAGTGCCCTGGCGATAGATGCGTCGCGTCACACGCCTAGGTAGCGTAGTTTTCAAGCAATACGCGATGTCTCAACCATAAGACGGTTCAATCGTCCACTGTCTACCCTGCTTCTGTGGCTCAGCGACCCAACGTGGATCTTAGCCTCCAATACAAGACTTCTTCGGGCATCTTAATTAGCTGTCTCACGCCAGCAAGCTTACCACGCTATTTTTAATACATAACGTAACGTTATCGTAGCGTTATGTATTTAAAATATACATAGTAACTTTAAGGTATTTTAACTTGAATAACGCCTTTTCACGCGTTATGTGTTAAATAGCGGTGTAGCCTTGCAATTATGGGCCTCGAGTTCGCGGATATTCTGACTCACTTCTGAGAGGCTTCAACTTCGATACCTAGGGCAGTCGACTGTTCCACGCCCCTATATATTATCATCATACGCATTCTTTACAGCCCTTATCTCGACTTGTTTCCAGCGGAGACGAGAGCTCTTGAACTCGCCTATGACGTTTGGTTAAAGAACTTCATTGAGTGTAATTTGTAGCTATGATTTATTTATGAAACTCTTTGCAGCCATTCTGTTCTTGTTATTAGATAGGTCAATTCAAACTTTGACATGGGAAATTACTTACAATTTGTATCTTACTTATATCAATCTTTTATGATTTATATATTGATAAGGTTTAATAAAAAAGATGCTTTGTTTAGGATGTTTATAAAATGTAATTAGATTGTTAGCTGTGGTTAAAATTACCTTTTGCCTTCAGTCGCTCAAAGCCTAACGTATTATTTCTGATCAACAGTGCCTGGAGGCCACCACCCAGTCAAGAAAAGAAACCTAGCATCTGTAACCAAATGTCAAAACTGCAATGGATCCGGCATCATCTTCGTTGGTGGTATCAAAAACAAACTAGCCCAGAACTCTAACGAGAAGCCCTTCCACTGCAATATTTGTGGGGGCTCTTTCTCCAGATACTCATCTCTGTGGTCCCATAAAAAGCTGCATTCCGGAGAGAAGAACTTCAAATGTGGGATTTGTGGGATTGCATTCGCTAAGGCTGTGTACCTGAAGAACCATTCTAGAATACACACGGGAGAGAAACCATACAGGTTTGTAAAGACGAGACATAACATACCAGCGACCCGCGACTTTAAGTATGACATTCCAGGTCTGGAACTTGGTGTGCAAAATTTCAGCTCGATTGATACGGTATATTAGTGGGATAAATAGGAATTCAAAATTCTGACTTATTTTCTTCCTGCAAAGAGTCTACATTTGACTAAATTTCACTTTCTTGATTCTGCAAACAATCGTCAGACAATATTTTCCTGTTTCGAAAACATCTCACTTGAAGATAACTGATAGTGAGGTCGATGAATCACGAAGGTATAGGAATTATAAAATCACTAAAAATAAATATTTTAGTAATTTTATAATTCCTAAACCTTCGTGATTCATCGACCTCACCCTTCTAATTGAGTGTTTTTATAATTCACCGTCGGATTTTACCGCCACAATGATAAATTTAACGGCAAGGCTGAGGCCTAAACGAGTGTATTTTTTTGAGTTGGTGACTGACGCGTAAAATGACTCGCTTTATACAATTTTTGTGCCACATTATGGATGATGTATCTGCTAAAATTAAGTTTAGCTCAACTTACTTGAGAAATTACGCTCGTTTAGCCTCAGCCTTGCTGTTAAATGACGGCGTCTGCTTAGTGCCAGGAATTAGCAGGCATTAGCGGCTGGCTGTAGACGTTAAAACGTGCATTTACTCTTGATTAAAGTACTTTTGTATTGTATAGGTGTAACACATGCGGCATGCAGTTCTCGCAATCACCGCATTTGAAGAACCATGAAAGGACTCACTCTGGGGAGAAGCCTTATGTCTGTGAAGTAAGTTCTTTTTAAATATAATAATACATTCTTTATACTTCATAGGTCCATATCCACATTGAATAGTACATAATAATAATAAATAGAAACATAAGTCTACAAAAAATAAACATTTAATAATTGAAAACAACACAATAATCAAAAAAAGAAATTAATAAAAAATTACAATAATTGTTTGGGTATGTTGAACATATTTTTATTATTTATTATTATTATTAAAAGCGGATATGGATCGGTAAAGCTACCTCTAGATTATTTGCAACAGTCTATGGTTAGCTCAACTATTTACATTACATAGGTATACATTCTTGAGAACTAGTAAATAAACGAAAAACTTTTTATTTTATAAATACTTATTCATTTATTTATATTGGAGAGAATTATTCTAGTAGAGAGAGATACCTGTTTTTAAGAGACTGGTGCCAGTGATAGGATTAAAACCTGTGTTACTATACTCGACACAGATGCATCCACAGAATTAGTAAATGATATAATGCGCCTAGGTGTTGCCATCATCATCATCATCAGCCTATATTAGTCCACTGCTGGACATAGGCCTCCCCCAATGAACGCCATAGCGCCCTGTCTTCAACTTGACGCATCAAGCATCTACCTGCAGTCTTTCGCAGGTCGTCATCCCATCTGGTCGGAAGGCATCCTACACTACGTTTACCGAGTCGTGGTCTCCACTCTCTAGGTGTTGTAACAATGAAAAATTTATTGACTTAAATGAAAAAACAAGTAAAGAATTCCCGAATTGATATTGTTACCTTTTTATATCTAATAATTGTGGTTTAGGCACTTCCTATTACAAAATTTTGGTTGCATCCTTATCACCCGCAACGTTATTTAAATTTTTATCTTCATGGTTTTATATTTCCGTTCCACAGGTTTGTGATAAGGGCTTCGCAAGACATGCTACGTTATGGAACCACCGACGCATTCACACGGGGGAGAAACCTTACAAGTGAGTACCTTGTCTTATTAAACTTACCTAGCAAGTTGGATACCAATAGGATGGTCAAATAGGATTACACGTACATCGCAAAGTCAAGTGCAGTTGAATTGATAAAACTCAATGGCTTTACATGGTTACTGAATTGAATGAATCCTTTGTAAGGACTGATAATGGCCTCGATTCTGTTGTTGCGTAAACGAATTTGACAACACAAATAAATAATGCTGTACAATTAACACGGCATCCTATGCTCCGGCTAAACAACATGAGCATTAATCACACTAATTAACATTATAAATGCAAAAGTTTGGATAAACATCCATCTTTTGCAAAACAACAAACATCCATCTATCTAAACAGATGGATGATTGGATGTGTGTTGTCTCAGTATTTGTGACGAGTCGTATCTGTTCACCATTTTTACCTATGTTTCATAAACAATGTTATAGCCTATCTAAGGGTAGGACTACACAGAAGCGGAGTCGAAAAGAGGGTATGCTAGGGTCAAGTGTAAGTCGCAAAATGAGCACTAGTGCATGTCGAGGAATGTGCAGATAGAAAAACGTTCAGTTAAAAACACTCTCCTTGTGCGCTGCTTGCAAATAGCGCACAAGGAGAGAGTGTTTTTAACAACCAATAGAACATCGTTATACACACCTCTTCTCCGTTCAGCTTAAGTGGATACCACCGAACGGAGATGTCATATTTTTATGGCGCGATAGAAGATATGTCTCGCAAGCTGGTGAAGTCATGGAGACGAGAAGAGATGTGGGGCACCGCTCTCAAAAAACATCCAACGCTCTAGCCAGCACCAGCACACATATCCACTCCAGTCTTTCCAGTACCTACGTATCTCCGCGCAGGCACACTTTGGTGGACTCCGGGCATATTGTTTGTATAGTTACATTCCTGTATCCGAGTTTCAAAGCGATGTTGTTAAAATTTCTAGGAATTTTCTTATCATGTCATTCTAGCTGCGGCCTCGTGGAAATCTATGTTTCAAATAGATAAACCTTCCTCTTGAATCACTCTTTCTATTAAAAAAACCGCATCAAAATCCGTTGCGTAGTTTTAAAGATCTAAGCATAGCGACGGACAGACAGCGGGATTTTATACTACATATGTTGTGATTCATGTCCTTATTTGTTTGACAGATGTGATACATGCGGCTCAGCGTTCAGTCAAGCTGCGCATCTCAAGAATCACGCGAAAGTGCACTCGGGGGAGAAGCCCTTCAAGTGTGACATTTGTACGGCCGCTTTCGCAGACAGATTTGCACTCAAAAGGCACAGGGGAATCCACGATAAATATGGTAAGTGAGATATGTATTTTGACATCTTGGAAAAATAACCCTCTCCAAATTGAATTGAATGGAGCAGAAATCCTATGCACAAATTTTTGTGATAGTGGTGTCGATTCTGTTGGATATTAGTATAATAAACTAATTTCTGTCGGTGGCTTTGCACGCGTTTTCTATGGAAACGTGTTAAGGTTATTTTTATCCCATTGGAACTGTGAACAATGGTATAAAAAAGCCCATGTATTATTACAGGCCTAGTACGAGTACCTGTATTTAAAATTCTTAGCCCATTCTGTAGTTTTGACGCAGAGAAGATAAAATCCAGTTTGGATTTTTTTCTCTCAATTATATTATTAGTGTGAATATTCTGACAACACTTAAATTGTCGGGCGATGATTAAATTGAATTGTTTGAGGCATGTTATCAGTGGATGTTTGCTGATAAGGGAAAATGTCGTTGTCCTTTTTATTTCGATCGTAAGGGGTCTGCATTTTTAGTGCTGTGAAATTAGTTTAGTTTCGTAACAGCAGAATCGACACCAGTATCTTTCATGATCAACCCTAAGGAAAGTATTGTCTCGGATAACGACACCCCAGATTGGGAAGTGAATGTGATGCAATATTCAAACCTTTTCATCTCATATCCATCTGTATTTCCACTGTGATTCTGGCCAGACCCCTTAGCTAGTAAAACTGGGCAAGCTTGCAAGAGTAGTTCCACCTTCCTTCTTTGTTCAGTCCTTACCCGATGCACTTTTGTCTATTGGAATTCTAAAACATTTCTCTCTTTGTCCGGACTAATCTCAGGAAAGGCTCAAGACATTACAGTGGAAATTTCACTAGAAGGTAATGTATCATATGAATCAAATTTAAAATGGGTTTGCGGGAGACTTAAGCACTCAATTTGAAAATTTTGCAGGTCAAACGGTCCCATTGGCGTCTAGGGTGGCACAAGATCAGCAAGCGACGCAACAGGGCGACGCTCAGACCACCATAGAAATCGAGGTGCATGGAGAACAAGGACTTTGAGAACAATTTTATAAACCACCTCATCTGATGATAAGAGTAGGCAAAAAGCAAAGACAGTGTCTGAATCATAGCAAGTTCAAGATAGAGTACAATGCAAACTTAACTGTGGTTGTGAAGTGCGAGTGTGTTTTCGGCAGGACAAAACCCCTCTTTCTACTTCTTCGATACAATGTGTTATTGATGTCTGAAAGTAACTTAATTCTAGTTATTAAGGCGGTTCCTCACGGTCGAGCGCGAAGTTAAAATATTTTCTGGTAATTTTATTTTCTGCATTCAACGAGCTATCTAGTAAGCAGTTTTGCGATATTTCAAAGCCATGCTAAAAAAACTCCCTGTCGTTTTCGAGTCTATTGTCATGTAAAATATTTGTTATTAAAAACAACAATATTAATACACTCCTAAACGTTAGTTTAAGCTATTGAAACGAAGTTAGTTTAAGCATGGGTTCATAGCAAATGGTTTACAATAGTCGCAAAATTACCTACCAGCTAGATACATTCCTTGCAAACCGCGAAAAATAAAAATAAATTGTTGTCTTTTTTTATTTCGCGCGCGACCGCTGACCACCTACACCCGCCTTAATATCTGTGTTGTTTATGTACTAAGAAACTACAATCCATAGGGGTAGCTTGGTAGGTTGGGATGCAAATATTAATGAAAAACCATGTAAATAGTAGTTACATATGTAGACTAGTTAGTGGTAGCTAACTACCACTTAGAACTATGTATGTTATTCCTGCTAATGTTTAGAATAGTTCATTATTTTATACAAATATATAACAGAAAATAAATTACTTTACTAGCAAAATGTATTATATTGTTGTATTCATGATAAATTTACACAAAATCGAAATCTTATTTTCTTTTGAACAGTTGCACAGTGACATTTCTTTTTTATTTTTATTTGTAGGAGTTTTGAAGATTCTGACCCTAACAACGGCCACCACTTCGTTTGTGTTTTTTTTTCAAACCGCGTCGCTCAATGTTCTTTATTAGAGGACATTTATTCAAATAAAAAATTACATCTGTATATAAAAATCTATAGCATTGCCGTTTGAAAAAAGAAAGTTGTGGCCTATGTTAGGGCTAAGTCTTCAAACCACTTTCATTATTTTAATTAGAAACCTATGGGTTTTGTATGTAAAATCAATGAGCATTTGTCATCTTACCCACTGCCATATAACATTATTTTTATATATTTTCAATGAAACAGACAAATTATGTTGTAACATGGATATTATTTTGTCCATGTTTGTTAGACATATTTATTATGAGATGCATATCTAAAGGTGGTCAGGTTGATTTTTATCTATGGATACAGAACATAATAAAAAATTATATCTAATTGGCTGTGTACCTACCTTTGTTGTATTTAAAAATTAGATTAGAGTACCCTACCTACCCTGTAATGTAAATATTTTATACCTACTTATTATTAAAAGTGAAGGACCTTATTTTACATCATAGATTTGTCATTTTAATTATTAAACAGCTTAATTAAATTCTTGAAGATGACAAGTTGTGTGTATGTAGATTTTGTGTTTATAAAATGTAGATAATAAGTTCTTTGCCACTTTCATTTCGAGATTGTGGTCATGCCATCAATGAATTACATTTTCCTGTAACATTGATAGGCCTATGGGAGCTACCCACATTAAAAATGTTATATGTACATGCTACACAGTAGTCGGAAGCAATACCTTTAATTGTTTGAAATAGGTAGTGTCATCATTTCAATATGTATCTATGATCCTACATCTATGATACTAACATGTTCTAAATAAAGATTTTTAGTATTAAATTGACCGATAAATTATAACTTTTACATTTTGTGAAATAGAAATTTTAGAATAATGAAACTCGTGTTTTACTAAGTTCCTACATACCTAACTTGCATGCAATATAGAAAAAGCTTACAATAGGTACTATATCTTAAAATATAGACTAGAATGGTGTTTGACCGGATGAACAGCCATATTACTGTACTGGTTAGTCTCCGTCAAGACTGGCTGGCTGCCATGCCGTGTCTGAAGATTTGGCTAGGAGAATATTATCATATTCCATGTCCACGAATGCCTATAATCTTTAAAAAAATAATTATTTGTAAGTTAAGGAATATAACAGGACCAACAGGGAAACTAATGGTTCAAAGTACCTACTCGAACAAAGATTATGGATTACTGTCTAACTGAAATACATACTACAATTACTGTCAATAAAAGAAGTCTGGTACCTACATTATTCTAACAGAAAATGTGCGTACAAAGCGGGACTAAAACTTGTACAAAATGTTGGATATGTGTTGATTGACCTTGAACTTGGCCTAACTTAACCTACAAAATAATACTTTGAAATAGAATAGGCATTTAGAGGTTTGTTGATTGAAACAAATGACATCTGTAATAAACTTTTATTATATTATCTATAATCAAAGAACAGAACGTGCGCAAGTGCGAGTGAGGTTATTATTTTAGAACGAAATGACTTACAACCTATTGAATTTATTCGTAAACCCAGTTTTCGTTTGCCGGAGTCCAGCCAACGATTTCCTTGTCAGTGAACCACAGGGAAATCTCTTTGTTGGCAGATTCAACACTATCTGAACCGTGAACAATGTTGCGACCAACTTGAATGCAGAGATCTCCGCGGATAGTTCCGGGCGCAGAATCAGCAGGGTTTGTAGCACCGAGCATGACGCGGCCGGTCTTCACGGCGTTGAGTCCTTCCCACACCATAGGAACAACGGGGCCTGAGCTCATGTATTTCACAAGACCGGGGAAGAACGGCCTTGCTGACAAATCCGCGTAGTGTTGCTGAAGCAGCTGTTCCGACGCCCAAACTTGTTTCAGAGCGACTAGCTTGAAGCCTTTCTTCTCGAATCGGGTAATTATATCACCGACGATTCCACGCTGGACACCATCAGGTTTGATCATGATGAAAGTTCTTTCACGAGGTTCCGCCATTGTATTAGAAAATGTGGTACCGGCACGTCTGTAATATGCGGGGCAACAGAACAAAGTGAGTGAGTGAATGAGTATAGTTACATTTTATATAGATAAATTCCAAACGAACGAACGGAGACGATTCTACGTGTTCAGTCAATGAATGAACGAAACGAGAATTAATTTTAACTATCCTTGCTAGATCGAAAGCGAACGAACACTTGCTGTAGCTATCTTCACACCATTTGCCCTACCACCTACCACTTGCAGTACATGCAATGCAAGCAACTTGGTACTTGGTAGAATGAACTTGTGTTGCCATCTAGATTTGGTAAATTTCCGATAGTTGTACAAAACTTGTGTGGTATTACTTCGCGATTTATACCATTTCTATCCTTCAGCGGAAACCCAATACTCGCGTGGCAATATTGAAACAAATATTGAATTTTCTCAACAACTACATAGTAGGTCGGTACCATGTAGGTACCTACCTACTATCTATTCTACCTTGTTATACCTCATACATATCTGATCTGAAATTCATCTAGGTATTTTTATTACGTATTCTCTTTTGGTCTTAGAAATAGAAAACATAAAAATGTTAGCATTGATTCATTCATTGTCTACCTACATAATTAGCTATCAAACGAGACCTTTTCGTATTTCTACAAGCTCCACATGGGTAGCTATAATAGCTATAGCCTAATTACTACTTTCGAGGGTGACATGACATAATCATGTTGATTAAACCCTCTTTAATCAATAAAGATTTTAAAAAAACCCTTCTGAAGTCTCCGACACCGGTGACCAGACAAGACACCCTATGTAACAGAGATAAATTCCTTGTTTTACAAGACTCTTTTACCTACCTATTTTTAATAAACAATAATATATTGAATAGTGAATACAACGTAAAAATAGTTTGCATGTTTGTTACCACCATAAAAGTCAAAAGTACCTACTGAAACTGAACAAATCGGTCTACAATTTTGCCTGAATTAACATAATTATCAGTTACCGTTTATACCGGAAAAACGCGAGCGAAGCCGCGGGAAAACGCTAGTATGAGTATAATCAAGTCCAGAAGTAGGTAATTCATTTTGTTTTACGTGGTAAGTAGGTATTCCTTTTTAGTTAGTGAAATAGTTTAGTAATATGATTTATTTTACCTACACATCTGAGATAAGAATTTTTAACTTTTACGTGGATGTACGAATAGGCCTGAATAAAATAGCTACCAAAATTGTACCTTTTAGTAAATTTAGCCCTCCAAAATCTGTTACAAAATATGGGTTACTTTGTGTCACACCAAATATTGCTCAATATTTCTTTGTAAAACTAACGCTGGCATTATCTTACCCAATAAATTGATACCTACCTATGCAAGTACATCTACCTAACTAAAAAGTTGCTATACTGCAGACAGTACTAATAAATGTTGATGGAAAAGAAGTTTCTAAAATAGTTTTAATTATATTACTGGTACCTACACTTTTAATCTAAAAACAACATCATAGTTAGGTATTACAAATAATTCCATATTTCCGGCACATCGTAATGCCCGCGCTGTTCCAATAGCAACAATGTAAATAGTGTCATTTACAACATCTAGAAATAGTATAGTTCATCGTTTCCATCGTAAATGTACAACTGGAAACACATGCAACTTATTATAATCACTAATACAACGGGTATTTATCGGGTACATATCATAATTACCTATTTTTCCCGAGGTTGCGAGGTTTATACACTGTCGTGGTCAGTACAGAGTGTAAAGTGTAAACCTGTTGAAACTAAGTAAATAAAATTATGTACCTATAATTTTATCTTGCTTCTTCAATTAAAAAGATAATATTTGTTAAGTACAAAATGTTCTGTGACATTTGTTATAATAAAGGATCTTTGGATGCGTTTAAATTAATAAGATTTAAGAGTAGCCCATCCCAGGGAACATGTCATCATCTCATCTACACTACAACCTTTGCAAGTCCACAGCTGGTCATCATAGGAGGCCTGCCTCTAATAAGTGCCCTAATAGCTTTTATCAATAAGGGGGAGTGCCATAATCCCCACGCTGGGCATGCTGGTTTGAGTATGTAACTTTAGTAGGCTCTTAATAAACCGACGGGAAGAGAGGTGGTGCATATAATAGGCGGACAGCACACAGCACAGGGATATACATATGTACGTACATAGGAAGCGTTTAATTTTTTTTATTGCTTGTTAAAAGAGGACATTGGTAGGTTGATTAACTCTGCGTGCAATTCGAACTTCTGAAAGTCATCAAAATTATGAAAAATCTTATCTCGGAGTGAGTTTTACGATCGTTTGTTCATTGTTTCATTTGTAAACATAAATGAGATGCAGCAAAGCGAATACCTTGGTTTGATTAATATGCTTGATTTAATTAGTGTTCATTCATCTCCGGCATTTATCGATTGAATTTGAAGAAGGATGTATATAATACAATATTTTAAAGTAACTTTAGCAATATGCTGGGTAAAGTTTCTTACGTATTTTTAACATACCTTTTACGTTTTTTAACATATTAAATTTAAAAGAAAGCCATTTTATTTATTATAATAACTTTACTATTTTCCATTACAGGTACAAAAAGCGATGTGTATGAATTTAGGTTATTCTTCAGATGGTGATTTTTCACAACTCCTAAATGCTAAAGCCTACTTACCAGACGACAAGTATTTGTCTAAAGGATCAATAGTAAAATCGAGTGGTTAGTATGAGTGTGGCTTGAATAACTAATGTAGATAGGATCTAACTCATGTTTGCTAGAATCTTCCCAAACTACTTAAACAATAAACGCACATCTATAAAAACTACTAGTACAGTAAGTACTACGTAGGTAAATATTGTAACACTGAATAGGTAACTCGATTATAATAACATTTATTTTCTCTTCTAGGGGACGACGACGCCACCGTTATACTTTCTAAATTATCAGACGATGAACTTATTAAACTGCTTAAAGAGGACCCAAAAAGAGAGGAATATAACATAGAGGATGTTATTAAAGTTTCTAAAGATTCAAATAATAAACTAGGAGAAGAAGTAATAGTTGATACGGAAAGTACGTACTTATACTTACCTAGGAACAATGTATATAATTATCACAATCAGAGAATGCTTTTCACATTCAGTTTTCTTAAATTTCAGTTCAAAAGGAACCAATATTTAGACTGGAACATAAAGAAGTGGATCCCTTTGCTATTAATACAGATGACGATCCTAAATATAATGCTCTCCAAAAACTGAACAATATTCTATACAGCCGCCCGCGTGAAGAAATTTCTGCAGAAAATGATGACAAAAAAGAAAAGATATTCGATTTATTGGTTTCACAACTAAAATCGCTTTGTTGCAAGAAAAACAAGTTAAAGAAGTTCAGAAGCATTATCGATCCGAAAATAGAACGAAACATACGAAATCAAACCGAATACATATTCTTGGTTTTAAATGATGAAATCACAAGCAACGTGAGCGACCCTAACGAACTTGTACCAGTAGATCCTGATAGTTTGTCAGAAAACAGTAAGGTTTTGCTACTAGGACCCATAATAAACCCTCTAAATGATGACGAAACAAAGATCGTTGTAAGTAGAACCTATTATATTAAGAATCATAATTTATATAATGGTACCTTTGGTGTACCTACCTACCTACCTTTCTAATGGAACAATTTAACTGTTTCAGATAAATCGTATTTCAAAAGAATTGTCGAAGCCTGATTATTTATCTCTTCTAAAAAATATATCAGATGGTCTAGCTGTTAAGAATCCTGATGTTTTGAAAAGTTTGGTTTCTGGCCCCAATACAAGAAGGTACATAAAGCCGCACCGATGCAACCATCAATCAAAGCTGGCAAGAATCTACGATGGTCCAAAGTGGTTAATTTGTACTGGTTATCTAAATTTAAATACACCAAGTCGTTATGATTAATCTTTGTTATGATGAGATAGGATAATTTAAATTTTTTATTTAATAAAGATATTTTTTGATAGCTATGGAATTTGCGTTGAATAGGTCTGGTTTTTATAAGTCTGTTATTTTACTCTGTATGAGGATAAACATAATATTTTAAAGATAAAGATAAATTATTTGCATAAACAAATTGTGTTAGTAAGATGTTACAAAGGTAGGTATCAAATATGTTTTACCGATTACGGTGTACATATTGTGAGATATGGCATTCAAAGTCTCTGTTAGGTACTATAAATAATAATTGTTTTAATTATTGTTAAAAATAGTCCAGTAACTATATGAATAAAAACAAATATTTACAATATAAGTAGGTATAAATACCTAGTATAGGCCGGGGTTTAACTGCCATGCTACATGTTGCACAGCACACTGAGAGTGAGAAGTACTATCACACACCGGTCTTCTCGCGGTACCAACCGCCACCTTATGGAGCACACACCAACAACTAGAAAAGCCAAAGCGTGGTGTTTATGACAACAAAACCCCCCTTATTATATAGGACAGAATAGGTGGCTCAGACATCAATAAAACAATGACCCCGTTAATATATTTTTTATATGAAATTAGATTAACACCGATTGTGTTATCTCTCTATACCATTAGGTAGGTAAGGTATCAATTAAAATAATCCGAGCGCACTACGACAGGATGTGTATGCATGCTGTATTTGATATATTTTCTTTTAAAAAAAACATAAATGCACTTTAGTTGACGTAAATAATGTTCACGATGCTGCTCACAGTTCAGTTTAACATCGACTATCGAGAATAATCGAGATCGATAAAAATATTTGCGTGCCCAGCTCTAGTATGATCGTGATGGTGTATCAGCCAATCGGGGTGCAGCGGCCGCTTGGCAATTATTATTGTTGTTGAACAAAATAAATGATATTTCTTGTCAAATTGTTCAAAAATTATATTTTTTAAGATTTTTTCCTTCAAATAATAAGTACTTAATTTATGATTATTTTAAACTTTTGATCCTTTCACAAATTTATTTAATCAATTCCGCATTTTTCCGTGATAAAAAGTAAGATAGTAATTTGAGTTACTGTGGTAAATTATAATTTTTATACTATTTTCAATACTTTTCATGGGAAAATAATCTAGCTATACCTAATACATACCTACCTCCTATGTCGGCTCTATAAAAATCAAAACTTTCGTAAGTCCCCTTACTTTTCGAGTTATCAGAGTCGCTCGCATCTCTATTTCACTACCATTCTATCTAAGTCATGTCATTCGCTCTTGTTTCATCACCTGTCATCAATAAAGGAACTTCACTTCATAGTCGTGCAAAACCCAAACAAAACATTTATATGCTGTTTATATTTACTTTATAGATTCTCTCTTTGATTTAAGCGTGGATGGGGCTACGGATGGGGTAATAAAGTACTTACTTTCGTATTTAATGTAGAAACATGGTAGAAACTTTGAAAACAGAGATGACAGAAACAAGGTGTCAATGGTTAAATAATGATTCTCTCTACATAGAATATCATGATGAAGAATGGGGTAAGCCGGAATACAAAAACCAAAATCTATTTGAGATGATTTGTTTAGAAGGTCAACAAGCCGGTCTTTCGTGGTTGACAGTTCTGAAAAAAAGAAATCATTACAGGCGATATTTTTTTGACTTTGACCCTCTCAAGATATCTGATATGTGTGAAAATGATGTAAACAACTTAATGGCCACATCCGATTTAATAAGACACAGAGGTAAAATTCAATCAATCATAACAAATGCCAAATGCTATTTGGAAATGGAACAGAATGGTGAAGATTTTTCGAATTATGTTTGGAGTTTTGTTGATAACAAACCAATAATCAACCGCTGGAAAAATAATGAAGAGATACCAACGCAAACTTCAATTTCAGTTTCACTTTCTAAAGAATTGAAGAAAAGAGGGTTCAAATTTGTAGGTCCTACGATTTGTTATGCATTTATGCAAGCTTGTGGCTTGGTAAATGACCATTTAATGCAATGTGTGTGTTACATTAAAGAAGGTTACAATAAATTTATATAAACAAAAAATTTGAACTAGGTACTATTTATAATTGAAACAGTTGAGCTAACTACAGACTGTTATAAACAATCTTCTTATATTAAATAATGTGATAGCTAGGAACCTAAATGTTTAATTAACCTAACCTGAAACTTTCCCGTGTATACAAAATTAGGTAAGGATCTTGGCCAATAAATTTACATAAATATTCCTACGAATATGTACTATTGTACACCAACACTCGTCAAACACCACTCTACACGATGGCCAATGTACACATATTGGCCAACAACGTATAGAGGCGACATTAGTGACTGGCCAACTGACGGACTGCAAAGAGAATTGCTGAAGACCACTGACTGACTGATAGATATCACAAAAACACATCGTATCGTACAATCTGTGGCTATTTCAACGATTTCATTTCGTTGGGTAATTTTATTTATTTTTCTTTGAATAACGATATAAATAATTTTTAAAGATCATTAAGATTCCTACAACATGAATATACCGTTTCCCACTCTAACGCCTCGTTTGGTGGATTCGAAATGGTTTAATGCTGACAGTCCGTGCGACGAAGAGGCCGAAATTGCTGCACTTGAACATGCTAATCAATTATGGGTTTGTAAACATCCAAAGATATCAATAGATAGATAATAATTTTACATACCCATGGTGCCATCGCCCCTGAAAACCAGTGCTGCATTGGCACCCGTGTCAATGGAGCATTATAATGCTGAGCCGGTAGCCTATTAGTGTTTTTACCGTACCTAGCATTGAACTGTAATTTTTGATTCCTTCTTTGTATTGTTTTATATTTTGAAACGCATAATAAACATCTATTATATTCATTGCAAATAATATAATATCTATATCAAAATATAATAATAAACTATAGGTGTTTTGTATATATCTTTCAGTTAAATTCAATAGGCCAGCAGTATATGAAGAGAGTGCCACTTGGCAAGACTGATCCAGAACCTATGGAGGAAGAAGCGGACACAGATGAAGAGGAAGGTAGGGATTATCACATAATTATAAATGAAAAGGCTAGATGTTTATTACACCTGGGCTAAAATATTAATAAAAAAAAGTAGGATAGCTTAATTCAATCCATCTTGATATATTTTAATGAAACCAAATGTAATTTCTCTTGTCTGTCTGGTACCTCATATACCTAAATGATTTTTATGAAATTTGTCAGGCAGGGAGGTAATCAGTATCTTGGGAACCAGAATAGACTAGGTACTTGTAAAGTGTTGTAAAGTCACAAACAGAAGCAATATTAATTTTTTCTAAAAGATAGCTGGGGATTTTTTTTTAAGCTATACAACTTTTCTCACAAAACTACTGTATAGACGGGTTGCCAATTTGTATAGAATAATTCTAGCCTTATAAATACTTTCCTCCTAGTAAAATGTATGCGAAGCTGCGGGCAGAAGCTAGTAGTCATCATATTACTAAAAAATCAAAGCGACTATCCTGTGCAATGCTCAAAGTTGTTTTCCCACAAAAACAATGTTATAAATGCTATATTGAAAGGCTGATAAATTTAAGAGGTACTTGTAGATCTCGTTGACATCAATCTGTGGTTAGCTCAATTGTAAATACTAATTCTGACTTGTTTTATTATTTGATTGTAATTTTCTTTGTATTAAAGTATGTCATAAGCTGATAAGTATTTCTTATTGTTTTAGGAAATGATGAATCAGACGAGTCTGAGGAATCACATGACGAAGATGAAGAAGAAGACGTACAAGCATCATATTCTCCGGCCAGAAACAACAATGAACTGGAACCCGACAGCTTAGATGATCTGAATGAAGGTGGAGATTTGAATACGTCTGATCAGAGTGCTTTGTGGCCTATCCAATGAACTGATAGTTGAAGTGCCCTTAATTATGGGAAGACCAGCTTATTCTGTTATCTTTGATGGTCTGCACAGCTTTTTTGTCATATCATCAATATGAAAAGACTTAGCTTTTATGATTTACTTATACCTAACTAATTTTAACTTTGTAAAATAATAAAAAAGTATAAGTTCGCTTGATAAAAGCATTTTATTACAAAAATAAATTAACTATTTAAATTAAAACAACTAGGTACTTGCACTTCATAATAATTAAGATAAGTATAAGGCTAGAAGAAATAATAAATCTGCTTGCCATTATTTAGATTTAAAGATGGAAGCACAATAAGCCTATTTATTTACCCTATTTGTTGTTGTATTTGCTTCACTATTAATGTAAGTGGTTATCTACAAACCTTGTTTGTGTTGAAAGAACATTTGCTCAAAAGCTGCAGAGGCAGGCCAAGGAGCGAGCACGCCTCAGCTCCCCCCCTCCCCTTGGCACTTGCGATTTGTGCACTCAGGGACGCGACTCGAACCGCACGCACTAACCCTAAAAACGTCCCTTGATATGGGATGAAAAGTAAGTTGATATTCTTCCAACACAAAAAAGGTTCATAGTTAAGCTTATATTCGTTATGAATTCGTCAAACTCTTACAGTAAAAAAATATCTGCTTTAGTAAATAGTGTTAAAAACAAAATAAAATAACACTGACTATGAATGAACCAACCAACAATAATTTGTCTAATGCTGCCCATTTAAATTAAGAATACTGTACTCTATAGAGAATTTTTCTCTCCTCCAATAAACAAATATCAGCAAAGAAAGGTCTAACGAGTCGTCGAGCTTGGCTCATATTAAAACAAGGATCTTCAACATAAATTCGACGAAATACAATAATCTAAATACCTTCATAATATGGAAGGCGGCCCAACTTAAGCTGGAAACACACACCACGCGACCTGACGACGCGGGCGTTTGATTTGAATGAAATCATACCAATTGCCTGAAACACATTATTAACACCCGCTGCGACGACGACGTAGATGAATTTTTTTTTTCACACTATAACGTTTCGTCTCGTCGCGTGGCGTTTCTTTAAGTTCCAAAACCTGATGGCTGTGTGAAAACGATAGAAAAGACCCTATAATATTGTTCAAAAGGCACTGGTGAGATCAATGACTACACCGACTACTCTGGTTAGAAGAGGTCCAATGCTGTCTGATGGCACACCACTCCATTTCTGCGCGAGGCACTTTTCTATCACTGCATGTGTTGACTTCATATCTAAAAGAAAAAAACCATTTTATTTGATACAATGTTTGTTTAGGATAAGATGAGTGTTATTATTATTAAATAACCATAATACTGGACTTGGCTTGTGTTATTTATGACTTATGATTATGAGACCAGATCTGGAACAGTTGTTCCAGGTCTTGGTGGGATTTTCCTGCACATCGTACCTACAAACATATGTCGCGAGACGGGAATCGAATCTGCAATCGTCTGTGTTGCAGGCCGACCTTGCTGGGCCCCCGACCTAAAGAATTACCATTGTGTATATTTACGAATAGACACAATGGTAATTCTTTAGGTTATTTTGGTGGTTAAAGAATTACCATTGTGTGTATTTGCGAATAGTCACAATGGTAGTTCTTTAGGTTCACAAAATTAAATTACACCTAGACAGCACAGCTTATCACGCGATGCCTATTTTTAGCTGTGACTGCTTTAAGCTGTAGATTTGAAGTAAGACAGCACTAAAAATCGCAAAAATACAGACTGTATTATTCGTTCTTTCAAGTCTTATAACAAATAAAATTCATTCAATTACCAAAGCATGGGGAGGTCTGGTAGGAAAGTATAGCATACCTGCTTCAAAGGAGCATTCAGGGAGATTAAGCGTGAAGAATATAGCGCTCTTCTTCACTAATGGATTGTACTCATCGCAGTAGTAATGGAACGCCATAGCCAGATCAGATGGAATTGCTTCAACGTCCTTGACTACCATCACTCCGGTCCGGTCCAGATCGGCCTGGAAACGATTGATCAGCTCGCCGTGATCGCGCATGTCTAGGGCTGAACCTTCGACCTTTGTGTAGCGGAGCGGTCCTTGGTTACCTGAAAATGTATTATGTAAGTAGTTATAGATTAACTAACACGTTCAGAACACCATTCTTACAGTTCTTTATTTATTTTATTTGGGAAATAAACAGTAGGTACATTCAACTTTATGTTACGAAACTTAAGTTATACAAAAACCAAAATAATTTCCTCCATTATGTAACTAATATAGAGTAGAATGAACAGAGCAATAAAATGAGCAGCAATAATTTATTTATTGTATCTTATTTTTTTGTATCTTAAGACGATTTTTTTTACCTATTTTCATTCATATCATTTCATCATGCCATATAATCAAAAACTTTAAACTACTCGAGTTGAGACAAGCACAAATTTTATTCAGCGTTCG
Organism: Eupithecia abbreviata; assembly: GCA_943735965.1. NCBI lineage: Eukaryota > Metazoa > Arthropoda > Insecta > Lepidoptera > Geometridae > Eupithecia > Eupithecia abbreviata. The sequence goes on from OX030976.1 coordinate 9,727,069, forward strand.
AGTAATCGGGCGTAAGCGGCGGCGTGACGATACTACCAAACCAACTGCCAGCCTAGACTGCCAGAGATACACTTGCATTTCGTTCGAGTATTCGGGCGTAAGCGGCATGACGATACTACCAAACCAACTGCCAGCCTAGACTGCCAGAGATACACTTGCATTTCGTTCGAGTATTCGGGCGTAAGCGGCATGACGATACTACCAAACCAACTGCCAGCCTAGACTGCCAGAGATACACTTGCATTTCGTTCGAGTAATCGGGCGTAAGCGGCATGACCATACTACCAAACCAACTGCCAGTCTAGACTGCCAGAGATACACTTGCATTTCGTTCGAGTAATCGGGCGTAAGCGGCGTGACGATACTACCAAACCAACTGCCAGCCTAGACTGCCAGAGATACACTTGCATTTCGTTCGAGTAATCGGGCGTAAGCGGCATGACCATACTACCAAACCAACTGCCAGTCTAGACTGCCAGAGATACACTTGCATTTCGTTCGAGTAATCGGGCGTAAGCGGCGTGACGATACTACCAAACCAACTGCCAGCCTAGACTGCCAGAGATATACTTGCATTTGGCGGAATTGTCTCAATATTCATAAAGTAATATAATACACAAAATACATACGCAAATACTTAGATGTTGTTTCAGAGATATTATTTATGAAGTTATTGAATTTCTCTGGACTGTAGTTTTGGTCTCTGTTGTTATACACAAACATAAAGGATCCTGTGTCTTGCCTTTTATGTATTGTTGATATACCTGAAATTAAATGCATTCAAAGATGATACTATTTGGTATTTAAGTTAGACGCAAAACGACGACCTAAATAGAATTTTTTTTATACATGATAAATAATGCTGGACAATCTACACAGCATCATCTAGCCCCACCCAAACTAAGCGCAGAACTTGTGTTATTCGTACTAGATGACCAATATACTTACAAATGTACAATAGATTAAATAGATATTTTTTATTATACCCAAAACACTTGAATCAAATATTTGCAGATCGTACAAAAAAAATCCAAGGTGGGAATCGAACCCGCAACCTCCTGCGTCGCAGCTTCATTCATTCGTCAGACCTCTGCGCCACATCGGTCGTCAAATGGTATTTATGTTATGATGATGGAAAAAAAATTAGTTCTAGTTTTTAAACATAATCAACCAAACCCAATGGACTAAAAGCCTGCGACCGCCAGACCTTAGTCATTTTATAAATGCTGAGAGTTTGTCAGCATATACCCCCAACACAGGTAGGAACGATTTATAAAGTTTGTTTTTCTATAAAGTTCTAGAAAACACCATTTGGTAGTTCTCCAAGTAACATAATTCATAATAATATAATATGTCACTAGTGTAAAAGCTATTTTATTTAGCAAATTTTTAAATCACTACATAGTATAAAACAAAGAAGTAGCTTTCCCTCTCTCTGTCTGTTCCTATGTATCTTTAAAACTACGCAACGGATTTTGATGCGGTTTTTTTATAGACAGTGATTCAAGAGGAAGGTTTATAAACTATTTGACATATATATTTTTAAATTTATAAAATGACGAAGTACTGGCAGTCGCAGGCTTTTAGCCTACAATCAATTATAGTAACTTACCAATTTGCATACGTAAAATGGCATTTACACCAATACGATATTCATTCCCCAGTAAATCAATATCGCTGTAAAATGTTGTCTCATCATACATTTCTTTGACTGTGTTTGTTTGATAATACATATTAAATATTATCACCATAACGCCTGCTAGCAACACTAAAATTGACGTAGTCATTCCTAAGCTACTTTGAGTTTCATATCCTGCTGACGTTGGAGATGACTGTATTCTTGCTGATCCACTGCGATTCATGCCGCCACTGGTCTGTGTTGTTCTGTTTATCAAATGCATATTTCGCGTGACAGTTGGTGTCCTATTGGGTGAACGTGACCCAGACGTATTGTGGGAGTTATCGCTGTACATAATGCCTTGTTCAGGTATTTCTTCTTCGTCAGAGTGATCACTGTAATATGAACGTGACGGGAGTGTTGCAGGCAAGGATTTGGATAGAATATAGCTGCAAATGGACATTACCAACTCATTAACCACAGATGATTAAAAAAAAACCATATAGGTAGTTAACTACTTTGTTTGTGATGTGCAAAAGCTATGAAAACTTGCACTAATCATTATATTTTTGTTATATTAATAGATTTTAAGGAAATAATTTGATTTGGAAATAATGATAGCATAAATTTTTTTGGTGGAAATAAATTAACTAAACGTTATGTAGGTATATCAAAGTGATTTCCATGAACCCAGGGTAGGATGATTAGATCATAGTCTCATGCAAAAGACAATCAGTGGATAAGAGAAGAATAAAGGTGCAGTTGAGTGGTTATAATGAGATGGTAATGTACAGTTTGCATTTGTTATGATAAAATAAGACAGATGCATGCCAAAATATTCCTTCAGTTATAATTTATAAGCATTGTTTTCGTTCACCAATGGCAAACCAATTAAATAGTTTGAAAACTAAATTAAATACCTGTCATCAATCTCCTCTCTTGACTTATGAATGAGTCTTTCATTTATTTCAAATTCAAATGAATTTCTTCTGTCTGATTGATTATTCATGCGTTTTGGTGGGCTTATGGGATGAGCAGGTTTACTGAAAGAAAATAGAAAAATATTTTAATTTCACCCCAGTGATGGGTAGTTTAAATTAGGTTTGGGGAACAGTGACAAAGACCCACTTGTTAAATTATTTATTTGTGTAACAATAAGTTATAATCTTAATGTACTTTTATAAATGGTGGTTTGGGACACCCTATGTAACATAGTGCGACATAATCCTCAAACAAATAAATTTGTGTCAGAATACTTATAAAGTTTTTGATTATTATTTATTCACACAGCTAGAGCTAGAGCTTCTGTATGAAATTCCAGCATTATAATTATAAAGAATAAATCAAAAGGTCACATAAAACAAACTGACTTTTAAGACTAGAAAACTTTTTTTTTCTTTAATTTATACCTGAACACATTATCCACCTCATCAGTGCCTCGATATTTGTACTGATTGGCTCGATGGTTACTGTTACTAGCCTGAGCTTTGTTCTCTCGTTCATTATTCAACCCGAACCGACCCATTGTTTCAGGAAGAGTTGATGGGTGCGAGGCCTGACTGTGGATACTTGGTCTGGCTGACGGTTTTATTGAAGCCCACCTGGACTGAAAGTTTAAATTTTTAATTTGAGCAACCAGTACAACCTTTCTTCTGATTATTGTACAACCTTTACATGTGGCGATTATAGCATAAACTGAAAGGAGAAAACCTCTTTAGTTTGGAGGAAGATTGTTCAGCAGTCGACGTATGTTTATTATTGAGGAACAACTCTACCACCCAAAACATTGTTGAACAAATTGTGTGGGTGGTACAAACTCTAGGCAGCTACGAACAACACAAAAAGGTACAGTTCAACACTATGTAGGTACTTACTTTCTGGTCGTCAGAATTGTTCATTTATTGGCCGAAAATATGATATCACTTATGTATTTTATTTTACAAGGTTATGAGGCCCTGTCCTGTACCTCAGAGAATACGAAGACTAATTGCTTACTTTCTCCAAAGAGAATACAATAACTACGACATTCTCCTGAGAATAGTTTATTTTCTGTTCTGTTCTGTCTGATTATCAGTCAAGTAAACCAAATAAATCTATCACCCACCACCCAACCCACGGTAGGTAGGTATGCTGTCACTCACTACTCTACACTAATGTCACTTCACTAACATTAACATGTCACTAATCAAATCAACCAAACGCAACGATTTAGCAACGATCTTTTTTAATAAAAAAAAAGTGAACTTCAACTTCTTTTATATGGCTCTAAATTGGTTGGGGGTGCCATTCTACCAATATGTCCGTTGAAAATGTTAAAAATTGTTAATGCAATATAATTGTACCGTTTAGTTATGGGGTAAAAAGGACATGGCATTTTAATTTTCAAACTAAAAGCGACTTATAAAAGCACGAAAATTATATATTCGCAACTATGTTCTCTTTGTTTATATTCTTTGTGTGCAATGAAGTGTAATGTCATTGTAATGTTATTGTGTTGTCAGTATGTTGTAGGTAATTTGTGTTATAAATTGTACCTACATCCTGATATAAATTCCTTTTGTTAATTTATTTATGTATATATTCTTGGAATTCTATAGAAACCACCCACGGAAACGGGAAAAAACTCCTATCCTATGTCCGTCTCCTGGTTCTAAGCTACCTCCCCACCAATTTTCAGCCAAATCGGTTCAGCCGACACGACTTTCTTTTTTAAATATAGAATTTATGGTAACTAACACTTTTTAGGCGGTCATATCAATGATGCTCACGCCAGAAATACTACCTTACGTACACAAAATAAGCACAAAAAGAAGAGATTCCAAGAAGCAAACTAAAATTTATTCGACAACTCTAATGGAGAATAACAATTAACAATAAATCAAATATAAGAAACTAAAACCTAGTATGTTAGAAAATGTAATTTGTAGTCTATTTCCATAACTGGTTTCGACTCCTGTGGGCTCAAGGTCACGGCGACTTGGTTTCGCTGGGAAGGTAGCTAGTGCCACTAAAGCGGTATCCTGCTCCACATGTTTCAGAATTCTTTCATCTAGCCACGCCTTGAACGTGTAGGTTGGCAAAATTTCTGCAATTTTTTTGTTAATGGCGTAAGTGGAACTTATTTCTTTGACACATTCACTTTGGCCCTTGACAACTATACCGATGAGTTCATTATCGAAAATGGCTGGTCCACCAGTATCCTTAAAGCAAGTTGGGACTTTAGTATCAATGCAGTCAAAATACCCCCGAATCAAGTCTCGTGAATCAACCATTGGAAGAGGATAGCCACGGTTTTCCAGTCCAATGTATTGTAATTCTTTGACCTGTCCTACATCGGTATTCAAACCAAATCCAAGAGCGTCAACATCTACCACACTGCGAGTGTTCGTGTAGTTACTGAGTGTCAGTTTGCTAGCGATCGAGGCGTTAATTTTGGGGATATAAATGAGTCCTACATTTTTATCCGTGTCAGTAGTAGCATAAGTAGGAAACTTATCAGTCTTCAATACACGGAGAACCACCGTAGTGTCATCTTTTTTGGCTTTCGTTGCATTAAGTAGAACATAGCTGATGGTTTGTTCAGTGCAGTGTGCAGTTGTTAAGACAAGCCCGTTGGCAACCACAGTTCCAGAGCAAACAAATTCATTATGATCAGACATCACAGCTACCACAAATGGGAATTGCTTATGTTGTGCTGCACGAACTTCATGCATTTGGCTATTTTGTCTTCTGGTACATGTAACGTTATTGGGTTCACTATCACCAGAGACAGGCACATCCATTGATTGTTCTATGGGATCATCGTTAACATCAGAGCCGTCATCTCTGTTGTCTTCAATACTCTTCTTCACATTCTCTCCAGCACAATTCTTCACGGAAATAAATATTAGTGAACAAAAAATAAGAAGAAAAGGAAAAATTGACCTCATTTTTGCTAAACCCAAAGCAAATTCAGATGTCAAATTTTGTGAACTTCAGAATTTAAAATTCAGAAGAATGTTGTTCTTTTTGACTTCTATCAGTTTCTAAACATTAAGCATAACAGCCAGTGATTTTACACCATGGACAAATAAATAATTCCTCTTAGTTTTACACCATTGAGTTTAAATAGGTATGTATTTTTGTCGATCTCTGTGGCGCGGTGGGCGAAGGTCCGCCGCGCCGGAACAATTGTGTGTACGATCTGTACATATTTGTTCCGGGTGTTCGGGTCGTTATCTATTCTATGTATATATAAAAAACATCAATCTATATAATCTATTGTACTATTAAGTAGATATATCAGTCGTCTAGTACCTACCCATAACACCTCTGCTTATTTTTAGTCGGTATTTAGTCTGAGATGACGATCGTTTTGATCGATTCGATGCTGAAGACAGGGCGCTATGGCGCTCATTAGGGGAGGCCTATGTCCATCAGTGGACTACTATAGGTAGGTGATGATGATGATGATGATTGATTAACCTTACAAGTTCTACAGAACGAAACAACTAGGATCTTTAGGCCAGCACCCTATTACGGGGCTCATATTTGATCAATATACATCCAGTACTGCTACCGCACAAAGAACATGATGAGGGCTGCCAGTTGCCAGCCTCTTCGTTGTAGCTAGGTACCTAACGACAAACGGCCGATTTGGCAGGCGGAGTATCGTTCTTTGAACCTACTTCGATTGACAGGGGGATATTCAAGGAGGAATGAAGTTCCTTTAATGTGATAATGGATTCTCGTCCGCTGAATGGCAGGGCCGGCGGCCGCACGAAAAAATCGTTTGTTATAATCTCGATTGAGTTCCTACAGGGGCTTTTGCTGGGGACGGTGCATTAACCTTCATAGTCATGTAATATAATAGTAGAATAACTACGTTGTACCAACGCTGTAACTGTGTAATTTGGTGTCAGTGGTGTGGTGTTCTTATTCTGGAGCACCATAAAGATTTTCCTATATCTGTAGTGTGGATAATTTTTTTTGAAATTTCAAAGCGCACGCAGCATTTCAAAATGTCAAAAAAAAACTTTGTCTGGCTGGTTGTATCCGTTTCGATGAGGAAAAAGTAACAGGATGATGTCCTCCGTCCACGTTTACCTAGAAAAAATATCATGCATGTTACTTAGATAAGTCATTGTCAATCATCTGACACTGACTAGCACAACAGACTGTCAGTCAAGATAAGTCTTTCTTCCCGTCTTTCGATTTTAAAAAATAATTTTGTTTCGTCTTCAATTTTGTTTTTACTTGATACTTTTGCCCGTCACTTTACTATAAAAATGTCCAAGAAAAAGGGAAACAAGAAAAACCAAGAATTCGATGACGATATGGAAGAAAAAAAGATAGTAAACAATGATATTCAAGAAATAACCTCAAAAGGCAAAGGAAAAGGCAAAAAGAAAGGCAAAGGAACTGGTGATCGCAGTGAAAGTGATGAAGAGACTCCCATCAAAAAACATGTTTTGGATGACGAAAATACTCCGCAGCCAGTCCTTAAGAAATCACAAAAGAAAGGTCCCTAACTTGTGCACCAAAAAGCTTTATTTTCTGGCTTTATAAAGCCCTGTGAAACTAAAACTATGATGGTGGCACTTCTATTACACCATATGGACATGTAGTTGGCAATTATTTCGCAATCATTAATATTAAAAATGTTTTCAGCCAAGAACAAACATAAGGGTGCCATCTCTGATGAAGAAGATGATGATAAATCCACAATTAGTGCTTCTAACAAGAGTGCTGCCCCCAAATCGGCCAAGAAGAAGAAAGGTAATTTTTCTAATATATTTTGTCTGTTACTCAATGGTGTCTAGCATCTTTGTTGTTAGTCCACCATTGTGAGAATGAATCTATCACAAGACTCCACTGTCTCTGTTTCTTCAAAATTTTAGTCATAATAGTCATTTATTCATAATAATAATTACATGTTAAGTTTTTATAGGTACTTAATTATATTGGTACCTAAGAGTATTTAATTAATTAATTAACATTCAAATTAATAATATCATAGCTAAATTAATAGATTAAACTATTATTTTATGATAATAAATTATAACTTAACTTAACACTAACTATGAATTCGTCGTAGCTGTAGAAAGTTTGCTCAATAAGCCAGCGTTTGAGTTTATATTTGAATGCAGGCAGACTGTGGGCTCCTGTAACAGCACTGGGAACGTAACTTCCAATATCGTTCTGAAGTACATAGGCCATATTCTAGATGCTGAGGCTAGTTAGTAATAGAGAGATGTAGGATAAAAGAAAAATAAATAAATTTCTTCTCCAGGAAAAGGAAAAAAAGACGACAACTGGTCTGATGGCAGTGACGTTGAGCTTAAAGAGGCATCTGAAGAAGACATTTCAAAGCCTGTGAGCAAAAAGAAGAGTAAGTATTAACAAGCAAAATCTTTTAATGGGGTATTAACAAGCAAAATAATCGAAATAAATTATCAAAATAAATTAACAAGCAAAATAATCAACCTACCATGGTATTTGTTGCTTTTAGCATTCCTATATTTTTGCACAGAGTTGTATATGCCATGCATGATCATACTTCTTTGTTAACACATTTAACATTTAAATATGTGAATACAATATCATTATAATTATATTGCAAATATTTTATAAATCTTTATTAAGAAAGAAGGTACTATCAAATGAAAGGAACAAATAAGAACTAGTATTTACAATTGAGCTAACTACAAACAATTGCAAACAGTGTAAACTTTTTAGAACTAACTTCTATGTAAGGAAAAACTCTTTAACACATAAGACTTTGTCAAGGTTTACATTATCTCCCATATAACAACTACTGTCTGTAGCAAAATTATATGCTATATAGAGTTTCACTGTTCTAGTTCTAATAGGTTTCTATTAATTGATTATATTTTTTTCTGAATAAAACTAAAACAATTTGTTTCTATTCTATCAAAACAAACAAATTTTAGTAAACTTGTGGATGTACATATCTGTAAAAGAATATTATTTTACTATTTCAGCTAAAAATAAAAAGAAAAACAAGGTAGAGTCCTCAGATGAAGAGGATGATCAAGATGACTCTAAGTCTGTGGCTAGCAACGTCTCAAGTACTGCGGCTAAGCCCGTAGCTAAATCTAAGAGTAAAAAAGGTAATTAATAGTCTCAAAAAGCAGTAACCTAAATTGTTAAGTAAGGACTGCACTGTAAGGGATAGCTTGGATGGTAGTAGGGCATATAGCTTAGTTACATGGACTGCCTTCATTGAGGCGAACATCAGGGTAAAAATCAGCTAAGCTATATATACTTTGAGGAGGCCTATGTCCAGCAGACACGGACTGAACATGGACTAACATAGGGTGATGATGATTTATACTTTGGCCAAACTATAAATAAAGAATTTACATTTACTTAATTGCAATTTGTCTGGTCTCATACATGTCCAGATGTTTGTTTTTTCATTTACTATCCAAGGTCTTACGGTGCGGTCATGTCATGGCAATAACACCATGACATGACCGCACATGTGTGTTTCAGCTATTGTCTACAATCTTAGAGATAACTATAAATCTGATTTAAGGTAAAGGTAAAAAGGAAGATTGGCCCGATGAAGAAAGTGATAAAGAACTCAAAATGCCTTCAGAAGATGATGAGCTGGTCCTACCCGTTCTTAAAAAAGGTAGGTTCTAAGATCTTAATTCTTTTTTTATAATTTTTATAACTAGGTCGGAACACATAAATAAAATGTAGCATCATCTAGCTCCAGGCTTATTGTTACTGGATGACTGACATACATGATATAATTTATTACATACATATGTAGATATTTATAATATATTTTCATAGAAAACGACCAGAACACCCTGAACATAAACTATCTGCAGATCGTACAAATATTTGTCCCAAGGCGGGAATCGAACCCGCAACTTCTTGCGTCGCAGACTGATCTTCGCCCGCCGGCGCCGCGCCGCATCGGTCGTTATCGTATTTGAAGGTACTTGAAAGCGAATTACAAAGTTGATGGATTGCACAAAACAATGAACGAGCAATACATTCTTTCAAAGCCCCAATCCTTACAATTACGTTGACACTATTGATTTATTACACAATATCTGAAGCAAATATCTGATCTGAAGGTCAGTTATTTGAAGCAACTTGGTGGTAGCTACTCGATACTTCGTTTCTCATGTTTCACAGTAAGCCTCCTAGTGAGCCTTCCAGCGCTAGTGTGCCTCCCTAGGCACAGCGCGCTAGTGATCCTCCCGAGGCACACAAGCGCTGGCACCTATATTAGCCTATTATTACGTTGTTATAAAGGAAATTTCAAAATTATTCGCAATTAAAAGCATTTACATTTTGATTTCAGGCAAGAATAAAAAGAAAAACAATATGGACGACATAGAAGCAGAATTGGCCAAGTTCGAAATGAAGGATCCTGAGCCGGAGCCTGAACCGGTTCAAACTCCTAAACCAAAGGTTGAAACAATTATCTTTCTCATAACAAATCAGGCATAGTTAAGTTTTGATTGTTTTGAAAAAACTAAAATCGAGTCTGATTCCCCTAATATTACACTGTTTTTAAATTTTGTGAAGAAAAACCACATCTGCCTGTCTTTCTGAATTCGATATACTCAAAAACAAACAAACAGATTTTTATACGGTTTTGACTAATGGACGTAGTGATTCTAAAGGGTTTTTTTGGTGTATAATTTATTAGGGTTTCGTGTAAATTGACTGAAATATGATGATTCTTGAAGAATTATAAAAAAATATACACGACTTTCTGCTTTGCTCGCGTGTAAACCCAGTTTGTAAATTTTTACATACAACAATAAATTCATTTATCATTTGCTTAAATAAGAACCAAAAATGCTGATGAAATATTTCCCTTAAATGCACTGTCTATAACTTCGACAATTGTTAAGTGTATGTATGTACTTAACTCGTTCATTCACATTTTAGGATAAAAAGAAAGAGCCGATTCAGGAAAAGGAAGTAATGGAAGAAAATGTAGCTGAAGAAGAAGATCAGGTAATTAAAGTATTTAATTACTTTAGGTGACTTTGTTATGTAATCTAATCACACATCACACATTATAAATGCGAATGTTTGGATGTTTGTTACTTCTGTACGCTAAAAGTACTGAACGGATCAGCCTGAAATTTTGCATAGATGTAGCCCTAAGCCATTAATTAAACTTAGGCTTTTTATCCCATAAATTAGCTCCCATGGGATAGAAATAACCTAAAAACGTTTCGATGAAAACAACGCGTGCGAATTTGCGGGCAGAATATAGTAGTTTCATAGGCTGGTGTTGCTGTTGAGTAATCACTAGCCTAATAACAGCCCACTGGGCTGCTATTACGCTAGTTGTACGCCTCGCCTAATTAGTACCTTATTACCTCCAAATAAAAAAAAAAGTTAATTGATCATAACACGCAATATTAATTCTATAACTCACCGTTAGAACTGTTAGAACCTTGATTCGATATTCTGTTTATTTTTAGGTAACAGACCTTCCCGGGAAAGCAGAGAAAGAGTCGTCAGAAGAGCCAGCCGAGAAGAAACTCAGCCACAAAGAGAAGAAGAAGCTTAAAAAGCAGCAGGAGTATGAAAAGCAGATGGAGTTGATGACAAAGAAAGGCGGGCAGGGGCACAGCGACCTCGACGCTAACTTTACCGTCAGCCAGGCGCAGAAAACTGCTGGTATGTATGATTTTTTAAACTGTTTGGTGTTTTGGAAGAATAATCTGCTGAGAAGAATTAGCCGTGGCGGCGGTGTAAGAATCGATCTGGCAAAAATTTTCTATGGATGTAACGTGAACTGTAACCTTGTTCGGTATATGCAACTGACCTGGAATAACATTCTTTCCATTTTATTTCTAATTTCTCATAACACCTTTTTAGGTCAAATGGCAGCTCTAGAAAACGCCGTCGATATAAAAGTCGAGAACTTCTCAATCGCCGCGAAAGGAAAGGATCTATTCCTAAACGCGAACCTTCTCATCGCAAGCGGCCGACGATACGGATTGGTCGGTCCGAACGGTCACGGGAAAACAACCTTGCTGAGGCATTTAGCCTCTCGTGCCTTCCCGCTCCCACCGCATATAGATATCCTGGTGTGCGAGCAGGAGGTCACTGCTAGCGACGGTAGCGCCGTTGAAACGTTGCTTGAGGCGGATGTTAAAAGGACCGGTGAGTTGTTTATTTTATTTTGAGCCGTTGCTGTCCCACTGCTGGGCAAAGACCTCTATTTTCTTCTTCCATTTAAATCAGTATCCTCGCGATTTAAAGCAGTAACTGGGCAAGATGGAAGATTTGAGTGAGGCTTTCATATATTTTTAATAATGGTTGTATTTAATAGAATATTCATTGACGTTGTGATCTTTGCAGAGTTGCTCAAAGAATGCAAAGAGCTGGAAGCTGAAACTGAGAAAGGCAACATGAAAGTTCAGGACAGATTAAATGAGGTAATCATAGTTCGTAACAGTTTGCTTGGTGATTCGTATATTTTGATTAGCGTTTTCCTTAACATATCACACTAAAATCCACACTAATATTATAAATTCGAAAGTTTTCGTGTTGAATAGATGGTTGTTTGCCATATCAATTAAACTTACAAACATTACTTAAATTTAATTGAATGAAGGTGGCTTCAAATCATCATATTATTATATTCGTGAAAAGGTAACGGACAGAGTTACTATTAATTTCTAGAATTAGTACGAATGTAAGTTGATATCGTATCCATTTTGCAGGTATACGCAGAACTGAAGGCCATAGGGGCTGACTCGGCGGAGCCGCGCGCGCGGCGTATCCTGGCCGGTCTGGGTTTCAGCAAGGAGATGCAGGACCGGGCCACTAAGAACTTCTCTGGAGGGTGGCGGATGAGAGTGTCTTTAGCAAGGTATGTTATCTTGATAGATAGATAGACAATACTTTTACATGTACATAAAAATAAAACAAACAAGATAAAAAATAATAATACAAGATATGTAGTAGTAGTAGTTTGATAGTGTAGTAGTTTTTAGAATAGATTTAGATTTTTGGTTCTTAGTCTCTCAAGATCGTTTATATCATCAGGAGAAAAATATTATAAATGCAAAAGTTTGGATAGATGGATGGATGTTTATTACCTCTTTATGGCAAAACTGCTGAAAGGTTTGGGCTGAAATTTTGCATACCGGTAGTTCTATGCTTCGAATTAAACTTTTTATCGCATTAAATGGAGATAGAAATAACCTTTAAAGGTATCTATAGAAACAATGCATTCGAAGCCGCGAGCGCAGGGCACTAGTAATTTATAATTAACGCTTTGTATCCTATCTTTTTTCAGAGCGCTGTACATAGAACCTACCTTACTGTTACTTGATGAACCTACGAATCATTTGGATCTCAACGCTGTAATTTGGTTAGACAAGTGAGTACAAACAAACATTTAAACATAGTATTAGTGGAGTTATAAGACACCGACTTTACATGGGCTTATGGGCTGGTTAATTATCTTATTATTCTATTCATCTCCATTACAGTCGAGTCTTTTTATCAATATCAACTACCTATTTCTAACATACTCATGAAACCTCTGTAATAACTGCAATAGGGTAGTATATTAAAAAAATCTACTAAGTCCGTCAGTTAGATTATTAGAAGATATTGGACCCGTGCTTTTTCTTTTGTCAATTAAACAAAAAAAATATGAAGATATAGCCAGTTAAAGTTCCGTGTGACGTCACGACGTCTTGCTACACTTTTTAGCAAGTTGTGACGTCACGAGCCCCCACTCCTAAACTTTGACGCGCTTTATTTTTGTAAGTACATATTTGTTTGATTGACAAAAGAAAAAATACGTGTCCAATATCTTCTGATAATCTAACTGACGGACTAAATAGAAAAATATATTTTTTACCCAGGACACTACCCTATTACAATAAAAAAATTAATTACATGTTTGAGTAAAAGAATAACATTGTTCTTTATTTCAGTTACCTACAAGGATGGAAGAAAACACTCCTCGTAGTATCCCACGACCAATCTTTCTTAGACAACGTGTGCAACGAAATCATTCACTTGGACCAACAAAAACTGTTCTATTACAAGGGAAATTACTCGATGTTCAAGAAAATGTTCGCGCAAAAGAGGAAAGAGCAAATAAAAGAGTACGAGAAACAAGAGAAGAGGTTAAAGGACTTGAAGGCGCATGGACAGTCTAAGAAACAAGCGGTAAGTTTGGTGCTCAAGTGTTTGTTAATGTTATATTGACGATGTTTTACTGTAGAATCTCAGTTGAGCACAAAGCTACCGACCTTTATAAATACTCAACTGAGTAGTTAGTGACGGTACAAAACAGTTAGCAATATGCTTAGCAGAGGCCAGTCAGCTACTTTTTTAACTAAATGAGGTTTGTGCCTCCTTTGGTTAAAAAAAGTGGCTGATATGCCCAAGGAATATTGGTGGCAAATATTTAACGACATTCACATAACATCGAGTTTGGTTTTTTTGAGTTTTCCATTATTCCATTTGAATTGATCAAACTCTCGTTCGTTTTCAAATTAATATTTTTTTCGCTGGACACGTTTTTCATTCTTTTGTTTGCAATTACGTTTATTGAGTTGTCAATAAAATATTCTATTCTATTCTATATTTTTCTCAACAGGAGAAGAAACAGAAGGAGGCCCTGACTCGTAAACAAGAGAAGAACAAGAGTAGATCGCAGCAGGAAGACACGGAGGGCACGGCCCCGACCACGTTGCTCCAGCGGCCCAAGGAGTACATCGTCAAGTTTAGCTTCCCCGATCCGCCGCCGCTGCAGCCGCCGATACTAGGATTACACAGTACGCCCTATTATGATTATTATTTAGTAATAGTGTGTCTCTTACAGTGGTCAGATTGTGCGTTCGTAACTGTTTTCGAAGCTCTTCACAGAGGGAGCTGTAACAGTGCCCAGTCTAGGTGTTAGGCTCAACCCACACCAAAAGTGCGTCGAAGCGCAGCGACCCGCTCGGTAGAGAAGGCGCGCGGACTCCCGCGACTGCTCGAGAAGTCGCTGAAATGCTCGAGAAGTCGCGGGAGTCCGCGCGCCTTCTCGAGCCCGCGCGCGATGAATTCACGGGTCGCTCTCCTATGCGCAGTTCACTTTCAACAAAACTCAAAAATAAATAAATCAAAAATAAATAAGCTTTTCTTCATCCATTTCCATCACATATGTATTAGTTGCACTGCAAAGAATGAATGCAAATGCTCGCGCGCAACAGACGCCCGCGGGGAGCGGGTGCGAGGGGCGGGATATTGCCAGCGGCCGCTCGCGACTGCTCGAGCATTCTCGAGACTTCCCGCGACTTCTCGCGCAGTCGCACGGCTCCGTTTATAGAGTTCGCCGGAATTCCCGCGGCGCCGCGGGCATCCGCGCGACTCGTTCGAGTTTCTCATGCGATAATAAGTTTTAATGAAATAAAGTTAAAATTCATATGACACTGAAACTGCGCTCCGCTTCGCTGCGCTTCGACGCTCTTTTGGTGTGAGTTGAGCCTTATGGGCATTAACCCCCATCACTACATAGTATAAAACAAAGTCGTTTCCCGCTGTCTGTCTTTCCCTATGTACTCTTAGATCTTTAAAACTACGCGACGAATTTTGATGCGGGTTATTTTAATAGATAGATTGATTCAAGAGGAAGGTTTATAAACCATTTGACACATAGATTTCCACGCGGGCGTGGAATATATATAATAAAATATAATAAATATGATAAAAGCCAATGAAGCATCCTCGGCTATCAGTCAGACGTTTGCTTACCTAATAGTTGATTTTCCTTGCAGACGTGAACTTCAATTTTGCCAATCAGAAGCCATTGTTCATCGGCGTTGACTTCGGCATAGATCTGAACTCCCGAGTGGCCATCGTCGGTCCGAACGGTGTGGGCAAGTCCACCTTCCTGAAACTTCTCGTCGGCGACCTAAGTCCTGTGCAGGGAGAGCTCATTAGGAATCATAGACTGGTAATAAAACTTTTGATACTATCATGGTTTAACACAAGAGTCACTTATAACGGGATATTTACCATGATTTGATTTTTGAGTTTTCCAATATTTCGACACAGTTTCATGCGTCATGATCACGGAAGAATAATCCTTTTTTAAATTTTAATTGGCCATCCATGTCATCCTTACATATTTATACATAATTTTTGTTTTGTTTTGGTATGTTTAGTAAGTTTACCTAAAATCCTACTAATATTATAAACGCGAAAGTTTGTGAGGGTGTTTGTTGCTCTTTCACGCAAAAACTACTGAATGGAGTTTGATGAAACTTCACAATAATATAGCTTACATATCAGAATAACACATAGGCTACAATTCATATAGATATCTTGTATATTATCCAAAATATCTATCACCACGCGGATGAAACCGCGGGGCGCAGCTAGTTATTAATAAAATAAATCAAGTGTTAATTGTTTCCAAGTTATAAGCTACCACTACATAACGGCACATGCTTGTTCGTACTAATGCTAGTCATGGAGTCGATCCTTATTTACTACGTAGATGAGAATTAACATAAATGGTTTTCGCAGAGGATAGGCCGCTTCGACCAACATTCCGGTGAACATTTAACGGCGGAGGAGTCGCCCGCTGAATACTTGCAGCGTCTCTTCGGGCTTCAGTACGAGAAATCTAGGTAAATTGATTGACTTACCGTTCTTTTGGCCCTTCTAAACAGTCTCAAAACCCCCCTTTTGGATTGTTATTTCTAATAGTTTAAATGACATGTTAAAAAGTTGCGTTATATGATCAACTTTTCTTTGGAAACAACGGGTTTAAGAGATTCCCTACTCCCCGAGCTATGCTCTGATTCAAAAACCTGGATATTTTTTTTATATACAAAGGAGTTGCAAGACACATGGAATATTGGTGGAAAATATTTACAAAAAATATCTTGGATTCTAAATCGGAGTACCTAGTATTTTAGTGTACCTATATTTAATTTTAAAATACCCTTTCTAACGACACCCTACAATTGCAAACAATTTTATAACGATCCTGACGAAACTAGGGGCTCCTCCTCGAACCCTCAATATGATATTGATATGGAATAGTTACTATGAAATTAATATGGTAGGATTAGCACTCTGCCTGTCTATTCTAATGACTACACGTTGATTGCTGAAATCACACGGTATGTGTTTTCTACAAGTGACGCATGTGTGGGCGCACACTCATGTCATGCGTAGTATGCGTAAATCCACACTAGCGCAGCGGCTGAGAAAATACAGATCTGTTTGACTTAGCACAGCCGTAATATGCTTTTTCAAATGAAACGCATGTGCGGCGCAACACAACCGCTGTGTAGAGCGGCAGCACGAATGGCTTAGGTTAAAAAATACAGATCTGTGTGACTCAGCACAGCCGTAATATGTTTTTTCAAACGAAACGCATGTGCGGCGCAACACAACCGCTGTGTAGAGCGGCAGGACGAATGGCTTAGGTTAAAAACAGATCGCAGTCGAAAAAAGATCGCAGTCGACGTGTTAATAATGTGTGGAAATTGTCCGCCAGAATGAGAAGTCACTTACATTTAGTAATATTTACATTCATTTATTTAAAATTCTAGTAGAAAAAACTATTCTCCAGTAAAAAATATATCAAAACGGTAGATCACCGACCCCGAAGCTAGGCTCAAGCGGCCGGTGACTAGGGCTGCAGAGAAAGGAACTTCCTGACGATACGTGCCGAGTCCAACCGCGGTACCGCCTTTTGGATCTGGCTTTATTTACATCATTATTATTTTTGTGCACAGGAAAGCGCTTGGTACCTTCGGGCTGGCGAGTCACGCGCACACCATCAAGATGAAGGATCTCAGCGGAGGCCAGAAGGCGAGGGTCGCGTTAGCCGAGCTCACGCTTATGGCGCCCGATGTTGTTATATTGGTAAGTTTACAATGAAGTCATCAGTTCAATCAATCAGTTGACCGGTGTGGCGCCGTGGGCTACGATCCACCTGCGACGCAGGAGGTTGTGGGTTCGATTCCCGTCTTGGGACAAATGTTTAAACAATCTATAAATATTTGTTCAGGGCGTTTTCTATTATAAGAAATATCTATCTATGTTGTATAATTTATTACTATTTTAGTTATTTAGTACCCATAACACAAGCGCTCTCCCTTTCTCCCTCTCTCTGTCATTTTGGTTGCAGAGATGGGCCTTTAAGCACTGGGGTATTTCCTTCGACCGAAATCCATTCTCTACATCCGATTTCATATCTTATTAAATAATGTTAGATCAGATACTCCAACAAATAATAACAATATTCCACCTCACAGGACGAACCTACAAATAACTTGGACATCGAGAGTATAGACGCACTAGCTGAGGCCATCAACGCGTACAAAGGAGGCGTCATCATCGTGTCTCACGACGAACGACTCATCAGGGAGACTGAGTGTACGCTCTACGTGATAGAAGACCAGACTATCAATGAGGTAAGACCAACGAACAAACAACCTGGACTGATATCAATGACCGATGTGGCGCGGTGGGTGAAGGTCCGCCATCGCAGGAGGTGCGATTCCCTCCTTGGGGCTAATATTTGTTTCCAGAAGCAATGTGTATTTTCTATGTATAAAGAAAATTATATCTATGTAATGTAGTGTATTGTAATGAGGCCTTTGCCCAGCAGTGGGCTAAAAATAAATAATTATGTATTGTAATAAGTATATCAGTCGTCTAGTACCCATAAAAGAAGCTCTGCTTAGCTCGGAGCTAGATGATGCTGTGTGGATTGTCCAGCATTATTTTATTTATTTTATTGAGAATATAGACTCATTGAAGTAATTGAAGTCATGATTTAGAGAATTTGGCGGACTAGTATAAAATAAAAAATAAAATAAAAAATATTTCTGTAACAGTTTTACAACAATTTTTACACCGTAGTGGAGACCTTCATTTAAGTATTGGTACTTGTGTTAGAAGGTCTCGCTCTTCTATAACAGACATTACATTATTACATTACAGACTTATTTGCTCATTTAATGTACAGAAACAAAATTAAGATTATATCTAATTGCAATCTAGCTTAGAATCTAATTAAATCTAGTTTTTACAAAGAATTTATTTTATTATGATATATACAATGTGTATGTATGTGTGTAATATTGCAATATTAGTATATGTATTTCGATGTCATGGAGCCCATGAGAACACCAGTCTCATGAGAGTCTGGGCAACATGGGACCCCGATATTATAACATAGTTTAGTATACGTTTATGGTAGCACATTCTTTCATTGAATCCCACCTAGAGTACCTTATTGAAATATGGGGATCAGCAGCTGAAACACATGTTAAACCCCTTCAAAGAGTCCAAAACAAAATTATTAAAGTTTTATATCACTACTCATATCATACGCCCACAAAAGAATTATATAAAAAAACAAAAATACTAAATTTAAAGCAACTATATATTTTTAACACATGTCTTCTAATAAAAAATATCACTTCAAAGTCTATACAATCAAATCTAAGCCTAGAATTAAAAGAAAGTAAATACAGTTTTAGAAATAAAATTAAACTAAAATTACCCAACATACGCACGAACTACGGAAAAAAGACGATTCTTTCAGAGGGAGCACGTATTTTTAATAATTTACCAAATACCATAAAAGAATGTGATAGCATTAATATGTATAAAAATATGTTGAAAGCACATGTCTACTCAATAGAATAATCTAACTACATATGTACATAATTATAAATTACCACTAATATACATATAATATAATTAGTTATGATAACTAATCTAGGTAAAGCCTCAGAGCCCAGGAGTTATACCTACTTAACTTATATTTAGTACACATATTACTGTTTAAGTTTATCTCATTTTAAGTGAACTGTAATGTTTTTATGAGAAAATAAAGTTCTTTAAACCTAATTTGAAGCCACCCGACCTCCTAGCATTTGTTAAAATTGAATTGTTTCGTAGGTTCTGTTACAACGATCATTGCTAAACGTTTTGTAAAAGGAAGGTTCACAATAAGCTGTATTTTTATTTTTTATTCACATATTTATGTTTCACACTAAGTTATATTTAATCTAAAAACTAACTTAAACGTGAATTCCTTTGTCCGTAAGCCTCATTAGTCTCTTTGATATAATATGAAATTATTATAATAATATGTATCTACTTGGTTAAGTAGGTAGATACAGTTCACTCATACATTTACTAGTTTAACGAAACAATGTTGTTCCTTCGCGTCACAAACTGAATGTACCTAGGTGGGAATAAATCAGGCCACACCCAAATTTAAATCTACATAGTTACTTTAGCACTAAAGCACATATCTCTCCCACAGGTGGACGGTGATTTCGACGACTACCGTAAGGAGCTACTCGAGAGTCTTGGCGAAACCATCAACTCTCCGTCGATCATCGCCAACGCAGCCGTCCTGCAGTGAACAAGCGAATATCCACCTTAATCTCAACAATGTACGATGTGATTTTGAACTTCAGGTTTGTTATTTATTTTTAAACCAGTATAAACTTACGCGGTCAGAAATCATAAGATTATACCAACTAGCAGGTATTTATCGCGTTTATTTACCTATTTGTTAGCAAGTCTTTTCGGCTGAGAAACTGCCGTGATCACGGAATTACTTTCATCATTACAATAAAGATATATACTCCGATTCAAAAACCTTGATATTTTTTGTATACAGGGTAGGTAGTTGTACTCTTGTTTCCGCACTTAGACTCCGATTGGTCCTTTGTGTTTTTATACAGGGTTTACAAAACCCAACAATATTGATGGAAAATATTTAACGACATTGGTATTATGGAAGCACAGCACAGAAACTCGAGATAATTTTTGGATGTGAAAGCATTCATCATTTAATTGATCTCTTGTTTTTTTTTAAACTCAAATTTAGACATTTTTCGCTGCACATCTAAAGTTATGCGTTGTTGAAGTTTGTGATTTAGTTTTTAGTGATAAACTTGCTGTTACCTTGTTGTTATATGTTATCAGTTTTTGTTAAGTTTTCATTCATACATGTCTGTCTGTGTCGACGTGAAATATCTTGGATTCTTAATCGAAGTATAGGTAATTATGTTTCTATGTAAACGCTATAAATAACCGTGTTTTGTTATCCTCTTGTCTTATATAAATCAACTCATCAACGAAACATGCTTATCAGTGTTTTTTCTCGCTCTTGTTTATGTCAATAGTTGAAAATTAAAGACAGCTATTGCGGTGGGGTCTATAAGTTACCATTTACTGATAAATGGACGACTATTTTTTGGTAAGCACAAAACTGTAACTTAAGTTTGTATAGTCTTAAAAAAGTATATTATTATTCACCCCTGAATAATATTCTAAAAGACTAACTAGTTTTTTTTTCAGTTTTTGCTCTATCACTCAAGTGCCTACAGTAAGGTAACTGTAATGCTATAAATACGATAAAATTAAATGTAAAATGTCTTCCATTAGACAAAAAAAAATCCATTCCCAAAAAAATATGTAATTAAGTATCCTTCAAATATTTAACTTGAATGTTGTTATTACATATTTATGTAATTAGAAGCACACACCTAAAGTCGAGATTACTATGTTAAACATGTAATTAGCATTGTATGATTAAGTATGTATGCTGTATTGTAATCGAAATATTGTATTGTACTATATTTATTTTACTACATTAATAAATTTTGATATAAATATACTCCTTTCTCTGTTTATTTCGTCACGAAAAGAACCGCGATCTTGGTTCTCACAATTACTAAATAATATGCATCATTTCCTTCAATATTCTTCAATTCTTTTGTAATTAAAACCAGTAAGTCAAGACTCGAATCGAGAATGGCCAGTGACGTTTTCTTTGTTCAACACGATTATATTCAGATCTACCTCAAACACTTCTTTTTTTCTTATCCAGTGTAAAGAGATACCGTAAATAAAAATTCGCTGTCGAACACTAATAACATAAAATTTCAATGCTTTCATAACTGGTTCATTGGTTTAGTTGTTTGGTGCGTTCGTTACTTGTTATGTGAGCGATTGGATGCCTGGTTCGATTCCCACTTGGTGATACAATTTTTGCTTCTAACTTAGTATTTGAGTAAAAGATTTGTAAATCGTACAGTGATTTGCAATGTAAACTTTAGCTATTTGGGGGGTTACCAATTAATGCTGCTGTCTGTACATCATCAAAATCAAATAACTTTAAATATCTTGAAGTTCGGAGTTCCTCTAACTAAAGGATAAGATTCGTAACGAATACATCCGACAGACGGTAAACGTAGTGTAGGACGCCCTGCGACTAGGTGGGATGACGACCTGCGAAAGACTGCAGGTGGATGCGGCAAGCTGAAGACAGGGCGCTATGGCGCTCATTGGACGAGGCCTATGTCCAGCAGTGGACTACTATAGGCTGATGATGATGATGACATCCGACAGAGAACCAAAGTTATCGACATAGCTCTAAGAATTAGCAGGCTGAAGGGGCAGTGGGTCGGCCGGCCACATCTCGCGAGGAACCAACAACTAGGGTAAACGTTTTCTTGAGTGGAGACCACGACTCGGTAAACGTATGTTGGACGCCCTACGGCCAGGTGCAGGCAGATGCTGGATGCATCAAGCTGAAGACAGGGCGCTATGGCGCTCAGTTTGGGAGGCATATGTTCAATATAACTGATGATGACGATGATGTATCTTCATAATTCTCTCAAATGGTCACGTTGAGCAATAACACAAATAGCGAAGGTGTTGAATTGCCTACCTGTCCAACTATCCATCGAGTCTAGCGCTTGTCTTGTACAATATAACGGTTTCATTAAGATCTTTGAATTGCTAGGTACCTCTTCGAATAAATAAGGTAACCACAAAGCGACTGGCGCGGCGGCGACGGCGGCGACCAATCATGAAGTTTTTCCTCAATTTACTCTCAGCCTTTCGCCCCTCCTTGCAAACTTCTTAGCTTCATTAGAGGATTTAAAACGCAAATTTCCATTTCGATTGTAACTTTTTTCCACTTCTTAAAAGAAAGCTTCTTTTAAAACTCGAAGAAAATTAGTATCCTTCCCTTTGAGGGGTGGAACGTGTTTTAAGAGTTTCATTTGGTAGCTGCTCCATCTGTTAGAATAATGTTTCCGGGAGCGTCCTTTTCTTGCTTAGCTCCTGTAAGTGCGTCATTAAATATATTTCTTTTGATGCTATTTGAAACACAAATCTGTGGACAGTAAATGATGCAAGTGTTTGCAAGTTTATACGAGGTCGGATCTCTATGCAAGTATTAACAGATACCTACCCTATTTAACTTCAAATTTATTAAATAATATATATCAACTTTTAAAACACCAAATCTAAATCCATATTTGGAAATTCTGTTCCAAAATCCAAACAAACAGGCATAGCAATCGCGAAAACCACAACCAAATATCCTCCACACGTTAAAAGCATTACTTTGAATTATCCGCTAACAAGCCAACAATGAGAGGTTTGCCGTCACCCCAAGAGCCTATTACTGTCTAGAGAGCATGCCCGCCCCTCCTTATGTTATAACTCCTGCAACCTTGTCACATTCATCCCATAAAGCGTACGAAATTGCACACAAGATGAACTCTATTCCATCGCAACAAAGTCCTATAAAATTCATAAAGCACCTACACAATGGAGCGATTATACTCTCCCTCGCAACATGATTTTATTTGTTCATCAGTTATTGCGTCGCCGAAGAGATATTTAAATTTCATTAGGTTTGTTTTACACTTAATTTGTGAGGGGAGTGTTATTGTAACGTTGGGGTGGAGTTGTTACGAGCTTACTTTCGAATGCCCTCTGAATTCAACGATTTGAATTAAGTGGGTAGATACACGAATCAGATAAGTCACCCCATTATAGTTTATCGACCGTTATCTCGAGTAATGATCGTTTTTAAAGCGAAGATTAGGATGTATTAACAACTGGTGAGGTTTCGGGTGTCATATATTATGAGTTTAGAGTAGCAGGATCGAATAACAGGCCGAGTTAGAGTCAGAGCACGCAAATGAGTCTATGTAATGCGAGTTGTAAATCAGAGATGACTAAGGACGTGAATTCTCTATCTTTGATCGGCACAATATAGGTTCAATTCAGGGTTCACACAGAGCGGCTCCGTGTTTACTTGAACCGACGGGACTTGAATCCGCAACCCTCCCCCAGTACAGGATGCGCTACCCAATGTGAGGCTTACGCACTATAATAGCAAAAACTTTACAAATAATTGTATATATAGTTTTGAAGATTTTTTTCAAGATTGTAGCTAGAAAATCCAAACCAAGATAGATTTTAAAGCTCTAGCAATATAAATAGCGTGGGTAGGTATAAGAGCCCTAAGTGGAAGTATTTCGCAGACGCGGACTCCATTAGTGGCGTTCGGCGGACTGTCACAATCATTTTTCTTTCCCGTCGCCGCTAATTCTCAGCCCCGCTTCGCTGAGCACCTACCGTTCTGGAATATCTTGATACTTTAGTAATTACAAACCTCGTTGCAAAGGGAACTTCCCAAACGTTGTTTTTATTCCTCGGAAGTGTACATTAGTAATGGTTACAGATTTATGTTGTCGGTATTTAGGCACACCATAATCATAGTTCGGAGACGCAATAGTGCTTAACATTGTGTCTTCTGTTTTGTTTGGCCAACATTGTAATGCCAAAATGTATTTTTATTACTTTAGCATATAATATACTACAATGTAGAAAGTGTGTGGGAACCCGCGACAAATTGTCCAATTCATTCAGTACCCAATTCATGCAATCAATTATGATTTAGTCCGCGACTTTATTCGTGTGATCAAAATACATGTTCTTTAGTACAAAATTGGACTTGTCTAAGAGCTTATTTTGTAAGCCTATAGAAAAATGTTTTATTTGAATTTCTTCGTGCAAGAAATCATAGCATTATTATGAAATATGTAGAATGGATTGGTGTAACGGTTACTATGTCACTGCTACGAACCAGTTTTCGTAGCACGCTGCTACGAAAGCTCATGTTTCTTAGGCACTTGGCACTACACACGCTGAAGTTTTAGCATTAGAAATCGGCAAAGTATCAAGACTATTTAGGAAGTGGTCAGGGAGGCTGGTATCGACCATAATCTTTTATTACCCCAGAGGGGTTGGTCATTAGCTGAATAAAGCGACTGCCACCTGATAAAGTGCGTTTTGTTGCTCTGTTACATTATTGTGCTCTATAAACCTTGGACGGAAGGAGATTTTTTGTCAATGCCTTCTACTCTAATAAAATGAACTTTACAAGTGAATGCGTTTAAAACATAGGATACTCGATGGGATGTCGACCTCTGTGGCGCAGCGGGTGAAGGCCCGCCTGCAACGAAGGTGGTTGTAGGCTCGATTCCCGCCTCGGTTATAAATATCTGCTGATCGTACAAATGTTTGTACGATCAGCATATATTTGCTGTGGGTGTTTTCTATGTATAATTAAAAATATTTATCTATGTATTGTATTGTATTAAGTATAGCTATCATTTATCTACACACAAACCCTGCTTATCTATATATTTGACGACCGATGTGGCGCGGTGGGCGAAGGTCTGCCTGCGACGCAGGAGGTTGCGGGTTCGATTCTTGCCTCGGAACAATTGTGTGTACGATCTGCAGATATTTGTTCCGGGTGTTCTGGTTGTTTTCTATGTATAATAAAAAATATCTATCTACGAGTATGTAATATATTGTATTATGTATATCAGTTATACCCATGACACAAGCTCTGCTTAGTTTGGGGCTAGATGATGCTGTGTGAATTGTCCAGCAAAATTAATTTATTTATCTTGAGGCTAGATGATGCTGTTTGAATTGTCCAGCATTATTAATTTATTTATCTTGAGGCTAGATGATGCTGTGTGAATTATCCAGCATTATTAATTTATTTATCTTGAGGCTAGATGATGCTGTGTGAATTGTCCAGCATCGTGTTTATATCACCTGATTTTACGCGGCGCTCAACGCCTGGTGTAGTTCCCAATTATTCAGATCATCTCGACATGTAATTGTATATAAGGTAGACTTAGACTGACACTAAGTGGTAGTAAATAGGTTTATTTTATGTATCAATGTAGGTTTATAAACAAAGGTATATGTTTTATATGAGCCGTAGTTTTCATGTATTTTCTATTTTGTACTAATGTTGCCTGAAAATAAATGAATTATTATTATTAGAAGGGCTGAATTATCTTGGATTACTTTCATTTGAGCACGTCTCTATCTCTATCTACCTACTAAAATCACAGCCAATTTATGCAAATGTGAAACCAAAGCAATTCAATATTAAGTAGTAATCGTAAAAAGTTCCCCAGGCTCCATGTATTAGGCACACGTCGAGCTGATCTCCAGCCTACCGACTTGTGCCATCTCGAGGAAGTGATTTGTCAGCGACGCCCCCTCTCGATTGAATAATTCAAATAATCGAGGTATTTATATGTAAATAGCGGGCCACATCTCCATACGAAAGGGCCGATCGGTACATAAATTTTGGCAAGACGAGAAAACTGCGACGCACCGCCGATCTGATTTATTCGCTAAGTTTTGGAAAAAGTGGCCCGCGTCAGGAAGTGTTTGTCTAATCGCGTTTATTGCTCGACCCGGGATTTTTTGCTTGGCAGCACACGGGGGCGATGTGCTTGTACCTTTGTGTTTCTATCGAATAAGGCGAGGGTTTATAGAGATAGTTTTTGATATCAAATAGGAAGATTTGATTCGGAGCTAGTTTAATGTTAGAGGAGGAGTGAATATCAACCATTATGGCAACTTTGGTAATTAAAGGACGCATTGATTAGCAGCCTACGTAAAGAGTACCTACGGGATATTATTTTTATAACAGACTTTAAAAATAAGTTGGAGGGTTTTTCTTTAATTAAAAATTTCAACGATATCTCCGTCAATTAGTTGATAATTATTCGCTACTGTATAGAGAATGATCCCTAGATGGTTCTGTAATAATTTTATTCCAGATGGATGAAAACTTTTTGGTTTTCTAGTTAGGTATTACAAAGTAATCAAATTACCCTTCATACCAATAAATAATTCAGGAATATCCACCGTTCAAACGCGCTGATCCAGATGGAAATTAAGGACATAATTCCATTACATTAGTGATTCATTATAAGTATTTTAGCATCACCCGGTATCACACACTATTACTCATCGCGACTCATCAATCATACAGCGCGGTGGAGGCGGTAATAATTCTAGCGACACTATTGTTCGCTTCTAACTGAATTATCGCGTTGAAATTGTACGAACCATGGTGTAAGTATATCTAGAAATAAGTAGGACATTGGCCTTTTGTTTTGAGCCCTATAATCTCTGAGCCCTAACTCCGAGCGAAACTTCTTATTGTAAGTATATCTTTATTATATACTGTCTGTCATCCAAATAAAAAAAATATATAGAATCAATAAATGACTACTTGCGTTTCGTTGCACTGGTGTAGAATGTCTACGAGAAGTTACCTAGCATTAAAATTGTGCGTCTTCTACTTTGTTACTCATTCACGTAACAACTACTGAACGGATCGGGCTAAAATTCATACAGGTAGTTCCAGGCCCGGAGTAAAACATTGGCTACTTTTTATCCCATAAATCTGTTCCCATTAGGATAGAAATAACCTTAAAACGTTTCAATAGAAACAAAGCGTGCGAAGCCGTGGGCAAAATCTCGTTTAGTATATTTTAATATAGTATAGGCATATAATATTACTTATAGATAACCTAGTACAGTATTTTATGGCAGTAGAAATGGCATGGCATGTTAGGAGATTGTTGTAAAAATTCGCAAACAAAATTAGAGATAGGTAAATCTACCTCGTAGACTTTGGTATTTGGTATTTTCTTCTAGGTATAAAACTAGTTGTCTGCTATCCTGGCAAAACATCCAAAGCTTTATGTTCGAATGATAAACTTTTATGGGAGTTACATAACAACAATAGGCAGAGTTCGCCGCCGCGGCTCGGGGGCTTAATGCCTCCGATTTCCATACAAAAACTTCTATTTCCCGGACTAAATGGCACGTGAGTGCACATAAAACCGGGGAAACTACACAGCTACTGGTTACCTATTCTCTTTTTATTTTTTACCCTTTATAAACCAACGCGATGGAGCAAATTGCAAAGCGTTATTCGTGATACCGCAGGTAGTTGTAGACTTTGGTAGTTGTAACTATAAAAATAATAGGTTATAAAAGCTTAGCTAACTATAGTAATAGTTGACGACTGATGTGGCGCGGTGGGCGAAGGTCCGCCTGCGACGCAGGAGGTTGCGGGTTCGATTCCCGCCCCGGAACAATTGTGTGTACGATCTGCAGATACTTGTTCCAGGTGTTCTGGTCGTTTTCTATGTATAATAAAAAATATCTATCTATGTAATGTATTGTATTATGTATATCAGTTATCTAATACCCATAACACAAGCTCTGCTTACCTTGGGGCTAGATAATGCTGTGTGAATTGTCCAGCATTTTTTTTTAAATAATATAATCAACATAAAAAATACATTATATATTAGTGTGTAGGTAGATAAAGAAAAATTTCGTCAAGTCTCGTCATCAAACGCATAATATTTATTTATTTATTTTAGGGGATCTTTATGCACACAAATACATATGAGAGATATGTAAAAGTTTCTTTTAATTTTATTTCTATCCTATCATGGTTACTGAATTATAGGCTAAAAAGTAGCCTATGTTTAATTCCAGGCTTGCGCAGAGGAGTGAGACAGGGGGATGTCGTATCCCCGAAACTGTTCACAAGCGCGTTGGAAGATATGTTTAAGACGCTGGACTTGAAAGTAAAAACATAAACGGCGACTACATTTCACACCTGCGATTCGCTGATGACATAGTCTTATTGGCGGAGTCGCTAGAGGATTATACCTACTCCCTGTATGCAAAACTTCAGCCCGATCCGTTCAGTAGGTAATTATGTAAAGAAGTAAAAAACATCCACCCATCCATCTAAACCTCCAAACGTTCGCATTTATATATTAGTGTGATATTTAAGATGTACCTATGTCAAAAAGGTCATCTATCTTCTAAAGAAGAATTCGAATGCTCACGTGCTGGCCCAATATAAGAAACCATTTTCACTGATAAAATATATTAATTAGGTACTTATTTATCACCATAGTAGAGACTCATTTTCGGTGAACCATCATCGCAAGGACCAAAATACATCAGTTTATTCAAACAAACGCGCCTCTTTATCCAGTGCGTGGATAAAGATCTGCAAATCCTCTCGTTACAGTGGCGAGCGTAATCGTGTTATTGTCTCGTAGTGTAGCACCCGTTACATCAGATAACAGATAAACACCATTTGATATGCTAATGCGCTGACAAATGTTCGCAAAGCATGGTTTAGCACCTCTGCGAAAAGAGAATCATTGGTACCTACTCGTCTCTTGCTCTCGCTGTGCCCAGTCCTGACTAAAACTAGGTAAGGTAGGTATATAATTCATGATTCTACGGCAACGGGAATACCCTATATAGGGTTTGTGTACATGTGATTTCCCTTGGAAATTTCAAAAAATTGGGATTAACGGCTGTAACTTTTGATGGCGTTAACTTAGAAGTTTGATTTATATCATTGGCTCAAAGACGAAGTATTGTTAAGAAGTATTTGATGAATAGGTACACCATCAAATACTTCCTCCTCATAAGGTTACCTTTTTTTCCTTTTCAGGGAACTCTAAGAACTAGAAAACTTCACGGTTACGTTACGGAGCTGAGTATTTGATGAATACTTTCACTCATTCCTGAGAAAAGAGGGTTGACAGACGGACAACAATGTGATCCCATAAGGTTACCTTTTTTTCCTTTTGAGGGAACCCTAAGAACTAGAAAACTTCACGATATAATAATCTAGACTTCGGGATTAGGTCTCCTAACATTTAGAAGAGTAGTCATGACACATCTATAGTCACTTTCATGCTTATCGTTTGTATTTATCGGTAAATATGTATATATTTTTGCCGACAAAAATATTAGTGGGAAGGAGAAAACATGCTATGTTTGTCATATGATATTAAATACCATATGTAAGTTCGCCATCAGAAAAACACGTAGTACCATTGTCTTTCCCTGTAAATCTCTGAGCTGATAGTATCGCTTTGGAAATGATTTGTACAAAGCGTTAAATAGCACTCTGGCGCACAAAGGGGGTGCGAGCGTGGATTAAGATTGTATCTATGGCCAATGTGCGGCTGGCCGTACGAACCGCAGCTTTTACTGTTCAGCTGGCTTCTGTTGGATGCCAAACGGGGTAGAATAGAAAGATTAGTACCTAGGTAGATATAATTAAACGTCTTGGATAGAAACGTAGTAAGAAAATTAATAAATAATAGGTACTGAACAATCCATAAAGCATCATCTAGCCCCAAGCTAAGCAGAGCTTGTGCTCTGCTTAGCTTGGGGCTGGCGTGGTACTAGATGTACTAATAAAATACAATTATAAAGGTATTTTTTATGATATTCAGAAAATACTCAGAACACCCAAAACCAATATTAGCAGATCGTACAAACAGATTTTTCAGATACAGTTCGCAATTGGTTCCTATAGGTAGTGATTGTCCTTATTTATTTTGAAAAGTATTGCATAGTATTTGTTTACTTGAATAGTACCTCGTAGTCGTACAGGTAGTTCATCCTCACCAACTGACCAACTGACTTACTAAAACAGCTGTTTTAATTTAGCCTGTGGTAACCGCCGTAACCGCCAGCGCCACCGTCCGGCGATCATTTGATCATCACATCAGTTAACGCTAATGCGATGTAATGCGACCATTGTTGCTCTTTTATAACTATTTTGTTACAATTTATACAAAAAATCCATTTGCAAATACGAAACGCTATAAAAATATAGTCAGAGCCTTATATTACTTATTTTACTGTTCTCTGGTAAATAATAAGTCCCATTTTACATTGTATGAAGGAGTAAGCTCAATAAAACTTTAAGTGCTAGTTTTAAAAGCACAAAAGTCCACATCCGATCCGATCGGATAGGTATTGATCGATTCCAAATCTCTTCAGCTACTTTTCCACCCTCTCCGTAGAGTAAATCGCATTTACAACGTTTCAACATCGCTAACATGTTAAAACAGAACTAATGGACATTCGCTCCAGTCTCAGGCCGCAGGAGAGGAATAATACAAGTAAAATGGTCCCATCTCCACGCTTCATTAATTTTATTGCCCCGAGGCGCTCCCGGCTCAAGTCGAGGCCGCCGCTGCCGCTGGCGAAAACATACCATTATTATGTGTTGCCAGCGTCTCAAATCAAATAAACACAAGCCATTATGCGAATGCGTATTTTGGAATGCACTCACTTTTCTTTTGTCTATGCGACAACTGTCAACATTTTGGCGCGTAATCCTTTTCATGTACGCCCGACAATGAGTTTCAACACGAAGTTCGATTCAACACTAATGTAATGGAGATATTAGCGCGAAAGCGTAGCGGAATAATTCTGATATGGTTTTTTGGCGGCGCGCGACACAATGGGATTATTCTCCATTGATCATTGCTTATTATAAGTAGCTGAGGGTGCGCTACATGAAAACTAAATTTGGTTTATCGGCTATTATGGAAAGTAGGTGTTAATGTTGAATCTGTGATTTATTACATGTTCGTGACTTATTAATTTTTCACAAGTTTTAGTGAAAAACCTTTTAGGCAAGAGCTCTTACGATCGAATACGCGGCTCTACTTGGCTGATTAAAACAGAAACGGCCATTGTTAAAATAACTTCCTGAAACAAATACTTTCCGGGTATTAAAAAACCGTAATCTCTAAAGCCTTAAACCAAGAAAAGCTAATAAAAGAACGTTAAAAATAAGTGGGCGTTGAAAAGCGATTCAGCGGTGGTTACGCGCTGAAAGGCACGCAACTGAAGGCCAAGTGGCACAATAGCCAACTACTAATGTTTACTCAACTCGGAGCGCGACAAAGGGCCGGAACTATTGTTTGTTGGGAAAGCTTTATTTCGTACCCTCGGCCCGCGTCGCAGCGACAATAGGTTGCCCAACTTAAAAATATATTATCTTGCTGAGCGTTTGGAAAAGTGGACCTGTCTTTCATAATCAAATAGAAAAAGAAAATATAAAGTCTTACGCTCGATCAAAAATTATGAAGGCTTTGTAGAGCCTGCTGAAACATAAATAAATAGGTATAGGTCTTTCTCTATTATTTTTGTCATAATTATAAATAAATAAATAATAAATAACGCTGGACGATTCACACAGCATTATCTAGCCCCATGGTAAGCAGAGCTTGTGTTACGGGTACTAGATAACTGATATACATAATACAATACATTACATAGATAGATATTTTTTTATTATCCATAGAAAACGACCAGAACACCCGAAACAAATATCTACAGATCGTACACACAATAGTTCCGAGGCGGGAATCGAACCCGCAACCTCCTGCGTCGCAGGCGGAC
Source organism: Eupithecia abbreviata (assembly GCA_943735965.1). Classification (NCBI taxonomy): domain Eukaryota; kingdom Metazoa; phylum Arthropoda; class Insecta; order Lepidoptera; family Geometridae; genus Eupithecia; species Eupithecia abbreviata. Next base: position 9,759,122 of record OX030976.1, read on the forward strand.
CTTCGCCCACCGCGCCACATCGGTCGTCAAAATCGGTCGTATAAGTTTGTAGGCTTGCTATAAGTTTTTTTTAATTTAATTCTGCTACGAAGGCTCTCCAAGAGCTTTAGGTTTGCAAAGAATCTCATATCTTCTTTGTAGGAAATCAAATAGCCATTGCAACAACATAAAATAAGTCCAACGGATCAACAAACTTTTTCCTAAAGATAAGTATTTTTATAGATGCATTTTATTGCACATTAGCAAATTATGTACAAAAGTTTAAGTCATATCCACAAAATCCAACACCCCAAAGCGGGGGCGCTGGAGAGTTGAAAATTATCCTTTTCACGAACGGCCTTAAGCATAATAGAGAAAGCACTTAAGCCATTTTCTCCGCCTTTGAGTGGCGTAAGCGCGGCCGTTTGCCGGAGCTACATCTCTCGAGCTAGAAAATCAGCCATTACACCCGAATATATCTAATCGAGTCGTTTCAAGTGGCTAGTTGTGTGTGTGGGTAGGGTGGGCGGCCGAGTACGCAGCTTTTCAGGCTAATGTGCCCATTGGGCGGCGCTAACAGCAATTAGGTAGCGAGCAAATGGCTCGTGCATTACCGACGACATAGATTGATTTATAGGCTAATCGAAGAACCTGATCCCGGTCATACATTACGAGTCGAAACAGCTGCTCGATACAGTCATTAGCCCCACTGCACTCCGATCAACGGAGTTAAGTATTAAAACTGATCGGTTGCGTGACCCGACTCAATTGCCTACCAATAAGGCGGAATAGTGCAAAATTGATATCTCTTTGGAATTGACCAGACATGTTTTCACAATAACAGAAATGAAAATCCATTTCCAGTGTGGAACCGACACGCGATTCACGGTTTGAGTACGTCAAAAGGTACATCACTCTATCTCCTTACGATCTAATATGCCAATCTCCGAAATTGATTTTATTCGATGTTAATATTAGATTCATGACCCTAAGAATCGCTGCTTTATACGTGGACATATTTTTTGATATTCTTTCACGTAAAAGATCACATCTGTTAGTGGCCGGGCATCTACGTGAGGTCTATGAATAATAAATGTATCGAGCCAGCCGATTGGGGAAATTGAATTTTATAGTTCGTAACACACTGGCGGACAGATGTCACAAAATGGCCCTTCGCCGGCGGCCACGGGCGAAGCACTTAATCGAAATGTCAAATAGAAATCAAAATTAGGTCGATTGTACTGTTAATAATTAAATAATGACGGTCTACATGGCTGTGGCAGCATTTGTACGCATTAAGGGGACTTCTACACTGTTAGTTGTTGTGTGAGGGTAGGTGCGAGCCTCATTGTGATTAACTGAGTTATTTCTATTTCGTTGGACAATTATCGGTCCATTACGAAGAGTACACAATGACCGGCTTTCCATTAAATTATACTAGAACTATTCAAACGTCGGTGTATCATCATACGAGGCATTTTGATGTAGTATCTAGCTAAGTAATGGTTGTTAGAAATGTCATTAGAGTCTTTTGACATCTATTACCAGGCTTTTGTAGATTACATTATAATTCACTCTAATACAACAATACCTACACAACTATAATCATCATCATCATCATCATCATCAGCCTATATTAGTCCACTGCTAGACATAGGCCTCCCCCAATGAGCGCCATAGCGCCCTGTCTTCAGCTTGACGCATCCAGCATCTACCTGCAGTCTTTAGCAGGTCGTCATCCCACCTGATCGGAGGGCGTCCTACACTGCGTTTACCGAGTCGTGGTCTCCACTCAAAAACACGTTTGCCCCAGCGGCCGAAAACTACTACATCAACTATAATCAGTAAGAACCAATCTGGTATGTTAGTATTAAGTACCTACATACAATATGTGTACATGTACCTACTGTACACTGGTAATAGGAAAGGAGATAAGATAGAGAGACTTAACAATATAACAACACACTATACCGCGGTTAAAATTAAGTTATTCAACTAAGTTCTTGCTTAATTAAAGCACGAATCTCTGAAAGCAAAGCAACATCTTCAACCATATCGTATAACAAAGTAACAAATTCAATTTATTCCACAACTGATACATTGTCGTTAATTGATTTCCCCTCAAGAGCTTACCCTACGAGCCGAGTTAGATAAATTCGCGCTATCCGTTTACATCATTAAATTTTATTAGTGGCAACACAATAGGGTACCCGCGTCTATTGAGAATGCGACTTTTCCGGCTTTGGGACAGGGACGAAGTAAGGGTATGGAAATTGTTTGTTTAGGTTACATTTTAAGTGAAGAGCTTTGGGGGAATTAAAGTACCAACGAGTATATATAAAGATGTACCCCTATTTCTCCTAGTCACGTTATAACTTGAGAACGGCTTTACCGATTTCATTCATCTTTTTATAATGTTTTTTAACATAAAATTTATTTAAGAAAATTGCGCAGATATTTCCAGCACATCTAGTTTTAATATATTTATAATTGTGAACACTACAAGTTTTTATTGATCTTAGCTAGTGGCCTGGTTTTATAAAGCTACCTAAGCTGCAGGTTAGTAGAAAGGTCCGAAAACTAAAAACATGTTCATCCATTATCGAGCAATAGCAAAACTACGTCTCTGCGACTTCCCCGCTACGCAGCCACCCCCCACCATTGCTATTTCCTTTTGGCGCGAATTAAGCAGGCTATTAAGTCGGCTTTGAGACGTATGACGAATCATAAAGCCGAACGGACAATGGCGGCGCTTTCACATGGATATGGCCGATTTGGGAGAAAATAAAATTCCTTTTATGAATAGAGGAAGTTTTTTTACAGATAAGCTGTTTCTGTCATGTTTTTCATCGTGGCCATTTCTACAGGAAATATAAAAGTCGACATCAGTTACGTTTTTCAATGGGTAGTTTTCTTATCTTTTTTTGGATATTGCAATAGCCTAGCCGAAAGGGCGTAAATAATGGGTCAATATTTTCATATTTCTTAGACAGCTAATAAGGTAAGTAATAAGGTAGGTACCTAATTTTCATTTCATAATTCAACATAAACAACATCGGTCTAAAGAAACCTATTTCTAATTCTAGGCGCGCAATGATGCGAATACCTACTTTTTTTTAAAGTTATAAATCATGTGTTATACGAATGCTAAAATTGTCAGAAGTCAGCATAAATGAAGCAGGGTTTTTTACCGCGTAAACACAATGAATATGTAACGAAATAAATATATCAGAATATTTTAATACTAAGTAAGTATATTCATATTCTCAATATTTTAATGACTAAGTAATACAAATTAAACAAGTAACAATGTTACTACATTGTTACATTCTGAACAGTTTCCGATCTAAGCTGTCGTCGGTAATCTTTGACGTCCATACAAATTACCTACGATGATTTTGTTAAAAAAATCATTTTAGCTAAGAGTACCTATTCTGGGCATGGAAATTTCGGTATGATTTTACGCTCCTTGACAAAAGGTATACCGTCAAGTTTGGTGATTTGCTGGAGTCGGTGCAAGACTTGGGCACGCCACGCGTCCACGTCCGGTACACTTTCGCACACGGGGTTGCCGACGAACACCACGTCTCGTAGGTCTGGACACTCCTATGGCAATGGAATAAAGCTCTACTAAGGAATTTGCAGCCAATTCAGATATCTCAGAAAGAATTTGCATTATATTAATGAGAAGAGGAGATCATTTAAATATTTTTAAACTTACGCGATCTGAATACATAATTAGAAGCATTAATTAATACAACGGGTATTTACCGCGTTTATTTACCTATTTTCCCCGACGTTTCAACAGGTTTACACACTGTCGTTGTCACGGGATCACTGTAAAAATAGGTAAAATAAACGCGATAAATACCCGTTGTATTAGTGCTTATAATTAAGATATAATTTCTTCACTCATGCAAAAAAAGAGTTCTTTAGTGAAGTCGCACACTAGACATAATCATACATTTGAATTACGAAAATTGTAGCGCAAACCACGGACATCAATATTTTTAGAAGTGTATAAATGGGTCCTTGATGTGAGTGCGTGCGCGCAGATTTTAAAAGGCGATATATGTGTCGCGTTTCAAATGTGACGCTACGTTATTCGTAATAAAAATTTATGATATATCTGGTGGGCGGACTTACTAAAGCACTATTTCGGGTCACTCCATCACTAAAGGTTAGCAACCGGTGTACTTTTAGACAGGAGCTGTTCCAGTAGAAGGTTGTGCGGTTAGCAAGCTTGAAGAATATGCACAAATGTACCTTCAATCGATTGATCTCCGACCAATCTTTGATGAGATTGTTTGACATGTAGAGCACGCGAAGAAATTTCATATTTCCGATGCCTTTCAGCTTGTCTATGGCGTTGTAGCTGATCCAAAGCTCTTCGAGGGTGTCAGATACTGTTTCCTAAAATCAAAACACAAGCTGAGTATCAAAAATACATAAGTACTTGAAAAATCAAATAAAGCAAAGGTTCCGTAAGAAGGTAATCATTCAATAAAAAAAAACATCGGCCTTCGTTAGTTCACTACTGGACATAGGCCTCCCCTAATGAGCGCCACATTCTTAAGCTAGCGCGCGCATTTTTGCGCTTAAGCGGCATCCAGCACCTACTTCTTTCAAAATTGTATTATTTTTGGTCAACAGGAAATATCTTATAGGTTTGTGTGAATATGATAACCAGGGAAATTTAAAAAATAATTGGGAATAAACGACGTTAGATTTTGATTGCGTTGCCTTAGATGTTTGATTTACATCACGGCTTCAAGAAATTATTTAATGTTAATTTCAACTTGATACAATACAAAACAATAACTCTTTATTGATCACCAAATACATAATAATACACAAGACAGGAAAAGAAAAAAAAAATGCTGAACAATGGGCGGTCTTATCGCTTAGAGCGATCTCTGCCAGGCAACCTTTGGATGGACATGAAGTGCTGGAAAGACTCGATACCTCCACGAGTTTCTGAGAAAAGCGTGTTGACAGACAGACGGACAACAAATTGATCCTTTAAGGGTATATCCTTTATTCCTTTTGGTACATAACTTCTAATTCAAAATTCAAATGTTTTTTAGGCTTACTAAATAACCTTCTAACCCTAAATAAGTAACTACTAACTACCTATCAACGTAGAGATGTGCAATGCTACGCCGTAGCACCTAGGTTTCAATAATAGTCCATAGAGTTGTTATTATAAGAAATATAATATATTATAAATTGTTAAGAATAAGAATAAGAATATATTTATTGTTAAATTGTGTAAAACATCCATAGGAAAGGTCTTAAATAATAATTTAGTAACAACAATTTATCCATTTCGGACATACAATATTTAGACAATTAGTTATTATAGTTACATAATTTTTAGTCACATACATGAATTATGTATATGAAGTCTTTTCTTAAATAAATTACTTACGATTCCAGCTAAGGATTTAATACAGTTTCTACTAAGAGACAAAACCTTCAGGTGTTTTAGGCCTCCAATACCGGCGATTTTGTCTATCATGTTCGAGGATAGACTCAGTTTTCTGAAAGTAATTGAACATCAATTAGGTACCTGTTATAATAAAAAATATCAAATTCAGTACCCAGGGTAACTCTACTTAAATGGGGCTAGTTAGATGATACTGTGTGAATTGGCCAGCATTATTTATTATTTATCTAGGCATCTATCTCTTGCCAAAGATTATTCAGCCGTGTGGGAATGAAAGAGACAATAAAAGATAAATAGTTACTTTTGCATTTGTATTATTAAGTTAGAAGTATGGGTAAATAAAGTATTTAGCTAGTTCCTACAAACCAGTTTTAATGTTATACTCACTCGCAGGCCACCAAAGTTGATAGCGCTCCATCCATCTTCTCAATTGGAGGCCACTGGAACTGCAGCTCCACGTAAACAGCTTCATTAGCACGCATGCCTTCGTGGGCCTTTTCCCAATTCGCTATGGCCTCCTTGCAGGAGGTTGGCCTACGGGACATACCTACCTACCTATATTTTGATCTTTCGAGCTACATATTATTAGTTAAGATATTTTTATTTGCCAGTTTCTTGTGGAAATTTAGGTATTTACAAAGAGAAAACCATAACTAAGTAAACAAATAATAGTTGACTTCAAAAAGTCATAGAGTAAATTGAACTATAAATAAGTTTGAAACAAAAAGTTTCGTTAAAATGAAAAAGAGGTATTCTAATTTCTAATTCCATAAAAAAAATCCGTATCGCTCAGATATACTTCATCGCACACTTGTTTATATACCTAATAGAAACAAATTAGAACTATTATTTACAACTGTACATATGTGTAGTCTGTAGTGATAGTGGGCCGCGAAGAACCAGACAACCGCTGGGGTAAATGGAGGTTAGGCTGGGTTAATAACACACGACAAAGTCACTTATAACGGGATATTTACCATGATTCGATTTTTGATTTTTCCAATAATTCAGCATAGGTTCATGCGCCATGAACAAGAATTATCTAGGTAATAGTGGTAATGTACGTAACAAAAGACAAAAATTAAGGGTAGATCGGTATGTCTGCCAATAAAAACTTACTTGTGGTGCCGTCTGTTCGTAGTACTTAACTTAATAATGAATCTGTGCCAATATACTGGGAAACTGAAAAAGCAAATCATCGTAAATGTCTCGTTATAAGTGACTAGTGTAAAAGCTTGTTTATCAACATTTTAAAATAGTTATTTTATTTTTAAATAAAAATAATTATATGTAATATGTTTATTTCGTAATGTTACTGACTATTCATAAAACGTATCTAGATCTCATGATCTCACTATGGGAATATCAATCTTCCCTGAGTATCGGTATACCGTCAAGCTTGGCGATCTGCTGGAGACGGGTGGACGCCTGCGTGCGCCAGGTATCGACGTCTGGTTGGTTCTCGCAGATGGGGTTACCGATGAACACCAGGTCTTTTAGCGATGGACAGTCCTGAGGCAATAAAATACAGCATACATTGCTTTTGTTGATTTTCGACAGAAATTAAACTAGAACTCTTACTTACAATCATCAGTGCCTTCAATGCTGTAATGCTGTACTGACGTTTAGTTTTCAACCAGAGATTTTTATGTTGTATTGTAGGTCAGTTCATTACAAATATAATTTACTAGGTGCCGATGATCGCCTGCTTGGAAATTTATGTGTCAAATAGTTTATAAACCTTCCTTTTGAATCACTCTATCTATTAAAAAAACCGCATCATAATCCGTTGCGTAGTTTTAAAGATCCCTATGTATAGGGACAGACAGACAAGATATCACTTCTTGAGAATATACCTGCAATCTATTGAACTCCACCCATTCTTTGACGAGATTGTTTGACATGTAGAGCACACGTAGAGACTTCAATGTGGCGATGCCTTTCAGCTTGTCTATGGGGTTGTAGCTGATCCAAAGCTCTTCGAGGGTTTCAGACACTGTTTCCTGAAATTTATATCAATAGCTCGGTAGGTATCAACGTACTTTTTGTATTATTATATTGTAACGTGCATAATTGAAAAGAAACCCTCTTTCACAAGCTTCTTCTCAAGAATCAATATTATACCTAGATAGTTGGGTACCAAACTATTGGCCCCATATAAATTAGACGACTGTCGTCGTTGTAACTTTGTGAAAACCATGATATCACCATATCTGTGGGCGAAGACGCACATCTTACAAGATTGTCTGCTACGACACGTAGCAGTGCTACGGCGTAGGATATATGTATATCTGACTAACCCTAATAAATGAAAAAAATAAGTAGTACAATTATTTGTCCTGACGCGGGAATTGAAACTCCTGCGTCGCAGACCTTAGCCCGCTGCACCTATGAGGTATTAGCAAATGTAGGTTACAAATCTAGTAGGTACCTACTTACTTACTAGATTTGTAACGATGACAATGTCCACGCCGGTTTTAGCTACTGTATTTCATTTCATTTATTTAATCCACCGTAGGTACAATATTGATACACTGAGTGTGGTTATAATTTGATAAAATTTATACATATTATATCACTTAATTATTTATATATGAAACACGCATAAGGGATTGTACGGAGAAGTATAGATAATTAATAATAACTCTCGTCAGGCGTTTGATTCACACTGAACCCGCACCTGTCTGTGCCGCAGGAGCCGCACTCGCCGCAGTCATCGCATTTACTAAATCTCTATATGAAATAGTATGCAACATCGCGCACTTATCCGCGCCGAACGCGCAGCATTTCAGTAAAATCGAGTGCGGCTCCTGCGGCGCGGACAGGTGCGCGTTTAGCTTTAGGGTGTTGTTTTTCTTCGTGTGAGTGAGGTCTTTTGCTATTTTTAAATAAATATAATGTCAACTGTGAGGTGAAAAGAAATTAAGTCTTACAATTCCAGATAAAGCTTTGATATTATTTCTACCGAGGGACAAAATCTTCAGGGATTTCATGCCCGCAATGCCGGCGATTTTGTCTATCATGTTTGAGGATAGACTCAGTTTTCTGAAAATAATTAGAAATTATTTGAACTCAATTGAAAGAAATATAAATGAAAATCATTTCGTAAGGAGCTAAGGCGATACCTAACCTTAGTAAGGTCTTTGCATTGGACCTCATCATGGCCCCTTTGATTTGTAAACTCACTACTATCATCTATTATTAGTTTAAGTACTTATATGTATTATGTTGTGCGCTCATTATTATTGCGGCCTCTTTGACAGGGTTTATATGCACTTTTACCTACCCATTGTAATAATAACTATTAGGACCATCAAAAACCTGTTTGCAAATATTTTTATTACCTACATAATATAAAGTCAAGTCTCTTCCGCTGTCTGTTCGCTTAGATCTTTTAAACTACTCAACGGATTTTAATGTAGTTCTCAGCAATAGATAGAGTGACTAAAAAGGAAGGTTTATAAACAAGCGAAGCCACGCGGAATTAGTACTGCATAAATATGAATAAACTCACTCGCAAGCCACCAGAGTCGACAGGGCTCCATCCATCTTCTCAATCGGAGGCCACTGGAACTGCAGCTCCACGACGAGCGCATCAGCTGCGGCTGTGCCTTCGTGGGCCTTTTCCCATTTCGTTATGGCCTCTTTGCAGGTGCACGGTTTCAGTGCCATACTCTAATAAAAATAATGCTGGATGACTTTAGTTAGGTATAGTAAATATCTTATTCTAGCAAGATTTTCAGACAGGTAAGAAAGATTTCGTATAGCTCGCTGACAACCACACACCAAAAAACTTTGCGAATTACAATTAAAGCAAAGCATCAACAAACAAAACATTTGACATATGACAGTATTTTGATGATGTTTATTCCATGTTTATTCAAGGAACATAAATAAATACCTACTTATGCCGGTCGAAAGAGTGTCAACAAAAAAGGTCGATCACTTCGAGGCTTATATTTTATACTTGTTTTATAGTGCGTAAGCCCTCGCACTCGGGATATTCAATAATATATATTTTTTATTTCATACGGCAGGCACAGACAGGCACTCCAAACTCTTTGAGGCTGTTTTGATGATGATGCTAATTTGATAACCTGATTGTATAACAATAATTATCTCTATGCCAACGCCTTAGAATTGAATTCATGAGAACTCTTATGAAATATATTCATCTACTTATTTATTTCCTTACTGATAAAAAAATACAAGGTAGTTATTAAATGTTGTACCTACTTTTACATGAATAGCTAAAGGAAATTTAAATCAAACAAAGAATCCCGGTGAGGCCGTGAGCGGGCTGAGATTCGAAGGGGATTAGATAGGGTCGTGTCGTGTCGTTCGGACGGTGTAATCACGTCGCGCCCTCACGCCTCAGACCCTCGCCCGTGTTGTACGTGGAATAATATAAAATTGACTTTAGATGATAACATTTAGGTTCCTACCTACTTTTAGGACTGGTTGGTAGCATATTGACAATAATTTGGCATGTTTTATGAAACTATAAACCGACATCAAATTCCTAAATAATGAAAATGGGTTTCAAACTTCGTTTTAAAAAAAGTATCATCGAAATCGGTATGCGTGATATCGAGTTATTCGTTTATTTTATTTTTTGTCGCGCACATCCTTATTGATAATTTATGACTTAGGTATATCGTTTTCTCATCGATGCAAGTGAAATTAGACCACACGGGAAGCACCAGCTTTCAAATAAATAAATAATTATAAAAATCGGTTCACACAGTCAAAAGTTCATTCAACATAAAAAAAATACAGTCGAATTGAGAACCTATTCCTTTTTAGAAGTCGGTTAAAATATTAAATTGGAGGACAGTCGGTATATTGTACAAAATTAAATATATATTCCTTAATTATGGAATTATACCTATTCTTGGGGAAATTCCAGAGACTGAAAATGAGCGTTCTTAGCCCAGAAACACAGAACAACAAGGCATTTTTTAAATATGACTTTTCATGCGAAAAGCGGTCCGGAGTGGCCTAAAGTTTGCGGTGAGCCGCGCATCTCCAGCCTACTTTCGGCACTCGAGATACCTCGGGATCTACACATAATGATCCCGAGTGGTCTGTGGGGCTACCAAGCTATAAATAGTTTGGTAAAATACAAAACGTAACGCGCGTTATCAGCGTTATTAGCGCGATTAACGCGTGTTAAGGCGCAATTTAACGCGAATAACACCTTTTCACGTGTTATTCGCTGTTAAAAACTGGATACCTACCACCGAACTATATTAAGATAGAAGCAAGTATAATATATATCTCGAGTGCCCAAAGTAGTCTATCCTATAGATAATGATCCCGAGGTGGTCCCATAAAAGAATTATTCCCGAGAGATTTAGCCCGCCAAACTTAAAAACCCGTAAGTAGGTAAACTTAAGGGATACGAAGTCAGTTTTAAGTTTTTTTCAAAACAATCAAATTAAATTGTATTAATTTTGTCTCAGCTCCACTCTACACTTGCTATTAATACCTGCCAGGTACATTGCCTACTTAACTCAATAACTAAAAGTTAGGCTCTCATGTTTATGCATAACGCGCATATAACGCGTTAACTTAAGCTCGGTACCTATCTAAGTGTTTGTACTTAAGGGGCCTCCGGAGGGACGAATTCTTCATACAAACGTAATACCAAAATTATTTCTAATTCAAGCATATTTCCACTATAATATTGCATTATTTGTGTTAAAATTGTATTTATCTAGGTTCCCAAATAGTTTTTTTTTTCGAAATACTTACCTAAAATGAAATGAAAACCAATCTCATTTTGCACATTTTTATGCGAAAATGGATAAGTTTTCTTGTTATTTGTTTCGTATTAAAAACATCAATATCTTACGTTTTATTTATTAGGGACATAGCTTATATTGTCTAGTTACAGAATAACAATACTTTGTGAAGAATACAAAAAGTTTTCAGTCATAATTTTTGGTATTACGGAACAAACCAAATTTTTAACGGCTAATATTGCTATCGCGCACGCATGGGGCGCGGCGCAAGGGTTAAACAGGGACAGCGATATTCGGAGCGATTTTTGCAAGCGAGGGTCGCCGGACCCTTAAGTGCTCTTAAGCAAATTACCATTTATAGACATGGTTTTTTAGATTAGCAAATATTTATTCCACCCCATAGATTAAACTCAGCAATATTTAGTAGGCACGCTCTGCCACGCGATCACTCCAAACTTACATCCGCGGCACGTGCGCTTAAATAAATCGAGGTCTTTTTTGATGTTAACTCTTCTCATAACGTCCGAGTTGAATATGTACACATATTAACCAAACATGCTACAAGTAGAAATGAAACGATTAAGAACGTTTAGGTAGGTGTAACTTAACCTGTAAAAAGTAAATAAAATCGGCCAATTGCGAATTGACGTGCACACGGTTCCGTATAGGTATAACGTTTTCGCAAAACCCTAAAAAACTGATTAAAAAAATATAATAGCTAAGCCATCATGACGCGGTTACCATCCAAGTACCTACTGACCATCTCCAATATAAAAGTTACTCTATGCTACTGACCGCGCCCGACGTTGCTTGACTTCATTCGTTATCGTTATCTATCGCTATTCAACCTGTGTCCGTGATGGTAGAGTATAACATAATCGAATTCACCTAATTGTTTTGCTAAATAGAGAAAAATCAGTGCAAAAAAAAAATTGTGTCTCTTTGGTTTTAAATAATGACCATTATTATTGTGTAGCTACATAACGATCAAGCTAGCGAACACTGACTGACCGTACTGGCAACCAAATCTACACACAAAACTAGAGCACAAATTACCCATTGGCTTTGCGTAGTCGGAATATCAAAGAGAGAGTTTCTCCTTCCTTCCTTGGTTGAAATTAGTTCCGAAACATAAACGTCACTAATGTCATGTAATCAATATGTCAAACTAAAGTCACAACAACGTAATGTCAGCTCAGCGTGCAATAACCTCAAAAACATTGTTTATTCTCAATTTCACAGATTTTCTATGTTGTTTGTATAAAATTTCGCGGATATGGATGATTTGCAATTAAATATAAGCTCATCTACAAAGGTATACACAGTAAAGTGGTTTGCGAGTGTGTTTTTCTTATGTTATTATATTATATTTTATTATTTTCAACAGGTTATTAAAAAAGCAGGGAAACCGAACAAAAATGCCTCAGATTACAAGTTTGTGTCGAAGCCTAAAATCGAAGGTAAGATTATAGCCAGAAAGAGGCCACAAAATGACCTACAAAGAAACCCTTCATTCAAAAAACCATCAGAAGGACCTCCTGCTAAGATTGCCAAAGTAACACAAGCACCTGTGAAAGAACGGGATTTATCTTCCAACTTACAAGATCTGAGTGAAAATAAAGGCAAGTTTCAAGGAAAAAGCTATCAAGATCTCAGCGATGATATTACAATTAAACAGAAACCGAGAAGTGGTGGTTGGATATCATCTTTGTTCAAGAATAATCCGACCGTACCTCGGATAGGTCAGAGATTAGTTAAACCACTGTTTGAGAAAGTGTTTGCGGGTAAAAGTTTTGAAGATCTTGACATACATCCACACAGTGTAGCTAACCTGCAACAAAAACTAGGTCTAAAAGAACTAATGACAGTGCAGCAAAATTCAATACCAGTAATTTTACAAGGAAGAGATGTTCTTATCAGGTATGTTTTCACAAAATACCTATAATACAACTAAAGTAATTCTTTACACGGGTTTATCATCAAGTATTTTATTAACCTGCAGAATAACATAATGATAGATCTGAGCACCATATTTATGCATGTTTTTACAAAAATAATAATGGTTCTGGAGGTTAAGACATTTTTACTTTTTGTCTAGGTCCCAAACCGGTTCAGGGAAAACACTGGCCTATGCATTACCTATTATTGAAGGCTTGCAAGCAATACGGCCTAAAATCAACAGGAATGATGGCATCAGAGTAGTTGTGGTAGTGCCAACAAGAGAACTGGCTGTTCAGACGTATGAACTGTTTCTGAAACTTGTTAAGGTTGGTTTATAATTAAACAAAGTGTTATTGTACTGTCTCTTATGGTTGCACGGTATTACTACTATTAATAGTACTATAAAATATAAAAAAACATTATTTTAACATTTTGTATTAATTCTCTTGGATTTTCATAGATTCAGTTTCATATACTCCATTTAATTATCATGGATATAGATATTTCATACTATCAAAACAAATGATGAATTCTGTACAATAACATACATTCACTGTGATTGTGAAATTCATGGATAAATATTTTAATAATTATTGTTTTGTTTTAGCCATTTTTGTGGCTTGTGCCTGGGTTACTGAGTGGTGGTCAGAAGCGAAAATCAGAGAAAGCTATACTCCGAAAAGGCCTCAACATTCTAGTGGGCACACCGGGCAGAATAAATGACCACCTGAGACAAACACAGTCTCTGAATTTTGCTAAAACAGGGTAAGTGGTTTTTCTGTTTGTTAGACTAGCACTGTAGCGGGCAATTCATAATTTAGGTAATCATCAACATCTCAAGCCAGACCAAATATAATGAATAATTATTACTCCTAAAGCTAGATATATAAATCCACCATTTATCACCATTTTCACCTCTATTTTTGCAAAAAAAAATCTAAAATATACTTGATATTTGAGATGTATTTCTTTTATGTACATATAAGATAATATATGGTATATAAGATTATAATGGTATTCTTTTAGATGTTTGGTGTTGGATGAAGCTGATCGCTTATTAGATATGGGATATGAAAAAGATGTTGCAGCAATAGTCAAGGCCATTGAAGATCACAAGAAAGCTGCTACTTATGATCCAATGGCTATGGTGAAACAAAACATTGTAAAGAAAATAAACATTGATGAAGAATCACAGGAAACTGAAATAAAAGAGGATACTGCAGTAGAACCAATCAAACATCATTTGACTGAAGTGTTTTTATCTAAAGAAAGACAAACTATTTTACTATCTGCTACTTTGACAAAGGTAAGTTAATGAAATCTATTGGCACCTAATGCCAGATATAATTGTTCTTTTCCAAGTAATATATTCAATCTCTTTGTCTAATGTTTTAAAATTATTAAATTTTCTTAGGCTGTAGAAAACCTTGCGGGAATCACAATGGTGGACCCTGTGTTTGTAGATACATCAGAGGGCAAAGCGATAGTAGCAGATTCCTTAAAACCAATGGTCCAAGATCAGCCTAAAGCTACTGATATTAAAGTAGAATGTATTAAAGAACCTGAATTAAAACCAGTAGCTATAAAAGAAGAATCACCAGTTAAAGAAGTTAAGGCACCTAAAGAAACGAAAGTTGAAAGCAGACGAGGTAAGCATGTATCAAATTTAGCTATGTACCTATTAGATACTTGAATTTAAGAAGATGGAAAATGTATTAATGGACATGTTTTAGGTCTCCAAGCTTTCAATGGGTCTAATCATCTTGACTTATTTCATAAAGAAGATAACGAAGATGCCAATAATTCCTCTATTGCAGTTAACAGCAGTAACAACGATGATAATGAGAGTGATAGTGACTCAGATTACGAATATTTTAAAGTACAAAAAGCAATAGAAACAAAGAAAACCATACCTGAACCCACAGAAACAGATCAAGATAAAAGTGATATAGTGATACCAACAAAAGCCGGCAATATATTTGTTGAAGCTTTAAAAACAGCTATCATAGAAGATGAGTTAATATTGCCAGCTACAGTGGCCCAGACATTCCTGGTTGTACCTATGAAGTTGAGACTTGTAACGCTTTGTTCAATGATTATCGAGCATTGTGTATTGAACAAAAGAGGCGGTAAAATGATTGTGTTCATGGCAACTCTAGAAATGGTGGACTACCATTCAGAGCTGATCGAGACTGTGTTGACGAAGAAAGACGTGAAAGTGAAGAAAAGGGATGGAAGTAAGAAGTCTAAGAAGAGAAAAGGTGGTGCTGAGGTAATAAGAAAATAACCAAACTTGTCATCCCATTCTTAAGTTAGAGCAATCCTTATTTGCATGTCACATTGAATTAATTTCAAAAATCATTTGCAATTTACGTTTAATTCTGTCTTTTCTTTTTCAAAAATATTCACTATTCAACTACTATTCTGACAAACTAATTGACATCAAACATAGCTAAGAACATTTTGAAGAAATCATCTTTCTAACAAAAAATGAAACTTAATCAGTCAATAGTATTTTTTTTATTGCAAACATATTGTACATACAAGGGATCTTATAAATAACAAGTAGGATGTTTTATACATGCACCCTGCTAGGGCACGACAATACTATTCTTTAATATTGTTATGCTAATTATTCTAGGTATAAAATAAAAACCTTAAATAAAAAATAAAGGTTTTAGGCAAAATCGGAGTATTCGTTTGGCGGCCATATAAACAAACACACGTCAAACTGAACCCTCTTTTGGGTTTTTTATGATAACGCTCTTCTATTATTTTAGGATGAAAGCTCATCATCAGATTCAGAGTTCGAGATAGACTACCAAGACCCCACAGAGGGCGGACTGGTCCCGGTAGACGTGGAGATGTTCAGTCTCCACGGGTCCATGCCTCATGAGCAGAGGATAGAGGTGTTCAAGCAGTTCCGAGCAGCTAGGAATGGCGTCCTTATATGCACGGTAAGTCTTGTATTTTAGTTATTTCTTTACAGCCTATTTTGTCAGGCTGATCATCTTATTTGCCGAAAGGAAACCGGAACTAATTTATTTTGAAATTAATTATTTTTGTCACTTATAACTTTAATTTACTGTCACTCGTTTAAATACTACCTACCCATTTTCAATGAGCGAATGTTGCTCTAGCTGCTTGTATGTAATCTTGTACGCTATGTTACCCGTTCACATGTTAATAGAAACTAGTTTTAACATAACTAGATTTTCTTTACAGGCAAATTGTATCATTAGAAAAGACAACGCCTAGATTTTATCAGGGTGCCTATAAATAGTGTGAAGTAGCTAACAGAGAAGAGCTCTGTTAATAACCATAGAAATACCTGCACATTACTTCTATAAAAAATCAAAGAATGAATAATGGTTTCCGAATTTGATTCCGTTGATTCGCCTCACGCTTTTATTCTCCACAACAAAGTCGACATCAGTCTCATAAAGCTAGATATTTTTAATTAACGTTTAATATTAATCTTACAAAACCACGACGAGCTAATGATTGCATTTCAACAGTGGCATATCTGTCTACTGTTATTTATTCGTTGGTATCTGTGCAGTACAGTTAGGTTTAGAAGTGATTCGTAATTTTTGAGGGAAATTGATTTAATAAAATAAAGTAAAGCCAGTTTTTAAAGTAATAAGTACCTAAAATGTTATTTTTTTAACAAATAAATGCTCAAGCTCTTTTGATTAGAAGGTAAACAATGAATCAATCCAAAAGCCAAAGAGGAAGCCAAATAAACCTTTTATAGGAATCGTCACATCTGTTTTCATAACCAAGATCAAATGTAGAAGTTTTCCTTTACATAAAAACTGAGTGCAAGTAGGTATTTTTCAGAAGCAACTGATTTCCGACTCATAAAGGCAAAAGCAGAGAATATATAGTAATAATAATACAAAGAACTTCTATACAATCCGTCAAAATGTTTCTTAAAACTATAAGTGTTTTGTGATGACCAGTACTCAGCAGTATCTTCGGCGGTTACCTTTGTGTGGCATTGTTACGCCTTTAGCTATTAGCGGGCATTGATGTCGGCGCGTCAGCTCTCGGCTCGATTAAATACTTATTTTCTTTATTATTATAACCCCGCACCTCACACAGTAGTACTCATCACAGATTGGTCAGGGATAGTCCCAAAGAACACCGATAGCGTTATAAGTGTTCAGAAAAGATAAGAGTAGATACGGAAGTAGTACAGAAGACTTTTGAAACTATCATGGCTATTAACACAAAATCATGGTAAATATAATTTGAGCATTCAACCAAATCTAAATATCCCGTTTTAAATGACGTTTGTAGTAAAGAAGAGTACGGAAGAAGTACGGAACGCCGGCTACTACAATCTTTAGTTTTGAGGAACTAAACTAGTACATGGAAGCAAACAGGGTTGCTATGGCGATGGTGACGATGTTACAAGTTGGCAGGAATATTGAAAGCTAGCTTTTGCCCACGGCTATGTTCTATAGTTATCTCGATTTGGCGTAGACTATTTTACGAATTTTTTGAATGGCACTAGTACATCCGGTACAAATGTATTTCTGTATTGTTTTCTATTCTGTGAGGTATAAAAAAGTGTTTTCTATGTATCTATCTGAATGAATACTAAGGAGTTTTGAGTTACTTTTTTCAAAACAAAAAATATTAATACTCTACTACGATCACCAATTCGTCTGCCAAGCGTGTTGAGTATAGCAAACTCTCCTAGTTTTGGAGACACGCGCAGCATGAGTGCTGATGCTAAATGATATATGTACCAGGTGTTTTTTCGAAACTTGATCAAATGGTATGTGCGGTATTTAGACAAAAAATATATCGATTAAAATCGTAAAAGTTGAATAACTTCTCCCAAATCCCAAAAAGAAGGCGTTTTAATTTTTTTTTTATTATATGTACCTTTTAGTTTTTATTTAAGTAATGGGTGTATATTCTGCAAAGTAATGTCATTTGAAGGCTAGAAAGTCTACTATTTACTATCTAAGTTATCTATAACAAAACTAAACTTACTTACTACTATAAAACGTTTTTGCATGTTTTATTAAATTTCATGATTTTAATACATATATATTTTTTGGGTCTGAAATAACTTTTTTCCGATTTTTTATCGATAATTATATGTCTAATTACCGTACATTTAAAAAAACACATTGTTTCCTTATTAACTATACCTACTAACTCTGATTGGATAAATATGACTTGATCGTAGGACGTCGCGGCTCGAGGCTTGGACTTACCGCGAGTGGACCTCGTGCTCCAGTACTGCGTGCCTGCTTCAGCGACCGACTACGTGCATAGGTAAGTTTCATTTCATAATAAAATAATAAATAAATACTTCAATTGACTTGCCGTTTGTCCGTTAGCCTAGAATTAGAAAATTTAATACACATTTTTAGACTTAACGGACGGAACTTAAGTTTCTAGGCTTACGGACAAACCGAGTTACGGTTTAAGTTAGGTGTGAATAAATCATTTGTAAGTGATGGTCGAATGATTGATGATTAGGATACTTTAAATCATTGTGAATACCTCGGGGCTTGTTGCAGTACTGTAAAACATAAATAATCTTTTAAAAATTAACTCCATTTTAACTTATTTGTTTTTCTGTAACCTGCCTGATTTGCCTACTTAATGATGGTAAAATAAGCCTTAAATTGCACATATATAGAAAAGGTTGGTACTTGGTAAAGAAAAGATAGTTCTAAAATATGTTCTATATTATATTTCATGTACTTACGCTAATTTTAAGGTATATACTATATTACTATGGACCGTAGAATAAGATAAATAAGACCTATTACTGTTCTATGGTCTAAAATAAATTATATTATTATTATTATATTGTAATTCAGGGTAGGTCGAACGGGGAGGGCGGCGCAAGTCGGCGCAGCGGTCATGTTCCTTCTGCCGAGCGAGGCGCAGTACGTCAGGCATCTAGAGCAGAAGAGAATCAGGTTAGTTGCTTACTTTACAGCATATTTTGTGTGTTTATTTGATTTTAACTTTGTCTTCGATGTCAGCCAAATACAAATGCCAGGGAGCTGCTAGGCTAGACTGAAATTGGATAGGCTGGCCGCGTCTGCGGTAATCCTGATGACGTAAAGGCCACAGGACCAAAAGAACATATGGTATCTTTTGTTGTCAATAGAACTTTATTTGACCACAATGTCACCTGATGTAAAGTGACGAGGTGGCCGACGGCGTATCACGAAGTTCTAGAAGAATCCTATTCACTCTTGTCTTGAACAAAACTAGGTTGTAACTGGCGGAATTACTTCTTTAGCGGTTCTTTTAGCTTCTTGAGCGCTGAAGAAGTGAGAAGACAGCGTGGCGGTTTAGCTTTGTAAGTTCAGAAAGATCTGAATGAATAAAGCTGAACCGCCACGTTGGGTCCCAGAAACGCTTTTCCTCGGCTCCAGTTATCATGAGGTATACTGCCTGACTAGGAGCGCATATCATCAAAACGCACGATAGAGAGTACGTCTATATTGACATGAACCATATACATACATATGTAGGTCCACGCATTGAGTATCTGCTGTATGTATCTTAGCTAGTATTTAGCCTACCAATTTTAAAGTCGACTTCTATAGTGTGGTCATAAGCGCACAAACTTAGTATTTTTGATATATCAAAGGAATTTATCTCTAGGCTTCGCCAAGCCGACGAAGGCCAGGCGTTAGAAGCGCTCCGCACAGTCGCGCCCGCGGCCGCCACCGTCCAGCGCGCCGCCATCGCGGTGCAAGCCAAGCTGGAGCATACGGCGCAGAGCAGCAAGGAGTGGCTGGCCAGAGCTAGCAGAGGTAACTAACATACACTCACCTCTAGGCTTTGCCAGGCGTTGGGGCGCAGGCGTTAGAAACGCTTCTCGCATTCGCACTGGCCCCCGTATGTGACTCTTTTCTCACAGTTTCGGTCAGTGTAACCGCAAGGTTGGCAGGACCATGGGAAAGTTGGATTGGCCCCCGTATATAGGGACCATGGGAAGGTGGCCCGCGTATGTGCCGTCATACCCCAGAAGGGGCACAGTATTCGGGATAAATTGCGTAGGATTTGTAGAGTCTTGAGGGTGACTCTTATTTTTCATTTTCGGTCCGTATAACCGCAAGGTAGGCGGGACCATGGGAAGGTTGGAGGGATTAGCCCCCGTATGTATGTACTATTATTTTTAACCTGACCTACGCAAAAATATATCTCTTTATCTTTGGCTAGTTAATATTAACGTTTTCTTGTCTCTAAACTGTTATTACACCTCTTTCCACCCAGCGTATACCTCATGGGTGCGTTTCTACGCGGGTTATCCCCGCGACGTGCGCGAATGGCTGGACTCTCGCAACATTCACTTGGGGCACGCAGCGAAGGCGTTCGCTCTAAGGGACACACCCGGGGCTTTGGCGAGGCGGTCCAAATCAGACCCCAATTTCAAGAAAGAACGACCGGTGAATAGGTTGACTTTGAAGGATGAGGACGAGAAGAAACGACCTGGGTAAGTTCATAGAATAGCGTTTTTTTCGACATACACATAGGGACAAAAATAACTTAAACCTAGTAACAAAGTTATTGACTTTAAGTGAAGTTAAAGTCAATACTAAAGGTATTGACTTCTGACTTCGGATTAAATTTTTTCAATTTCCATAATGTAGGGATTGTAAGGTAGGCAAAATTCATGCGTCTATCGAGAAATAAGATATACCAGGTAGGTAAAGCCCATGATTCTATAACGTTTTTTTTCATGTAAAATCAAAACAATCAGACCAAAACATCTATCAGTGGCCTTCTAAGATAGTCTTATTTCAACAATGTACCTTCTTTTGCAGATTCCCCAAGGTAAAGATAGGCTTCAACAGTCGCGTGGTGAGCAAACAAAGCTCGATGCACACTGCTAGTGAATTCGACAGTGGCTTGCCCCCGGTAGAGCGATATGGCAAGAAGAAGAAGAAACATGTTTGAGTTTTATTCAACTGTACCTACTGACATAAAGATATGTTTATTGTACATTTTGTATATTTTAACTGTAAATAAATAATTAAAATCAGTTGGTAGTTTGAGTAATTTCCTCCTCAACCTATATTGGTTCAATTCTGGACGTATGCCTCGGTAATGTCCATAATCCCCACGCTGGGCATGAGGGTTGGGGTTGCAATTCGGTGGTAAAATATTCTGCAGAAGACCCGCCCCCGGTAGGTATCCCTTAGTCGCCTCTTACGACACCCGCGGGAAGAGTTGGGGTTGTGCAAATACATATAGGTGCAAATACATATAGGAGCATCCTGTAGCTGAACTCAGGCGCAGTCGCTGCTCGCTCGTGATTGGTGGATCGCCTGTGTGCGGCTGCCAAGCCATGCAGCGGACAGCGAAGTCACTGTGCTTGTTGCGTGACTGCCAACCGCGCTAATTACTTTAATTTTAATTTTTAACCTTAGTATTGTCTAGAGAACTCTAGTGTCTAGATAAACCTATGTTAGGATTTAAGATACTATAAACAAAATGTAACAAATTTGTATCAATAAATAAATATATCTATCTATATAATATCTAGGACTCTAGAACCGAGTATAGTATAGATATATATTAGTCATTCGATTCGATTTTTTTTACTAAATTTCAACACTAACACAATCTTTATTCAAGCGTATTTAGAAAATGTACGAATTTTTAAAGTTTATTAAAAGCTTTTATTACGTTAAGCCAGTTTTTGTCCGCGTAAAGCCAAGAGTTGGGCTTAAACGAAAGCAGGATTCGTTCCGAAATTCTAATCGCAATTCGACTGAGCTAATGGAAGCTGACTACCGTTTTCATATTCCTGACTCACGAGTGACTCGAATGAAAAATGGTTTTAAACCATTACCGTGCCCCGTCCGGCCTTTTGATATTTAAATTTTTGGGGTTCACAAGCCGAATTGGTAAAATGGAAACCTCATCAGTTGAGTTTGTCTACTTGAAAACAATTTGAGTTTGGTAAATAAATTAATAAAAAATTTAAAAATAATAAGAAAGAAACCTTACAGCACAAGGTGGGCTGATAACCTTCGCAGGAAATCTCTGGATGCTGATAGCTGAGGACATCATGGCGATCAATAAATAAAAAAATACCCAATGCTGGACAATTTACACAGCTTCATCTAGACCCAAGCTAAGTAGAGCTTGTGTTTTGGGTACTAGACAACAGATATACTTAATACAATACAATGCATAGATAGATATTTGTTATTATACACAGAAAACACACAGAATACCCGGAATAAATATCTGCAGATCGCACAAATATTTGTCCGAAGCCGGCTATAAAACCCGATTTCGTCGAGGTCGTCAAAAAGGAGTCTAGGGGAGGCCTATGTCCAGCTGTGGAATGCCATCAACTACGGTGATGGTGGGAAAATTTAACAGCTTCTCGTAAGTTTAAATATTAGTTGTTTTATTAGATTATGCTCTGCTCACATAAAAAAAATCTAAGCTCAATTTTACCGACGGAACACTATAATCGAGGCTTGACACGTTTTACTTCTTTTTCGAGCGACCGTCATTATGGCGGGATGATATGCGAATTTTGCCCTAACTCGCGGTTTTTATCGGACTGAACGAGTTTTTTGTGTTCTCATTTAAAATGTTTTTATTGCTTCATAATGACAAATTAAAAGAGTATTGTGGGGCGCTTTCATGGCGTGTTCACTTGGCTATTCTTCGTAAGGGTTTTGGATGGGTTAATCCTGTCATATTGCTTTGACTTATCTCTTGAATACTTTAACGTGATGTCTTTTGAATTGAATCAGTTAATATTATTAAACTAGAACCACACGAGTGGTATGGTGTGTTGTGTATGACGCGTCAGAAGCGTATGCGGTTATAGAC
Organism: Eupithecia abbreviata; assembly: GCA_943735965.1. Taxonomy (NCBI): domain Eukaryota; kingdom Metazoa; phylum Arthropoda; class Insecta; order Lepidoptera; family Geometridae; genus Eupithecia; species Eupithecia abbreviata. The sequence goes on from OX030976.1 coordinate 9,782,087, forward strand.
ACATTATTACCTACAGCGACATAACACATAATTACAAGTGTATCTAACCATACTAAATGTTTGAAACCATTTTGAAATGTTGTAATACAAATGCAATACATACTTACGTCAAAATTAGTGTAGTTCTAGCTTAAGAAGGGCTAAAGGCTAAAATGCTATATAATATAGCTTTTGGACCTAAATATAATGTTTGAAATGACCGTTGTTCTAACAATCTTCTATCGATTGGGCAACCGTATTTATATGGTTCATACTTTACTTAGTTTACATCTTTACTTTTGTACCTCCATTCGATATCCCTCAAGTTTTCCAATAAACAGTAAATAAACACAGTAATGCTCGGCACATTGTTCGATATAGTTGTGTGGCACAGCTTCGCGCGTCATTAACCGGAGGCATATTGCAGTTCACTCAAACAGTATCTCAACTAATTCAATATTTATCGCCAGTGCTTTGAGATCGGTAGTTCTAACTTAATAATTTCTATATTAATTTATCCTAAAGATAGATTCTGATAATTATGGGACATTGTTATAATGAGATAGGTAGTCGACGACATTTAGCGGTCGTAGGGAGTCGATGGATGAAGGCGGCTCAGGACCGTTATTCGTGGCGTCCCCGTCGTTTTGGGAAGGCCTAATTTCAGCAGTGGATGATGATGGTGAGTCTTCTGTTTATTATGGGTTGTCCCATAATCCCCACAAATTATTTTGAATTGGGAGTCTATTAATTCATCATATTTTGTACCTACATAATATTTAATTATTTAAATATGCGCACCGCAGTCCGCAGCAGTAAGTAAGAGATACCTACGGGATCCATGATTTGTAATTACGGTCTTGGGCTCAATCATAACCTCTAACATCTTGGTCTGACATCAGACAGTTGTTATGTCATTGGAGCCCCTGAGTAGGTATTCTTCGCTTCTTTTCTACCTACTCCTGCACGATGCAGTGGACAATGCCAATTGATACGAAGTTGCTGTACTCATTCGCCACATGTACGGTGTCGGGATATTTGCATGGCGGCGCCAATCCTCGTGAAAATGCCTTTTCATTAGCATCAGCTCTACTGAAAAATCGTTCTGGCAACCATTCAGCCGCTGCGTGAATTTGTAATGAATTATCTGTTCCGATGGTGCTATTGTACTGAAATTAAAACTTTGACCTTCTAGCATTTACCAAACTAAGCAAAACATGGTCATCTAGGGTGAGAACCCAGAGTTCAAATAACCTAACCTGTACTTTTAGGTTTAAATAACATAATCTCTTTAAATCATAATCTCTTCTAAAATCTTTGAGGATGATATTCGTATAAGAATGGAGTTTCTGGAAATAATATTTTACCTGCTATTAAAGGTATTGCAATTGGAACATGTTTTCTGTTGTAAATACAATTTTGTTATTATAATCGTATCTTCGCTGTACCTTAAGTACCTAGTCTTATCCAAAAAAAAATATAATCTTACATGATAATAATAATGCATACGAACTCGATGAAATTGTTTGCTGAAGTTGTTTTGGTAAACTTTGGGATCGGATTGGAACTACATATATCGAAATAGCTATCAATATTATCGTTTTGTACTTAAAATGAGCTCAAAACAGCAGTTGTCCAGAAAAAGTTATTAACCAAGTGTAAAAAAGTCATCACGTCCAATGGGCAAACAATAATTTGTTCCGAATTATTCGATGTGCATCCTAAACCTATCGAAAATTCGTTTCGTGCGAGCTCCGTGCGCCCTACACGGCGTCATATGCCCTCGAATGAATAGCATGGGTACCATAGCAAGCTCCTTACAAACGGAGTTTGGATTGGTTTACCGACCATTAACGTTTAAATTCGTTCGCTGCTGCTAATTAGGCAATGTAACACGAAATGTCAGTCCAATATAAAACAAATGGGAGTTACTGAATTTTACCAAGAACTTTAAATGGATTTTGTTTTCTTGAAAAATAGTATAATAATATATTATTATATAAGATATCCACCGTATTGATTTAAAAATGACTCAAAAGCGTCAGCAGGAATCAAGTAAGTAAATTTGTGGTACTTACGCCTTTAATTGAGCTAGGATAAAAGAAACACACTCCGTTTGTATGGGGGAGTTCGAGCAGAGCACCACCATATCCCATTAATGAGTTGTTCAACGGCAAAAAATATGTTCCTCACAATAAGCGCATGACTCGTAGCTTCTATCAATTATTAATAAAAAGCGGGCCGCTCATTGAAAGGGCGATTAGCTCAATATTTATATGGAATATTCGGTATCAACGGTGCTTTGTGCTTGTAATTCGGTGGGTCGTGACTCGGCGCGATCCATCCACGGACCAACTGGCGGAGAGGGCATCAAACGTCCATTTACGTGACAAAAAGCGCCCAAAATTGAACTGAAATTGAATACGAGTGAGTTCTTTCTAACTTTAACATTGCTAATTATTTATTTACTAAATTAACGACCGTTGCACATTATGCTTTAAGTAGAGCATTGTGAAGTAAAGCAACATTATGTTGAGACAGGACCTATTGGTTCGCTGCGTAGAGTCACTTGTTGCTTTTTTATAGATAGGATTTTTTATTGTTCTTATTTATATTATAATAGTTACAAGATGTACCTACTTCATAGTGAACCAAGAAATGAATTTTCTTTCTTTCTTCTTTTTTTCATATGGACAAGTCCAAAGCTGCGGCGTGCCCTTGCGGGTAGCACCACAAGGGCAATATGTTAAGAAAAGGTACCTATCACCGACCTAGGTAAAATACTTAAGTATTATTAACCTATCTGCTTACTTATTAAGAAACATAGGCACTAAACATATAATACCTACTTAGGTATAATCTCTAGACAAACAAATGACATAATCGGCTTGAGAACTCGTCAGAGAATTGAGTGTAATCTCATTATTTTTTTAAGCCCACATTTTCACTGAAAGCAGGCTATCGAAACCTACAAGAACTTAATGGTTATCAAGCAGTACTTATTACCAATACGTTATTAGAAGTATTAATAAAACACAGTAATAAGGGAAATCAGCAGAATTTACAGTTAATCTCAATAATGTTAATCATGAAGAGATGAGTCATTGCCCTTTGGAACTCCCATTTAGACTAGTTTTGGGCAAAGCAGAATAAACAGATTGGGTAGATGTAAACGATAGGTTATATGATACGTTATCCAGTTCATAATAATGTAGAGATCTACCTTTATAGGCACCTCAAAATAATTGACGCAGAAAACAAAGCGCGATTAAAAGTAGTAAATAAGGTTGAAATCCGCTTTATTCACAATGTGGCTTCTATGTCGTCACTTTTGGAAGCGCTTAGTTCCGTTTATCCTACTTATTTAATTAAACATTCTCACACGTTTCCATTAAACAATAACAATTTGAAGTTATTATTTTTGAATAACGTTAAACGCTCGTGAGAACTCGGTTAAATGTTTCTGTTGCCTGTTATTTTGCTCTATGCAGGGACAAAAACAAAAAACACAGACTTAATTGTATGTTGTTATGTCTTTCCGGGAATAAAGTTGTGGGTATGTGGAGTACGTATAGAATTGTACTTGGCTTAGTGTACAGTAGGTACCGAAATCTATGACTATACTATATAATCTATAATATAAAAATGAATCGCAAAATGTGTTGGTAAGCGCATAACTCAACAACGCCTGGACCAATTTGGCCAAATCTTTTTTTAAAATGTTCGTTGAAGTTCAAGGATGGTTTTTACGGCGAGACATAGAATACTTTTTATCATTTAAACAATTTGACACATAGATTTCCACGGGGGCGAAGCCGCGGGGCGCAGCTAGTATATAATACATTCTTTATTTCGGACTTCATAAGTCTATAGGTTACATAAAAAAGTACACTATGGAACAGATATTGTATTTGGCCCACTTATTTGGGCTACTGGACCCCCCAACCGTTCAAACTAATCACATCTTTGATGTAATTAAGCTTACAAATAAAAAAATGCGAATAACGGCGATAAAGGTAACGTAACATTTGCATTAAAATAGTAGCCGATGCAGTACAAATCATAGAATATATCTGATACTAAGCCCCAAGCTAAGCATGGGCACCACAGCTTAGCAGTGTCATTGTTCGAGATGCCTCCGCCTGATAATCGTTATTGTTCAGAAGCGGGAAACAAGCAGCGTTCACTCCAGTTAATATAATTGAGCTGAGAAACGTTATCAGTTATAATTGTAACGCTTTACTTAACATGTACCGACTCATAATTGCTTACGTAATTGCAAATGGAATATATAGAGCAGGTTTGCGACGAAATATTTTGTTTGCTTTGTTTAATTGTGGATAGTAACTATCATAAGCAGATGCCTGACGATTTTATCAACCAACCTAAATATTTAGGTTAGGTATATTTCATGTTTTATCAAAAAGCAGTTTCAAAGCATCTAGTTATAGAACGAGTAAACTCTAGTTTATTGATTTTGTTTGGAAGATCAAAACTGTTATAATTTTCCAACATGTAGTAAATGTTATCAAGTAAGGAAGAGGAAATAACGTAGAAATGTATAAAGTATAGTTGATTTATACAAAGCGTCTCTACAACTGTGACTTTGAACATTTACCTAGAAAGTGCGCAATAAAAGCGGCAAAAACACCACATTTGAAGGATGAAACACATAAAAGCAACTAGATACAACTAAACAATGAATAAATACGAGAAACAATGAATAATAAAACACAGCGTTAGTCAATATGTGAAGTCTAATGACGTGGAAACCCATTCCGCGACGCGAAAAAACTAGATAATGTCGGAGCAGTCACTTTGTAAAACACTGAATAATGGCAAGAAACAACCGTTTTACTAGAAATAATCATAGTGTAGGTGGCAAAAACAAGCTATTAATGGTTTGCGAGCGGGACCTGGCTTGTTACCTTACCACAGAGTAGGCATACAAATTATCTCAGACCTCAGTAGAGACTAGAGAGGTAGAGGCCCCTATTTAAACTGTGTAACTGCAGATATTATGCATACTAACCTAAAACATGGTTTTTCAGCGTAGTCAATTCATGCAGTAGAGTTTTATCTTATCTAAGAGTATGAAGCAATGGTCCAAACGACACTTTACGTTTTTTTTAAATTTAATTCGGAGCTGAATATTTCTTTATTACATATGTACAGTTACACTGGAGTACAGGAAATATCTTTCATTTCGCGTAACCCTACGGCACTAAGCACTTACCTATTCATAAATACGAGTAAATTAACGGCTCTCACCTGCGAATGTTAAACTCATCATAAGCACCTATCCACTTAGTCTGCGGTAAAGGGAGAAGCTAAATAGGTAAAAACTTATTATGATTAGGAGGCCAAAAGGAAGATCCAGCTGGGCTGGGCAGCGTTTGGGAAACTACGTCGAGTCTTCTCTTCATCCATACCGCAATGCTTGAAAACGAAAGTTTTCAACCAGTGCGTCTTACCGTTATGACCTACGGAGCTGAAACGTGGACACTCACGACAGGGCTGGTCCACCAGTTCAAAGTCGCTCAGCGAGCTATGGAAAGAGCTATGCTCGGAGTTTCTCTGAAGGATAGGATTCGCAACGAATACATCCGACAGAGAACCAAAGTTATCGACATAGCTCTGAGAATTAGCAAGCTGAAGTGGCAGTGGACCGGCCATATCTCGCGAAGAATCGACGGCCGCTGGGGCAAACGTGTTCTAGAGTGGAGATCACGACTCGGTAAACGTAGTGTAGGACGCCCTCCGACCAGGTGGGATGACGACCTGCGAAAGACTGCAGGTAGATGCTGTATGCGTCAAACTGAAGACAGGGCGCTATGGCGCTCATTGGGGGAGGCCTATGTCCAGCAGTGGACTAATATAGGCTGATGATGATGATGAATTATGATTAGAGTTTATAGGCAAGTGGACTACCTACTTTATAAGCTTATTCTAGCAGGCTGAACGCAGCTTAAAGTCATTATAGGCTTTGGGTTCACACTGTCATAACTCTTCGATAGGTGCTTAAGTTTTTTCGCTGTCACATGGTAGCATTAAAGGTAAATAAGTGCCAGTAAAGTAATGCAAAATGAACATTAACTACAGCCTCAGTTGATTTGAATTTACTTTTAATAATTTATAGTCAGCCTCTTGAAGTACTTTTACTTCGCTCTAGATGGTTAGTTAGTTTAGTAGTTGTGATAAATATTCGGAAGCGAGAGTGTCTTGATATGTCTTTTGGCTGAGCCATGTTCAGCCTGGACGTCAGTGTGCTGAGGAGGTGGTGTCCGAAATTACGATATTGCCTTCAGATTTTGAACGCTGAATAAGTCATACATAAGTAGCTAATTGATGTTTCCCAAAGGAGATAGGATCGTAAGTCTGGTGGAGTAAAGCGAATGGCGTCAAAGAATCGCAAGAGATTTTGCAAACGTCGCAAGCCAAACCTGGTTGACAGTAAAAAGTCGTACACGAGACCTAGCAGTCGGTGAAGTCAGGTTGCGGATGATGATGAGAAGGAACCAGCCTTCACTGGCTGCCACTATGTATTTGAGTTGGCGATGTGCGTTGGTTGCGGTCAGCGCGGCTCGCCAGGTAAACGGACGTAATCTCGACTAAATACTGATCGAGTACTGGTAGCGTTGTGGTTGGATTGCTGCTGAGATGGTGCGGGTTTGATTTAACAGGCCTTTTTTTAACATCCTTTGTACATATATTGAAATTGAATGAAACGAGGGAAAAGCATCAGTTTGTTACCTAAATGACCGGAGTCCCAAGGACTGTTTATCTGTGTCACTTCGAAATGATTGTTCTTTTAGATATTGGTTTTACTTTAAAATAACCTAGGATAATTGTGGTTGGTTCATTTAAACTGCTAAACGTTGAAAGAGAAATCCCAAAAATACGTTTTTCTCGCTCAGTCTATGATTGCTTGCCATTGAGTCTCTTATGAGGATATAGGAGTTACTTGGAAAGTGGAGACTGAAGAAAAGTGAAGCTACATCAAAGTGGTCAGTTGTAATACGATATGATCAAGTTAAACTATTGGTTAATGTATCGGTGACGCGTAAGACGAGACATCGTGTGGCTACCAACTCACACACATCAATACTTATCAGTGGGTACTTGAATGCGCATGGTATGTGCTTACGACGGATCTGATGAAAACAGATCGATACGAATTAGTGAACAAGCTGAAGTTAGATGTGATTAAAATGTAGGTTCATACGATTGTGGGCCGATGCTAATGCACCCTACGAATGAATAATAAGTATACACTAAGACTTATAATTTATTCTTAGAATGCACCTAATACTTGGGAATAAGCAGCTCAATTTTGAGCGCCTTAAGAGACGAATTTTGACAGATTTTCAGATATATGTCAAGAAACGGCGACTTGAGACGTGTTTTGAGATATTTATTGATACGTAAATGGCTTAAAGGCATATATCGTGTATGATATCATATGGATATCGGTACTGCTGTATGGTAGAGCTATGCCATCGTCACGTGACCACAGAATCCAATACAGAAAGAGGTATAGTATGGTATAGCTAAATTTTTATACATATTATATTTTTATAATATTATGCATATTAATTGTAGCCTTCAAAATGCCCGAATTGCGTGGACTGCACTGCTCTATAATAAGGCTGTTAGGTGCTACTGTGCCCTTTTGCCCGTGTAAGGATTTTTAACATAGACCACCAGTTGAATGATGGTGCGTAATGGTCAGACGACATTACGAAGGTAGAATGGAGTTAGTGGATCCGGGCCCCAAAACACCAGCACCACTAAGAGTGACGTGATAAAGAAGATGTCTTAAATCAGTAGCGGGTGTTGCCGGTTGGTTAAACAAAGTTTTTCTAGTCTCGCTGCTCTATATTGATTGTAAGCGTCTGTAAGCGATATACTTAGCAGATAATATCAACGTCGTCTCGTGTAAACGTGTGTGCGTCACGGGCTGTGCGCGCGCGCAATTTCGCAGTGTTTTGTATCGTCGTGCGACCGCAGGCGAGTTGATACAACTCTCGGGTTACAACCACGGTGAAATCGTTTCGCAAAATACCCTTTTGGCTTCTGCGTTAACACTTTAGTGGGTTCTGTAGTGTTTGGGTATCGTAGGGTTCCTTGACTCCAACACAGGTGTTGTTTCGATGCTTTGTAAGAAGGTAGAGTTCTGAATCATTCCGTCACTTCACATTAATATTATAAATGCGAAAGTTTCGATGGATGGATGTATAGATGGATGTTTGTTACGTTTTCATGCCAAAACGACTGAATGGATCGGGCTGAATTTTTGCGTATATGAAGGTCTAGTTAGACCTTTATTCCATAAATTAGTTCGCATGGGATACATAACCTTTAACGTTTTCATAGAAAAAACGCTTAGGAAGCCACGAGCAGAAATGTAGTCCAAAATATCTGTAAAACTTCTACATCGTCATTATAGCTCGAGATGATCTCACAGTTAGAGGCTATAATCTCTCGCTTTTCAGGGCCTTAAAATATATTGACCATCTGCATACGGATTTTGCCCACTGCTGGGTATTTTACAGGCCTGAAGTTTGTACCAATGGCCAAGTTCTAGCCGCATCCATTGACCCCCTGCGACGCCCCCCATTAGCCATGAATGATAATGACTTCCAAAACTTGAACTCTTTGTTAGAACGTCCAAAGAGTCTGTTTCTACTTTTTCTACTCACTAAGGCCGAGGATCATTGATGTAGGAATAACTAGGTACTTGTGGTCAGATCTAGAGTCATTTTATATGGACAGATGTTTATCTTCGAACATGATACGTATTGTAGAAGCAACGCTCAATCTCATTAGCTCGATGTCAGTTCATCTAATCAAGGAGCAAATTGATCTTAATTCGATCAAAAAACTTTGTCGAAGAAGCCAAACTAGGTCGACAAGTTACTAAACTAAGCGAGCAAGGTAGTTATAAGTATTACAGGTAGAGTTCATATCACGTTATAACCGCACAAGTTATCAAGAAGGCGAAACAATATTTTTTTGTAAGTACCTTATTCTTGCTCACTTGCTATTTACACGTATAAATATGGAACCTCTGAAATAGGTAAAGAGGTCACACACTACAAACTGAGAGAATGGGTTGACATTTGATCATCATCATCATCAGCCAAATATGTCCACTGCTGAAAATATGCCTCCCCCAATGACGATGCCACGAATACCACCACATATCGACTCCCTGCGACTACAATGTCGTCGGTCCATCAAGTGGAAGGTCTTCACACACTCCGTTTCGCATTGATTGGCAGAGAAAACGGTAAAATCCTTTACATACCAGTTTCAATAAAAAAAATGGCCTCAATACATAGACGTTTCTATGCCTCAAAACGTATATCTCCTAGGTATATGATATGATACCAGTTCTCGACGTCGAAATAATAAAAGCACAGAGCGTGTCGCACGTTTCTCGCCCCACTGAGCAATGATAAGTTTAAACGAACGAAAAATCTGACATTGTGTACCAACACCTCTTTGTGATACTTAATATTTCCGTTTTGGGCGAACGATTAGGGATTAATATTGTTAGGATGATATCAATTTCGGTTTGAAGTCTTTAAACAATAAAACAGTACGTACAAGATTATTTTGGATTTCGAAATCAATAATGCTGGACAATCCACACCAGCTGCATCATCTAGCCCCAAGCTAAGCATAGCTTTTATTATGGGTACTAGATGACTGGCTTCGCACGCCGCGCCACAGAGGTCGTCAGAGAAATTTCTAAGCTTTACTTACCTACATGTTAGAATTTAACGCTGTATAGCGAACAGCAAAATTGTATTTCTCGTGTTGTGATTGTGACGAGTCGGAGCATCAGCATAATTAAGGTAGCTTGTAAATGAACACTGTTTATATTATATTTATGACAATAAAAAAACTCCTGTCTTCTTAAATAAAATAATTAAATAAAGATAACCATTCAAGTATTTCCGTTCATTACATTTTTAAGTATGTACCTGTTAGTTAAGACATCAATCACAACCCAACTTCTGCTAGCTGTCCGCTGTCTGAAGATAATTGTTTTAAAATAGTTCGGTATTCATAGAAATAGCTAGGTTGCCTGGGAGAAATCGCTGTCAGCGATAAGGCCGCCTATTTTACTTTTTATGTGTAATATTTAGATATAAGGTGTTATTTTATAGTTTTAAGTGCAATAAAGTGTTAATTCATTCATTCAATTCATTCATTCATTAGCTTCAAACGTAACAGAGGGTCAGCTAACAATGAACGCCACTGTACATATAATGATGACGGTATAACCTCGCATTAGCAAAGTATTTTCTCATCGTTTGAATGAATAGTTGGCACAGCGCAGGCATTCGGAAACCCGACCCGCTGAGAGCAACATCGCGTGCATTCGATCGGAACACCTTCCTATTCCTACTTCTCTATTACACGCTCATGAGATTGACAGAACATAATCTGTGTTATTTAACACTTTGTTGCCTAACTGTTCAGTTTAGGCTAATAATTGGAACATTGAATTCTCATGCGATTCAAAATGTTCTGCGTGGCCTGCACGGTCCATAAAATGTATTTTCTTGTGTTTATATAACTCATGTTTTTGGCTAATAAAAAAATCTTTATCCTTATCTTGGCCTAACCAATGTTTGTACATTATGATAAATCAAATAATTACGTTTGATAATGAATTTGGTATTTTTTGTGGTAGTTAGTTCATTCAAGGATAAAATCTTTAAATATGTATGCAATTATCGTTATACCTACATGTTATAATTTGGCGAGTTTTAAAAAACTATAAACTGACAAAAAATTACTGAATAATGATACCTACATGTTATAATTTGGCGAGTTTTAAAAAACTGTAAACTGACTAAAAATTACTGAATAATGATGACCTATTTTCATTATTCAGTAATTTTTAGTCAGTTTATAGTAGGTATGTCGTTTTATACCAGAACACTTCGATAGAGCGACCTAATTTAGTTTGATGTGATGAGTGATCGATGACACATGAAACGACGACTAAAAGAAGGCCTACTTTGAAACACGAAATACGAATTAAAAGTTGAACAAATCGGTCGTCCTTCTTTTTATGCGATCTGCAATACGTCAACTTCTTACCTAATTTGTAGGTATTCCAAAACAGACCTTTTGTTTACGCGTTCCATGGCATTTGTTACCTGGAACCGTTGTTGTGATTGTGAAAAATTTCACGTGATGATGGTTTAGGTAAGTTTTACGGCGCAATTAAATTTCTAGAGTATAAAACAACCTCAAAATATATTAAGAATTGGCGAAAATATCACTAAAATTGTTGTATCTAGTCGTGATTTTTCAAAAGTATTCTCTTGTTTTCTAAGCTTGACGGGATATATGTATACTAGTCCCTCGGGAATAACATTTTTATGTAAATTTTTACACCTTATCGATCATTCCCTATACAATAGCGAAATAATTTTTAAAATCGGTCCATATACATAAATTCACGAAGATACATAAAAAATACATACACCCAAACATAAATTCTCAACTCCATATTTGAGTTTTTGTCTCGACTCAAATATGGAGGATATTTGAGTTTTTCAAGTAAGTTAATAAATTTTTGGTTGGTTGAAAATATAAAACCTATCGTCTACCCACTAGGTACGTACTCCAAATCAAAGTTTTAATGGTTTTCCAAAATGGCCTCCACAAAGTCAATAAAAGGTTTTCATTTACAAGATTTGTGAACATAAAAGGGTAAATTTACATTTTGATATTCGCAAGTGCTACTGGGAGTAAAGTGGAGTTCGCTCCCTAAAATTTTAAATCATCTATTTGCATATGCTTTGGGTACATAAACGACTCTTTTCTGAAGCACTTTGGCTGAGAGGAGAGCTTTTAGTCTAAACAACTGATCACTTTACTAAGAAAATTGGTACCTATCACGCGAATTTTCTTTACGCTTAGTGTTTGGAATAATTATATCCGATAGGATAAAGTTAGGCACGTGTTTAAGTTAGTTTATATTTTATTTATAAAATAGCTGCACCCCGCGGGTTCGTCCACGTAGAATTTTGAAAAATAGCAATTTTCAAATATTTTTTTATTAATGATGAAAGATGTAGGTATATATGATATCGGTAAAGCCGATACCATATGTACATTTATAGCGTGTTTTCTAAGTTATAGCATTCCAAGTTATAGCGTGACCAGGACAAATAGGGGACCATTTATATATATAATAGTTTATATTTCATTATTATTGTTTAGTTTATAGATATAATTGTTTAGATCTGAGATGATATAGGTACTTAAATTAGTGATCAAAAATGGCCTACTTAAGTAAGGTATTTACGAAGAAAGCATATTACTTTTTTAGTAGGTATATATATACAATTTATATTTTAAAATGTTATTAAAGGCAAGGTTACAAGGAGTATACTAGTCGAATGCCATACATGTGCCTCTCTTCTATTTCGAACAGTTGATAACTGTTCTCCTTTCTACAATAATCTTCCTCGAAGACTACCGCGCTAAAATCTCTCAACGTGTTAGCAAAAACACAGCAGTACCAAAACTGTTCCATCAGTAAAAGGGCAATTTGCATAGGTTTAAGTCTTCAGAAGTTGGTGCGAGTGAGGAATTGGGGTGGTATGGTAGGGGGTAATCAGCGTAATGGCAATCATGCAAATGCCGAGATCCTACTGAAAGCCACCGGGTTGTTTCAGGAGTTAAAATGGAGATCCACTTAGTGGGACACGCATCTCACATACGCAATTGATGTTGGGCTCAAAGAGCTGGCACGCAGAAATAGATGGGCCTTTCTGTAAGGTTAAATTACCTACATTATTATCATTATGTATCTATTTTATGTATTGTATTATATATATCGGTCATCTAGTACCCATAACACAAGCTCCGCTTAGCTTGGGGTTCCATGATGCTATGTGGATTATCCAGCATCACTTATGTATTATTCAGACATGTGAGGCTGTGAATCCTTCTAACGACCATTGCAGATGAAATTGCAGCAAAAAAATATTTTTGTTAAGGTTACGTGCGAGTAAACATTACAAGGGTTTTAACGAATCTATGAGGTCTTATTTTTGTGGACATTGTGGTTGTTAGTATGCTGACGAAGCGTTACTTCAACTACCAAAGTTGCGTCACTGACTTATCGCTGACGCTTCTAAAAAGTGTCCTGTCTTCAGCCTTCTCTATGACCTCGCAAGCGAACACATTGCCCGCCTAACGAATTTAAACGCCGGCATAAACTGAGCTGTATTCCTCGCTAATTGAGGATTTGTAACACGTTGGCTTTGCTTTGAAGAAAACCTGCTTTTCAGCCGCCTTTGTGGACATTATGTAGAGGAAATATTTGTAATTTAGGACTTCCAATCGTGGAATGAGGTTTGGTTATTAGATAAATAGTTGTATAGATGATTTGGTATAGTTTCGATAGGACAAAAAAAAAAACACTCCGTCCGTTGATTAGAGATGTATGCTTTTCAAACGTGAAGTGCTCAGTTCTAGAAATCGTCCACCGTAGAACTGGGTATTTTAAGAACTGGTCACATCTAGGATAATAAGGCATAAGGGATAAGGCATCGAAGTGGTCACAGAACGCCTTAACTAAACAATCAAGATATGCACAGCACATACCTACCTGTTGTTTTACGTGGTTGGTATATGTACTGTTCGCTAGATAACATTTGTATGTAGTTAATATAAAGTTTTAGAGTGCTGAAAATCTTTGTCTTAAAAAATCATTCAGCTTCTAGTACGTGATTTGGGTTGAAAATAGAGTTAAGAGGCTTTGCTTAAGTACGTATTTATTATTTAAGCACTCTCATCTTTCCTGTGAAGTCATTGAGACGCTTTCCAAAATATCAATTCACTTCATTTACACATTAATCAGGACGGTTCATTTTATTCTCAAATATTTTCCATTAAAGGGTGCTAAAAGCAACATGGCCGCCAAACGCGCGCCAATTTTGTATTCAGAACGTGGAAGCGACGAAGAGAGCGTGGGTTAATGTTGCCACTTTTAAATATTAAAATTAGATTATTGTATTGCGAGAGAAGTGTCGCAAATTGATTCCAATATAACTTTGGGTAGGTAAGTACCAAATTTATCACCACTCCTAAATTGAACTGAGAGGTATGCTTTTGCGAGAAGCCCAAAGATCACCTTGTGTTAAATTTTAAAATACAAACAACGGTGAAGAAGATCTGCCTGTTTTATTACATTATAACATAACCCATTTACATTTTAATTAAAAACTCTATGTTCATTGAAGTTTTCGATCTTAATCAATAGCTACTAGCTCGATCTCTTGGTCTCACGTTGGTTTATTTGGTATAAATAATAATGCTGGACAATCAACACAATTGGTATTGATGCAGATAATAACGAAGCCTTAGTTATATTACCTAAAGCGAGGAGGAGCGCACTATTCGCCAAGATACAGTTCTTAACTAGTTTGGCAGTAGGTACGGTCCGTAGCATAAAAAAGTTCCTTTTGTTTTAACTAAGTATAAAGTTACCTACGCAGTCGCAAAACACATTGCAACAACTTGTAAAAGCAGTGAAAAGGTACGAATTATGAGAATTAACATATCAAACGCGACTTCGTTATTCGCTACACCACCCCATTGTACCGCGGTCGAGATGTCTTGGTACATTGCTAAATGTTTTGAATTCTAATTCTAATCTAAATGTTGTCTAAAGATGTAGCTATTAAAAAAGTGTTCGAGCTCTGTTTATCACAAACGGCGGGTAATGGATAAAATAGTGCCAGTAACTACGAACTTTTAGGTTTTGTTCTTAAAACAATAAAAATGACATATTTTTTGCTCGGCTTCGCCCGGGTGGTCATTTGTATCAGGCATTTTTTTTAAATGTTCTCTTTTTTCTCTCCTTAAAAACCATCCTCGTACTTCAAGGAATATTCTAAAAAAGGAATTAGCGAAATCGGAACATTCAGCGATTCATTTTTATATTATAATAGAAGAGTACATAACCATAAAGTCAATATACCTGGGTGATGTCTGATGTTTCATTGAATATATTAATTTGTATATACTCCCACACAGAACTCGGTTCAATGTAGTCTTAATAAGACAAATTTGTAGAGATGTGAAAAAAGTGTGAAATATGAAGGTTTGCTTGTTTTATTTTTTCGTAATCGGGGTGAATAGTCTAGTTTTTCACTTCGGTCGAAACCGCTAATTATACGTAAATCGGTCCTTATCCACACTCGCTACGCTCGGGAGTATAACAACCTCGTATTTAATGGAGTCACTTGTCAAAAAATATACTTTTTATATCTCCCTTTTACCTTGTCACAACTAAATGGCTGAACTGATATTAATGAAATTTGGCTGGGAGGTAGACGGTATTTCGGGAACGGTAGGTACTATAAGCTACTTTATATGCCTACTTTAAAAGCACGTCCGAAGACGGTGTTAGAAGGAAGTTACAAAAATTAATGCACGCTTTCTAAGCCACGACGCTTCTTCAATATTTAGTTCGCTGTCTATTGGAACTCCCGGAAAATATCAAGACATGTTTTATCAGGAAGTATGAAGGTGGCGAACGAGACTGCATTCGCAGAAATAAATGACATTTTAAATTGGAATCAGTGCAAGTGCGATACTCCTCGCCTCATACGAGGGTGGGATGACTATTTTCGAAAAAGCTCCCTATCAAAATGGAACAAAACCTAAATCGCTAAAGTAACTGTTAGATTGTCTATAACTTAAAATGTTTGCTCTACCTCAGATCCTTGATTTGGTACCTGAGTAATTACATTAAAATAAATAATACTGGACAATCTACAGCATCTAGTCACAAGCTAAGCAGAGCTGGTATTATGGGTACTAGATCAAGATGACTAATATTATATGTCCATAATACAATACATTACATCGATAGATATTTTTTATTATTCATATAAAACGACCAGAACACCCTGAACAAATTTCCGCAGATTGTACAAACATCTATCCCGAGGCGGGAATCGAACCCTGCGTCGAAGATGTGCGTTCACCCACCGCGCCACCAGTAGTCGTCAATTTCGATATTTTTTTCATTAAAACTTATAGATGCACACAGTTAATGGTAATGGCCGATTTTCGATTTTCTCTATCTATCTATATTCTAATTGAAGTCACAGATATTACCTGAAACCTACCGTCATTATCATCCATAGCCCATGGTACCCCACTGTCGGGCGTAGGCCTCCCTTTGCTTACGCTATCCGTCTTTGTCGCGGGAAATAGATGTATGCGTCTTTACGCATACCTACACCTATTTCCTACTTTACTTAATAGACGACCCATCTTACTTAGCTACTCGTAAATTACGTTTGTCCCTAGGTAGCTTCAGTTGGGCAAGCAAAGTTCTAGGGTATCTAGGGTAGAATAGCGAAAAATTACGTCACTTTGCCATAAAATGAGTAAATTTATTGAAATTCATTATGTATGCCACATTACGACGATGCGATGTAATTTTTGCCTATTGGTAGAATAGGCAAAAATTACATCGCATCGTCTAGCTAGAGAACAATCCTCGTACTTTTAGCCACTATGTAGTAAATCAGATACTATACATGAAAAGTTAATCCAGAAAAGTTTGATTTCTAAACGTAAAGTATGCGTTAGTTGTTGAAAGCTCCTAAACACCATCAGAATATCGAATTTTGACATGGTTGGTAACTACCTCTCCCTAGGCCACCTTGTACCTATATACCATCTGAAGTGAAAACCTTTCTTTACCGAAATAAATCTCTGCATATAAAACACAATCTGGCTCCCCCTGTGGGTGTGTCCTACCTCAGGCTTTAGTTAAACGGCCGCTAAACGTTTGGGCGGCCCGCCCTACGCACCTCGACATCAAACAGTCACCCTTTACAAATCCATAGCGATTCTAAACCTTATGCTTATGAAAGGAAGGCGAAGAAAAACGAGTTTCTGGAAGATAGGACTTTGACGAAGTAAGAAGAGGTTAATGTCTATACACATACCTTAAACGGCGTTTACCTATCACTTAGCGGGCGTGACTGCTTTCCCTTTCTGTATGCCTACTGTTGTTAGTTGGTTTTTGTTGACGTGTACAAATAAAATTTAGAAACATATCAATCGATCTGCAACCTTCACATTGTGTATTTACCAACGAAGATTTTTCAAAACATGTTAACTTTGACTGCTGAAATCACACGGTATGTGTTTTCTACAAGTGACTAATATGCGTAAATCCATACTAGCGCAGCGGCTGAGAAAATACAGATCTGTGTGACTCAGCACAGCTGTAATATTTTTCGAACGAAACGCATGTGCGGCGCAACACAACCGCTATGTAGAGCGGCAGCACGAATTTTTTAGGTTAAAAAAAAGATCGCAGTTGTCGATAAAAAACCGCAGTCAAAGTGAGAAAGAAATAAAGAAAATACATTTATTGATTCAATGAAGTAGGTACAACTTGTTACTACATATGATCAAATAAATAAGACCATAAAAGCGACTCTACAAAGCGAACCAATAGGTCCTGTCCCAGCATAATGTTGCTCTACTTCTCCACAAGAACACAGGTTTATCAACACAATCATGTTAATCTTTCCTTTAAAGTTCTTTAGTAGTTACTTAGTTAGTTACATGTGTTGATAAAACTGTAAATACACATCTGCTGCTCTGTCTAAAAGTAGTCTGTAGGTACTTACATTTTTAAACTAACGCGAATGAAGACATAATTATTAACGGGTATATCATCCAGTGACTGTGTGTGTGTGTGTGAAAAAATTGAAGTGAACAGTAAAATAATTTTATTTGATAATAATTTATATATAAAATATTACTTGTCTAAGTGCTTATTTTGTAAGCCTAAAGAAATATATGGTTTTTTTACTTACTTTACTTTACTTTGACCACGACAATGTGTTGAAGTTGAAACGTCGGTAAAAATCGTTTTTTTTAATATAAATTACTTATAATTGAACACTTAAATTCATTTCATTAACTACTTCTTACACTTGAGATTGTACTCAAGTGATTCCTTAAATCTATCCCTTGTTGTAAAACAAAGTCATTTCCATCTCGACTCGAGGTATAAAGTTTACCATACCTATAATTTCCGATGCTAGCATTAATTTTATTTTAGTATTGTTACGAGAGCTCTAGTGTCTAAATAAACCTATGTTAAGATTGAAGACGCTATCAACTGTAAACTGTAACAAATTTGTGACAATAAATAAATATATCTCTCTATCTACTCTTATGTATACTTTATGTATTGCTTGTAAGAAAGATATGAATACAGCCAGGACGGGCTAAGTGGCCCTCTCCCAATGGGATGCGATTAATAGTCACCAGGGAAAAATATGACGACAGGGGAGGATTTAGAACAATCGATATAATGTTGTTTGTCTACTCCTTAAACTACTAGCCGTACCCCCTGGTACGGCCACGGCTATTCCCAAGAAAACTTTTTGCTTATTAAGACTCGATCTCTATTAATTATATCTAATCAAACACTTCAACGAATTTTTTTACTGAAAAGGAAAAATGTATTAAATATGTAGATAATTTTTCTTTTACTAGTTAATCCGATGAAGCCGCCCAAAAACTACGCATGTTAAGCCTATACCAATATTTTCGTTTTTCCTAGTTTCTGCCCGCGTCTTCGCATGCATTTCCCACTGTTTTATGGTATAAAAAGCATATGTTTGATTCGTAGCCTATGTTTGATTCCAGGCTTAGAATTACATCTGTGCAAACTTTTACCCTGATCCGTTTAGTTTTGGCATGAAGAAGTAACAAACATGCATTCATACATCCTCTTATCCATCCATCCATCCAAACATCCAAACTTTCGAATTCCTAATATTATTGTGATTAGTTATTGTCCGACAGATAGTCCTAGTCATTCGACTCTGTGCTCCCGCCCTGCAATACCCGGTCCGCTTTGACTTGGTACTTTTTTTGCATTAGTCAGGGATAGGTAACATTTTCAGCTATGATAGAAAAGGTCAATATCGCTGGAAAATCATTGACTATTAGTATTAACTGAAAAGATTTCCCCGGAGCAGGTTGGTACAAAACAAATTTCAAAAAACGTCACTCCCAGCTATTTATATTTTTAAGCTTTTATCTGCGATATAAGATACCTAGCCTAGTTAGAAATCTAAGCAGATCGAGATATTATTCTCTTGAAATAATCTACATCATATCAAAATAAAACTTTTCATTTCAGGGGTAGGTACAGTGATCATTTGATGTGTTCGAAATGTTCAGTACCCCTGAAGCGCCGTTTTTTGCACGCCTAGCTAATAAGCGTCTACTGGTTCGTGAAATATTACAAATTGCGTCCCCCCACCCCAGGGGGAGAGCTCCCAGTTTTTACACTGGCTTTTTCACGCCAGCACATCAAGGGCCGATTGCAAGTGTTAAATGAACGTGTCTATCCATTTAGTCTTTGATGTGCAAAACGATTTTTGGATTGGAATACCGAACTGTTAATAAGCTTGTTGATAAAAATATCTTAATACCATTTTTCTACCCTATAAAATAAAAATAAAAAACGTATATTTGACCTTGCTCCTTGTTTCGGCTCTACATCTTTAATAAACGCGATAAATACCCGTTAAATAGCACTTGTAATTCTACATCGTTATTTTGTACCTTCAAATAGAGTAGCAGTAGTCAGGTATTCTTATTAGAACTAGCTGCGCTCCGTGGCTTAATCCGCGTGGGAAAATAGCAATTTTCTTGATTTTTTTATGTTAACCTTCTACAAAGTATAAGAAAACATGAAAAAAAAAAATAGATTTGGTTAAGCAGTTCTCAAGTTATAGCGTAGACAAGGAGAAATAGGGGTTCAGTTTTATATATTTTATTTCGCATTTCCAACCGCGACTTTATTTCATCATCATGGTTATATGGAATTGGCAACGTATACCAGAAATTCATCCTATTATTCAATTTTATTGCATAACGTACATAATTAATAGAATCTAACAGAATCTAGCGATAGATCCAATCAATTTCCCAGCGATGTTATAACGTAACTTTATAAATGGAGGAATTTGGAAAGTGAATTAAACCCCCACAAACTGGTTATATCAATCATAAACTTATTCGATTAATTACGTTTTGCGGAGTTAATAGCGACATCTAATATTGAGCGTAGGGATGTGCTCTTTCTTTAAATTTATCGATACATCACTCTGAATAATGTAGAAAGGAGATTCGGTGTTTATCGACTGGGAATATTCTAATCAGCGGCCAAGCTACTAAAACAAACATGTTTTTAAAATAGTCAAAGCATGTTCATATGACTAATAAAAATCATTCTTATTGTTGCTTATCTGATGATATTTTTGAAAAAACTTCATTCGTCAAGTGTTTTCAATCTTATAACACCTTTTGCGTCGCGAGTTGAAAAGGAAAATGGTAATTAATTCAGCCTCTTGCTGTTCACCATTGTACTGCTGCATACGCTCACAGCGCTCTTTTTCAGTCGGAATTGGAGCATACTAGAAATATTAAAACAAAGAAGAAAAAATAATCTACAAAAGACTTATTGGAATGTTGTACACTCTAAATCCAACTAGAATCATCGTAAGAACATCGAACCTTCCCATCCCTAGACAGCCCATTTCGGCAGTGTCATTAGGCAGGCTGTTAATGATTAATGCGGCGCCTACCCCTCCCCTTAACCCTCGCAAATAAAACTCACTCCGACACTTAATCGACTACCCCTTTTGATGGAGAGCTCTGTCCTTTAGGCTCTTGTATACGACGTAGGCCGTGCAGCGTGCGTTTTTAGTTTTGAGAAGAGCTAAATAAGCTCAAATTCTCAATCATTCTTAGTTCATCGTGGTAAATGCTCTGCTTTTTGTTAAGTGCTGATATTTATAACAGGTTTGATTCGAATTCGTTCCGATACAAAGAGTGGCTTAGTTATAACCTAAGAAGCATATGACAATCTGTGTGACTGCGTGCTTGGATAGTTTTGAGCGAAATAGTCAGGAATAAGTTATATTGTTTTCAAAGATGGCTACGGCGGCGTGCCGCGGCGCTAACAGTGTCGTTTGTAGAAATTCTTATTTGCGAACAGTTTCTGAGACTGGCCTATGATCGAGTGGATTACTTACGATTGCCGGAGCACGATTCTTGTATTGCACTGAGTGGTCATTATTTGCTGAATTATAGCTTATTTTTGATGATTCGCTAGTTTTATTTGATTTTGTCGTGATATCTATGTGGCTATGGTTTATTTACTTTGCTGACTTAGACGCAAGTAGTGTCATTATAAACTTTTTGACGGCGAATAATATGCAGGGGCGTTTCATGCCTATCTTAATTATTTGTATAGCTTAACACTGACTATACCAACCATTTTATAAGTAAGGTAGGTATAATATAAACTGTATCTATTTAAGTAGTTAATTGTTAGGTAGACCGTATATACACGTTTTCCACCATCATTTACTACATAATATATCCTTGTATCCATCCGAACCTGGAGGCCTATTCGAAAAAGGAAAATATAAGTTTCGGATTCGTTTTCGTTCAAAACCAACTCTTACCCCGCTTGCATAAGACTTGCGTTTGCACGAAAACGAATCCGAAACTTCTCTTTCATTTTACAAGTACGGATCCGAACCAAATAACCATACTTAATCGAAGATAACTCACGAACAAAACATCCATCACATATAAAATACATTAACATCCTCTTAGCATCAACTAATGCACTTCCTTTTTGTTCCTACTTTTAATTTTGCAATCGAGGCTCGTATCTGCTTGGCAATTACCGAACCAACGTGTCCAATGTCTATAGGTGACCAGCAAATGATGTGGACTCCACCACTTTATCTCTTCAGTCGATTATGACGCTTACGTCGAGTCGTTCCGACCGTCCGATAAAGATTTTCAAGGTAGCTTTGTTCCGAAATCGTCCAAGTTTGAACCGCAGAGATAAATTGGTGGTAGTCTATAGGTGTTCAAAGGACGAATTAAAAGGATAAGAGAGCCGAAGCGAGGTAGCAGGTAATTAGTCGTCCCAGATGATGGATGACGCCCCTCGCCGATACTGATGGCCACAAAACGAGCAATCAAAGCTTGTGTAAAGGCGAGACACAGTGAAGAGCTATCTACAACGATCGCTCATACGTTTTTAGAGATAGGGACAAACATAGGTAGGTTTGGAGTGACACCAGAAAGAAATTGAAAGAACTCCCGCATAAACAGAGAGGTATGCCAAGGTACTAAATTGTCACAGACGTGGTAAAAACGAACCATGTACTAACAACATTATTACAAGCATTTTACTGGACTGTGGATTACAGCAAAAAATAACATTCTAAATTATAAGTAACTAGTTTTCGCCCGCGGTTTGGCACGCGTTGTTTCTACCGTTAATAAGAAGGGATCAAAAATAGCCCATGTTTTATTCCACGCCTAGAACTACTTGTATGTAAATTCAGCCCGATCTGTTCAGTACTTTTGGCGTGAAGAAGTAACAAACATCAATCCATATAGGTACATACATACATCCATTTAATCATCATTATGCATAGATAATAGTTATACACATATATTTATATGTAGATAAGTATTTTTTTCTTCAATGCATGGTTAAAACCACAAAGCTTCTAAATCACTAAAACACTTCGTGTACCCTTAACTCATTATACGCCTCCTGATAATACTATAAAGCTGTACTTAGATATGGAATATTCGATGATTACTCTGCGGTCGCGGCGAACAGATTATTTTAAAGGAAGTTAGCGTATTATGTATTTCTTTTACGCTTCACCGTATATGGAAGCCGTATGTGTAATGGCCTTTTAATTCTATTTGAGTGGTCATAGTTTCTGTGTTGGGAAATTGGATAGGACCGGAAGTGATGAAAAGAGCCGCGGATTTGGTTCAGTGAGGTTTTGTAGAGTCATTGATACAATGCTTTACATGACTCTTTAGAAATTTGAACTCTTTAGTTAGAGGATTGAAGTGATGCGTTAGGTAAGTACCTACTATACTTTTTTTATGACACTGTACATACTATTGTCCAATTGCACAATAAAGGCCCTTTGCTGAAAGGATTATAAAAATTATTTAATAGTAAAGCAATAATTTGATCCAAGTTGTTGACGACCGATGTGGCGCGGTGGACGAAGGTCCGCCTGCGACGCAGGAGGTTACGGGTTCGATTCCCGCCTCGGAACAATTGTGTGCACGATCTGCAGATAGTTGTTCCGACCAGAACAGGTCGTTTTCTATGTATAATAAAAAATATCTATCTATGTAATGTATTGTATTATGTATATCAGTTATCTAGTACCCATAACACAAGCTCTGCTTACCATGGGGCTAGATAATGCTGTGTGAATTGTCCAGCATTATTTATTTATTTTTATTTTAAGTCTCTAAGGTTGGTTGGAAAAAAAATGCAGTTTACCTACACCTGTATAATAACATCTAGAAGATGTTTTCTAATATTTAGGTTGGAATTTCCAAGAAACAGCTACCAGTTAGGAATTTCAGCAGCTAAGAATATCCTAGATATTTAATTCTAATAATCAAAGGTTGCATGAGTCTGATACCGTCCGGTCCGTCCTATAGGTACTACGGGTCTAGACTAGAATCACAGTCACAAAATCGAGACTCGAGACAAAAGCAATTCCCTTAACACTTTGACTGCGGTTTTTTTTCGACGACTGCGGTCTTTTTTTTTACCTAAAAAATTCGTGCTGCCACTCTACACAGCGGTTGTGTTGCGCCGCACATGCGTTTCGTTTGAAAAATATTACAGCTCTGCTGAGTCACAAAGATCTGTATTTTCTCTACGTGTGGATTTACGCATTTTAGTCACTTGTAGAAAACTCATACCGTGCGTTTTCAGCACTCAAAGTGTTAAAAAAGCTAGTTATTCCACAAAATATAAGCAGTAAACAACATAATGACGTTTTTACCGAGCGCCTCCACCGCAGCCATAACTCCATTGGCCACGGTGCTCACGTAAGACAGAGCGAGCGATTACCGCGCATCAACTCCTGCGCAGTGCAGGTGTCGCGTTAGCCACGCTACTGTGACACTCCGCGAGATTATGTCGGTGCTTTGTTGGTAAACACGCAAAGGGGACTGAATTACTATGGGATTTTCAGAAATCTTTCCATATATCAGAGTTTTAGTAGATTATAACTAGCTGCTTTAGTAGACTATAACTAGCTGCTCCCCGCGACTTAACCCGCGTGGAAATCTATTTGTCAAATAGTTTATAAACCTTCCTCTTGAATCACTCTATCTATTAAAAAAACCGCACCAAAATCCGTTGCGTAGTTATGAAGATCTAAGCATACATAGGCACAGACAGACATCCGGAAGCGACTTTGTTTTATACTATGTAGTGATACTAATGTAATAGGTAGAAGAGTACTTAGTAAAGCAATACATAATAGTATAATAAAAAACCGTATAAAGTAGAATTCGCAAAGCAAAGCTAGCTCGTTAGTAAGCATAGCTTGTGTTATGGGTACTGGATAACTGATATACATAATATCATAGCATAGTGGTTTTCACGAAAGAAGTCCTGCGGCAATTAATAGATTTAAATATTTTTCAACGCTAAATAAAAAAGACATTCGATTGCATACATCGCTTAGAAGAAAAGAAAACTCTGCCTACTGATATCACGTCATTGTGTCAAATACCGACAGTTACAAAAACAAAAACCAAACAATCTAATCATACATAACCTAATTTGCAGTAATTGAACACGTAAGTAAACTTTCAAAAGTCGCTGCACACGTAATCTATTGTTATAATTAAACGCGCTATTGTCACACACGGTTCTCAGACATAACTGGCTTGTCAGCTGACTTCAATTATTAACATGCACGTTAGGTTTTTATAACTACCTTCAAAGGTAATAAATAAACAAGATGTAATTATCAAAAATCATTTCATAGGTTCTAAATCATACTATTATTATAAATTCGAAACTTTAAGCTGAGCCTCGTCGAGACTAGAGAGATAGAATTATTTTAAAACAACTGTTTTGAAATATACAAACCAATAACTTTTACTTGATAATTCATTTAAAGTAGGTTTCTCTCTTTTACATTCCATCCAACACCACAATTTTTATTGAAAATTTTCAATGACATTATTCATTTTTTTTAATCCTGTGCAGGCGCTCGATTTTTACAATTTGAAAGTTGCATGTCATTGAGATTATTTAGTTAATGGTTTTCCATTTTGTCTCTGGCCTCGTGGGGTTTATTTAACTCAACAATTTGCTCAAGAACTATATGTGTTTTGTTTTGTTATCATCAGTTTTGACCGTGTCCTGTTGCTCCTACTCAGTTCTCCTACTGGTAGGAGCACGAGGACCAACATGTTTTGTTGCTCTACTTTTTAAACACTACTTGTGCAAAAGGAACAGTCGCTTAAGTTTAATCCGACTCAAACGTTGTATTAAGCGAAGCAGTAAATTGATAACGGCGAGAAAAACAGTTCGGATTTAACATAATTCACACGGGTTATCTCGGGTTGAGTGCATATGGAGGTTCACCTCAGCCTGTAGCTGATAGGCCTGCGTCTCTTTGATTGGTTGATAAGGGATATTTGTCTTTATGGTGATTAGCGTAGGTTCAATTTCATACATCGTAGGTATCGACAGTCAGGCTGGTAGATATTCTCGTAAAAGACAATCGGACGGTTACATTTTAATTGATGTTTTTGGCAGAAGTTAACAGGTCTCCTCATCTGATATTCTTTCAGAATACACCCAGCACTTATTTTTCTTTATATTTTTTTCAACACTTACTCGTATAATGGTTTAATCTTGTCAGTCGTAATAAAAACACATAGTTTCCATAGATTTTTCTTTTAACATGTTCATATTTATTCTTATAACATTTTTTTTGAAACAAAAGAAGATTGTTTGCACAATCTTCACTTTCAAGTCCTAGATTCCAAAAGTTGTGAAAATGTTGCTACAGGATGTGCGAGAGCGCTGCCGTGTTATACAGGTACAGGCTTCTAAATCGAATCTCTTAGATAGCTCAAGATATTTATCTCCATGCTTTATTATCTATAGATTTACAATGTGTAGATATAAACAACAAGGGAGATTGTATTCTGCGGTAAAGCGATAATTTAGCCCAATCTACGTCGTGAGCGCCCGCGCTTTGTTTCCCCGCTGGCTCCTGTGCGCCTTTATTTAGAAAATTGATGAGAAATGGTTTCCATTACGATCTACCGCCTTGTAAAAGATATTGCTACGGATCTTCTACGCCTGGCCAGGCTTGGAACTAGGTATTTGTTAGGGGCAAATGTTGCAATACTTTTACTAAACTGATTGTAAAAAAAGGGTTTCATAGGAATGGATATTATAAAACTTGAAACCGAATGGATTGTAGTCGCTGCAATTACCGTTAGTTTAGTGTGTGACCTACGGTAGGCATGGTCATATTTATCCTAACAATTAATGTAGTGATTTTATTTTGGCACTTAACATTAAAAAGGCTTAAAAAACAATTAGGTTAGGTTATGGCCAAAAACACCTAGATATAAATAACCAAGATATATACAATAAAAAAAATTAAGATACGCAAATATAACCTTAGCACGATGAAAGAAATTTCGAGAATACACTTGATCTGAATTTCAGTTTTGTAAGCAATAAGTGCCATGTAAGCTGTTGAGGATTGAGGAAGCAAAAAGTGAACGGCAATCCAAACTCCCCCAGCCTAAATACAACCCTGGGCAAAGTTCCGAGGGAGAGGAAATGAACGCAAATTTGTTTTCATGATTGCGAGGTTCGGAATATCGAATTGATATCGATATCATTTCCTTGTGCAATCGTATTTCTTATTAGATATTTATGTGTGACCCCGTGTGAGCCCCTACCTTCATGATTTCCTATAGCTACCTTCCTAGACAAATAATATGCAAAGCTTGGAATTGTGATATTATCGAATAATGATATGCAATGCAACTGTGTTGACGAGCTCTGTGATTATGCTATTTGACTAGGAAAATATAGAACTAGTGCCTAGTGATTTTATAAGTTATAAAATCACTAGGCACTAATTAAGTTTTTATGAGTTTTGCATAAAGTAAAAACTTTCAATGTAAATTCAGTTTTATTTAGGATTCCATTTCACAGACTAAATATACCTACAGTTGGCAATGGCTGACCCATTCCAATCAAAGGGGGTGTAATGAGATATCACAAAATTCTTTATTTACATAAATATAATGAGTAATTCTTTGTATGATTGTAAATTTTAGTACATATTTTGCGATATTTCAGAACAATTTGAGTATTCCAGCGAGGATTCTCGGTAGCTAACAGCATCACAAGCTCTAAACAGTCCGTTTTGTACGTGCATAGCTCGTCCAATTTGCGTGCTCGCATCTCACCACGGACAATCGCGCTCAAATTGCCCGCCGCTGATTGCCCACGGACGTTTATCAATATTGCGGCCGCTGGTACTACTAGTACACTCGCTAGCACAAGCGAATCAGCATCAGAAGCTTGATTGTGAATTTGTGGCAGAAATCACAGCTTTGATCCAAATTTTTGTCGATCTAAGGGGCCGAATTCTCCAAACGAATCGCTTTAATATGACAATAGTATCGTCGCGAAATTGTTGGTGAAAGAAACTATGTAGATATTGCGTGCAGTGCTATTTGCATTGAGATATTGATATAATTGACGACCGATGTGGCGCGGTGGGCGAAGGTCCGCTTGCGACGCAGGAGGTTGCGGGTTCGATTCCCGCCTCGGAACAATTGTGTGTACGATCTGCAGATATTTGTTTCGGGTGTTCTGGTCGTTTTCTAAATAAAATAAAAAAAAAATCTATCTATGTATCGTATTGTATTATGTATATCAGTTATCTAGTACCCATAACACAAGCTCTGCTTACCATGGGGCTAGATAATGTTGTGTGAATTGTCCAGCATTATTTATTTATTTATTTAATTGTTTCAACCTTCTTTCATCACACGAAAAATGACAAAATGGTGTCAGTTTGAGTCGATACGATTATTAAGGTGAAGCGACTAATTTGGCGGCAATGATATTTAAATAATGCCCTCTGCAAAGTTCACCAAGGATCTCAAATATAGGTAGGTCCTTATAACAGAGTCTTATTCCTGCCAAATATTTCTCTGAAATGTGATTCCTACCTAAGATATTTTCTATACATATTCAAAAATAGTTATAGTATAGTATAAATCAAAGTTAAATAATACATGCTTACCTACCTAATCTAGCTAGTATAGAATGTTTACTTTATTGCACCATCAAAATATGAAATAATTTAAACAAGAACTTAATAATATTTTAACTTTAAATTTAAATGGTAAATTAAGCATGTTATTAACTGTATATAACCTAGCATTTAACTTTAAATTTATGTTGCGATGCCCTTGCAGGGTGCATATTGGACTTTTGTGATATTATTTTAAGACCTATCTGTACTCATGTAAGCAATAAACCATTGAGTATTGAGTAATACTAACTATATCAAATCTAGTTGTATCTCAGTTTCATGAATCAGGAACAGTTCTGGCAGTGTTAGTACCTGGCAAAGCCAATGCTGGCGCTACCTACGTTAATTCCGCCACACGATAGATTGAGTAATTGTACAGGAAAACGGAGACAGATGACGAATTAGTCACACGTAACATTTCAGGATGCATTGTTGTCCAAAATTACTAATCATACCACAAAGAGGCGATCATTAGTTTACTGTTTTACCGATCATCGGTAACCATGACCCGAATGATGATCAATAATTACAATATGTAGATGCGGAACGAATAGTTCGTTGGTACGGTCGCAGGGAGTCAATGATGCTCAGCGGCAACAAAGCGGGGGTCATTCTCACAAAGCCGTCACGTTTACCGACGTGTCGAAATGAGCATTCAAAATCGACACCGAAAAAAATATCGATTTCCGTAAATAAGCGAGTGTGGCACATTTATAATAATGATGAATGGTCGTCGGCTGTTCGCGTCGATATTGCGTGGCCAATCGCGCAACGTACCTACTCCACTGTTCTGTGTTCATTGATTCTTAATCGAAAAGGAAATACTGGAAGCATGTCCTGCCATAAATATTGTATTGTAACTGGGCCGGTCGATTATCTATTACGTTGTAAATCATAATATAATTTCTGTAGTACAAGAAACCCTTGAACAATTTTATTAGTTCCGAAAGTTTCGGAACTAATAAAATTCATATATCATTCATAATAAAGGCATCTATCTTTTTACATACCTTTGATATGCATAAGTAGGTATTTTTAGGATTATGTAGGATAAAATGAAGCAAGCTTTAAGCGTCCTGTTCTTGACGTTATTGGCATTGCTAAAGTGTTATAGATTTTTTATTTTTTATTTTTGATGGAAAATATACCATACCTTCGAAATCCTCCGCCGATTAACCCATCCCTGTGGCGCGTTGGGCGAAGGCCCGCCAGCACGCAGAAGGCCGCGGATTCTTTTCCCGCCTCGGGACAAATATGTGTACGATCTACCAATATTTGTTTCGGGTGTTCTGGTCTTTTTCTATTCATAATAAAAATATATATCTATATAATGTAATGTATTGTATTATCCATATCAGTTATCAGGTACCCATAACACAAGCTTTGCTTACCTTGGGGCTAGATGATGCTGTGTGAATTTTCCAGCATTATTTGTTTTATCGATCTCATTTCTAGTCACAGTATCGGGGCTTTGCCATGTCCAGTCCACTTCCTTTGAGGCTGTTTCTTAACACTTTGACTGCGATTTTTTTTCGACGACTGCGATCTTTTTTTTAACCTAAAAAATTCGTGCTGCCGCTCTACACAGCGGTTGTGTTACGCCGCACATGCGTTTCGTTCGAAAAATATTACGGCTGTGCTGAGTCACAAAGATCTGTATTTTCTCAGCCGCTGCGCTAGTGTGGATTTACGCATATTAGTCACTTATAGAAAACACATACCGTGTGATTTCAGCACTCAAAGTGTTAAAGAAGGAATTCATTAAGAAGAATTTCAGAATTTATATTTACAGACTTGAGATTGTTTGATGTCTCACCTGATGGTAAGAAACTATGTTGCCGACGACGTATCACGCACGAAGGTCTCGAAGCCACCTTTGTCTTAAAGAGACCCAAGTATTTTGAATAAAACATCACATGTAAAACGAAAGTTGCAATAGAACAGCTGTTGTACAAAGGTCGGTGGGTGCCGGCCACAGACAAAAGGCAGCACAGTATAAACGCTCCACCAATTCATCGTCACTAATTACGTAATTATAGGGGAGAAAGAAAACATGAACAAGTGTGAGGTGGACTTTTAGTTTTGTAGGGTTCCGTACGTTAACTGACTCGCTTACTGCCGCACGTACGTTAATGTACCTATCATATCGGGTTTGACGTTGCCAACCAAAAACATGCCCAGAAAATAGGTAGTGGAGTAGTTCTTAGTGGTTAGTAGGAGACTTAACTATGGATTCTACTACAGGATACATAGATATAGTCTTTATTTGCATCTTCAGACACATACATACAAAATTCAACAATTATACAGTTCACTACGAAAACAAACAATAATGAAACACTTAAAAATAAAAATAAACAAACAAACATAATTATGTGAGTTGATACGTCAATTTTGTCGAAATTTACAAGGCTGTTCTATTGCTAGAATGAAAGATGGTAGTCGAGCCACTCTCAGGACCCAAAGTGTGTTTACAAATCACCACACAAAATATTCTATACGATAGAGCTTTCCTGTCTCTAATTTCGTAGAATGAGTACTAGGCTTAGTACTCATTCTACGAAATATTCCAATGAGTAAAAATTAACTGACAAGAAGAGTCATTTTGAACCACTCAGCAACGTAAACGACTTCTTCGTGATCTACCTTGAAGTATTTTTATTATTTTAAATAATCAATATGAGGCGTTTTCGTAATTTCGAAAAATAGGGCAACCAAGCTATTTAACACATAACGTATCTCGCGTTATCAGCGTTATTATGCTGATTTTAGCGCGATTAACGCGTGTTAAGGCGCATTTAACGCGCATAACGGCTTTTCACGAGTTATTTGCGTTAAAGTGCGCCTTAAGCGGGTTAGCCCAAGACTGAAATGGTGGCGCTTTTAGTTTGAAATTAAATGTCATAGATAGATGTCATAGACTCTGCACATGTCATTGTCAGTTGGCATGACACTATTGGCACAACCCTTCACACAGCCATCTATGGTAGTCTAGAAGCAAAGAGGGTTTTCATTTTTTGGATAACGCCTCATTATTTTTGGGTGATGGGTTTTAACCTTCATTTTGCGGTTATGGAACCCCAAATATAAAATGGCAGGCATTCCCGGCGCCGAGTCGACACATTAACTCGCGAGCACGACATTTCTCGATCGCAACATTCGTAACGTTTTTTCTGCAAATTGAAAGTCATGCATGAGGGTAAAGCTGAGACGTCATCATCATCATCACTAAGTAAACGAAGCAAAGCTTCGGAATATACGAACATAGCTCATCAATACAGTCAAAAGTTTAGAAGTTACCTTAAGCTTTAGTATTAGTTAATAATAAAGATTTTTCGCGAAGCCCGTGTGTTAGTTGAAAAAATATTTTGCTTTTTTTTAACAACAATTAAAAAAAAATCATATATTTATTTCAGACAATGTAATAAATTCAATTCAATTTAGAGCCATGGTTTGTTAGATTTTATCATAAGGGTATCTATACGGTAGGATATATTTTGATAATTTCAAACACTGCAATCGAATAATGATTAAATTATTTTCTCATTATTAGATTACGGTGCTTGTGGAACGGGTTATCGCAAATTGTGGATAATGCATTCAAGATGGTGTTGGTAGACCCATGTAGCCTAAGATAATGCGTCGTGGATTTTGTTGTGTACTGCATAAATTAATTGTTTAACTGTTTAGGCATGCATTTAGAAATATTGTTTAGTTAAAGAATGTCATGGACATTAAATTTGCTTCTATCATGTGCATGCACACATTGTTATGATGAGTTATACATAACAGGACGACCGATGTGGCGCGGTGGGCGAAGGTCCGCTTGCGACGCAGGAGGTTGCGGGTTCGATTCCCGCCTCGGAACAATTGTGTGTACGATCTGCAGATATTTGTTCCGGGTGTTCTGGTCGTTTTCTATGTATAATAAAAAATATCTATCTATGTAATGTATTGTATTATGTATATCAGTTATCTAGCACCCATAACACAAGCTCTGCTTACCATGGGGCTTAGATAATGCTGTGTGAATTGTCCAGCAATTTTTTTTTTTTTTTTTTTAACTTATGACAAATGCAGGTACAGCAATATGTTATTTGTGTATTTGCCGAGCATTTACTAAATTAAATAGAAGAAGGTATACGAAATTTTAAACGGAAAGTTTAAAAATAAATCTCAATAGTTATTCATGCTATGAAAATAATCTGTAAACGTTATCAAGACTCGTGAACAGAACGAACCGTGACCGGAAATACCCTTAAAATACTTTTTAAATCATAATGTGATTCCAAACCGAAAACCATGTTTGCTTAATTAGTTTTTTTGTTAATTTACAATAGAAAAGTTAATGATGATTGAATAAAACACTAATTGGTGTTCACACACACAGATACACAGCTAAGTTACCGACCAATACACACTAACACATAAAGTAGAGTCACGCAGAACTATGTTTAAAGTACAGTGCTGCACAAAATTCCTGATCGCACTTACTAAAAACTTAGACTGGGTGTTTTTAAATTTGAAGAAAATAACGAGGACGATTTTATATCTTTCCAAGCATAGTCAAATTTCAAGTAACTTGAACGCTGGACTGGATTTTTTTGTAATGGAAAATCTCTGAAACTAGTGACCCGATTCTTAAAACGACTAAATTTACCTAGCTATTGCATAACATAGTTTCCACGAGTGCTGTACAAAGAGTTCAAGTAACTATTTTGTTATCAGAGCAGGTAGTACGATAGATAGGTATAAGCTACTACGAAAACAATTAAACAAACGCTTTTCTCCTCACCTACCCCACACACACGCACACATACTCACACATGCATGCAGTGGTCAGACACACAGGTGGCCGCGTCACCTGACACCGCGGACCGGCCACTTCCGCCGGACGTGGCAATTAGCCGCGACGCTGACACTTTGACCCGCCGCGGATTGGGACCCCTGCTGCGTAGGTCCTGAGGTTTCTGGGGACCGCTGCCGCTGAGTAGAGACAGGTTTTCAGTGAATTTATTTTATTTGGTCTGCGGAGGATGGCGCTAACTCCGCTACACAGTTTTTTCACTTTTACGGTAGTCAGCCCACTATTGTACCCTATACAATAAGTTTTTTGTTTCAAATAAAGATTTTTGTATTTACTCAGAAGAAGCAACCTGCGTACGTCCTCAATAATCATCGTAATCCAATGGTATGGTTGCACTGTAATATCGGTATCAACCATTATTGTAAAACTTGCTACTACAATAATTGGCAAACTTTGGTAATTTTGTATTAATTAATTATGACACTAAGTAAAATGATTGTGTGTACTCATAATATAAGTATCAAAATTTGATAGGAGCTTATAGTTTTGTCGAAGGACCATGAAAAGGCTTATGATTGGGGGTTGGTATGGTGTAATGTTCATTTATCTACATATGTCATGAGTACCTACATACAATAATCTTACTTAATCATAATGAATGGATACAAAATTACCACAGTTTGCCAATTTTATTGAAGTAGCAAGTTACAATAATGGTTGGTAAAATTACGCTCACACAATAAATCTTGTCATTATACATTTTTTTTTCATTAAAAAAAAATATTATTTTCTTTCTGCAACACCCTTTGTTTCTATTGAATTTATGCGTTGAGTACAGTCACCGAATGCATTAATTTCAGCTTCATGTATAATTCGGGACGCCCGCGGCTTCGCACGCGTTTTTCTTTGGAAACATATAAAGATTATTTCTATACCACGGGAGATGATTTATTTGATGAAAAGTATAAATAAATAAATAAATAAATAATGCTGGACAATTATTCACACAGCATTATCTAGCCCCATGGTAAGCAGAGCTTGTGTTATGTAGCTTATGTTTGATTCCAGGTTTAGATCGACATCTATGCAACATTTTAGCTTAATCAGCTCAGTTTTGGCGTGAAGAGCACAAACATACATCCATCCGTCCGCATTTTAAATGCAAAATTTCTCATTTATAATAGTAAAGTAATGTGATTATAGATATACACATTTAAATAGGAAACAGATCAGTATTGTGTCGCCTCACCGCCGCCGTAGAGTGAAGAAAACAGGCAGGGTAACGATATTGTTACAATGCAGATTTTTTTGCGTACCTGTTTAAATCATTAGAATACACATTATGTTATTTTCTATTATTATGCCTGAAAGGTCATTAATGGAATGGATCGAGTTGAGGTCCTTACGAAGTTTATGTTGATACGCTAGTGATGGAACTTGGTGTTTGTTTGGTGCTGTGTAAGTGTTAGCATGGTTTTGGTGCGAGTTATTACTCATACCAACACCATGCTAACAACTGA
The DNA here is from genome assembly GCA_943735965.1 of Eupithecia abbreviata. Classification (NCBI taxonomy): domain Eukaryota; kingdom Metazoa; phylum Arthropoda; class Insecta; order Lepidoptera; family Geometridae; genus Eupithecia; species Eupithecia abbreviata. The sequence goes on from OX030976.1 coordinate 9,816,664, forward strand.
TCGCCGTTAAAAGGCGAGAAATAAGCTCTTTTTCAAATCGAAAAATACGAAATCGTTAATAATTTATTGCTACTAAAAACGATATTACGCAATCATGTCTTCATTTGTTTGCAATTCAGTACTTTCCATTCCGTTGGAAGAGTCCATTGCTGGCTGAGCTTTGTTATTATGTTTCATAAACTTTAAAATCCACTCAATAATCAAAGGAAACAATAACTTGTTTACGAGCTATGGCAAATTGTCAGTGGCTAATAAGGGCTCACGCCAGAGTTTGTGATTCCAGCTCTTTTAAGTGATCTGGGACGCCCGTGACATTAGAAATAAGTTAAATGGCTCGTAACCATCGTATTAGGAACGCTTTGGCTACAAAATTAATGGAAATGTAAGGTACCTATTATTAAGTACTAGTTATTCCTTGATCATGGCGCATGAAACTGTACTGAAATATTGGAAAGCGCTACACTCAAATCATGATTAAAAAATTATATATCCCGTTGTAATTTTTTTTTAATTCAAAATAGGTTATTCAATAAATGAATCTAGAATAAACGTAGAACAAATAAGTAAGTAATGCTGGACAATAGATATACCATCATCTAGCCAAGCTTACCCAAGCTTAGCAGAACTTGTGTTATGGGGTACGAGATGACTGATATACTTAATAGAATATAAAACTTAGATATAATTTTTAGAAAATGCACATTACAACGAGATCTAATTGTTCGGCGTATTTAACTAATAATTATGTAGGTACCTAATGGAGGACAAGTTGAATCAACACTATGGCCTACAATATTCAAATATACCATGAAATGTCGCACCAACCCGCTATACAGATTAGGTGATGGTACTTTGTGGGTAGAGTCCAAAAGAATGAGATGTTAGGTAAGTATCTATTTTCTTTCTGGATAATTATCCAGAAGGAAAACCATTAGATATGACAATAAATTGACGAAAAGCTACTAATATCTGTGTTTTTTTTTGTGTCGACTTTCAACTACGAGTATATCATCTATAGAACTGAGCACGTATATAATTATGATAACCCCTGAAGCCTTTATGCTTGAAACCAACAAGTCGTAACGGAGGGACATCCCTACTCTGATCGAGTGGTCGTATCCTCTACATTACTCTACAATAACCTGTCATTTCTGTGATTATACTGTCATTTGTGCTGTTAGGGCTCGGAAATAAGCGCCATCAATAAGAATGCAATAAAGACTTCCTTGAACTTTTGCTACTAACTATGGCAAACGATTTTCCAAGACTGAAGTCACGGGTAACGGGATATTGTCCATGATTTGTGTCGGACAAGCTTTGGTTAATGTGTTTAAAAATCATGATAGTTTCTAAGGGTGGCACTTTGAGTGCTGAAAACGCACGGTATGAGTTTTCTACAAGTGACTAATATGCGTAAATCCACACTAGCGCAGCGGCTGAGAAAATACAGATCTTTGTGACTCAGCAGAGCTGTAATATTTTTCAAACGAAACGCATTTGCGGCGCAACACAACCGCTGTGTAGAGTGGCAGCACGAATTTTTTAGGTAAAAAAAAAGACCGCAGTCGTCGAAAAAGACTTATTTTCAACATCAACAGTCTAAACTGGTCCACTGCTGGACGCAGACTCCCCATGATAAGACTTAAACTTACGTCTTAGTAAGTTTAAAAAACAATTCTCCTATATACATTTACGGTCAAATTATTTTTTATAAATATCTTCGGTTGCTTAGTCCCTTATAGGTACGGAAGATTATAATAAAATGTTTAGCTTTTCCAAATCAATTAATCCCACGACCTTTTTTAACATGACAGACATGACATGACAACAGCGTGAGTCAGGGCAGTAACTTAGGGCCGCTGGAATTTATCGTAATGATTAACGATCTCCCTGAAGTTGTAACAGCGGCCAAATGTCTTCTGTTCGCTGACGACCTCAAGCTGATCTTGCCGATAAAGGAGGAAGGAGACTGCGTCCGTCTTCAACAAGACGTGGATAGGGTAGTGGAGTGGAGCCAGAGAAACAAGTTGCAGTTTAATGTAGACAAATGTTCCATTATTACATTTAGTAGAGCAACAGCCCCACTCCACTACAACTACCAGATAGAGGAAGCGCAGTTGAAGCGGGTGGAATCGGTGAGAGATCTTGGGGTTCGGCTGGACACCGAGTTGAGGTTCAGAGCCCATGTGGTGAGCGTTTGTAAAAAGGCGTACAGAATTTTAGGATTCGTTTTGCGACGAGCAAGCGGTTTTACAAACATTAGGGCTCTAACAGCAATGTATGACGCCCTGGTCAGAAGCCAGATGGAAAGCGCAGCTTCTGTATGGGCTCCTCACGAAGCTAAATATAGTCTCATGATGGAGCGCATACAGAACAAGTTCACTCGATACCTTTACTGGAAAAGATATGGCGTCTACCCTTTCTATCCATTGATGTATCCAACCCTATTTGTTTTGGGTATGGTTGGATACAACAAGTTGGAAATCAGAAGGGATATGGCGCTTGCGCTGTATGTGGTAAAGGTGTTCCGTGGGATGATATCCAACCCGACCATCTTGGAGATGATGAGGCTGTGCGTACCGGACGAGTACGTAGGGCGGCGTAGGCAGCCGCCTCTGTTCGCAGTGCCTCGCGGAAGGACTAACCTGCTGAACAAAGCCCCTCTGACGCGCACCATACAGTTATTAAATCGGGTAGCGGAAACCACTGATGTATTCCACTGTTCACTGAGCGAGTTCGCAAGGGCTATACTATTCAATTTATGTTATGGTAAATAATAATATTTTAGTGTATGTTACTGTCAATTTGAATTTATTTTGCTCATTGAGGTATGGAATTATTTTTATTGAGGACATTTGTGATTAAATTTTATTTTATTTTGCTTATTGACATTTATATTGGATGATTTTTGCTCTTTGACATGTGTATATTTGATTATTAGTTTTATTAAATTCGATGCTAGCGATTAATTAAGTTGACTACACTATTGTATTAGGTGATACCTGTGAAAATAGTTGTAATGCTTTGAATAAATACAAATACAAAATACAAAACATATGATAAACTTGTCACCATACTGTTTATCAAAGTACTACTCACCTGCCATTATTAGTAATTTATTCGAAGGGCAACTATATTTATCTAAATCTCAGCAAAAACATAATATATTTAAACTAACTGGACCTTTTAGATTCCACTTTCTGACGATCGATGTGGCGCGGTGGGCGAAGGTCCGCCTGCGACGCAGGAGGTTGCGGGTTCGATTCCCGCCTCGGAACAATTGTGTGTACGATCTGCAGATATTTGTTCCGGGTGTTCTGGTTGTTTTCTATGTATAATAAAAAATATCTATCTATGTAATGTATTGTATTATGTAAATCAGTTATCTAGTACCCATAACACAAGCTCTGCTTACCATGATGGGGCTAAATAATGCTGTGTGAATTGTGTCCAGCATTATTTATTTATTTACTTTAAACATTAACTTATCATAATTTTATCGAACAAGCATAAAACCTAACGAAACTTAAAACTCAAGTTAATTATTCATATTTTTAAAGTTTTTGAAGCGTTAAAATTAGTAGAATGAAACTAGTTTGTATGATAATTTATTGTGTTGGAAAGGCATTATCATTATCAATGGGTTATGTAAATTGCGAGTTGCTTTCTATGTTCTCGGACCAGATCGAGGCGATAGAATTAAGTGAATTACAATTTAATTTATTAAACCGCAGCCAATCCTCACTGACCGGCGTTACGGAGCGTAATGTTACGTCATAACATGTTGCCGTAGCATGTTGCACAGCTAGCGTTCGTGTAGTACGGATAAAAGAAGGCGATCGCAACGAGCAATGCATATTTTAGCACGTGGTTTAACGAATCATGCCTGTTGAGAATGGTACATTACAGCCTGTAACACCGGTCAGTACCCAGCTTTATACGTTTCTATTACATTTTTTCAGTTGGTTTGGTTGTTTCTCTTTATATATCTAATAGAACTTCCAGAGAACATATCACAGAGAATTGTACATACTTAAACTAAGTTTTTATTTTTATTTTTTTTTATTTTTTTTGGTTTTTGAACTTCCAGAGAACAGATCACAGAGAATTGTACATACTTACTTAAATTACGATGTATCTTAAATTTCCGAAGAAAGTAGTATTTTGAAAGATTTATCTTGATCAAGGTTTCACCGATTTTTTTTTCTAAAATCGAATTCCATCTAAGGCCACATCCTCTCCGGACGACTTCGTCCGCCATCTTCACTTCCACAAGTGACATGATGGTCAAACGCTTTACCGTTTATACAATAAAAACGTAAAATAGTTTATTATACAATAAACCAGAAATATTAAGCTCAATTATCTGCAATTCCTAAACCCAGGCGCAGAATTGAGTTCTTAATTGCGTTTTTCAGTCGCATACGTCAGCAATATCCATTATGCGGTTAAGTTGCCACGCTAATGAGTACGCGATATCGTCCGTTTTGTAGCACGTAATCGCGATGTTATCTCCCCCCTCCGCCCCCTCACCGGACCAGAACCCCCCTGGGACTGGCAACACTGCGCTCTCTTTTGACAATTGTTGAGTGAAGTGTCAATGGGTTTTATCTTATTACCTTTGGATGATTGTGTGGATGATTTGTATGGGGATTGGTGTAACTCATTTGTAGCGGTTTGTAAAATGTAAAGGAAAAAGATGTTTATTTTGCCAGAACAGAGACGAATAGTATACATATAAATTAACCTTAAATGAACAGAGAAACTGAAAAAATCGATTTGTGATCGTAGCTTAGAGAATTGCTGTATAATAAAAAATATATATCCAAGGAATGTATTGTATTATGTACATTTACTAGTCATATTACATTATCTAGAAAATACCTATATCACAAGCTCTAGTTAGTATAGGCTAGATGATGCTGTGCGAATTAGTCAAGAATTTTACTTATTTTTTTTTAGGTAGGTACAATATGCCTGAAAAACTTGAAATGTAATAGGAATACAAAATTGCCGTTGTTTAGTTTCCCACTTGTATAACAATTTGAGTTTTGTAAATTTGAGAGGAACTCAGAAAAATGACAATCAATGTAGATTGTCATTTTTCTTTTTATTATTACCTTCGTAATTCTAATTTCTGTGTCATATCAGTAAAATTACAAAATGGCTACACCATTATGTCTAGGCACGCGGGCGCAGCTAACCGCGAAACGTCCATTTCATTTACATAATTTCACAAAATAGCAGATTAAATCCGAAATCGCTGACAATCGTCCGGAGTATGGTGGCAGAACAATAGACCGGCGCCACAGTGTAGGTAACACCAGGGACAATGTCATACTACTCCGCGCATTATACAATTTGTCTGTCAAAAGCATAAAGTTGAGAGTCAGATGTGATTGATACCTTGTAGGGATGCGCTGCGCGGTTGTATACAAGGCCGAAATCAAAATCAATCTTGTATAATAAATTCACATTTTATTTAGATTTAAATCTAAATAAAATGTATGTTATGGTAAGTGTAGGCCGTTATGTTACTATTAGACACATATGTAAGTGATGTATGAGTACTAGTGGTTTCTTTTTCACTTCTTCCACTAGTTCACCAAAAATTGAAGTGAACAGAAAATCAAATACACCTTATTTTTTATTGGATAATAATTTATAGTATAAAATGTTACTTGTCTATTTGCTTATTTTGGAAGCCTAAAGAAATAAAGCGTTTTTTTTAACCCTATAAAGCTAACGTTCGTAAAATTTGCACACATCGAATGAATATCGTCTCGTCCCTTTCGAACAGTTACAACTACGGAATTGCGGTTTCGTGCCAACTTACCGTTCGTATATTGATTTTTATGGTAAATATCTTTCATTTATATCCTATATTTACGAACGCATAAAAAATATGATACTAAAATGTCTTATATTTTTTATATTCTCCATTTTATAATGATCGTAATAATTACGAATGGTTAGCTTATCAAGATAGTATAGGAACGTTAGCTATCTAGGGTTAATACTTGCCCTAATTATAACAACCTATGTAGACTTACCGAAATACCATAGTTATGGTGAAGCTATTCATTTAGTGGAGTTAGGATACTTGGTGTCCCGCGAAAGATGCCTAGCCTAGTGCGGGGATCATAGGAAATCAACGCTCTCACATATAATAGGTTGCATTGAGTCATGTGTTTGGTTAATATTTTTGGCAAATATATCTTCTATAATATAAAAATGAATCGCTGAATGTGTTGCTAGGCGCAAATCTCGAGAGCAGCTGAACCGATTTCGCTAATTCTTTTCTTAGAATATTCCTTGAAGTACGAGGATGGTTCTTAAGGAGAGAAAAAAGAGAAATTTTTTAAAAATTGCCTAAAGCCCTATACAGAAAGAAAGCTGGAAACGAAGTAGAACGGACCAGCGCTGTCAAGCGCCGGTAAGCGCTTATAAGTTTCCAGTTTTTGTTTCTGTATACGGCTTAACACATGTGACCACCGGGCGAAGCCGGGACGGGCAGCTAGTTTACCTGTAATATTGAGGATTTAACCACATTGGAAGTAGAAAAACTATGATTACTTAAACTGAAAACGATTACGTAATGTAAAATGATACGAAGTTACATTAGTTCAATTGGTTTGTTGTTTTAGAAAGTGAACGACGTAATCTCACAAACCGATTATTATCTATCGTTATACATCAACTCACTTTTAGTCCAGAAATATATAGGTATGATATATAGCGAGCCAATGTTATCATGAAAGAAAAATGTATTTATATGACAATTATTTAGGGTTATTATATATATAAGCTTTTCTGAAAATAATTGGTTGTTTGGTAGTGAGTGTTTTTCCTTTACAATAATGACGACTCTGGCTATTTGGGCTTTGATAGCCGAAAAAAGATCATGAATGTCTGGCAACCCTATTCGCGTGATATCTATGGGCAATAAAATAATAAAACGTTGTAATAACCGGCCATTGTACACAAATGTGACGCAAATAATTGCTTTTCCCATAATGCGATGGAAAAGGTCACATTGTATTATTAAAAACAATTTTCATGAAGTATGAGGGCTTAGAATCACTAAATGGCGAAAAAACTTCTTGTCAATTTTTCGATAGTAAACGAGATCGGTTACATTATAATTTAGATTAATATTTTTCGTAGACGAAAAAGTTAAAGAAGTTTTTTGGCTTGAATCTGTAAGCTACAAAAATAAATAAGAAAAACTTAAGTACTTGAAATAGACCCACAGGGGCATCATTGCTAAAGGTAAGTATAGTAGCATACGAAGATAGGCAGTAGCGAACGCTACTTGAATCCATAAAATTTTTGTATCTACTATCTATGGTCTATCTAATAATTAATTCTAGCCCATTGAACATCGAACAAATGAACCATTTCAAAGATAGAACTCACAGATTGCGCATTCAAACCATCGCAATTCCATTACAAACAAAACTAACTACAATAACGCTGAATCAATCGATACAAAGAAATTAATTACAAAAAAGTGCATACAAAGCGTGCAGTGGGCTTATCACGACAACGCGGGTCTAAAACGAAACGACTAATTACCGGCCGGCGCGATAGCATCGCTGGACACACACCCCGCGCCCTGGGTAATGCGCGGGACAGTGCGCTTGGTGGGAGACTGAAGCGGGCTAGAGGTAATGTGCGGGGAAGTGCGCTTAGTGGAAGACTGAAGCGGGCAAGAGAGGCTAGGTTAGCCTCTATATTTGGCAATAGGTAACGAAAGGACCTATAATGCCGCCGCCGGCGTCGGGGCGATAGCATTGCTGAACACACACCCCACGCGCATAGTGGAAGACTATAAAGCGAGCGGTTTATTGTGTTTCCGATTTGGTTACGAAAAGCTTAGAAAACCAACACAGAAATCCATAATTAATATATCAAATTATTTAGTTAAACGATGTTACATTAAGTGGTATGGTACGATTACATCCACGAATCGAAGTTGCGGTTTGCAAACATACCTAATAAACTTTTTATTTGGTGTTGGTCAAATTCAAACGTAAATTAAAAAAAAATCCGGTGGTTATGCATCCTTTGGCCGTATTGCCGCCGCTGCGTTTTGATATATTTATTTTGATGCTATGTAGAATTATACTGTGACAAACCGCTCCGCTTATGAAATAACTATGCACCCAAACATGGTGGGTTTTAAAACTACACTTTGTTAATCATTTTGATTGAAATGAAAGGAAGCAGCTTGACAATTAAAATAATATAATGTGTATGCAGTAATTAAACGGGATATGCGTAGATAAGACTTAAAATTGTTTATCTTATTGGGTCAACGATTATTGTAAACTTTTAAAAATAACGTGAGAAGTTTTGAATTTGTCTACTTCGTTAGCTTGGAATTTAACTAATTTTCAAATATGGATCCTTTTAAAGAAGATGCTATGACAGGCTAGAGTATTTCAAAACGTTTTCTGTCTAACTATTACGGGTTAAGAGATACAGCCTTAGCGTAGAGCAAAATAATAAAAAAATCACGTTTTTTGTATGGGAGCTCCTATTTTTAATAATTTTTGTTATAGTGACAAGAGAAATAACTACATATTTTGTGAAATATTCCATTGTCTACCTTTTTAGGTTACAATATATCTATATACATACAGCCCGATGCCAGACGGACAGACAAACAGACGAACGCACAGGCTTAGTAATAGGGTGCCGTTTTAATTTTTTTCGGTATGGAACTGTAATAAGAAAATATTACATATACAATGTGAACCTTGTTCAAACGAGATGTCCGTGTCGTGTATCCGCACATCTCGATTGATCATGGTTCGACTATAAGTACGCATTTAGTATAGCTTTTAAAAATATCTGTTTTTATAGTTACTAACCGGGTACTTAAAAAAACTTGAAAAGTACAAACACACACAATCTTCATTATACTTAACAGCCTTAGTAGCCAAGTACTTAAATACCAAATTAATTCCTTATACAGTTAATTTATTTTATAACTTGCTAAATGACTGGTCCGTTGTTTGTTGCCGACATTTTAATTTGAAATTACCCTAAAACGTTTTCTCTAATTGCGTTCTTACAAATATATTAATATTTTTCACCTTTTTTTAGAACATTAACGCGTTATTTTACTCGTGACTGCAGGTAGGTACTTCAATAATTTATAAATGATTGACCTATTAGGTATTACGTGCACAGTTAGTCATTATTTTAATATTTATGCTGATTTTATGAATGTAAAAAAAATGTTGCAAGCTTTTTCTGATAAATGGCGATGTTATGAGTAGAAACGTGAGTGTTACTTACAAGTAGATATATAAGTGTAGGTCAAGTATTAGTAATTCTTCACAGTAGCAGGAAAATCTAAATAATTTATCATCGTATAACCTCGAAGTCTACAATTCCCGAGTAAATAAGTTTCTTCTGAAAAAGCTTGCTTTATTGGCCTATGGTGTTCAAACGCTTTACAATTTACAATAAAAAAGTCTAGATATACCTTTTTTATATGGTTAGCTGGAAACATTTCAGTCACAAACGACTGGCAGAATCGTTTACGCGGCGGCGACTAAACGGTAAGGTTAATTACAAAGAGATAATATCAGTTGCCATGTTCGTGTTTTAAAAAACGTTCTATTTTCAAATCGTTGTGGCTACTTAGATACTTTGAATAACAGATAGCCAGTAACAATATTTTAAACACAGGGAAAATAGGCTTCGATTGTTGAAATTGGTATTAGTTTCTGTCTTCGTGTCTGATTTCTTCTGTTTTTTTTTGTTAGGTATGTATGGACTATGGCCAACCCTGGCCAACCCCAGAAATGCTAAACATTTTGGTAAATTTTCAAAACTTTACTTGACATTCTTGGGCACAGAGATATTCATAGTTAGTGGAGATATGTTCGTAGGATTATTCCAGTAGTTAGCGAAGACAACTACTGAAATGGATCGAACTGATATTTTTCATACAAAGCTAGATCTTTGGCTAGACCTATTTAATAACATCAGAGCCTTCTTTTTACTCTAAACACGCGTGAAAAGCCGCGAACAGAAGCTAGTTGATAATAAAATACGTAAAATAGTAGATTTTATTGAGTCTGTTCTGTAGTTATGATGCGTGATCGAAATGACTTCATTGTCAATGGAATAGTCAGTTTATGAGTTGTGAGGAACATGCATGTTGCAGGTCGTTAAGCATATAATGGCTCCAGTTATGTGCTATTAGACAGTATTAGTTACGTAAATAGCACATTGTTCCTATGTATAAAAATCGAAATTGGTTTGATTTCATCGAAACCGACGCCCAGAGTTGGAAACCCACATTATTCAATGTGCATCGCAACGCAACCAACTGCATACAATATGTGATATGAACAGTTGAGGTATTTTAATTGCGCCCATTAGCGAGGCTTACGAACCGTCCTAATTAATATGCAAATGGTAATGGTTTAATATGCCCTATCCGTTGATTCCGACTCAATCTGAATCTGCTTGCATTTTACTTTTTAAAATGCACAAAAGCATAAAGCTAAAAGTGAGATAATTAAGACATAACAACCTACAAAACTATCAAGATATTCCAATTAGAACAAACCTGTAGGACTACTCTTTTGAGCTAAATTGAATATCAAAGTGCTCTATATCCTTTACACCTTACAGGACTATTATTACATATTACAAAAATCCAAATAACTTATGTAAAAAGTAAATAAAGTGACAATACGTAAATAGCACATTGTTCCACAATATTTTAGTTACCTTATTTTTTTAAAGTTGTAGGTACCTACTAATTACATACAAAGAGTATGTCAATTTTGATCATAATTAATTAATTTACTAGATAATACATTTTATACAAAATTTTTAAAATTTACCTAAGGCTCATTGTGAGTACGTATTTGACAAGACGTGCGCTTGCGCATACCTAATGCGCAAGGAGCGCGTTGATGTCTTTTCTTAGCAAGTATGGCGGCGTAGCATCGTAGCTGTCACAAGCCAGATACAAACGTCACTAAACTTAAAGTCGCTCAAAGGCCTATGAAGAGGTCCAGCTGTGCTAATCCTGTCATTGCCGAATAGAATTCAAAATAAAGAGCCAGAAGGTCACTGGTGTTGAGAAGCGTATATTCGATTTATTTACTAAGAAGGTATACATTTAAATTAAGTGACAATTGTACCCAGATTTTGCACGCACGGTAGAAATACATTGTGTCATATTTAAACATACACCACCATGTACTGGTACCTTATGTACATGTATTTGATGCAATACATTTTTAATTTGCTATATTCCAACTGAATCGGCAGAGGTGGGGCAGCTGAGAAGAAAAATATGGAATCCTCTTAAACTAATAACTACGTTTCACATGGTGCTTACAAACCTCGTTAGTCGTAACAGTTTCTAACTATTATGCTCTCTGATCTAACTATCACATGTTTGTTCTCTTATCGCGCTTATGTACAATTATCAAAGGCTGTAAAATAAATAGTGCTATCACAATTTCTTAGATCATTGTGTTCTCTCGGTATTTTTCCATGACTATTAACGCACACAAAAACGATTGGATCACATCCTGAGTTTCGTCCAAAATTATACAAGATTGCTTTTTCTAATTAATTGATTCTTTGTTTTTCTGTGATTATTGATTTTTTGAGTATATCTAATCCGATCGGTAGTAGGATAGAATGAAACCATCTCAATTTAGGTAAATCTATTTGAATCCACATGTCTGGAACAATCAGCACGTTGGGGCCTGACAAATTGAATATTCTTGACTCGGTTCTTAAAGGTCTCATCCCATTCAGAGTCTGAGTTCGGTTGAAGCTAGTATCGAGACGTGATCGTGGCGTCTCATTTTTGTATAGTTCCTTGCTTAGTTCCCTGTCGGCAAGATAAAGGCGCTGCTGTACCAAATCCCAAAGAAAAAGGAGATACCTCAATCCTCAACCGAACTCGGGGCTTTGGTCACGCGCGGTCCCAATTCTCGGGTATTTTTTCCGAGGGCACCACCACGGTATTTAATCTGTAGCAGCACGGCATATGAGTTGGCAGCACTGGCACATTAAACAATAAAATAATCCAGCGTCGCAGCTGTAATGAGCAGCGTAATTACGGACACTGCCAGGAAACAGATATGTATCTACACAGGGACTCGCCGACCACTGATTTAACGCACAAACAAACACACTGTTTAAAATATAATTAGTTGGTTACGAGCCACAAACAATGATACAGGGGCCAAATTCTATTAAACAATTGCTATACTATGACAATGGTCGCAGAAACGTAGTGCGGTATTATTTGCACGGAGAGATTGATTGTATGGTTTCAACCTTGACAATTTTGATCAATCCTTCCATCTGAAGTTTCTTTCATCAAAGGTAAAATGCTAAAATGTATAATTTTAAAACGATACCATTGTTTAGCTGTAGCTATTTATTTAATGGAATTAGTTAGAATTTGTTTGCGTAATTCTGAGGGGCTGTGAAAGCTTGGGACCTTTCATGGACCTTCCGACATGTTGACTGAGACATCGCAAACTTTATGATCACAAAATTGAATATCATGCACATACTACCTTGATGCGAATCTAATCAAAACAAGGCTTGACTGTACCTTGGTCTGCTATGAATCGTCCAATATGTAGAGGGCCATCACATTTTTACGAAACCTTTTCATATTGGTCATATTTGATTCCCTTTGAAATTTGCACCAACGTAGATTTCTAATCTGATTTCGCAAGTGGTTACGAGTACACCGTTTGCATAGTTCAATGAAAATTCTAATTGTAGGTAAATAAATAGCAATCAATGGGCGATTAACTGCCGATTGTTTACGGAACAATAAAATGTAAATTATGTAACAGCTCGTGCATCCACGCAAATTCCAAGGAACTATTATTTAAAACGCCGTACGGGGTTCGAGTATGTATAAAACAAATTTAGCAAAACGTGAAAAAGTTGGCTAGTTCGGTCAATACTCGTCCAATATGTATTGTACACAAATCTGTCGTCCTTCAACTTGTATTGTACCTTAAAAGACACTAAGTACCTACGACTACGGAATAGATAAGAGACAATAATGGATAACTTATAGGGTGTGAAAGCCACCGTCATAGTGATAAAATCAAATATGTAAACGTGAAATTAACGCATACCACTGAGCTAGTGGTAAGTAGAATAACCATTTTTGACAAAAAATGATTATTGACAAAAAATGGTTATTCTGCATCATGGGTACCTAATATTGTATTATTTCTATTTTAATCATTGAAATTTTTATTAAATTATTTTGCTTATTGTGTTTTTATTAATTATTTTGCCTGTAATGTACAATGTCGACAACTCTATTCTATGTATTAGGTCATATCCTGTAAGAATAGCTGTAATTGTTTTGAATAAATACAAAATACAAATATCTAGTCCTGTTTCTTCTGGTTATGATGTACTTACCACCGTGAACCCTGCATTGGAGTAAACTTGTCCGTGTTTTCTATCGTTATCGTTAGAGCCCATGTTTGTTTATTCTACCACGACCAAAATTATAATAATCTAATATTTTAAATAAATTTTATGAACTTTAGTTATTTTAACTTTAGTTTATAAAAACTTAGCTTGTTAAAATTAATCGGCGTGCTATCATTGCAATTTAAAATAGGCCTTAACAATTTAAACAACGCAACGCAAGGAAGTCGTTTAGGTAAACTGACCATGTCCACTCCGTTTTTACTCATTGTCCATTCGTTATTCCAGATAGTTTATTAGTAATCACATTATGTTAGTTGCTTTTTTCTTTAGTCTAGTTAAGATAGTTGCTTTTTCTTAGTCCTCCAACCTACCGCCACCTAAGCTTTTATTTCGGACTTTATTTAAGCTAAATCTTTCTTACCCCCTTATTACATTGGCGATTTGACGTCATTTGTAATTTCAAAGCGATGCGATTGCGTCGATCACGCCACGACAACGGCGCCAGCTGCATCGTCGCGGCGTGCTCATGAGATAAAGCTGGTTATTTAATTTGTAACTGGCACCTTAATGTCGAATATTTTTATCTAGAACTCACTTACCTCCTATACGCTCCTCAATTATATCCTATTTTTCATGTTATGCCTTTACCATTATAAGACATGAATAAACAGTCAATTTAACACTCTATTAGGTAGTAAGCAAATTATAATTATGGACCCAAATGGTGTGTAGTAGGAGTTAAGATGGGTTTCATTGCTGATCGCGTAAAGGTCCGCCATGGTGTTTACGTTTTGATATGGAACAAAAAAGAACAGTTTTTAATAAACATTTGATTAATGAAACATAGAGTAATATCGGTCACGCTCATGCACATTGCACATCACTAATCCGTTTGGCAGACGTCGGCCGCCAGACGTGCGTTTACGAATTGTAACAAAAAATACTTAGAATCTAACCACTAGAAAATTACCGATTCGGTTCACATTTCCATAGAGGTTAGTATGAGTTTGCATAGTTCTTCTTAGCCGTTACACTCTTGGCAGAGTGGTCGTGGTCGTCGTAGCAGGGGTGGTTGATACAATCCTTCAAGAACAAGGTAAAACAGTGTCTTGTAGATTAATCCTTATATGACTTAAATAAAATGATTATGTACTGGTTTATACTTATAGTTTTTATAAATGTTTTTGTATTACGTTTTTAATTGAATGAAAATAACTTATGCAGTGTCATATAAATGTTACTATTGTAATCCTTATGTTTAAAAGACCTATATTACCTGACCTGTAACCTTATCAATGTTTGTGTATGTGTTATAAATACACGACTATGAACTATAGCACCAAACCTTACAATCCAGCGCCGTTTCTCTTCTCTCATACCACTGCCTTCCTGGTACATTCGTGTAGGGAACCGTTGAATACAGAAATAATTTGGTCGGTCCAGCGCATATTGGTGTGGTGATCTACCGCGTGCTCATAGGCCGTCAACTATTCCTTGAACTACAGATGCGTCCTCACGGCACGAAACATGTCCAAAGATAGTGAGTACGTACGTACATACAAAATGTGCTTGCACAGTGCCAAAATGGTTTTCGTTTAGTATGATGACTTGTTAAAAAGTAGCATTACCTAATCTGTGGTTGTAATGCCAAAATTCAATAAAACACTCAAATTCACTCGAAAATTACAATCGAGTTTAAATGAAATTATTGGAGTATAGTCATCTTATGAAAAGTAGTTCCTATCAGTACCCAGATGGCAAGCAAGGGCGCCTTGGTATGAAACGAAAACTTTTATAATATTCGTAAACTCTGTGAAACTTATCCTAAGGCCTCATTTTGCGAGTACGGTATTGATTTCAATATTACGGCCATTTCGCTCTGGCAAAACAAAAAGCTTTCGTGTTGCTTGTAATTAAACAACGTTTAAACAGCATAAATATTAATTTTGCACTCGTGGGTACTTAGCGTGATACCGCGATGTTTATTTTTTGTGTTCCGTATATCGATAAGCTGGGAGTCTCGCAAAAAATGGCGACCGACAGACGTTTTCTAATGGATCTTGTCTACAGCTACATTATGAAAAGTATGTAGCAATTATTAATTGCAGTTGAATAATAGGATCTATCATCAGGTATTCCATTATGGAAACGTCAATGATCGGCGATTTTTAATCGCCGATGAAGGAGGTTATAGTTTCTTAATATTAAGTGAAACTAACACCACTTATCTACATAATGAAAGCATAGAACATAAAAAGTTTCTGTCTCAGCTGGTCTTCGAAGATATCATTCAGAACTTCTCGTGTAGACAGTATTTCATAACTTATCTGAAGATGACACTCTGACCATTTGGGCTGATAAATTCAAGATTTCCGCTAAAGGTGCTAAAGGGTACTGACCAAAGTTACGGAGCGTAATGTAACGTATTAGACTGCAAGCGGTCGTGCAGTTGGTACGGGGAAAGAAGGCGCTTGCAACGAACAACGATACGGATTTTAACGCAAGGAGTGACGTATCATGCTCGCTGATTACTATTTATACTATTATGAAGCCTCAACCTCCTGTGTCACAGGCGGACATTCGCCCACCGCGCCACATAATTTATGTAATGTTACATTACGCCCTGTAACATCGAAAAGTATCCGGCTAATGAGAATAACCAGCTATCATGGCAACGTCAAATCAAAAATCCATTGTTCCATTTGCCGTGGCCACACTGCCCACGCTAGTTTGTAGCCGATTCTAGAAAACGGTCGTTTTGCGATAAGATCGGAACAGTGAAGCAGGGGAAGAAAGTGTGGGGTTCAGGTGCCCACCACCCTCGGTGGTTGTTAATTGCGCCGTTTTGTGAACACGGTAGCGTGCTCTACTGGCAATCAGCGCGCGCTGACTGATCGCTTTTTAAATAGGTTTTATGCCCACTAAAAATGTTTCAGAGGAAATCGGTATGGCTCGCGATTGTGTAAACGCGATCGGTACAAGTGTTATGCGACCGTGACTGATTTGTTCTGAAAATTATTTATTAATATCATTAACTTCAAGCTAAGTTGTCGATAGCTAGCACTGCTTACCTAAGGCTAATAATGTTTTACTTCAGACTATCGAAGAGTTTGTGCCATAATATCCTCTTTTGACTTTTCTTTAACAGCCTATTCCGAACAAATTGTTCAAATAAGATTTATTACATTGATTATTCATATATTAAATATGCATAACTAAAAATAACCGTTACCTAATTCACTCTCAAGTAACCGAGTAATCCCGCTAGTTAGTTAGCTTACAAGTGAACAATAGAGTGTAATTGCTTTCCCTTAGGTACATTACACCAGTAAATGCAAATGGAGATAGCACAGACAATTTAGCACGGGGCTATTAACAGCGAGCCGACACCAGAGTTGATGCGCTTGCCTTGCAGCTACCGACACGCTGTGACGTCAAAACATGCTGTGACGTCAAAACATGCAGTGACGTCAAAACATGCAGTGACGTCAAAACATGCAGTGACGTCACAATGTCTGTAGTGGCAGCAGATGCGAGCATTTATTATTAAATTGTAATAAAAACTAGACGAAAAAGGTTTTCCTAAAAAAAAAATTAAAAAATGGCTGCATAACAATTTAAGCTAATAAGAGCTTCACGTAGTAAAATGATGTCAATAACGTCCTTTTAAGTTTTGGTGTACTCGCTGTATGCTAATCTTATTGTTAGAATAAATTATTTAATTAATAAAAATAGCTATCACTAGGACTGATGTAGAATTCAAACGTAACTTGCCAGAACAGATTTTGAAGTTTGAGCATCAAAATCTTTTCTGGCATTTAAAAGTTATAGTCGAATAAAGAGACTCACATATTATATAGTACATGAACCCTGAATATATAGCACTTCATTATTGGGAAACCGTGTAATCGTTTCGATCGTATTATTTAGTTAGATAAGGTGCCTTATAAAAGACTAACTGTAGCACGAAACCAAACAATTAACTCTAAACAAAACTCAAAAATCAAGCAACTTAACTTCAAAAGCTTAGCCATTAAGCATAGATAGAGCCAAGTGTGGCTAATCAATGCAGGTCGCACTAAGCTGTGAAATGATATCGTGTCGTATCATTTAAGCAGTCTCGATGGCGTGACAAAGCGGAGTTAGAACCAGTGCACTGCCACCGAGGTGTTTGTTACAACTGTTCCATGCCCACAAACGATTAAGTGCATTAGAACATTCGTATTTCAAGCCGACTGCATTGGTCCTTAGAGCTTATCTTGAAAAGTCTATCTTAAAACTAGCTTTGCATTTTACTGCCATAATTTAGCACTTTCGTTGGAATTCGTTTGGAATCTAAAGGTAAGTAGTAAAGAGGTCGGTTTTGTTAATTTTGATCCGGAAGGCTTGTTTCTGAGGAATATGTAGGTATTCGAATATATTTTTCGTTGATAACGTAGAATTCAAGATAGAAAGCTATTTCTCCTTTGAGCATTCATGGTTGAATGCTCAAAGGAGAAATAAAAAAGTATTTCTTTGATTATTTATATTTTTGAATATTAATAAAATAAATATTGCCATGTTGAAAAAAAAACAATTGAATTAGTGCATTTCCTTTAATATGATCAGTAGGAATAATTTATAGTATCCAAGTAAAAACAACGATAATTTTTATACAAAAAAATGAAGCATTGTGCCAAAACTAAGAGAAACAATATGTAGCTATTTTAATTGACAACATTTTAGTTTATATAAACACCACAAAACATATTTATTCGATAAAATGACATATTTTTGGATTGCATCTTCTATCGTAGCATAATTACTTACATAATTTTAATACTTTAAGTTGGGTAATAATATTAACAATACATACATTTACATAGTTATATGCCGTTTTTTACTTATATATAATACAGTTTTGCTCAGTATAGCATCGACAAACTATCGATTAACTTTAGTGTCACACTTCACACCATAATGTGCATTAAAAACTCCTTAAAAATAAAGTTTTGCATTTAACTGTACAATAGTGACTTTATAAAAGTGACCACTCAAAGAAATCTATGGCTTTTCTGCGTTAGCGGTATTTTCTTAAACAAGAGTTATGTAATCCAAGTAACTTTAAATTCAAAAAACTTTTAAAATTGAAGTTAAACACGTCCATTCTAAGGATTTATGAAAGTCGTAGAACCAGTCGAATGAGATGTAAAATGTAAACACTAAAGCGATATTCTTATCAGTAACGTATCTAAATTGGAATGTAACCAATATTATTACAAGTAACTAGAAATTACAAAGCTTTTAGGAACCTATTGCTATACTTATACATTTATTCACGACATCAATATACATATTACAGAATTGCTGATGAAAACTGTGCTTACAATATCACATTGGACAATATTTTCACTGTCCTAAGCTTGATTAGTGTCACTTCACTGAGTATTCACTTGAATGGAAATACAAACGAAACAGCTTGAGATTCTTACTCAAATAATCTCAAAGTCTTGTAAGATTGCTTTTCACTTTAGTTTATCGTCCTGATTATTTGAATAGCACACACATTGTTATTTTAGCTTTCGTATTTCCACCCGTATTTAGCACGTCTTTTGTTTTATTGTAGATCTTCATCTGTTTCGAATGTAAGTACTCTAGACATCTTCATTTGTTTATCTTTAGACGTGTATGGTCTCATCGTCATCATCATCGTCGGAGCGCCTTTCCAGGGAGGGTTCCCGAGGAGAGTGGGGCGGGGGCGGACTACCGGGGTCTACGTCAGGGGACGGCGTGCGTCGCGCCTGCGCGTAGTAACTCAGGGCTCCAAGCGCCGGGGCCCCGAGTGACCCCAGGTGTGCCGATGGCCCAGGCAGGCCTAGGCCGAGAGGGGGGACGCCGCCTAGAGGTGCGCCTGGGTATAACCTGCCAAAGAAATGATGATTTAGCCATGGATAGAGTAAACATTGGGATTGGCAAATGACTAAAATGATGGGTAGGATGACGATTTGCGAAATCATTTCTATTCGTACATACTTGATACGGCAAGCTGATGGCTGCGATGCTCATTATGGGAGGCCTTTGTACAACAGGTGCTAGCATAGATAGGCCAATATGATGATTATTTATCTGTGTTTCACAGTGCAGAGTCCTTCACCATAGTTCATCAAACTGTTTTTTCCCCATTACTTCAGAGTTTTATAAATTACACCTACGTTTTATAAATCGATCTGTAATCGCCTCAATTATTATTATTGAGTCGAGATCGAGATCCATCACTTTACTTCTTGCAACTCATAACTTCAAGGCCTCCTCATCGATGACGGCGACCCTAGACATTACAGATTCCTCTTTCTATCATGAGCACTGATATGGTTCGCTAAATCGTTGTCTACGACATGTATGGCAGTAACTTTTGCAACTTACCGGTAAGGTAGAGGCTTCTGCAGCGTGTTAGCGGAAGCAGCGGCTGCCGCGTTAGCCGCCGCTTGCCGGTAGTAAAGGTCCGCTGCCGCTGGCGCCGGCTGCGCGGGGTACGCGGGCACCCCAGCCCAGTAGCCGCCGTACAACCGCTGGAAGGCAGCGTAGTTGCCTGCCTCGGCGAGGAGTTCTAGGCCTACAGCTGTTTGCCGCTTCCATTTCGTTCTGTTGACAAGGAAATAGGAATAAAGTTTAAGACTTTAAAGACTTAGACAACATATTTAATATATAAGGCGAGCCATCTTTGAGAAAGCAATTATTATAGAAAATACAACTTTTTAGGAAATTATACATACATCCCAAAAATCTACGATTAAGGCGGCACTCGAAACCGCAAGTTCCTACTCTGTACAGGAATTAGTTGCCAGTAATGGTACCTACCAAGTCGACCAAATGACCAGTCGACAATAACTCATAGTTACATAGCTATGAAACAAATAACCCACCTATTTGTTTGCTATTATTATTACTACCATATTTAGGTTCTTTGGAGCTGTAGTATTAGTATTCTTTTTCCCACATTTTATCATGCAAAATATCTTTGTCACTAATAACGCTTTTTTGGATAATTTAGCCACCGTAAACTATAGTCGATTTAACAAATATTATAAATAAACAAAATAAAGCTAATACTAAAAATATCAAAGAAAAACGTTGGAATAGAAAGGATATGATAATAATAAAAATAAACCACTACAAAGTTTGATAGAGATGACAATGCGTTCACGGTCCATTAGCAACTCAAATATATCGATACGGACCGCTGTGATCCCACAAGAAATTACACAAAAACGATTTATGTGACATTATTGACTCAAATCGACTCAAAAATTCTCTAAACTGTCGTTTACGGACCCCGAATCCATAGATCACAACCCTACATGCCACCCCATGCTCCAATAGTCGTCAAATTTGTCACAGACCACTCCACGCACAATGAAGATACCGCAATGAGAGTAATAAAAAATAAATAAATAAAATAATATATTTTTGACAAAACGTCTTGGGCACTCCCGTGTTCAGCGGAGCGCGGTCTAGTACTTTAATTTGATTTATTTGATTCAGCTCGAAAGGGTGAACTCGTATAAATTACTTCGAATCGCTGCGGGAATCCTGCTTAGCTTCTGCTTGCTTGTTTAACTTATTCATTTGAAAGTGGCAATTTGCCACAGCCTTTGAAAAAGTTCATAATTTATAACGCAAATGATGGAGTTGTTCCTTTTGTATTATTCATTGTCTAGTATCTACATCTAACGTACTTTATTTTCTATAATGAAGGACTAGTTCATATGAAGGCTTCACCTCAGAAATGGAAATGGGGTAATATGACAAATAGGTCTTTTCGTTATGATTCTTTGCTCTTTCAGTATTTTGGTAAAGGAGATGCACCGAGTTATCGATAGCTCGGTGTATCTCGGACTGAATAGACCGACCTATTTGTCTTAATATCCTATGTGAATATCCCAATTGTACGTATTGTATTGTATTTATTTTCAGATAATAAAATCCATAGCGTAAAAGTATATTAAAATAAAATTAGGAAATCTATGTGATTAAAATTAAATAGATTTATATTTTAGTATTCCCAAGTAAAATAAAATAAATATTTTAGAACCGCAGTTTTTGTTAGCTCTACATAAAGCACGAGCAAGGCTACGAGTATATCCAAAATTGAAATAGGGACGAATTAAAAATAATAAAAACCACTTCAGTGCTCATCCGAGGGATTCGCAAGTCGTAAATAATACCAACAAACAATTCCTTTCTCCCCTAATTTTAAATTTAGTTGGGAGTATTCGATTAGTTCCGAAGTGGCTCGTTATTGTCATTGAGTGAGGTTTTTATTAATTTGTGGGGAGTTGTTATTGCAAGCATTGTCATCGCTGTTTTTACTGGAGACACAGTCCTAAACGAAAAACTGGTGTACTCCTAAACGTCAAATTGGTAAGCTCTCTTCAACGATAATGTCACCTTGTGGTGAGTAGGTACTGGCCGGTATTACGCAGTGTAATGTAATTTATTACACAGCGAACAATCATGCAGTCAGTACGGGGAAAGAAAGCGCTCGCAACGAGACGGATTTTCAGCACACGCAAACTTAACAGAGGCCTTAGCATCTATTACCAATATGCAGTGCCTCTATTGGTAGTAGATGCTATTATAGGCCTCTGCTAAGTTAGACTTTGTACATTTTAGTTTTATGACTAAATTATACTATAACGCACGAATGTGTCATTTCTGTACCTCCTTGGTTTGTGGTAGTACTACCTATACTATACTTCTAAACTTAAAGCAACCTCTGTCCATGTAATAGTATCCCAGCCATTCGTCCCTCGCCTAGCGAAGCGAAGCGCCATTGTCTGCAGCCTGCGGTTTAGCAGACGGTTCACTGGTTCCCTCGTTAATTAATATCTCTAAATGGATCATTTAATTTCATTAAATGCAAATGAGGGGGAGTTCATGTATTACACATTTCTATAAAATAATTTATTATGTAACCCTATTCATCAACTTTATATTATAAAATCGAATAATTAAACATTATCAATCATCATATCTACTTAGCAGCCGGAGACCCGTTTAGAGGCTGCTCTATAATCCGAATAGCTTGCCTAATTTGAATAGCACTCTCTAATTATCGGTAGCTGACAATTGATCGATAGAAAGTGTCCGCGCTCCCATTAATCATATTATTGTGACGGGTTATTTTTAAGATACGTCGCTCAAGCACTTATTTAATTGTCAAACGCTGAATGAAGGGCAATCTGCTCAGTGACACTGTTCGTTTTATTGCCGCCGCGGGCGACGGACAAAAAGCTCTCGAGACGCACTTAATTTCGGCCTGCCATCTCGAGTCTTTCAACTGACAATACTTTTATCTCTGTCTTACAAAAGCATTCCACCTCGAGTGGGTTCCCCCGTCTCCCTCTCCCGGCGGAGTCTGTGTACGCTCCGCCCAGTGGTTTAGTGATTTGATGCTGCGTGAACTGATTCAATTGTTGTCCGAGGAGATCCGCCCGAAAACGCGCCTTACCAGTTTACGTTTAAAGACGAAAATAGTCCGCTAAAACGGTGCCGCTTACGATCATTCTGAGGGGGAGGTTCGTTTTATCTCGGTTTGTGTTTTTCGGCGACGTGATGTGAATTTGGATTGTATATCCGGCAAACAAAGAGCGCTTTCATCGATCGCGCCAGTCAGCCGAGATGGCGCTTGAGACGTTTTGCTTCGCGGACCTCGAGCCCTATTTGAGCTTTATCGAACGTTATTTATACGCTGCTTAGAAAGTTTGAGAAACATGTTTGCACGAGTGTTCTTATGGGAATCGTAAGAGTTTGTGAGCTTTTATTATTGTAAGCATCTCGTGTATTTTGAAGTTTGCAAACTACACGAGATTGGAGCTAGATTATTTAATTGGGTAATAGAAATTAACATGGTGCGGTGCTTGTTTGAATATAATTTAGCTAAAGACTAAAATCTATTTTAGTTAGCATATTTGATGCTGAGCATTTTTTTATAATGGATAACTAGAGAAGAGTTTTATTACCAGCGTAAATATAAAGCTTCTCAAAGCGGAACTAAATGGCGCTTTTCAATTAACCAACACTGAAACCCGGTTGTAGCAGAACAATAGCTAAAAGCCATCAAATGTATGAGTAAATACAAAATTACTGGCGTATCGCATCACGATCTCAAGTTAGAAGTCAAATTACCGACTGCGAGCTTATAATCACAGAAGAAATCATATTAAACCGACAGAAGTTTCACTAAAAATATACCTACAAACCGACAGCCTCAACATGCGACGTGATAAGGAAAATTTTGTTTTTACGACACAACACTTCACGGTAGGCATAGGCATTTACAACAATGTGTCACTCACTGCAATGCAGATTACGAAATTGCGTATAATTTTTATGCGGTTATTTTCTGTATCATTATTACATAATGAGGCATATTACTACCAACTATTGAGTGATAAACGCAAGTCAAGTCCTCGTATTAAATGCATAAGTAATGACATATTTTATTATTCATATCCACGTAATATTGAACCTAGAGCCAGCCGAATAAAGTTTATTATTAAATAAAATCCGATTTGGAGTGCCTCACCTAATCCTATCCACTCATTAAAACCCGAAACAGAAATGGCATTGGCAGCATTATGATTAGTGGTTAAATGATAAGTCGACCGACCCCTGCGTCCTTGGTTCGATTCCCGTGTCTCTGAAGGTGTAATTTTGCAAGGTTCTGCATAACCGATTAGCTGTTTCTCGGTAGCTACAAACCTCGCATTATGTCATTAGGACTGTGTGCACACACGTACAAGCTTTCAATAAGCTACGATGAATCACAACAGTGAAAGTTCCAAGAAATTGATAGAGTGAAGGGAGTGCTAGGACGCAGATTCAACTCTAGGAAGAAAGTTGAGAAACAGTTTCTACGGTTACTAAATACGTTTATTAAGTAAGCAACTTTAAGTATCTGATTCACCAACTGTCTTGTTTCTCAACTCCAAGTATCTATCTATACTATACTAATATTATAAAGAGGAAAGGTTTGATTTTTTGTTTGTTTGTATTGAATATGCTCCGAAACTACTGGACCGATTTGAATAATTATTTCACCGTTGAAAAGCTACACTATCCGCGGTCAACATAGGCTATATTATATTTTCAGAAAAGTTAGGACCCCTACTAAAACTCCAAAAATGTAAACCAAGGTGTAAAATATACTTTAAAAATTCCAATACCCGTGCGAAGTCCGTCCGCTAGTAGTTAAATATGCCGGACAATTCACACATCATTATCTAGCCCCAAGCTAAGCAGAGCTTGAGTTATGGGGACTAGAAAACTAATATACAAAATTCATTACGTAAATATATTTTTTTATTATACATATAAAAAGAATAGTATAGTTGTATAAACGTAGGTACATATTTACTCGTAGTAACCTTCTTCAACTGTCTTGTCTCTCATCTTTCTTCCTGATAAGCGAGTTGAATCTGCGTCCATTACCTTATACAGTTTATGTGTAGTCACGTATTTATACATACCTTATTCGTATATTATTCTTTTATATATTATGCATATATTATACTTTTTTAATGTTTTTTTGGCCGCAAGCTACAAAAAATACCAGTTGGTATATTTAGTTGCTTGCGGCTAAAAAGCAGAAGGTGAATACTCAATAGCAATACCCCATCTGCCATGATAATGCTGAACAGTGACCACGCAACTGACCACTGACCACATATATAGGTACTTGAACTCACACGTTGAAATAAAATTCTCATATTTTGTATGACTTTAGGTACATTGGCGATCTTTAGATTATCTATCTATTAGAGGTATCTATCATTCGATTTGTTTGTCGTGCAAATGTTTACATTGTAGCTAGATAATTATTCATTTTAAGAAGTGTAAGGTAATCAAAGTAAAATTTAATATTAGTTACATAAAAAAACATCAAAAAAAGAATACGTAAAAAGAGAATAGATGGTTCAATAACTGAACATTTTGATAGTTATTCGAATTGTAACCATTTTGTTTCATCGCTTTTATGATAGATCTAAAATATAAGTATTTTATTAGAATTGTATTAAAATTAAGGTATAGACCATGTAACCTTCATTTAAAGTAGATTCAGTCAAGAAGTCAAATCCTAATTGGATAAAATTGTAGCTTATACAAAGCCAAAATAAGGATTTTGATTAGGACGTATTTATTTGGTATCGGTTGAATACTGAGTCAGTCATCACCAGCTAAAAAAGTATGAACGTGATTCATTTGGCGCATAGGTAAATTATCTTGGTACAGTCAGCGATAAAGATTTAACCTTATTTTATATTTTTGTTTATTGGTTCACACGTCTACAACACGGCCTTACGTACTAAATTATAACATATTTTTACTACGAATTTATTTATATAAACGAGTTTACGGTGCACTTTGTATACAGTGATATACATACTTATGCTTAGATTATTATGGATACTCTGATCGCGTACCTAAAATATATATATATTTTGGATTACGCTGAACGCTTTTTGACGCTGACTGTACCTAGGCACAGATAATATAATACCTAGGTATGCATTTCAAATGACGAAGTAGCTGTAATGTTTTGTTTGCAATAAAAATAATACCTTACAGCCTATAATTTAGAGTGAAATTCTCTCTAAAATTCATAAGCTACGCGTAAATCCCCGTGGAAATCTAAGCGCATAGCACATCATGGCATGTCATTAGGCAATCGCGGCCGATTACACGTCGCCGACGACTAAACGCCGATAAACGACATATTGCAGGCACCAACCGCCCATTATGACTTTACGACGGACAGACAGACGGACAAAACTTTACGACCGCTGAATCACACGTCGGCCGGCTTTTAATTATAGCTGTGGAAATTGACGGTGAAAATTGTCAGAGGCCTTTGTCATAGAACGGTTGCTGGATCGATGTTTGCGTAATTTGCTTTTGTAGGTTATGCCTCTGTAGCTGTATGACTTATTCGTTTTTGATCTTTTGTTTTTAACCGACGATACGAGAAGCAAAAGAGGATGATGTTCTATGTTCGGCTGTATGTATATTTTACGTATTTCTTCGATTACTCACTCCGTCAATTCGTGACAGACTTTTTCTATTGATGATAATTCTTTCGCTGTGTATTTGTGCCGAAAAACTTAAAATAATGTGTAAATATTGGATGTTGGTGTTTGGTTTTTTCAAAACAATCAAATTTTTAAAGTTGGTTTTGTAAAAAGGTTATTTTTTTTAGTGTGCATTTTGCCAATTAAATGATATAGACTGACAATGAAAGCTCAATCGGCATTCTCTCGAATATGATCTATTCCAGACAACCTTAGGATGAAAACAAACACATAGAATATTAAAAAACTTTTAATACCAACGTAATTGGCGTAGATCTTTTATAATAGCCCAATTTCGAGGTGAAGGTCGGCACCGTGACATCAGCAAAAGGCAGTAGCTGACTCCTAACTCCTAATCCCTATGAGATGGCATATAATAAAACAATCGCCCAAAATTACAGTGTCAGCAAGTGTATCAGCGGCGCTGGTAATGAGTAGCCGGCTCTGGCGCCGACTGGATGACTTGCATCTGCACCCGCCCTTACCTTACGACCGTTCACACGTACGGTCAGCAACGAACATCACTGAACACAAATTCATTTCGAAATAATTAACTTTGAAAACGGATTTGTTTAAAAATAACCACGTTTTAAAATAAGCACCTAATTAAATAACTGATGATTAAAACGGTGACAATATTCTTAATTAGATTTATTACAGTTAAATTCGTTTTATATTTTTTTCTGTTATATTTAGAAAATTGCTGTTATTGATTCTTATAACCGGACAAGATTGTTTCGTTTTTATTTAAGAGTGACTTAAATAAAAACGTTTTGGAATGGTTTAGTTTGCAGATGTTTTGTAAACGTGTTCGTGTAGCTGACTGTACTGTAGCCCCGACTCTAAGCGATGATTTCGTTTAGAATTATAAATATTATAAGAAGACAGAAATATCTACTAAAACTTTTGAAACTACAACTTTAGTATTAATAACCATGAGGTTATTAATACTAAAGTCATTTAAAACGGGATATTTACCATGATTTGATTTTTGAGTTATCCAATATTTCGGCACAGTTGCATGCGCCATGATCACGGAGTAACCCTGTGTTCTGTGTTCTGTGCCGAAATATTGGATAACTCAAAAATCAAATCATGGTAAATATCCCGTTTTAAATGACTTTAGTAATATCTACTAAGTTAAAATTATGCTACGAGCGACGACCGAAGCTCTACTAACTTGAGCTGGATGTCTTCAGATCGTGGGTTTCTCGGAGTCGAAGCCCTAGACTTATTTGATTCGAATCAAATAAGTCTAGGGCTAGAATGAATAGTCTCATACGATTTCTTGCGAGATTTTTATATGAAGATTTGATATTCAAGATTACTCAAGGCTCCGATGTGTTACTGTTGATATATTTCAAAACGTAGAATGCTATTAAAGCCTCTGATTGGCAAATAGGCTTCAGGAGCATAACACACTTCACACTACTATTATAAATGCGAAAGTTTGGATGTTTAGATGGATGGATGTATGGATGGATGTTTGTTACTTCTTCATGCTAAAACAACCGAACGGAAAGGCTGAAATTACACAGATGTAATTCTAAGTCTGGAATCAAACATAGGCTACCTTTTATCCCCAAAAAACAGTGCTCATGGGACAGAACTCCATAAACACAAAGCGTGCGAAGCCGCGGGCAGAAACTAGTTCATTATTAATAAAAGTAAAAAAAATATTTATTATCAAAATAGACAGTGAAACAGGCAATACACTCGTATTCCCTGTTTCACTGTCTATTTTGTTTCAGGGGCCTATAGGCCCCTGAACTAGTAAAAAAACTGTGTTTCAGGAACCAATGGCTTCTCCAACTAATGTTTACATACAATTATGTCAATAAAGAGTAGATAAAGGCATAAAGACAGCCATATTAAAGGTATAAGTCGAACCTTCCTAATCGCGTTATCAATACTAGTAACATCTATGGACAATTTTAACCCGATCTGTTTTAGTTTTGGCGTGAAGAACTATAGTTTGACGGAAACCGCTGTACCGCTCCTTAGGAAAGTGCGGCGAGGTGGGGGCGAGGAAAAAAGAGCAAGAGTACGCGTTGACGGCGGCAGACATGTTAGTATCCCTGAGTAGTCTGTGGGCAGACTGATGGATCGGAGCGGCCGATATTTCCCCCCCGTCTCGCCGCTCGCATACCTCAGGCGCGGTACAGCGGTTTCGGTCAAACTATAACAAACATCCATTCATCCATCTAAACTTTCGCAGTATTAGTGTGATCATTTTCTGGGATTATTATGAAACATAACTCGACTCCATCTAGAATGTTAATGTGTTGGTAAGTATTTAAATTGTTTGTTAAAAATATTCACTAATTAACGAGATAAGCTATAAAAATTATGTTCGTTTTTATTTAATTAAATCTGTGCTCAAACAGCGTGTCTGACAATTAACTATTTTTGAATAAATAATTATTCTAGACTAGGATAAACGGGTTATTTGACGATCTCTGTGGCGCGGTGGGCTCAGATCTGCCGGCGACGCAGAAAGTCGCAGGTTCGATTCCCGCCTCGGGACAAATTTGTGTACGATCTACAAATAACTGTTTTGGGTGTTCTGGTCGTTTTCTATGTAGAATAAAAAATATCTTTCTATGTAATGTATTGTATTATGTACGTATATCATTTATCTGGTACCCATAATACAAGCTCTGGTTAGCTTGGGGCTAGATAATGCTGTGTGAATGATCCAGCATTATTGATTTATTTATTGTATGGGAGTGGCAAGCACGGGTATTATTGTCTAGGGTAGAATAAAGAAAAATTGCGTTACTTTGTCATCAAATGCCTAAATTATTTGAAACTAGTTTCTGTCCGCGGTTTCGCACGCGTCGTTTCTATGGAAAGTTATTAATATCCAATGGAAACTGTTTTATAGAATAAAATGTGCCCTACGTTCCAGGCTTATAGCAGCTACATCTTTGCAAAATTTCAGCTTGATCCGTGCTGTAGTTTTGGCGTGAAGATGAAACAAAAATTCATCTATCTATCGAAACATCAAAATTTCTTCACTTCGAATTTATAATATGAGTGTGATTCTACCCTAGAGAACAATCCTTGCGCCTGGCCCACAGAGCCGCTCTCAAATTAGGTCCCTATTATTTAAATACACAGTGGGTGGGTAGCCACCAATATTCTATTAATGCCTTGTAGGGCGGCATCATAAAAACATAAGAAAGTAACCGCACAAAAGCCATTACATACTTCAATTAACTCCGATTTCACACCCTTTCACGAACCGAAAAATCGAAGACCAAACATTAGTTTAACCGAAATTAAACAAAATCAACAAAAAGCCCGGCAAAAAGCGATAGAGCAGGGCGGGCACTGTCCCGGTCGGCGCCTGCGCAGCGCCTGACGTCACGACACGGACAATAGACAGATTAACCAAATCTTAAGCTACTGTCCCACTGCAACGCACGCTGTGTACGGTCACGGAGTGATGTTAGCTTCTTTGATTTGTTTGTTTGAATTAATGAACACTTTATTGTACTTAAAAAAACAAAATAACACCTTTTATTTAAATATTAAACATTTAAAACATACAATAGGCCTATCGCTGACAGCGATTTCTCCCAGGCAAGGTTGCCTTAGTATACTTATATCTTTTTCGCCATCTCTACCTAGAGATTGCGAAAAAGATATAAGTATACTGAAAGATATAAGAAAGATATAAGTATAAGAGTTGGTAGAGCACAAACGAACAAGTACCGCATAGCGTTGACAGCGTCGAACGCGGTGCACGGTTGCCATATTCGCCACGCGTGTAGCAATGATATCATTAATCTCGTATTTGTATGTAGTCTGTTCGAGGATAGCAGTGGGCGTTATCACATATATTTTCTTGCAAAGCGAAGCTACTAGCTAGGCTAGCGCTTGGCAGACGTGCGTAGCATTTCCGTGCGTGGTGGTGGGACAGTGTCTTTAAGTAAGTATTTGAAGATAGACCATTTTTATGACTGCAGATTTATGTGCTTACATAGTTAGCGCCCGCTTGCATTACACTAACTTACTAATTCAGGTTCTAATTCAGATAATATCTATAGAGTATACTCTAGATATTATATAATATATGCCACTCTACTAGATATCTATATTTTTATATTATGTTTTTAATTCTAAAAATCAAGGATTTAATTATAATAATAAATAATAAATAATGCTGGACAATTCACAAAGCATTATCTAGCCCCATGGTAAGCAGAGCTTGTGTTATGGGTACTAGATAACTGATATACATAATACAATACATTACATACATAGATATTTTTTATTATACATAGAAAACGACCAGAACACCCGGAACAAATATGTGCAGATCGTGCACACAATTGTTCCGAGGCGGGAATCGAACCCGCAACCAAGTTAATAAAATCCATTAACTTTAATTACAAAACTGAACAGCACTTCTTTGCACGAACAATCAAGTTAGTAGGTAAAGTTATTTATTAGCAAGCTGTTATAACGATAAACATTGATTTTATCAGGAATAATACGATTATACAGAATTATTACCTATTCAATTTAAATATTCCTTGCCAAACAATGATTTTATCGCAATTAGCAGCAATTAACTATTAGAGGCTACAACAAAAAATATTATTATTTTTATAATATTATTAATTTTATATAATGCCTTTGTTTAATTTTTAATCAATTTATAGAAGGATCTTTACAAACAAATCTTTATTCGAAACAAGAGACTTAAAGTATATGGTACAATTGTGGGCTGACTGCCGCAAAAGTTAAAACTGTGTAGCGGAGTCAGCGCCTTCCTCCGCAAACAAAATAAATAGGGATGTTTCTTTAAAGAAATAAAAAAAGAGATATTATGTGTGTAGTGTGTGTGTGTGTGGTGTTAGTGTGTGTTGTGTGTGTGTATATGTGTGTGTGTGTGTGTGTGTGTGTGTGTGGTGTGAGTAGGTATGCGAGAGTGTGGTGCTCCCGAGGACACCGGTCTATCGATATCCTATTTCTATTTAATTCACGGCTACTACCAACTAAATTAAGTCAGGAAGTACCTGCTAAGTATTCTGTGGCCGAGCCACAGATTATATTATAGTAGAAAAGTCGTAATTACAGCCATTTGTTTTTGAAATAGCCGCCCGGGACAGTCATCGTCAAAAAACTTTGAGAAAAAACAACCCATCATCTGGCGACCTCTACGATTTCCAGTAGCCAGTTTTATTAACTGGAGCTATTTTAATGTATAGGTAGAAAATAGAGATCGGAGTTATGAGAGAATTATCATCTATCGGTTGGTAGTTTGATGTTCTTTTAATGATTGTCTTGAAAAAACTAAAAACCGACTTAAAATTCTGTAAAATGTTCACAGTTTATTAAGGTATATTGCGTGACAAATAATAATCCCTCGAAAATAACTTTGTATGTAACCATCCTAGGATTATTTTCTATATCGAATTATAAAAATCGGTCTGCAATTGATGGAATAATCGGCAAACATAAATAAAAAAAACATTCTTACAGCTCAACAGCCTCCTCCTTTTTTCGAAGTTGGATAAACGGTGTAAAATAAGTCTACTTACATGGTTATAATTTAAAATACATAGATATGTAAATTATTGCAAGTAAGGTCCAAAATAAAGGGAGGGGGGGGGGGGGGGGGGGTAAATAAGATTATTGACCGGACATAATACAAGAAACCCAATCGCAAGCAAATTAACCAATAAGCGAAATCTATTCGCCTACATTAGGTACTTGAATTTTTTCAATAAATCTATGACTAAATTATCTGTACTGGTAGCAAATTCATCACTTTGTATTAATCTATTATGTTTTTAGTAGCTTGTATACATATTTCTTATTATATCCTAATCATCTCTTTATATTAGTTCGTCCTCTGATGCTGACTCAGCAACGCTTTGAACTGCCGACTCTCACGGTAAGGCCAAAGGGTTAGAACTTCTAGAAGTGGCTTGAGTATTTTATTATAGTTATGAAAAATTAGGATTTTTATAATACATTCGTTATAATAGGAGGGAGTTTCAAAATAGGATGATTCGTAATTGATGTCATAAGTGATTAAAAACGGAGATCTCAGTTTTTGTTTTCATCTTTTCACATAAATTCCGATCATTTTCTTTTGAGGAAGCCTTAATCCTATCGTTTAAGACTCTATGTCAGAATTCATTTCTTACGAGTATACTGCTAAGCATAGATTAAAAACTCGCACCTAAGTAGCAAACCTAAATTATTCAAAACCAAACTTTCCACGTGTTCTGGTTCCACCTCCTAATAATTAATTCTAAAAATCCAAAACCAATCTTACAGCCCAACAACCTTAAATCTTACCTTCTATTCTGGTACCACGTCTTGACTTGCGTATCCGTGAGTCCCAGTTTTGCCGCCAACTCCATCCTGTCTTGAACGCTGAGGTATTTTTGTCTTTCGAACGATTTCTCCAAGGTCTGTAATTGGTGGTCCGTAAACGCTGTCCGCGCTTTTCTTTGCTTCTTCGAGAGCGCTGATTGGTCACCACTGCTCTTGTTTGATACGTCATCTGAGTCGTCTTTTGCACCTAAAAAAGAAATTCTTGTAAGGAAAATATTTAACAGTAGGTACTAGTCATATTTCTAATCCCAAAGAATTACTCTGTGGCGCTTATTGGGGGAGGCCTATGTCCAGTGGTGGACTAACATAGGCTGATGATGAAATAGCCTATTACAAGTTATTAGTTACTTATACGGTAAATCAGTTGAAACAGATATTATTTAATCATACGAGTAAGTACCTACCTAGACACACTTCAGATCATAGTACAGTAAATGCTATGCGAATTAGCCCATCCATCTGTGGGAGTAGTTGTGGTTTGCCACCCGCGCGGCGCAGTCGAGCGCGGCCGGCAGCGGCGCGCAAAGTGCGGTTGACAATGCACAGCGCATTGTGAATCATCGGTGCAGCAGATAGGTAGGTAAGGTACTAGGAAGAAGGTTACGTACTGGCTTGGTAAAAGCTAGGTTTTTGTCGTAAGTAAAATTAAATTAAAAGACTTCAATAGACCCTTTTTACCCTTCACCTCTTTATAATCATTTATGTTATTATATTTACTTAGGTACCTAGTAAGTACGATTGATATAATTAGATACCATTGATAGATATAGAGGTATTTTATACATCTACTGTTGTTGCCTGCCTATATATTATGAATTGCGAAGGCCCATCTGCAAAACAGAAGGTTTAACAAAATACCAGAATTCGGTTGTGAGGTCACCTCAAACGGTTTCTCCTGAAAATCAGCGCTGCCTTACATTAGTGTGAAGTAGCATTAAGCTGAGGAGGAACCCTTTGGTCTGCACTGTTGCAGCATAGAGCCTACCCACACTAGTAGCCTACTGAACTAGGTATATTTAGTTACTGAATCATTATTTGTTTGTTGTACCAGTAGCTCTGTACCTTCTTGTAGTTAAAATGCACCTTCTACTCACTCACCTGTGGTGGGTGGGCAGGTCAGGTGTATACCTCCTAATTTTAAGTATTATAATATTGATTTTTATTTTATATAATTCTATACTTATTCGTTCTGTGCTGTAGCTGTGCTTAGTCCAATAAAAGTTTCTCTATCTCTATCTCTATCTCTAAGGTTGTCAGTTCGATTCTCGCCTCGGAACAAAAGTTTGTACGATCTGCAGATATATTATTTCTGGTTGTTATCTATGAATAATAAAAAAATATCTATCTATGTAATGTATTATGGATATCTGTTATCTAGTACCTACCCATAACTCAGGCTCTGCTTAGCTTGGGGGATAAGCATATTTTTTTTACGGCGTAGGAAAATTTGAACAAACACCCTAAGTACTCGTATATAAAAGATAAAATAACTAACGCGAAATACCTAAATCATCCAGATTAAAAGAAAAACCCTTTTTATACCCAATAAACTGTCCCAAACTAAGTTAAGTTGTTATCTTATCTGCTTGATAGCAAGATCGGATTCGAAGGCGTAGCTATCGCCCGATGCGTTTTATACCGAACATTAACATTTTTATCTAATGGACGCCAGAGATTATTTAGCCATGAGTGAAACCGGAATACATTAAAATCAATGTCTTCTTCCATGTTCATTCAACGCGATACAATCAAAATAAATTAGGTAACATACATTTTAAGTGTACACGAGTGTAAAAGTCATTCGAGGTGTTTTCTTAGATTTATTTTGACTTTGGTTGAACCTTCGTCGACTTTGTGACAAAAAAAAGTAAGTATTATGCCAAGAAGATGAATTCAATGGTGCGAAATCTTTGATGGATTATTTGATTGTTAAACTTTTGGGTAGCGTAGGATGCGAAAATGTAGTCTACTACTTGTTCTTTTACTTGTGATTTCATATTTTATTTATTGACATTATAACA
The DNA here is from genome assembly GCA_943735965.1 of Eupithecia abbreviata. Taxonomy (NCBI): domain Eukaryota; kingdom Metazoa; phylum Arthropoda; class Insecta; order Lepidoptera; family Geometridae; genus Eupithecia; species Eupithecia abbreviata. The sequence continues at coordinate 9,851,621 of OX030976.1, forward strand.
ATTGTTATTATATTTATTTATGGTCGATAGCTTAGACTTTATGAGAATCGTATCGTATGTACCTACTTATTGTTAAAAGTTAAAATTGATATGTTTAGATTTTTTAGTCTTTCTCTTTCTCCGTCATTCAAAAATGAGACTGACTTATTTTCTTTAATTTTTTTGTTAACAGATAATACTAAAGATTTTTTAGTTGCAAAGGCATGTGTAGGTATATGTACATTTAGTGAATCAACATGCTTGACCGTTAGTCGGTATGCAAAAATATTCGAGAAAACACAATTATTAAAATTAGTAAGAATTACACATAATAAATCGTTGGTTAGCCTGAAATAAGCCAAGTAAGAAACTCGCCGGCGTATCGATTGCACAAAACAAACCCTACGAGTTTGACCGCAGAGGCAAGATGCAAGGAAACGTGAAGAGGCACTGGTGACCACAAGAAGCCTTACAGCACGGCTTCAGCATGAGCCTGAGGTTAACTTCACGCAAACTATAATATATTACTGATATTTTAGATATATTATATTCATCATCATCATCATCATCAGCCTATATTAGTCCACTGCTGGACATAGGCCTCCCCCAATGAGCGCCATAGCGCCCTGTCTTCAGCTTGACGCATCCAGCATCTACTAGCAGTCTTTCGCAGGTCGTCATCCCACCTGGTCAGAGGGCGTCCTACACTACGTTTACCGAGTCGTGGTCTCCACTCAAGAACACGTTTGCCCCATCGGCCGTCGGTTCTTCGCGAGATATGGCCGGCCCACTGCCACTTCAGCTTGCTAATTCTTTGAGCTATGTCGATAACCTTGGTTCTCTGTCGGATGTATTCGTTACGAATCCTATCCTTCAGAGAAACTCCGAGCATAGCTCTTGCCATAGCTCGCTGAGCGACTTTGAACTGGTGGACCAGCCCTATCGTGAGTGTCCACGTCTCAGCTCCGTAGGTCATAACGGGTAGGACGTACTGATTGAAAACTTTCGTTTACAAGCATTGCGGTATGGATGACGTGAAGACTTGACGTAGTTTCCCAAATGCTGCCCAGCCCAGCTGGATCCTCCTTTTGGCCTCCTTCTCGAAACTGTTTTTATATTTATAAACTTAATTTTAGAAATCAAATTTGAGTCAAGTTTAGAATTAGCTGTAAGTTATGAAGCCACCAAAATAGGAGTTTACTTGCGTTAGAATGCTGCCTGCGGACAGCAAAATTTTTATGCTAGTTACGAGGTTTTGTGTGAACAGAATCAAAACCATTCCGTAGATAAAATAATTGTGAGTTATTTTATTACTTATTGAAATTACATTAGCGAATAATTAAGAAAAGGGGAATCATCGAAAAAGTTGTGTACTCGAGGGTTAAAAAACTTCGAACATGATATGCTGTTGTGGGTGGCCACCATACATTTTGCACTTGTTTCTATGACGTAGTAGACGTACGTAACCGTTTGTCTATCATCGTGAAATATTATGTCAAAATCTAATTTCACATAGACGAAGTCAGGGAACAGCTAATATGCTAATAAGTAAGTAGGTAACTAATTAGTTATTTGAATATCGAACGCGAATATATTTCGCGGTTAAAATAATACATACAAGTAGGTACTAAGTTCCAGTAAATTATTTAGCTTTAGCACCGGACGCCGTGTTTACTTCGATAATGTTTTTGTAGTAAAACAGTGGCTAAACCAACCTTGTTCATAAATTGCTGGTGCGCACGGCTGCTGATTTTTTCACCGACCCTTTAGCAAGCTACACGTAGGTACCTACCACAGTACGCGATGCTCGCACTGGCACTTCACCTGCCTGCCTGTAAATGAACCACCCGATGCGAGCTTGGGTGCAAAACTCGCATCGGGTAGCTAGTTTACAGGTAGCCATGACTTCTAGTTTTGTTTTTGGTAATTTGTTTTCCGTTTTATGATAAACAAGAGAATTAAAAAATTCAGAATGTCTAAGAGTCAGTGCTTATTTTGTAAGCCTATAGAAACAAATGATTTTGAATTTAGATTTTTTTGTATTGACTTTGTGCCGTTTTTTATAGTTTTTTCTATAGTCATATCTTATGTCATATCGGCTCTTCGCACATCCATTTTTAGTCGACTACAACCAAGTAACTTCAACTTCTAAATCAGGTAGGAAGTAAGTATCTGCGTCCAGCATTGGACCAATATAGGCTGTTGAGGTGAGTAGGTGAGGTAGTAAGTATGTCCAATCGCACAGCAATATTCCGTTTACTGTAATATCGGTGTAATTACGAACGGGAAGCCCATTAGGGTACAGTGCCGTTAATTTATTATAATAAGGTCCAACCGCCGACTGAGCTTACTCGACCGTGAAAATTATTATCATTACCTACCACAATATTGCACCAAAAGATACAAGTTGCATGTTAACTCTTTAGGTTTTACCTTAATGAGCTACTTTATAATAACTAAATATTGCTGGACAATCCATACAGCGCCTTCTAGCCTCAAAGTAAGCAGAGCTTGTGTTAACGCTAAATGGGCTCGACTCATCTTCAATTTTAGAAGTATTCTGTAAAATTCATGAGACATTTTTCGTTTTTTGTTTCAAGTTTAATATTCTATTCGTTTAGACTCCCATAAATTGGTAACAACGAGAATCCTAAACTGTTGATGCTCATCAATTATTTATTTATTTATTTTAAGCCATTATTGTCCCACTGCTGGGCAAAGGCCTCCCTTTAGGCTCATAAAAAATATTAAAAAAATAATACTAACCGGTATACCTGTACAGCTTTAGCTTAGGTAGCTTTCGCAGAGATTTAATGAAGATTGTGAAGATAGGGAACTTAACAGCAATTAATCGCTGAGCAGGTTCAACTTTTAAAAAGTGCCATTATGTGTAACAGAATTGAAACAAAACGTTCCAGCCTTTGTAAACTATTAATGTTTAATGGTAAGCAATTTTTCCGCAGACTGTGCCTTCTAGGTAGTACAAGGTACTTAGATTTGTTATAATCATCCGCAATTTGTATCATAAACATGCTAACTACAATATAAAACGAATTTATCCATTTAATAACAACGTAATTGTATTTTTTGTCGACGTAACAATCATGGCTGACCTCTGCTAAATGTGAATATGAAACAAAGCGTAGGAGTCGCTAATGTATTTTTAATGGAAATACTTAAAGGTAGAGTTTGACTGAATGAAACTACAAAATTAATGTAAAAGTGGAACTGTTGAGCTGTTTGTGAGTTAAACGCATACTTCTCACAGAGTGACAGTTACGGGTAGGGTAGGCAGGGTAGATATATTGTATTGTATCGTTATTCAGCTGACAATGTTTTATCATGAATTTTGTCTGTAAACACCGGCGCTGGCGAATTTGCTGTGTAGACTCTTTAAGGTTCATTGACTTATGATGTATCTTATAGAAAAAAAAGAATAGAAAAAACATTTATTTAAACACAGGTACAAAATAGAGGCATAGAATAAACAAACAAAGAAGTTTATCATGGGGGTAAACGACACAAATAGGTGATATATATTTTATATTTAGTTAAATCACATTTAGATATATTATTTTTATATATTAAGTTGGTTAGACGCTAACTGGAATGCAGAGACTTATAGGACCTAATTAGATAAAAATATTTTTTTTTATTTTAAAATAAATAATGCTGGACACAATTCACACAGCATCATCTAGCCCCATGGTAAGCAGAGCTTGTGTTATGGGTACTAGATAACTGATATACATAATACAATACATTACATAGATAGATATTTTTTTTATTATACATAGAAAACGACCAGAACACCCGGAACAAATATCTGCAGATCGTACACACAATTGTTCCGAGGCGGGAATCGAACCCGCAACCTTCAGCGTCGCAAGCGGACCTTCGCCCACCGCGCCACATCGGTCGTCAATACCTAGATACCTACTTATTCTTCGTTTTAAACTTAAACAAAACAAAACATGTTTTATAAGTGCGTCATAATTAGCATGTAGCACTAATCAGCGGAGGCATGTCCAGCAGTGGGAAATTATAGGCCGATGTGGTGTTAGAGCGCTACTGTACATTCTTGCTAACATCGTCTATCGGCCCTAATTTCACAGTAATAGAATAAGCAAGTGTAAAAATATGTATAATTTAGCTTAAGTTTAAGTTTTATTTAACATTACAATATGTTTGTCTACGCGAGTTACTGTCGACAAACTGTCATACAGTTTGGCGGAACCTACACAAATGTAGTGTAATTTTAGTTATGAAAATAAATAAATACAAAAAAATATAAATACTAAATTGATCGCTGCAATGACACATCTCGGCTTTTTACCTTTGATGAAGGAAAACGTTAAAGTTAACGTCAAAAGTGTCAAGGCTGAAATCATTTTATGAATCTTTCTACTTCGAATCTTTGTACTATTTGCAGGTGATAGTAATAAAAATACATAACTTTTTTACTATTTAAACTTTTCATCGAACTGCACCTTTATTGCCTGGACTGCAAACAAAATGTCAGTCACTTATATAATTAATTACCGAGTATGTTTCGATAGTTACATTATTGATTTTTATTATGTATGTTGCGCTGAAGGTCATAGAAATGTATGCAGGTAAACTTAGATATAGGTTTACTATGCAATCAAATATGTATAGGTAATTAATATAGTACCTACGACATCAATACAGAGTCCATGAGCTAGATTTCTAATCTACGACTTTTTAACACTTTGAGTGCTGAAAACGCTCGGTATGAGTTTTCTACAAGTGACTAATATCCGTAAATCCACACTAGCGCAGCGGCTGAGAAAATACAGATCTTTGTGACTCAGCAGAACTGTAATATTTTTCAAACGAAACGCATGTGCGGCGCAACACAACCGCTGTGTAGAGCGGCAGCACGAATTTTTTAGGTAAAAAAAAAGATCGCAGTCGTCGAAAAAAAACCGCAGTCAAAGTGTTAAGTAATACAATGGATTGAATAACTCTTTAATATGAAACAGTAGATATTAAAATAATTTCTATGAAATTAAGTTAATGACTAGGATTTTTTCTATTACATATATAGAAAAATCCTTTTTACACATTTACAACATACAACATAAAAAATATAAAATATGTGACAATTAGGCGGTTTTATCGCTTGAGAGTGATATCTATCAGACAACCATGGATGGATATTATCCATTCATTAATGCGATTGTAACTAAACATTGCAAGAAGTCAGATTGTAACCTAGGAAAGGATTACTTTTTATTCGAGAAAAACGCGTGCGAAGCCTCCTGCTGAAGCTAGTAACAAATAAAGTACAGTACAAACGTTTTTTTTCGCAAAACTACATATACGACTTGCACAGACAACGTTAGGTACTTAATTATGATGATTGTTCAATTAATAGAAACTATTGTGTATTCATTGCTTTGTAATGGGAATTTTAATCGAACGTTATTACGGATACGCTTGTACGAGTCCGCTTTTTGTCATATCCTACTTCTTATGTCAGTTACTATACCTAATAACCGTTTATAAATAATGAATAAACAGCAAATTATGGCATTGTTCATTGCCCGTCAAAAGCAGCTGAGCAAACGGCATAAAAAAATGTAGTGGCTTTGTAAAAAAATCAAATACTTGTCTAGCTACGCTCTACAAAGTTCTTGTAATTAGCTGAGCACTACCTGATAAACTTCTGAAGATCAAATAGTTATCTACTTAACAAAAACTTTAAACTGCTTTGACTTGTTTGAATATAATTAACTTACATATAATAAAGAAGAATTTTGTTTTTTCTTTCAGGTATTAATTCGTTTTGATCAAGTGTGTTGTTCAGCTACTTAAGGTACTTCTGCTAAGGTATGCACACATCAATTGTTAGTTGTATAATCCACCGAACATTAGTTTCAGTTTGTAATGTTGCTAATCTAAGTAAAGGTAATTAAAATCTAAACCGGTAGCGAAAATAATGGACTATATGCCGTTTAAACAATTTGCCTAATTGCTGTAACGCTTGCTTTCCAGCGACGCAAGAGTTAAGCTGGAAACATATTATAGAGCGAGCTCCATACACTGTTGAAATTTAGTCGTTGTTTTTGTGTTATGAATACATAGGCCTAGGCACCACTGCCCAGAGGGCAGTGAATGGCTTAAGCTTTGCTCTGTTGTCCGACTTGAAGGGTGGACGTAGCGCATATTGAGTTCGATAAAATTGATGGTAAGATGGTAGAAGTGACAGAAAACCTGAAAAGTCATGTTCATTATTATTATGTTGGATTTGATTTTGTTAAAAAGTTACTTTGAGAAAGAAAAAAACTGAAATAATATTTCAGAAACGGAAATAATATTTCCCATTCAGAATAATTTGCCGATCCTTCAACTCGGCCCGTAGATTTCGTAAAAGCCGACTGTGGGAACCTACCAGAGCCTTCCTCCTCTGATACGAGAAGGTATCAATAATCAACTTCCTTTTTTGTATTTGAACACCTCCACTGCCTGCCCAGCGTGAAGATTACGACAACACCCCCTTGTTTGGAGTAGATTATTGCATCTTGAGCAGTACACAATTGGACTTACATGTGCTGATGAGGAGGGTATTTTCATTATAGTAGTAAAATGGTTTGTATGTTGTTGCTATTGTTTTTTTTGTAGTAGGTGAGAGTTTCAACATCACGATAGATGGTCGTCACTGCCGGTAGAGGTAAAATCGTTTGGCGGCGCAATGCATTACCCTAGAGCCGGGTTATGTCACGATTGTGATGTAACAGGCGTAACGAGCGCCGCCTTGCAGCTCGTATGAACGCTTATGCGCCGATAATGGTCGCAAATCATTTCGCAATTGTCGTTCGTGAAGCGATTATTGCCGTACTTTTGAATCGAGCGTTCCGTCTACATAATTTTGAAACAAACTGTCAATATTATTAGGTACCTCCTTTGTGTCTATTACTTCAAATATCTAAATAGGATAAAAACCTCGAATATTTTCAGAATAAGTTAGTTATTTTTATACGAGTTACAGTTATCCCGAACTGTAAATCGAATAAAAAAACCTAACTTGTTCTGAAAATATGACAAGAATATTTGCTAAATTTGTAGAACAGTTAAGTGTCAAAACCCATTATTTCAAAATAAAATGAATCTAAAGCATTGACTCGTAAGATTTCGATTTCGCTGTGAAATCGAATGAAAAATTATGAATTTTCCGATACTTTTGTATCGTTTGAACAGATCGAGAGGCCATTACACGGTGTATTCCCACACATTACTTCTGATAGAGATGTCTCTTAAGAAAAAACCGGAAACTATAATAATATTCGGACAGATAGAAGATATCTTAGGAACCACAAACATGTGCTATATTATGAATACTTATCTTGTTTTTTCATTTAGTTATGATTCATATATATTTTATTTAGAAGCTAACTTAACACTTTGACTGCGATTTTTTCGACGGCTGCGATCTTTTTTTTAACCTAAAAACATGCGTTTCGTTCGAAAAACATTACAGCTGTGCTGAGTCACATAGATCTGTATTTTCTCAGCCGCTGCGCTAGTGTGGATTTACGCATATTAGTCACTTGTAGAAAACACATACCGTGTGATTTCAGCACTCAAGGTGTTAAACGGTAATTCAATTTGTCCGTAAGTCTCATTAGTCTCTATGGTATAATATGAAATTACTAATATGTATCTATCTAGTTAAGTAGGTAGATACAGTTGACTCATACATTGACTAAATGGCACACTACTACTAGACTACTTGAAGAGGGCATTATCGTACTTATATGTATAAACAAGATAGGGTTTTATGATAAAAGAGCAGCCATGTTTTGGTCAAAACTAACAAAAGTATAGCGAAAATGTTGTTGTATTTTTTGTTTATTATGTTGCCCGTTATTATCACTGCGAATTAAAAGGTTAAGGTCTACTAGGAAAGCTTTCCTTGTAGACTATCGTAGTTTGACGAGTTCAGACTACAACTACATCCTGAAAAATTCCCTCTGGGATGAACTTTGGTGTTCTTCCAACACAGATAAGGTTCGTTGTTAACCCGCTTACATCCATAACGACACAACCATGAAAAGCTATCTTAATCCTTTAGCAAATTATCAGTCTACATCCGTTGACCAGTTTGTAATGCCGGGATATCTTTAGCCGGATGGCTGGCGTCCCTAGACTTCAACCACGGTTTACGTTGAGAAGTGCGGTGAGCCGGTGTATTCTGCGATCAATAGCTCTGTACATCATCCATTTGCTTTTTAATCTCAGTGGATTTCGTTGCTTAAATGGATTATAGTAAAATACCTACATATAATTCTACCAAATTATGAGTGTTTACTAAGGTCCGTATGATTTGTGGTTCTTTTTTGATTAGGCACATCGAAAAATCCAAACAAAATTATTATTAAAAATTATGTTTATTTTGATTGAGCTACCAAACTGGATGTTTTACCTTCCCGTACAACACGACAAAATAGAAATAAATTTAATCCCCATTCAAAAAAAGTGCGCTTTAATCACCAAGTCTCAAGACCTTTATATTTTTAATCGGGTTCAATTTCACAGCTCGCAACGCCTGTCAAAGTTGACACAAAGCCGCGAAACGCACTGTTATAAGAGGACCCAAACTGCCCCTATTTCTATCAATGGTAATCTATTTATTGTGACAATAAAAAGTTTTGATGTTATCGACTCGATGAAGGAATCGTCACCTTCGTACCTTTTATCGTGATGCTAAAAGTCACGGTGTTCACACGGCGGCTTTTGATTTTGAACTCTCAGTCTGATAGAATAAAGTTTTATTTAGCGCACCTTTTGGGAGGTATGCTAAGCAGCTTAGTGACGAGATCGTGGTCTGACGTTTATAGTAACGAGACAGCCGATGATATTGGATTGAGTAAGCACATCACTAGGTACAGTCGATCACAAAACTGATAAGTTCAATCTTGGGGATTGATTTGGCAAAACTACGTAGTTAGTTTTGCAAAATCAAGCTCCAAGGTCTGAACCTATGACTGTCATATGAAATTTCAATAATAAAATAATCGGTTTGAATAAAATAGTCAGACAAAAAATCACAAACCTACTTCATGTTTTTCATATTCAGTTTAAGGTTTTTTGTTATTACTTATAGTACGAAAGCCCTCGCATTCGGGGCAATATTGGCAAAACTACGTAGTTCGTTTTGCAAAATCAAGTTCCAAGATGTAGGTCTGAACCTATGAGTGTCATATGAAATTTCAATAATAAAATAATCGGTTTGAATAAAATAGTCAGACAAAAAATCACAAATCTACTTCATGTTTTTCATATTCAGTTTAAGGTTTTTTGTTATTACTTATAGTACGAAAGCCCTCGCATTCGGGGCAATATCTAAGAAATTAAACAATATCCCAAAAAAAATATTTTTCTAGTCCCGCCAAAATCGAACTTTTTTGGGATATCTAATATATTATAGATATTTAATACCTCTGATTTATTTATCAAATCTCAACTAAATTTGTGTTTAACCAATCAATGAAAAGAAATCTCCTCCAATTAACTGTTATTGAGCTAACGTGATAACTAACAATAAATTGAGCCTAACGATCCACTAATCACGACGCTTACTCTACAGATAAGACTCGTAATAGTCATTTCAAGGAAAATTGAACTTTTTACCGCAAATCGTTAATAAATATAATAAATCTCTGACATTTTCCATTGTTATGTAATTTATTATAATAATAAAAAAAGTTTTTTTTCATTTTCATTCTATCTAATCAAATATTGCTTACAGAGCAATTAACTTTACACATTCATTACTTATTGTCTTGACTTGTATGGTCACTAATTGGTATAAACGCTGTATTTTTTCACATTCTCGGTAAATGGGTTTTTTCAAATTACGTGGCAAAGAGGTTTTGTATTTACAGTTGCATGAAACGTTTAATTGCTGGCGGCGGATGTAAGAATACAGTAATTGGAAGGTAAGTTCATGAGATAACGTACCTAGTACGGCATAAAATAACTACCATAAATGCTTTCAGTTTCGCCCATTACTTTTGTTTAATTTAACATGATATCACACCTTAGGAACACTACCATTTTTGTCATTGGCTGTTTAGTTCCTCAAGGTTTTAGCCTACTTCCGCAAGAATAGGGAAAAAACAATATTTTTTGTGTTTTGTGCGCCCCTGTACAAAACTGAGCCACGGTACTACCCTACAGGAATTCGGTGAGCTATTTAAAATTTAAAAAGCGAACGTAGTTTGACGTTTTTACAAAAGCTGATTATGACGTCATTTTTTCCTTTTACCCCGTAATGTCAAGTCTTTTCAGCCCGGATTATTTCGGACCGATTTATAAGAGCTTACTTATCCCCACTTTCAACTTTATCCCAGTTGGAACCTCGTTGGAACGGGTTATGGTATCACAGCGTTTTATTATTTAATTTATTTAACGCCTCGGGTTATCGGCTTGTCTATTAAATCGTCGAAGGGATAATGCGATCCGAACCCAAACATTTATTTGGCTTTAAGAACTCAGATTAATTGGTTTATGGCTGTTTTATTGAATTTGAGTGTTGAATATTTGTTTTAAAACCGAAATGGATCTTAAGAGCTTTTTCATTGGTGTTTGATTTATTTTGTTTCGTATATTATTTTTCCGTTTTAGACATTTAAGATGCTAATTTACCATTATCTACTCGTCAGTAATTTATGAATTTAGCTGTGATCATTTAATTTCGATAACACCAATGTAATAAAATTTTGCAGAAAACACCTTTAGTGAAATATTAATGACTCAGGTACTTTCCCATTTTAATCGTGATTAACACGGTAAAAGTTTAATTTAGAACGCATTAATTAACAACCTAAGTGGATAATTGAATTGTAAAATTAGGAGGAACTTATTGTAATAGCTTCCTCTTGTATTTTACATAAATGTTTATAAGTACCCAAAATGAAAATATTAGTTACCTTACAAACTTCCATAAATAATAATGCGCTTAAAGATATTTTTGCATATCTGGCAATTTTTATAATATCACATAGTATAAAACAAAGTCGCTTCCCGCTGTCTGTCTGTCCCTATGTAGGTATGCTTAGATCTTTAAAACTACGCAACGGATTTTGACGCAGGTTTTTTTTATAGATAACGTCATTCAAGGTTTATAAACTATTTGAAACAGTTACCTAGTAACCAACCTAGTTTTTACTAAAAATCTATTTTTTTTAATACGTAACAAAAGTGTTTGTCCAAGTTGTTTGAAATCAAAGTCACATAATATTTGTGCCGCTCGGACGCTTGAAACGAGAAGTTGTGACAAAATCATTCATATCAGATGACAGCCTCCTGACCCTTCCAAGGTCGAGATCAACCGCATCCGAATCTCAACTTTATCACAAAACAGTAAAAATCAAAATTAAGCACCTACTATCAATTTGTATCGCGGCATCGTTAACCTAATAAATTATTCACTTTTTGTTTCATTTTTAACTTTATATTGATTTTGTTTATTGAAATATTGATTTTGCTTGGATTAATTAATTTGACATTTGAATATTATCGGGTAAAATTTATTCTCAAACTCTAATTTAGGATAAGATATAGAGTGAGATAGGTTAATTCATCCATAAAATTTGTTTTACCACAAGAGCCTGCTTTACAAAAGCTAAGAAAACAAAAAAATATTTTCTAAAGACGAAGAGACCAATTAATATTACAACAAAATTGTGTTAGTATATTTTTAGTCGCTTTTTTAGATGTTCGTTTTTCTTTTACAAATTATACTTCTACCATACACAAAAAAAGTAAGTAAATCTTCATTTATCTATCTAAAAATAATGATAATATGAATAAAAATAAATTTTAAGAAGAAAGCCAATGAACCCGACCTACACACCGCACTAAAACCGTACTAATTTCCGATGCTAGTATAAATTTAATTTAGGAAATGTTAAGAGAACCCTATAGTGTCTAGTCTAGATAAACCTATGTTAGGATTTAAGACGCTATCAACGGTAAAATGTAACAAATTTGTAACAATAAATAAATATATCCATCATTACAGTCTAGTCACTAATCCAGGTTGGTGAATAACGCATACAATGTTTACCTATATAAAAAAACAATAATAAGCTAACTAAACGAGTTCTCACATCGAGCTTGCGTGACTTTATCATATCGCAACTCCCAGCAATCAAAGCCGAGTCAATTGTTTTATAAAAACTATAGTTACTCTCATACTAAAGCCTAGCAAGCTCCGCTAACTTTGGGTATGGTATGAGAATTACTAGCGTGAAGTATGACGACCGATGTGGCGCGGTGGGCGAAGGTCCGCCTGCGACTCAGGAGGTTGCGGGTTCGATTCCCGCCTCGGAACAATTGTGTGTACGATCTGCAGATATTTGTTCCGGGTGTTCTGGTCGTTTTCTATGTATAATAAAAAATATCTATCTATGTAATGTATTGTATTATGTATATCAGTTATCTAGTACCCATAACACAAGCTTTGCTTACCATGGGGCTAGATAATGCTGTGTGGATTGTCCAGCATTATTATTATTATTATTTTTTTTAAATATAATAAAAGTATCTACCTATAATTATATTTTTTTTTTAGTGAATTAGAACTCCATAGGTTAAAGACGATAACCTTCTGTTTTTGATGGAATATCATTACTTTTATGCAGAACTTATTAAAATGATCAATATTTACTAATTTATGTACTTTCGAAGGCCCAGTTCGATAACAGGCTACCTGAAGACGTTAAAGGTGCTGGAATGTCTGGCGTTTTTAAAACCAAATTGCAAAATACATTTGTATAGGTATGCTTGAGGTTGTAGCTACTGGACTAAATATAAAAAGTTATTCCGTGATCATGGCGCATGCAACTGTGCCGAAATATTGGAAAACTCAAAAATCAAATCATGGTAAATATCCCGTTTTAAATGACTTTAGTGTTAAAAACCATGATAGTTTCAGAAGTTTTAAATATAAAAAGACGAAATATTATAATATTAATTCTTAGCTTAAGTTTCTCATGTAAGTAACATGTTTATTTTTAAACTAACGCGATCTGAACACGTAATTATATGTATTAATACAACGAGTATTTATCGCGTTTACCTATTATATAGGTTTACAAACTGTCGTGGTCACGGGATGACATCCCGTGAGAGTGTGTAAACTGTTGAAACGTCGGGAAAACTATTTTTCCCGACGTTTCGTCATCGCGTTTATTTACCTATGTAAATAAACGCGATAAATACCCGTTGTATTAATACTTATAATTAAGTAACATGTTTGTTGTTAATGAGATATAAAGACCTTTGAACTATGGAGACATGACAAGAAAAATCTAGGCATAAAAAATAATCTGTTAAATATCACGTTGGTAATATGACTTAGTTTCGGCGGGTAAAAACGCAATTAATAATAAATTAATTATAATATTTTTTGGCATTTCAACTTAATAATAATAAGCATAGCAGAATACCCCATTTTCGATTATTTATATACATGGCTTTTATTTGATAAGTTAGGTAAGTAGTAATAACCTTTAAAAGCAAATCTATCTTTTAGATTTCTACGTCTAGGCGTTTGGTATGTACCTATTTCTAGTTTTTTACCCATAACGTCATTATTTTCAGTGTTTTTATTAATATTACCTATAGTAATTAAATGGCTGAAAATTGATAGTCATCTCTAGATTCTAGGATGACAGAAAGATCAATGAAGTTTAATCTCGTTGATGTCTTTTCTAAGAACGCTTAGCTCTACGGCGTAGCCCGTGACGTAGCACTGGCGTAGCACGGGGTGGCGTTATTGATTAATTTGAACTGGTTTATTTATTTATATGTTAATTTAATTTTTATTAATATCTCATTGTAAACAAGCGCGGGATATCTCATAGTTAAAGTAGCTATATATCTATATTATGAAATTATGAAATTAAATTTTGAAGGTCGCATCGGTGAGGGTTATGTGGTGAATTGAGTTTTCTTAAACAAAATAGTTTTGTGTTATGCTTATAGGTAAATAAAAACTGGCACTGTATCAGTAGTATACATATATCTTTTCTTATTAAGTACCTATAGACGCCTACTCACTGACAATGAGGGCAGTATACTATTAAATCTACAGATTTTATGAGAACCTAGCTTCTCAAATCAATACCTACCTATTAATGATCTCTTCTCGTAGATCCTATTTAAATTGTAATCATACTAGAATCATCATGAAATAAGATCCAAGCGGTTTCTCCACGCAGATTATATTTTGCATACAGACTAACGGTCAAGCATGTTGATTCACAAAATGTATTAACTTAATAACCTTACGTAACACAGTCTTTCGCAAAAAAAAAAAATATCTTTAGATTCTACTGTTTCAAATCTAACCGAATAACCAAGACACGAGAAGAAGTAAATTCCTAATAGTTACAATAGATTTGTTCACATGTAGGTATTACATATATTTCAAATAATGCATTACTTTTATCTTTTTTTTGAAGCGGGATCCGTTGACAAAGCAAATGTAATAAAATTAATTAGAGCAGGATTAGTTGACTAAGGAGCTGCAGCAAGTATTACCTGGTGAGTCTGTCACGGACCGATCGGAGTCAGAATCCCGATGCGCGCTGAGATCCCTCGGCGGCGCGTCCAGGATATCCGTGATCATGAACCGGGTCCGGGGCGCGCGCGCCTCGTCGCGCTGCACCGTCATCGCCACGGCGCTGGCCGGCCCCGCGCCGGAGCCCCCTACACCATCCAGCGCCCCGCGCCACCGCCCCGCGCGCACCACCTCGCACCACCCCAGCGCGACGCTTGCTCTCACACCCGCGCAACCATCAACACATTACACTGACCAAGGAGGTTCTGTCACCGATCTTAGATCGTTCTTTAGCACAATATTCAAAGATACCCGATGTTTGATTGTTGTTTTTTCACACTGTCCAAAGAGTTTTTATGTCCGATGCTCGATTGTTCTATCACACTATCCAAAGAGTTTTATCAGATTGTCTGCTCACCGGTTTTCCACCTTCGGCAAGGCTGTTTTGCTTGTCACCGAGGATTCATAAAAAAAAATTTCACCGAGCTTTCAGTTCTGTCACCGTACCTAAACAAATTCCAAGAGTAATGGTAAATTATGGTGATGATGTGTTGTAGGGCACCGCAGCACGTCTCACGATCAGTCTTCTTAAGTTTCAGCTGTTCATAACACAAGCAGTTCTGCAACACTGCCGACGGCACGGTTTCCGAATAAGATCACTGTTGTACCACTTGTTGTTATTATATTTTTAGAGTTGATAATTTTATCGATCACAAATTTCTTCAAAGTTGCACACAAGTTTCAAGTCCTCGAACGCTAAGTTCACCGTAAGTTGTGTCGCAAAATGTTTCGTTGTCGTATTAGTAGCGCGTGTCGAGCGTGAGTATAGAGCCGTGTGTGCGGCCGGGGAGCACGGCTAGGTCTGCGCTCCAGGGCCGGCGCGGTGCGGGGGTGGTGCGGCGGGGGGTGGGGGGCGGCGCCGGCCAATGGCGGGCCGGGCCGCGCCGCCAGCCAACCGCAGGCGCCGCCGCGCGGGGCGTGCCTCGGCCATGTTGCCCGCGAGACTGCACTAATGCTCTTTTTGCCGACTCGCCGCCGCGGGAGAAAGCTCCGCGCGGATTTAAGCTTTTATACGTGGATAAAACGCTTTTATAGGAAAATAAAGCGTTCCCGCAGCGGGATATCGCACTTTATGACGGCGTTTTACTGAAAGTTGGCGATGTTATGTGCTGGTAATTGGTTCACGCCCGTCTCATCGAGGAGCGTACCACTGCGAGTGAGCTACTGCTGAAACATACAAAATTTATTATTTATTTGATGAAGCTTTTTAACTCCTTCACCAATACTATAAAGGTAAAAGTCTGTGTTGGTTTGAATGTTTGTTATTCCTTTAAGTTAAAAAACTGAACGAATAGGGCTAAAAATAGGCAAATATGTAGGTTTCTAAGGAAATTATGACCATCATAACATAATATAGGTACCTAAGTACAAAACAACATAGGACACTCTTCTGATATCGGCGGGTTTTAGCGACCGTTTCATTCTGATGATTTCATTTCGTTTCATTCAATCGTCCCCTAACGGGTCCAAAAATGTAGAGCCGGGTCAAAATATTTTATTTGTAGCCGACGAACCTGCGATCACCAAAAATACTATGTACCTACCTACCTAGATGCCGGGTCGGCGCAGAAAATCAGTCTCCATAAATAACTGTTAAAATGTTTAGTTCGATACCTATTTGTATTTTTTTGTATGTTCTTCGATTTCTCGGTCAATTGTAGACCGATTTGGTTGTTGTTTAATTATTTCGCTGTTACTTAATTTTATTTAATAGTCTTAGGGAAACAAAAAGCCTTAGAACTTAAAAAATTAAACACTTAAATATTAAAGCAGTTTCCATATATAGAAAGAGATTTAGGTAACTATCTGAAATTATTTTGGATAACCATGGATAGGTGTAGGTATAGTTTATTACAACAATTTTTTTTGACGACTGATGTGGCGCGGTGGGCGGAGGTCCGCCTGCGACGCAGGAGGTTGCGGGTTCGATTCCCGCCTCGGAACAATTGTGTGTATGATCTGCAGATATTTGTTCCGGTTGTTCTGGTTGTTTTCTATGTATTATAAAAAAAATATATATTTATTTATATTATTAGTACCCATAACACAAGCTCTGCTTACCATGGGGCTAGATAATGCTGTGTGAATTGTCCAGCATTATTTATTTATAATTATCAATTCAAATTTTATTATTTCCTTAGGCTCACAAAAAAGCTCTTAGACAAGTAAAATTTTATACTAGGTTCCTGTGGTTAGAAAGATACTAAGTTTATTATAAGGTATACCTAAGTGCGTAAATTTTGTGTCCAGTTTTATAAGTTCCTGTGGTTTGGAAGATATTAAGTTTATATTAGCAATACCTAAATAGGTTCAGATTAGGAAGGTGGTGGTGTTTTGGTTGTGCCAAAGAAACAAGTGTGGAATATTTCTTTTTACCTAATACATTGGGTCTAGATGTAAAGAGTTCAAAATCAGCCGTGCCGTAAGGGCGCGTACCTTGGGCCTCAATGATGCTGTGTGGATTGTCTAGCATTATTTATTTATTTATAATATTTAGAATGATCCCGAGGTGTTCCTATCTATTCCCGAAGGATATGTATTTATCCCAAAAAACTTAAAAAACAGTATAGGTTCGAATTAAGCGAGGAATTTGAAGTCTATTTTTGTTAAAAAATGTTTAAAAAAAAATCAAATTATTTCTCAGCGATAAGGATACTTCCTTTATTCTAAGTATTCTTTTCTGTACCTATTGTTTTCTATTTTGTGTGGTATAATAAAGTGTTTTCTATCTATCTATCAATCTGATCCAAAAAAATATAGACTTTTGACATATTAAAACAGAAAAGGAGGTTTGGTTAAGGAGGTTTGGTTAGCTACCTAGCTGCTAGTGGTTTCTTCTCACTTCTTCCACTGGTGGATAAAAAATTGAAGTGAACTATAAAATATGACCTGTCTAAGTGCTCATTTGTAAGCTTAAAGAAATAAAAACTTTTCATTTTTTTTCTACCTGTACAATACAATACAATTACTCTTTATTGCACACCAAATAAAAACAGTTACACAAGACAGGAGAAAATAAAAAAATACAGCGCGGCCTTATTGCTGTGAGCGATCTCTGTACATCATCTTTTACACACAAACACACACAGAGATCTTGTTAGCCCATGTTGCCGGACTCCTAAGAGACTAGTGTCCTCAAGGGTGCCTCATACACGCACATGGACACTTTCTTACAAAGTAAACACTCTTTACTTATTCTAACATATGTTTTTTTTTTTTTTTAATTAGTTAAATTTAGTGTTACTGTACCTAAACTTTGTGGCGACGTAATATAATTTTAATCGTTTTATTTTACGTTTCTATGTATAATAAAAAATATATCTATCTATGTAATGTATTGTATAATGCATATCAGTTATCTAGTACCTACCCATAACACAAGCTCTGCTTACCATGGGGCTAGATAATGCTGTGTGAATGGTCTAGCATTATTTATTTATTTATTAATCCTGGAAGAGTGCGTTGCGATCTGCGATCCATCCAACATTTGAATCTTTAAAAAAAAATAGAAAATATTTATCTGCGTTTCATATAAAATAATACAAATTAAAAACTAATATAAAGATAAAGATAACAAATCAGGAATTAATAAAATAATTAAAATACGAGAACACAGAAAGGCTACCTACCAGCTCAGCATTAAATGCTACATTGGCAAGAGTGCCATTGCAGCGCTGGTTTTCAGCGGCGCCAGAGTGCAGAGTGCAGCACTAAACACAACACAAATAACCAATAATATCAATTTAACACGCTAATCACAAATAACAACAATTAAACAAAATAATTCAGTTTATACAAAGGTAAGTTAATTATTATTATTTATTTTAAGCCATTACTGTCCCACTGCTGGGCAAAGGCCTCCCTTTTCTCCTTCCACTCCTCGCGATCCAACGCTGCAACAGGCCATGATGGAAGATATGCCTCGAGCTCGTCGCGCCATCTCATCCTGGGCCTTCCACGTCGCCTCTTAGCGTTGGGTGGACTCCACTCTGTGGAGTGTAAGTTAATTAAAGAACAAAAATAAATTTACTAAGTAATCTATCATTGTTTTTAACACACAAGTACTTAATGTACGTAAATATCCCATTATTAGTGAACGGAATATTTTACCATGATTATCATTTTGAGTTTTCCGGATTATCGGTACAGTTTCATGCTTCTAAAGTAAAAAATCATCTCAACTTCGTATGAAATTTCCGTTTTCATTCGCTTAGAGTATCGATCGAATGAAACAAAAAGAAATTTCCAAATAATATTATGTCTCTAGTATACCAAAAACAAAAGAGAATTATGCCAGTGTGTTCAGTAATTTACCCCTTCTGACGCATAATGACCAACACGATTTTGACTAATTTAAAATTAGCATCTTGACATTTATGCAATATGTGCAATACGCATTTTGACATACCCGCAAAAAGTACAATACGCATAATGGCAAATCAATTCACATTTACGCAAAATGAGCAATACGCACCTGGGTATGTTTTTATTTTATTGTTTCAACGAAATCAACAGCCCTTAATCTTAATAATTTAAATCTTAATAATCTAACTTACAATAAGAGAATTACACTATATAAAATGTTACAAAATAAAGATTTCTTTTTTACATTACAGATTGTCCAGTCCTTTTTTACATTACAGTTGGGTCCAGTGGTCCTAATTGTAAGAATTGTAAATACCTTATAGCTGTTGGAATTATCTTTTGTTTAAGGGTCAGTACATATCTGACGGAAAATGCGTCGAGCGTATCGGTCGCGTCTATTCGGTCAAATTAGATCTGCCACATTACGCGTCTAAATGTTGTGTTTTATTATATTATATTTACCTGTGCTGGCGTAACGAGACCGATAATACGCGACGCATTTTCCGTCAGATATGTAGGTACCGACCCTATAATCTCATCTCTTTTACACCAGCTTACACAACTACCAAACTGAGGGATTGTATCACGGTTGCATCATGGCAATCTGGATAACGAACAAAGACGGGCAATTAAGCTAGTATTGTAGAGCTTCGGTAAAAACAAAGCAAGTCTTCCTGATAATCAGTAATTATTGCAATTAGTGTACGGTCAGCAAGTGAAATGCTTAATTGTTAAGTTCATTAAATAAATCGATTAAAAGTAGATAATGTAATTAATATACTCGTTAAGTTATGTGGAGTATTATCAGTTCGATAGTTATTCGTTTTTTAACCAACATGCAGTCCTTCCTTTTCTAACAAAAGGAGGAAAATAATGTTTACCCTAAACAACTACATTGAAGAAATTTTTTTGTACCTTGGTCTTCCGTATCCTTGATCCTTTCTTATAAAAAAGAATATCATAATACCGCAGATATTTGCTTCGGGTGTTCTGGTCGTTCTCTATGCATAATCTTCTTTGCCTGAAAAACAGGTTTTTTACCTTGTTCAGGGACATACATTATCTTATCCCATAAAAATATAAGATTATGTACTTTCTGTTATCTTGTTAGTCCTAAGTAATTTTTTAGGTAATAAATATTTATTTATCTATTTTTTATAATAAAAAATATCTATCTATATAATTAATTGTAGTTATTTGATAAACATTCTTGTATTCTGCAGATCTTACAAACATTTGTCCCTGGCGGGAATCGAACCCGCAACCTCCTGCGTCATGTGGCCCACAGCGCCACAGAGGCCTTCAACACAAATAACACATTTGAGATTGTGCACTGCACTTGCTATCTGTACCCCGCACTAGAGACACAATTATGTCATCCGACACATTACTTCGTTACGTAGGAATAATAATTTTTAATATTTTTTTCTATCTATGTAAAAATATCTATCTATGTAATGAATTGTAGTTATCTGGTACCCAAAGCACAAGCTCTAATTAGCTTGGGGCTGGAAAATTCTGTGTGAATTATCTAGCATTATTTATATTTTTTTTTATTTATATTTATTTTAATAACACATTTGAGATCGTGCACTGCACTTGCTGTCTGTACCCCGCACTAGAGACACAATTATGTCATCCGACACATCACTTAGTTACGTGGGAATAATTGGGTTTTTTCTATCTATGTAAAAATATCTATCTATGTAATGAATTGTAGTTATCTGGTACCCAAAACACAAGCTCTACTCAGCTTGGGGCTGGAAAACTCTGTGTGAATGATCTAGCATTATTTAAATACTTTTAAATATATATAAATATAATATTATACTTTTAAGTCATCCCGTGACCACGACAGTGTGTAAACCTGTTGAAACGTCGGGAAAAATAGGTAAATAAACGCGATAAATACCCGTTGTATTAATACTTATAAATAGCATTATTTATTTTAAAAACACATTTGAGATCGCACTGCACTTTTATTTTTTAAATCATATTTATTGTTAAGTACTTTTACTTCGTAAATAATGCCAGTCCTATCATAACCTAAACTTATAACTAACAAACAAAACAGCATAATAAAAACATAAATTGTGTGCACTGCACTTGCTGTCTGTACCCCGTACTAGAGACACAATTATGTCATCCGACACATCACTTAGTCACGTGGGAATAATTGAGTTTTTCCCCGCGCGTTTATTTAGATGAATACAATTATGAGTGGTTCAATGTGAGAACTATCATTGGGCAATTAATCAAGCATTGATTTAGGTTATCTACTTACCTATTCAGCTAGCAACACATTGTAGGAAGAACTGATTATTGAGCTAGCAACCTCAATAATCAGTTCTTCCTACAATGTGTTGCTAGCTGAATAGGTAAGTAGATAACCTAAATCAATGCTTGATTAATTGCCAATAAAACGTAAATTTAGGGAAAACGACTGCCCGCGGTTTGGTCTGCGTTTTCTGACATTAACGCATTCACTGTCCAGCCTCGGCAGTGCGATGCGAGTCAGAGCGTGCCGCGCCGCCGCCGCGTCGTATATGGGGTGCCAAATGTGCAGGTGCGTCATGGCAATGAAAGTATTAGCACATTCAATGCCCAGTCTGGCAGGGGTGGGCCACAACCGCCCGCCATTATTTGAGCAGCCATGTGCGTCATGGGCATTGGAAGTATTAAAATGAACTATTATGTTAATCTCACACAACTTTGCAAACTTTCGCGATTTTTTTACATATTAGAGATAATACGTACGTAACGTTGTGGAAAATAAAACAAAAGGTAGGCGATAAATACCCGATAAATAATATTAAATCTCACACAATGTATTAAATACATATTTAACGATAGGTAGGAAAGTTAACCTATTAATTTCACTAATATTATAATGCGAAAGTTTGGATGTTTGTTACCTTTTTACGCCAAAACTATTAAATGGTACGGGCTGAAATTTTGAATACAGGTAGTTCTAGGTCTGGAATAATATCTATATAATCTTAATTTATACATTTACTCAATTTTAATTAATACAATAATAATTCTAAATGTTTATGTTAGTTCTTTGATTTTATGTAGGTATTTCTAATCAATCGGTGTAATTAATGATGTCGGCGTTCAAATTAACAGTTAATTAGAACTTATGTTATATAAATAAATGTCTAAATTTATCTTTTTTTTAACTTTTTATCTTATAAATCAGTTCCCATGGGCTGGAAATAACATTAAACGTTTCCATAGATACTACGCGTGCGAACCCGCAAGGAGAAACTTCTTTTATGATAATGCAATAAATAGGTATTAGGATTGTCCTTCAAACACAAATATGGTTCGTATTTAACCTACTTACATCCGCAATGAATTCCATAAACTATGGTAGTTTTTATAGAGAACAAAAAGGTGTTAGTTAGGTCACACAACATTTCCCTTAAAATACTGAGAAAAATCGGTCATTAGTCCATACTAAGTTACCTAAATAAACTTATCGTTATTTCAGGACTAGCAACAATATCAAAATTAGTACCATAATTGGTAGGTATCGTATAATTACCTACTCTGAGAATTAGCAAGCTGAAGTGGCAGTGGACCGGCCATATGTCGCGAAGAACCGACGGTCGCGGCAAACGTGTTCTTGAGTGGAGACCACGACTCGGTGAACGTAGTGTAGGACGCCCTCCGACCAGGTGGGATAACGACTTGCGAAAGACTGCAGGTAGTTGCTGGATGCGCCAAGCTGAAGACAGGGCGCTATGGCGCTCATTGGGGGAGGCATATGGACTAATATAGGCTGATGATGATGATGTATAATTACCTTGATCAATTAGGTGGGTATATAACATGAAAGGCTTCCCGTCGGTATTTTAACTAGGTATCAATTATGAACTATATAGGTTTATTGATAACATAAGAACTACAAAACAAGTTATTTCGTGGTAAATCGATAAACAAAAAACAATGCGAGATTGATAACGGAATTGTCGGTACCTTTAATACTGGTAAACTATTTTTAAGTTTGACGTTGTGCGAGGTCGTTAGATAAGGGGGAAGTAGGTATTTAATTCCATTTACCTATCTGATATCTTATTCAAACTTCAACAAATAAAATGGCTTCTCAGTAAGTTTATGTGTGTGGTAGTAAATTTCAATTTTTACTCCCATCACAATAATATTATAATACTATCACAATGATATTATAATAATATCATTATCATCATCAGCCTATAGCAGTCCACTGCTGGACATAGGCCTCCCCCAATGAGCGCCCATATACCAACCATAGCGCCCCGACTCGGTAAACGTAGTGTAAGACGCCCTCCGACCGGGTGGGATGACGACTGCAGGTAGATGCTGGATGCGTCAAGTTGAAGACAGGGCGCTGTGGCGCTCAGCATCCAGTTTCTACCTGCAGTTATTCGAGGTCTTTAGATAAGGGGGAGGTAGGTATTTATTTCCATTTACCTATCTGATATCTTATTCAAACTTTAACTGAAATGACTTCTCAGTAAGTTTATGTGTGTGGTAGTAAATTTCTATTTTATTTACACTGAACTTATAACATTATATAACTAAAATAAAATGGAACAATGTAGTGTTCCGTTATTTATTTTTATTTATTTTGTGTTAGCTTTCCAAAGCGTATAAGTTCAAAACTCACATTGTTATCCACATTCCTTATGGAGGTGGCCATGCAATGTCATGTGGCAAACGTTATTGTTGTTTCTTTTTTGTTAAGTGTGTACATATTTTGCCATGTTTGTAATATAAAGAATTGATCTCATATGGGAGTGACATAGTCACTTTGTGACAAAACTCCATCAATAAATCAACATGCTGTGTGAATTGTCCAGCATTATTTATTATTATTTATAAATCTATATATATAAAAGAAAGTCGTGTTTGTTACAACACTTATAACTCGAGAACGGCTGGACCGATTTAGCTGAAAATTGGTGGAGAGGTAGCTTAGAACCAGGAGTCTAACATAGGATTTTTATCATTTAAACAATTTGACACATAGATTTCCACGGGGGCGAAGCCGCGGGGAGCAGCTAGTAAAGATATAAAAAAAAAGTTCAAAACTGTGTCGCACCTCCCAGCTAGCGCCCAAATCCAGGATAAGGTTTAGGCCGATTTCACCAAACAGATAGCATTCGTTTAATATTACTGTTAGTTTTCGATTTACCAATAAGTAAGTACTCACTGCAATTTTGTTTGGCGAAGTTTACGAAGCCTTAATTACCCCCTGGTCATCGAATCGAAGAAACGGATTGGTCGCATAAACCTAGTTCTTAAACTCTAAACTCTCTCAGCCTTACACCAACTAAACTCTGATCACGCTCTCTAAAACACTCGTTTTGCACAAACTGAGCGGGCAAACACTAAAACCGCTCTATTGTGACTAACAGTAATTGCTTTGCTTACGCGTTTTTTTCCGCTCGGCCGGTGTACTGCAGTATTCTTTGGTGCAGCTATTTGAGATACACGAGCCGATAATGCCGTCTTCATTACAACTTGGAGACTAGTAGAGCAACATTTCTTCTTTTTGCATACCATATGGATTATTTCATTCGCAGTTTTGACCTTTTAAATACCTATGAGATTGAAGGAAAAGAGGCTTCACTTGTTCTATATTTCGAATTCTTGTCTCAAGAATGTGGGGCCCCATGAAACTGCCGCCCGGGGCAAGTGCACCCATTTGCCCCCCATAGATCTGGGGCTGAAAACGGGACCTGTTACTAAGACTTCGCTGTCTGTCCGTCTGTCACCAGGCTGTATCTCATGAACCGTGATAGTTAGACAGTTGAAATTTTCACAGATGATGTATTTTTGTTGCCGCTATAACAACAAGTAATAAACAGAATAAAACAAATATTTAAAGCTGCTCCTATAAAAAAAAGCGTGATTTTTTGCCGTTTTTATAGATAATGGTAAGTAACCCTTCGTGCGCGAGTAAGACTCGCACTTGGCCGGTTTTTTCGTATTATTTTACAGACCTTCACTAAAAAATTAAAGTCTAGTTAGATGCCTGAGTACCTATAACAAGACATTATTTTTGGAATAAGAATATTCAATAAAATAAAATAGTTGTTTTATTAGTTGCTTGCTTCTGCCCGCGGCTTTAAACTCGTTTTTCCATTATAAAAAATAAAACAACAATCTGTCTCACTTTGAAAAAGTAGGTATTGAAAGTATAAAAAAAAACAGGAAAAAACATCTATACAATCTAGAAATAATCTTTGTTATATAATATGTTGGTTACTGATATTTGCTCGTGTAGACACACCTTTATGCCACTTTTTCTGGTCGGCCATTAGAGATCTTTACGAGCTGCAATGAGCAAGTGAGTCGCATGATATAAACATTAAAGTTTTTTGCAGTTTTAATGCATGCATGCTCTGAAGATTATCAAATGCCTTCCTTTTAAATTATTCATATACTTTTATTGTTCAAAATTAGATATATACACATGTATAACCTACAGAGGTGAAGGCCTTTTTTCACGTCACTCGAAACCTATTGGTCTAGTTGGCTAGACTCTAGCCAATCCACTTTCGGCGTGCGTGTGGCCCGCGTGACAGGAAAATCGTTCTAATAATATAAACGCGAAAGTTTGTACGTATGGATGTTTGTTACTCTTTCACGCAAAAACTACTAAACTACTACGGGCTACTTTTTATCCCATAAATCAGTTTCCATGGGATATAAATAAACTTAACGTTTCCATAGAAACAAGGCATATGAAGCCGCGAGTACAAACTAGTATTACCGATTTTCCTTCCTAATCTAGTATCATCATCATCATCATCGTCAGCCTATATCAGTCCACAGCTGGACATAGGCCTCCCCCAATGAGCGCCATAGCGCCCAATAATCTAGTAGGTAAATTTAACTAGCCTGTGTCGTAACGATTATTATTTTCGTTAATATAAATATTTTAGCTCTAGTCGTCCCAGGACAACTTTATTTTAGTTTGTTACTTTTATTAGGTACACAAAACACATAACAAGCAATAGGTACTTAAGCGCAGCGGCTTGGCTGAGAAAATACATATCTGTGTGACTCAGCACAGCCGTAATATGTTTATTCGATCGAAACGCATGTGTGGCGCAACACAACCGCTGTGTAGAGCGGCAGCACGAATGGCTTAGGTTAAAAAAAAGATCGCAGTCGACGTGTTAATAGAAAAAAAATGATCTGGCTTGAAACGTAAACTATGTATGTGCACACAACAAATAATAGAGTGAATTGAAAATTAAAAGAAACTAAACATAATATAAAAATAAAATGTTAAAGAACCTCATGTATGCTTTCAATAGTTATTTGTTAATTATTTTTCACAATCTCTAAAAGTAAGTATAACTGGTGTTATCACACTTATCAGCACGGTTCGTAATTGCTTGCTACAGTAAAATAAACCCAACAAAGTGCAACATTATGAAATAATGTAATTAAAATTGGCTCCATCAAACACTAAGCAGGCGCTTCCTGCTAGATAAGATACAAAATGTGCCACTATGATGCTTCATTATATACATACTTTACGCTTATGAAATATACAGATACAAAACACTTTATTATACGACTCAAAACAGGAATAAAAACAAAAATAAAAACTTAGAGTAGCGGAAATATAACGGGTAGCCTTATCGCTGAGAGCGATTTCTTCCAGGCAACCTTAGGATAGACTGGACATGAAGGAACAATATATGCGTAGGAAATAGAATAAAATAAATAAATAAATAATGCTGGACAATTCACACAGCATAATCTAGCCCCATGGTAAGCAGAGCTTGTGTTATAGGTACTAGATAACTGATATACATAATACTATATATTACATAGATAGATATTTTTTATTATACATAGAAAACGACCAGAACAGTCGGCGTGTAGCGGGGAGCGAGTACGTAGTTCCGTAGTTGTGTAGCTCGGCTATCACTCGCTTGCGGCGGCGGCCGGGCCAAACGACAGTCCGCATTGTAGAGAAATGACCGCTTCGGCGTGAGTTTTTTGATCGCTGAGCGAGTGTTATTTTCCTGGCTATTGTCGCCCAGCGAAAAACTAGTGAAGCGAGTACTCGCCGGCAGTGTGAACAGTCAGCGATCAACTATTTGTATATCTCTTTTGTTTACACGGAATGTATATCTAGCTGTACGTTTCTTCAGCGAGAAAATAGCCGATAGTTAGTACATAGTTCTCTCGCCGGCGGTGAGGCAACTGCCTTAGACAAGACATATTTTATACATTAAATTATTATCAAAGAAAAAATATTTTGCAGTTTTTGCATATTGATTTTTTAACACGAAAGATCTCTGAACAATAGCAAATAAAACATCCCATTAAAATCTATTGAGCATGTCAAGTTATGCAATTAAAATTATGCAAGAACAGAACAAGCAAATCACGGAAAGAATTTGTAGTCGAGAAGCCAAACACAAAAGTTACCTACACCTTGTATTAATTCGTCACGAATGTTACAATACAAACATAATTTATTGTACACCAGAAGATAATTACAAAAAATACATTACATGCGACAAGATCAATAGGCGGCCTTATCGCTAAGAAGCGATCTCTTCCAGGCAAACGAGTACTGTCGTAATTTTTTTTCATGTTTTGGGAGAGTATAACTGGTAAACCTTCCTACCTAGCTAGCTGAAATAGCAGTGGGCAGGTCAGGGCAGGGCAGGGCAGGGCAGCTCGCAGAACTAATAACCGCTGTAGCGCTGGGGAGTAAATGTTCTCGAGCGACGGCCGTGGTACAGTTTGAAACGGCCTGTTGGAAGACCATCCACTCGATGGACCGACGACATCGTAGCGTAGGAGTCAATGGATGGAGGCTCAGGACCGCTCTTTGTGGCGTCATATGGGGGAGGTCTATGTCCAGCAGTGGATGTGTATGGGCCGATATTTTGATGATACTTATCTAGGACTGCAATTCATGCCATTTATAAAATATATCTTTTAGCGAAATGCATGTTATATAATACATAAATCGTTAATCCTAGCTAGTCAACCCGCGACGTCATTTAGTTTTATTTACCAGACTCCTGCTCTACAAATAGAGATAGTCATCTCCTACAATTAAATGGGTAGTTTAAGAGATATTACCCGGAATTGCTGTCCAAAAACAATAAAACAGAAGTTTACAGCTTCAACAACGTTTTCGAAAAGACGGCCAAATGGACATTTTCTTTTAACGGTGAGAGATATGAAACACCAATGAGGCACCTTTACATCAGGAGTTACAACGAACCCGGCGACACAGGTCGACGGCGGCAACTCTTCCATGAATGTTGTGGGTATACAATACAACAGTATTTTTTCTTATTTACGGGATAAAAAGCCTATGTTTTATTCCGGGCCTGGAACTACCTGTATGCAAAATTTCAGCCCTATCCGTTTAGTAGTTTTTGAACGAAAGAGTAACAAGCATCCATACACACAAACTTTCACGTTTATAATATTAGTAGGAACCTATCCAGGTAGGAGATATGTACATTCAAATGTTTAACAGTACTCGTATATTTTTCTCCATGCCTAGGTTGCCTGGGAGAAATCTCTGTCAGCGATAAGGCCGCCTATTGTACTTTTTATGTGTTATATTTAGATATAAGGTGTTATTTTATAGTTTTCAGTGCAATAAAGTGTTCATTCATTCATTCATTCGTATTACCACAGCCCAAAAACTCGGCATTTTTTAAAGCATTTTTATACAGTCCTTAAATTAGCGTCACTGAAATGACGTCGGCCGCTACTTCCAGGCCCACCGTCTTACCGTCTTCCATCTACCATTTTCAATGAGAAGACCAATCCGACCACACGCCGCTATACAGTTACGAAATGATATGTTATTACACGTAACTCTCAGAACTCTACTTTCCACGATTTTATCTTATAATGGCACTTTTATTACTGAAAATTAATTATCTAACTCTAGCATTAGAGGTTGAAATCAAATGGTCACAAAATTATTTAATTGGTGTTTAGAAGTCACAGGCTGACGGAAGAGCTGGCTATTAACCGAATGGGATATTGTATTGACAGAATTAATATTTTACTTGACTCGACTTGGAACAAGGAGATAAGACTAGTTGCAGGAGTGATAATAATAATAATAAAATCATTTATTGACATTTCTTAATCTAAACTAATATTAAATACAAAAAGAAATTTCTTATAATAGGCAAAGGGAGTATACTCAGCATTGTGCTGCATGCCAAGACATGCGGCGCTGGTTTTCAGTATACCCCCGTATGATAGGTGGTCACCGAGGGGATGGGATAGCGGGCTAAAAGTAGACTCTTATACTTACAATTGTACAATTAAAAACTCATACATAAACATATTAAAACAAAAATTACTAGTGAAAGTATTATCCAATATAATACGTTATTATTATACACATTTATTTAGGGTTTGTGAATGAGTATCAATGAGTGTGCATGATGACGAACAGAGTGGCTCAAGAAAGATCTGAATGGTAAAAGTTAGAGCTGAGGTTGGACCTGTGCCGATTGGCATTTGGATCAAAAAAATCAAATACTTAGTTGTTATTATGTAACTCGACCTATTCAGATTCTGTAGTTTAATAATGAAATAACTTCCCATTAGAAATTTGAATTACCTCCGCAAGAGCCTATATTTGTCAACTTTTGGACGCAGACCTGATCAGCACCTTATTGGCTTTTATCTCATGGGGGTAATACCCATAATCCCCACGCTGGGCATGTTTGTTAGGTTTGGGTTTGAATTACCTACATTATATTCAATTTTCTAACACACTTACTGAAGCCTGCTTTTCAGGTAGCCCATGTCCCCGGGATACCATTTACTGCTAAATTTCGTTAAAATCCGTTCAGCCGTTTAAACGTGAAAGGGTAGAAAAACCGTTAGTTTCGAATTCATAATATTAGTATGGAGAAAATGCCTAAATAAGAAACAGATAAATAAACAGTAACTCCCATATTTTGTTCTAAATACTTGGCGATGTTTTCTCAGTGACAATCGAGGCCAATTTAAAATATATTCGCTTATCAAGCAATCATAGCTGAATATTTAACACAAGCTCTGCTTACCATGGGGCTAGATAATGCTGTGTGGATTGTCCAGCATTATTTATTATTTATATTATTTATTTAAAAGTTAAAATTAATAACTTTAATCGATAAAGTGTTACAGCTATTCGTAGTAATCTACTTCGAGACCGGAAACGGCACAGACATGTAGAACCACTGAACGCGCAACAAATAATGAACAAGTCATAATCGCGATGCTCCGATGCGCCGGCGCGGGCGGTTTGAGTAAACGCGCTTTTTACTTTAATTAACCTTAGTTCTGTAAACGATAATGGTCTCATTAACTATTAGGTGTACTGTTAGAGCTTTTTACGGTACGCTAGGCCCGCGTCTACGGTCAGGTGCAGGCCAGTAACGCAACGGTGAACTGCCAGACTGCAGCGATGAGATTTTTAACATTATCTTCATCATCATCAGCCTATATTAGTAGACATAGGCCTCCCATCCAGCATCTAACTGCAGTCTTTCGCAGGTCTCCATCCCACCTGGTCGGAGGGCGTCCTACACTACGTTTACCGAGTCGTGGTCTCCACTCAAGAACACGTTTGCCCCAACATTATCTTATCACACTTATATTAGACGTATAGTTTGGATGGAACGAAATTATGCATTTATGACTCCGGTATGCCAGACCCAGGTCTTCGGGTAGGTGCAAGCCAGTAGGTACCGCAACGGTGCAAAGATAATATTTTTAGAATTATCTCATCATTATATTATAAATACGAAAGTTTGGATGAATATTTGTTACTTCTTCGCGGGAAAACTACTGATCAGATCGGGCTTGAAATAGATGTAGGTCTAAGCCTGAGGTTTGCTGGACCCGGGTCTACCTACGGGCAGGTGCAGGTCAGTACCGCAACGGTGCAGCGATGAGATTTTTAACATTATCTCATCACACCAATATTTGACGTAAAGATGGATGTTTGTTACTCCTTAGCGGCAAAACTACTGATCAGATCGGGCTTAAAATAGATGTAGGTCTAAGCCTGCTGTTTGCTGGACCCGGATCTACGGGCGGTTTGAGTAAACGCGCTTTTTACTTTAATTAACCTTAGTTCTGTAAACGATAATGGTCTCATTAACTATTAGGTGTACTGTTAGAGCTTTTTACGGTACGCTAGGCCCGCGTCTACGGTCAGGTGCAGGTCAGTACCGCAACGGAGCAGAAGCGATGAGATTTTTAGCATTATCTCATCACACTAATATTATAGTTTGGATGTTTGTTACTTCTTCGCAGCAAAACTACTGATCAGATAGGACTTAAAATGTTTCATTTTGACTATGATTGGTATCTGGCAAGGAAAGGTACTCTGTGGATTATAATACTGAATAATTTTGATATAACACCGACAGTAAAGCACCCTGACGTTTGCTGTCGGTTTTAAAAATAACCATATCCAGCAATTCACATAAACAGGGGTGTAAGCGGGACTCCAACATCTCGTCTCCCAAGCCAACCTAACCTGCACGTGGTACATCCTGCTAGATAACGAACTAGGCTCTGGTGAATATATCAATCTATCTTCATAATTTGATAACTCATTAATTTTACAATTATTTTCCATTACTTGACACTGGCAGAAAAGTGTCTAGCCAGACATAATTACCATTAACAAAGAATCATAATCATCATCAACATAAACATTTTACTTATATAAATCTACCTGATTAGAACAAAGTAAATTTAAAGCAAATTTTTGTAATAAAACATGTTAGTATTGTATTCGTCATGGGGGGTTTATGCCCTTAATCTCCACGCTGGGCATGAAGGTTGGGGAAGCTGCTGCCCACCCCCCGGTGTATGTCCCTTAGTCGCCTCCTACGACACCTACGGGAAGAGTTGGGGTAGTGATATTCTAAGGCCAGCACCACACAGCACAATAGCGCTCATTGGGGTAGGCCTATGAAGCAGTGGACTATCATAGGCTGATGATGATGATTGTATTCGTAGAATCTCCAACTGCCAAGGGCTGTGCCAGGACGGGGTCATCTAATAACTGATGGAGTGACTGCAGGACATTATGACAAAAACGTCTCATTATCCCCTCTACGACAATTCGACTATGCATTTATTATGCTATTAATATAGTAATGAATGCTAAGAGTAATATGTACCAACCTATTAGTAGCGCTTCATATCTTATAACGAAAGACTGGTTTAACTTTTGCTTTACATTTACTTCGTTCTTATTATGTAGATTTTTGTAAATATGAACGTATGTGAATTGTATAGAATTATTTATATTATATATAGTCATTTTATACGCACGCGTTGTTTCTCTATGGAAACGTTTATATCCCATGGGATTTATGGGATAATAAGTTTCTATTTTATTCCAGGCCTAAAATACCTGTATGCAAAAAAAAAACAAATTTATTTCAGACCATAGAAAAGTAATAGATCTTATTTAACTTATTCTACGGTCCATAGTAATATATACCTTAAAAATCTAGCATACATAAAATATAAAGAAAATACTTAATTAATAACACTCTTATTATGATGCTGACAGCGTGTAGATGTCGAAATCAGGGCAGGAAGGTTATGGCATGAAGATGTAACAAACATTCATCCATAAATCCCTCCATCCCAAAATTCTACCTATCGCATTTATAGGTACGTGTGATATATGGCTGGCATCTGGCATAAACATCTACTTCTCAAAGTCAAACACAAAAATTATTTATACATTATGTTTACGTGCGTTGATTTTTTACAGAAACATTTGAAAAAGTCATACTTACAATATGTAAGGTTAACTACCTACCCATGTTTTGTTGTGCACTTTCATTTCACATTTCATTTATTTAAATCATAAATTCATTTAAATCATTTAGTTCATACCTACACGTGGGCTCTGTCCTTAATTCTATCTCTAAGAATTGCCTCCGGACGCTTTTATATAGCATCAAACAAACATTAAATGTCATTTTATCGACAAAAAACCCAGTCACATATCGTTTTGTTTTTCTCCTAGATAATGACTGTTTTTGTATATGGTGTTTTGTATAAGGCGGAGCAGTAATTACTTACATTGTAATGCATCCGTGTTTAATAAAACGACATTTGGGACATTAAGAGTTACAGAGTACAATGTTAGTCCTAATTGAACAGTTAGCTGGCTAACTAAGAGCGAGGCTAGGTAAACGAAGTGATTCTAGATAAATAGATAGAAATATAGAAAACACTTTATTATACCACACAAAACAGAAATAAACAATAGAATAAAGGAAGTATAAAGGGCGGCCTAATCGCTGAGAGCGATCTCTTCCAGGCAACCTTAGGATGGACTATTAGTTGTTAAAAACACACACGTTGCTACGCATCTCTCGTGGAACAGCCTAATGTTGGCAGATTCATCGCAACAGTCCTTTTTGATGTCAGGTTTTGCATAGGAAGCCTGTACCTATATAAGCCCACCATGACTCTTCCAATATGTGGACGGACCCTATCGTCATTTATTGCAAATCATAGGCAACCCTTTAAATAGCTCTCTGCCCCCAGGACGCAAAGTAGCCGCAGAGAACAAATATACACAGCTCTAGTTTTGTAAACAAGCAGAATCCCATATTACCTTATATCTGTAGAAGGGTATTCAGAAATAGCTTGAAATCCATCTGCAGCGTTGTAAGGAAGGCCCCGGCGGGTGCAAGGGTACTTATTACGGAGCGAGTTAGTATGCATGGGCTGGGACCTCCGCCCAGCGAGCCCTCGCTATTATACCAGATGCAGGAGCCCTGCAGTCCTACTTTGTCCCTGACAGAACCTCAGAGTACATTATTATAAATACTAATGTTCGTGACAAAAAAATACTGCGGTTTTTAAGGTGCTATTGGATTAATCTAGAGTTTTGGTTTATTAGAGTCATTTTTTAACGCTTTGATATGTACGTCTTTGGATATAAAAGTGTTAAAGAACGGCATTTAGTTACAGAGCTATTATAAAGCAGGTATAAGAGACTAGACTAAATGATAATTCGTAGATATTAACAGGAAATTATGAAGAGAATAGACTTTAGTATATTTATAATTTATTACATTACCTACCTGAAAATCGTAGCAGGTATTCTGAAAAACCCTTCACTGCCCAGCCTTAACAGTGCGCCACTGCTATGTACCTATACTGTTAATTTCCAGCATGGAATTTAAAGATAACTGAAAGTGTTCATTTTGTAGTAAACGTAATTTAAAATGTCCTCAAAAGGGTACTAATAAATTTAAGTATGTATTGGTAATTTTACTTATTTTTCTTCCAACTACTGTATTCGAGAGAGAACTGCCAGTAGGTACCTATTTCATACAGTACATAATAAACAGGACAGGTTAAATTTCCAGTCGAAAATTATAAGCTATATATTCATATAATGATCTTGTCAACACTAATGTCCTACGTTCGCACCGCCGTCGTCGCCAGGATAAACGATCTCAGCGCATTCCATCACAGTAGAATTGAGCAGGGGAGCTTGTACTAGTTCCACTTTGTACATAACCTCCGATTTACACCTAAGTAACTAGTTGGCAACCCTTAGATGCAGACGGACTCGACTCAAATACGAATTCATATTACGTGCCTCCGCTGAACCGGGGGAATGGTTGCCTTTTTTTATTTGCGAGATTGGATATTGTAGAATCAGTAACTAAGCATTGTTATTTTGCTAGCGGATTTTACCTTTATGCACTTACTTTCAGTTATTATTATACCAGTTATATGATTTTTAGGGTTCCGTATCTCAAAAGGAAAAAAGGAACCCTTATTTGAAGGCTGTCTCTGACCAGGTCTTCAACATCTCCATATACATGCTGGATGGATGGATTTCCCTTCATACGGAGGGAAACAGAAAGTGACGTGCGATAGCTTTGCATGCGTCGTGATATACCTATGTATTTTGTATTATTAAAATTTTACCTGTGCATACTTCATTTTAAACTGGGTTTTTTTTATATGGGTTTTTTGCCTGAAATAAACGCATTTTATTTATTTATTTATTACCCTATTAGGATCAGTTTGTTATCCGTCTGTCTGTCCGTCTGTCAACCCTCTTTTCTCAGGAACGCGTGGAGGTATCGAGTTGAAATTAATATCAAATACTCCAGGTCCGTAATTTCTTGGAGCCGTGATATAAACCAAACTTCTAAGTCAATGTTATCAAAAGTAACATTCGAGAAGCAATTTATAATAGCACAAGTAATGAAAAAATCGTAAAACCGCAAATTTCTAATTCAAACTTCTTTTGCAAAAAAAAATTGTAGTTATTCAACTATGAGTTATTTACCTCCCTCAACGTAACTAAACCTTTTCATAATGACAATAAAACCGTTCATAGTCCAATTTACAAGCAATAGAGAACATATTACTCAGAAATCGACTGTAAACACTGTAATTCCAACCCGAAGTTACCAAAATAGCCCATTTCATTTGATAGTAAAAAAAAGGTTGACAATCCAACATTTTCTCAGGGACATTTCTTCAAATTAGACTATTATTAGTTCCCGATCACGTCGTAGGATGCTTTTAATATTGAATTAGGGGAACCTGTGGTTATTTCGCCCTTAATCGCCTGAGTTCGTGTATTAACCTTATATCCCCGGCTTGTAATGGCGTAAGTAATAATAATGCCCAAATGACACAAAATATTGTCAAATTATAGGCTCTGAAAGCATGAGCAACCACTTACAACGTCTGATGTTGCTGTTGATCCCTTTTGTAGGGTTGCCAGAAAAGATAACTTTTAACATTTATTTAGATAACGAAGAATAACAAACAACTACATTTAACTTATGATTACATTCTATTGTGCTAGTATTTTACTATGTAAACATGTGCGATATTCACAATGTAGCCCACAGCGCCATCCACGTATGAGTTATATAATATACACAGATAATAAAAAACATACAACTATTACAAGTACAAAACTTTTTTTATACATTTCAATCACTCATTACTGTAAGACTAATAGAAAGTAGCAGGTTAGGTACTTTTTTCGCAGTTCAGATATGAGGCAAGAAAAATTAAAAACATGGTCAGAATGGGCAGTTATAGGGTTGTGCAGCAGCTTTTAGCGTTGATAAATATACATAACATATAGGAGCTATCATGGCGACCAATGTGGCGCGGCAGGCGAAGGTCCACCTGCGACGCAGAAGGTTGTGGTTTCGATTCCCGCTTTAGGTCAAATGTTTATACGATGTGGAAATATTTGATCTGGGTATTTTCTATGTATGGTAAAAAATATCTATCTATCTATGTTACGTATTTTATTACGAATATCGATCATTCCATAATACAAGCTTAGCTTGGGGCTAGATGATGCTCTGGATTGTCCAGCATAATATTTAATTATTGTAGGTAAATTTTTTTTTTTTTCCACGGACAGACTAATAATGTTAACTCATTATTGCAAAATGTGATTTTACTGTTGCGAAGTTTAAAGCTTTTGCTGCCAACTCTACATCGTTGTTTAATCAAGGCTGTATCAATAGTAGGTACCTACTTATTGCTTTTTTAGGTGGGCAAAGGGATCTGAAATGGCTGTGTCATATTATTTTAGTGGATGACTCCGATCGCCTAGCAGCTGCGCCTGATTGCAGTGTTTATCATTTCACATCGATTCAGTATCGAGTCGTAGGCTAATAGGAGCCATTTCGATATATTTTCGGCTCTCTGACCAATCATTTAAATCGTACGTGACGTGCTTACGCGGGGAATAAATCGTTTGAATCGAATTATATCCATTCGTATTATTAAATGCTCGATTCTGTGAGAATGTTTGATTCGATCGACGTGATGGAATTTTTTCAGCTTGGGTCGAAGAGTAATCTGAGGTTTCTAGATGAAACAAAGGAGCACAAAAGTTCGATACCTATATAGTCTCTCTTTTTTCTTCCTTGGCTCCTTATTTGTTATACCCGCGTGTTGACATACAACAAGAATTTGTACTTATTTCTGGAATGGTTTTTGCAAAAAGCTTGTAAATGATCTTTAAAGGTATCGACCATTAAGATACCGAAATCTCTCATTATATTACACCAATCAGGGCTCTTGAGCTTTATAAAGCTTAATCGTATCTTCGTGTAAAATGCATATAAAGTAAACGATTAAGTTTCATTTTATTTTAAGCCCCGATTTGTTTAGTCATTCGTGTTATCGTGCATTATACCGTCTCGTATGCTAATTGGTTAATTAGGGTCTTTATTAGGCTTAAACAAATTAATCCAAGTCCATAATCGGGTCGGCGCCTCAGTGAATGTACAGACTTAGCCACTCACGATAGATCTATACATTTTTTATACTGTCTATTGTACACTTTTTAAATTAATTTTAAATACAAAAGTAAAGTGAAATACACATGGGTTGCCTGAAAGCGATCGCTTTAAGCGATAAAGTCGCCTATTCACTAGATTTAATAGCTAACACAAGCTCTTAGCTAGATGATGCTGTGTGGCTTGTCATTATTTATTTATAATTTTATTTTATTTATACTTACATTTACTTATTTTTATATAATAAATATATATTAGTTCTAGTGCAAAGAACTAGACTACCTACACGTAGAGACCATTTTCTATCAAATCTTAATAATATACATGCATACTTTACTATTGAGTAAGTTCGTATTCGAACAATTACATACTCGTAAGTACAGTAGTGTATACTTTTTGTTTTTACAATGATTTGTTTGTACAAAAATAATGAATGCTTTGCACAAAACGCAAGGTGTTTTGCACCTTCGCTATTTTAATACGAAACATTTGCAATGTTTTTTGACAGAGTTAGACATTAGTAGACATGCCTTTAGTGTGGAAAGGGTCCAAGATTCCCTGACCAGTCAAGGTGTCACTATGACGGGATTCAGATAAGAATTACCAAATGACTCTACCATCATACAGAAACTTCGACGAGGGATTTTAACTCTTGTGGACTATAACATAAGGTCTTGGAACGTGTTTTAGAAGACAGTGTAACCCTTTGGGCGAGTTAAAGGCACTTAATGATACCCGCTTGGGGCAGGATGACATCACACACATTGTAAATGGAGAGATAAGAATAATTCAATAGGTATCGGAGATTTTTTGACGACACGACCTTCGTGATTGAAAAATAGTGTTGAGGGCGAAACGTGAATGGGATAAAACGTTTTTCAAAAGGTTTTAATAATGGAACACCTCCGTGCAGGTATTTTAAGAGTCTGGTTTTATGTACATTGTTTCTGCCCACCTTTGCCAGCAAGAAGGTAGGAAGGTGTATCTAAAGAACGTTTTGAGAAGTAAGCAACTACTATTTGTTTTCGATTTTGTTCGGTCATTACACATTCCATCACACATTTATAATTGCGCGAAATATTCTGAATAACCACAATCTAAGTTCATAATGGTACCTTAATTGCGTTTAAGTTCCATTATAAATAATAGGAATGAAGTGAACAAGTAAATACGAGGTAATTTTCCATATAGAAATCTGCGTGTCGTGACCACGTATCATAATTGAAGGTTATTGATATAGGACGGCGTTTGTGTGCATATGTCGGTAAATGTTGAATTTGTTTTGTTGGAGCTGACGATAAATCGGCAGGGTTCGGCTATTTGCTTGGGCTGTGGGCTGTTCCCCATAACTTTGGCGCTCGATCGCAGTATTTCGAGCCAAACTGTATTTTTCGATGGATTTAATGGAACGGCAAACATCTCCACCGAGATAAGGCTTCCAATATTTTCTAACCCGGCTAGCATGGGTATTGGATACCCTTTCGATAAAAGTTTAAATCTACGACAAACATGGCAAACGATAAAAAGCTCCAATCTGTAAAAAGCTATTAAATAAAATTACTGCAGAAATATAAGAGAGTAGAAAATTAGGGAGATGGCATCTTGCAAACATTCGTATTACGCGCCGTTTCAGATAAAAATTACCATAACAAACCTATAAAATCACAGTAAAAGTCGGTCGTTTCAGTTTTAAACTGTCAATTATTACCGGAAATGATCTTTGAGTTAAATAAATCAAAATTGCACTAGGCACAGTCAGCGGTGATTAGGCGCCGCCGCGGGTCGTAAAGGAGCCCGTGACGCGGCGGCCTCGCCTATTCATTTGCGGACGAATTAGCCAACCCAATGAAATGACGAATTAGAGGCGGGCATAAACAAAACTAATTGTGCCTAATTTGCCACTTTTCTACCCCGGGGTATTTACCGTGCCCCGAGGCCGTTCCATTCATAAAATCGGAACATTTTAGCGATAACATGAATGAGGATATTTTATTACGGAACAAGGTATTTCCGTCCGATACGATTTTTTATTGCGGTCGCAGATTTGTTTTCATACATTTAAGGGACCATCACGAATAAATATCCTCGACCAGATGGAACAAGTCTATCAACCTCACCTTCGTGATTTTAAATTAATGTGAATCAAAAATTCCTCATCCATCGTTCCGCTATTCCGCAACCATTTTGGACAGTGACATCAACTTTCGAACGAACGAGCATGTCATGCTTATAAACCCATTCATAAAATGCTAATGCGATTAGTTCCGCATTGTTTTTGCTAATTTTATGCCCGAGCTGACCAGTTAGACTAGTGTCATTAAAATATATAATTAACACCTCGTTGAGTTAGAGGACCCTAGGGGGTTGTCACAAAACTCAACAACTAGGAACCTATGAAAGACTGCCGCGACAGATACTTCATTTTAAAGCTTGATAAGAATCCTGAGAGCAGTGTTTCGTACACCGTTCCTGACTTTCTCCTCTGAGCTTTATTCATCCCACCCATCTGCTGGAGTTAAATTCTATAGTGTTAGTACTTCTGGATACTTTTGTAGGAGTCTTGTAGGCAAAAGTGAATCTGTCAGGCATTCGGATAATGGAGGAATATACGTGTATATCTTAAAACTGCTAATCTTGGCTTTTATTGAGCATGATTCCAATACTACAACTTCGAAGAATCAAAACAAACTGTCATGAATCAAAAGAACTTTCTATGTTCGAAGAATCAAAACAACCTACATGTTTCAGTTACTTTTAATCAAGAAAAGGTACTTTGATTTCATCGCTCTTTCAATCTTTGTAGCGAAAAATAATTACTAGAAGGATTAAATTTAAATAAAACTGCTAGTGTGCCAAAGCCTTTACAGTGAACGGAGCAGAAATTTTAATATTACAGCATCGTCCAGAGGTGCTAATGGGGACGTTAAAGCAATTCCAATTATCTACTATCCTCAGTAACATGGCACTCCAAGACGTAATCGAAACGGATATCCAAGATTGGTACAATAAAACGCTTAGGCCAATACAAGAGCCCACTTCCTACAGCCGCTCTAATAACCAAAACAAACAGACACGACCAACAC
Source organism: Eupithecia abbreviata (assembly GCA_943735965.1). Taxonomy (NCBI): domain Eukaryota; kingdom Metazoa; phylum Arthropoda; class Insecta; order Lepidoptera; family Geometridae; genus Eupithecia; species Eupithecia abbreviata. The sequence continues at coordinate 9,892,045 of OX030976.1, forward strand.
AAAGCGAGGCAAATAAGTCCAAAAAGTGCTAATATAAAAAAGTGTGCCCGTTTTTATAAAGCATCGAGTAAGTGTGAGGTCGGTGCGAGGAATGTTGGCGCCTGTCTGAGTACATATACCTGTCCGTTTATCAATGGACCACGGACAATAAGAAAAAAAGAAATGAGAGAGTATCAAAAAAGCGCTTTATCAATCCGTGACTCAAGGGTTGTCACTGAGATCAATTTGGTCTAGTTGTCTAAGTATGGAGCGGTTTTTTTTGATACCACACGTATTTTTAGTAACTTTCTTCACGTTCCAACGTGAATCTAATAATTTCCTTAACTCAAACCTTTTTTCAGTCCGGTCAGCTAAATAAAACTGCAATATTCCTTCCACAGTAAATTGCAAGATAGTTCATACACTAATATTCAGCGAATATTGTCTATTTCTGTGCTGGCATGTCAATAACTCCTTGCGCCACCCCGGCCCGCCGTAAACATCCCAAGTAAAGCCTAACAACTCAAGATGAACACGACAAAACTGATAAGGACCCGAGACATCCCAATTTAGTGCCGGCGAGGAGATAACGCTATTATACAGCTTTTAACTATAAGGATACGCTAAATGTGGTGAAGATTTGCCTTTATGTGGTCGAAAGTGTTTGGTAGGTTATTTTTGTCTGCCTAGGTGAGGGAATATACGGTTTAGGTGGGTATGTTCGACTACCTTATGTTATTATTTGACAATAAAAATATTTATTATCAAAAAAACTAAATTTGGATGGTGCTCAAACTACATATTAGAGTCCCGTAGGCATATAATATATGCTTTTTATAGTCAAAGTTAACTCAGAATTTTGATGTATAATATGGTAAATAAGAATTAAGCCATTTATTACCAATTCATAAATAATGCTAACTCTAAATGCATTACAGAAATAATTAAAAGTTTTTAAACATAAGTAAATTAATATAAAACAATTATAATTAGGCAGTGTTTTTCCTTATACAAAGTTCTCTATCCAAAATTGTAGTATACTGTCGTTTATTTGGGTAATGTATGATTCATCATTGTTTCATGATAAAATTGTTCTTTGTAATGTAAATTTAATATCCTTTGAGGCACTTTTTTGCTTTAAGTAGAGCGTAAAAAACATTTAACGAATCACATCGAATGTCACTAATGGTCTACATGCATTATCAAATGTCCACAAAAAAATTACCCATTTACATGCATGTCACTCAAACTAATTACGGCATAATTATTGTGAAAGTACAGTAGGTGTTATTTATCATTTTGTGTTATCTGACTGGACTAATTGATTAGGTGCTTGCTTGAAAGCCAGATTAGCTAATTAAATCAGTGGGCTCAGCATGAATACGAAGCACTCGTGGTAATAAACTAGAACAACATCGTTTCTAACACACTTTCAGAGTTATGATTCACGCATGCCCAAGGGTTTTTTTCGTAATTATTTTCTACTCAAATGGACAATTATCGAAGAGATCGAATTGAAGAGAGGAAACGAGACCGCCTTGTGCGTCGAAGCTCGAATTTCCGTTTAACTAATTGAGCGAAAACGACACAAGCAACACCATTCAGCGTCGAACTAATGAATGGCCCTCGAAAAAGCCAATTTGTAGTTTTTTTTACGCATCAATTTGTGCCGTGAACCCCAAAAAAAGGCTCGACCAAAACCACAATCGAATTAGTGTCCCTTGTTCCGGAGATTAGAGGACTGTCCACTCTTATCTCGGTCGTTCGTTATTTTATTGGCTTGTATAGAGTAAGTCGATAAACACGGCGCATAATGGCCCACAATGAATCGTCCTCAGCGCGGTTTGACTAATCATAAAGGTTTTATGGGAGTCTCTGTCGCGAGTTCGCTTTATGACGCGCTAGGTCTCTCCTACAATATCACATTTGTTGCATAAACACACGGTAAAACTGTCATCGAAACATAAATACGCTCTTTTAAATATGCGTCCAATAAAATTAGAAAAGCACTTTAAATATTATCATTTTATTGGACGCATATTTAAATATTCGTTCAGTTTTATTGAATTGGCATTGGCTAATATTCAGTTATTATTTGTTTTTATTGCATCGTAAAATTGAACTTGATTGTTACTTATAAAAAATATTTTCTACAAGTAATTTAGTTAGAAAAGTCACGCTCTACATAGAGTTTATCGCTACAAATTACTGTTCAAATAGTTTTCTGACGTGCAATCAACAAAAAGACTGTGTTCATACAATGGGTGACACAGATTGCTTGCCACTCCGCCTACGTGAAACGACACGTTAATATTATATTAATGAACACAAAATGATACAAACCGCGTAAAAGACCTATTCATAAAGCGAATTAAAAGCGAATTAAATGTCTGAAATGTCAAATTGCTAGGACTCATGGCTTATTAGTGGACAAAATGTGGCAGGCTGGATTGACACCGACTTGTAGCAACAATACCCAGATACTTTTTTTCCAAGAAATAAAAGACGACGCGGGACGATGTGGTCTTCTTTTTTCGAATGATTTATTGTTATTATATAATATTTATATTTACTTCGGTTAAGTTCATTCGTGGCGTTGCACCGTTAGATATAGGTATAAAAACTCTTTTCATATAACATAAGGATGTACAAATTTACAAGACAAAGCTAAATTCTTTGTGACATATTTTTCAAGTGAATAGGTATTTATGGCTGTCATAATAATTATAATTACTGTAAGTCTAGAAATAGGAAGCTATTTAGACAATTGCTGCATCAATAACCAACTATAGGAAAGTAAGAAAATCCGTGTTAGCTACGGCTCGGTGTGACAGTCAGCCAATCGTTCCACTGCTCGTGAAATAGATGCCCGCGGCTCGCCGCCATAATGACTTCCTGTGTTTTTCATACGCCAATTATTTCCTGGCGGCACCCGAAGACACTTTTGGACTTTTTGGCTTGTAAGTCGTTCCTAATTTAATTTTTGATCGCTGTTATAGCGTGTTGCTTTTTGTCAATGACTTTGTTTTTAAGTGGTCATGGAAGGTTGAAAACGAATTTCTAATCTTTCGTAACGTCCTTGGTTCAAAAACTTAGCTATACTGTTTGGGGATTTTCAGCTAGGAATGTGTCACACAGCGAATCATGATATTGTAATTAGCATTTTAATACTAAAGTAATCAATAAATGATAGAATGTGGTACCTACTTTCTCTATCAGATTCAAGACAAAAAATTACGTAGAGCCATAATCAAAAAACTTAAGATCGGATTTCAATACATTACTGTGACTCTCGTACGAGTACAAAAAAATATCGTTTATAATTCCATGTACACGTATCGTCTAGCGTTTTGAAGGATTCAGGAAATTTCAGAGAATATAGCTACCTACACAAATCACCAACGGTAAAGTAGGTATGTTATGGTTTTATGTATGAGTAATATTTCGTTATGCCTTGAATAATATTTCCAATAAGAAACATTTCCTCTACAAAACAATAGATTCGTATCTAACAATGATGCCTTATCCGAGAACACAGTAAATGAATTATAATAAAATCGCGGCGGGTCGGTACAAATGTGTTGTACGTGTTGCCGCCTACGCTGCGCCGGCGCCGTCTATACAACACTTTTTCTACGCTTATATTGACTAATTTTATTATTATTATATCTTAGCTAGTACTAAAACCTCATGATATGTATGTAAACTGGCGTTTTGTGGACAAATAGGCAGTCTTACTTTTAAGATTGGGCTTGCCTTACTGGGAGTCTTGCTTGAATCTAATAAGCATAAAAATGGTCAGTTTTGGGGTTTTATCTGATTTAGATCTTTGTTCCGTGTTTTTTATCTTAAAAGGCTTCAAACATGACTGAAATAAGACTTGAAAAAACGGCTCAATCGATAGACTGGCTCAAAGGATTTCGTTAAAAATCGCATTCCATACCTACCGTAGATTAGGTAGGTTATAGACCTATTGATTAGGTAGGTACCTACGTTATAAGTGTGTGATTTGTACCTTCTGTTTTACACCAGCATTCTTATTTCCCCCTATTTAGCTTGATATATTTTTTTTTATATTACTCCAAGATAGCTGGAAAAAAGCTCAAAGTTCTTTGCTCAAAGTTGAAGGAAAGTAAAAGCAGCAGGTCGCTGAATGGAATAATTACCCACCACAAACCTACAGCCCACGGCTACGGAAGATGACATTACTATTCAAGGCAATTTATAAAAGACAAATAATTATGAAAATTATCTGCATTATAGCCCTCATTATGGCTTGTTTCGAATTATTTGCGAGTGCTTTTCGCTAAGCATTTAAGGGTGAGTGCGACCGCAAACAATTATAGGTAGTTATAGGTACCTCGTTGAGGGGAAACGGAAATTACGGTCTCGGTATCAGACGGTGGCGCTCACATTCGTTAAATCAATCTGTAGGTACTGCTAGATATTTCATAAATTGGTACATTCCAATTTTAAATTGAGTTGAATGAATTTTGTAAAATGTAAAATCAAGGCTTTGGGTTTAATAAACATGCGTTTACTATACTTTTTGCCTCGTGCTGTCTTAGCTATCTCGATGTTTACCATATCATATGTTATTGGAAAGTAAGTATAAATGAAAAAAATAACGAGAAAATTAATAAGAGCTCTAGGACCATTGACAACAAGAAGTCAGGCGATGGCAGCGTTTAGTTTGGCAGCTGAAATAGCGGGAAACTATGTAAATAAATCTAAAACTACACGCGGATAGTTAAAACAGATAATATTTCTAACTTACGCGTATGATAAACTTGAGATGGCATTCCGCATAAACTGTGGGCGCCACGGCTTGGAACCAGGCTTCGTAAAGACCGTAGTTAGACTCGAGCTGTCAAAACAGGGGCGACGCTTGTTGCCAGTTGACTGTGCTTACGTGGTGCCCACCCGCTCATGAATTGTGGTGTGTGGTTTGGAGGGAGTCGAAAGTTGATTGCGAAATAACATGCCACTATTGGGACACTGGGACTGGAGTCTTTAGTTTGTAATGGGTGACAGATGCGACGCGTTCTCTCTTTTATTTATACATACATAAAGAATGCTGGACAATTCACACAACTCACTAAAGACCACCTATTTCCTTAAATATATTAATAAATAAAAATTATTAAAAAAAAACATTTCGATTTCCATGGACGGAACAAATTGAATTATAAAAGTCATTTATAACGGCACAACGGGATATTTACCTTGATATGATTTGTAAGTAATTGAATTTTCCAATATTTCGGAACAGTTTCATGCGCCATTGATCACGGAATAACTAAAGACAAAAATAATCACGTTGTATGGGAAAGGGAAGCCCCTTAAATTAAATTAAAGTAATTGTGGTCATCTGTATAAATTTTATCTGTCGCAACAGCACGGTTCATGAGATACAGCTCGATGACAGGTCCAGTTTTACCCTTTGAGTACGGAATCCTAAAAAGCACAGGCTAGGAGTGAAAAAGGATGCAAAAAAACCAAACACATTTGTAATAACTTGGCCAAAATGTAGATGGACCATGTAGTTTTTACTGCTTTTAGTAATATTTACTTTACTTTAAATCTAAAATTTATAACATTTGTATACATAAAGGTAAGGTACCTACTATTCCAATTCGTATAGTTACCTAATAATAACCGTAAAATCTACACCTGCTTCTTTGAGACTGTTGGACAAGGACAATACTCTAGGTGCATAATAATTATATACCTTGTGCATAATAATGGCTTGCACATAGCAAGTATAATGCATAGAGCGCAGAGCACGTACGGATAAAAGCCCAGCTGTGAGATACGTGGGCAACGCGTTGCAATGCAAGTCAAGGGTTTTACTTGTGTTTAATTTGACTCCAACGACTTATTCAGCCAGTCAGTATAAATACTTATTTGACGACCGATGTGGCGCGGCGGGCGAAGGTCCGCCTGCGACGCAGGAGGTTGCGGGTTCGATTCCCGCGATCCCCCCGACCTGTCGGTCTGCCGGTCATGAGAGTATATAAAAATTAAATGGAATGTATTACAATCATCATCATCATCAGCCTTTAGCAATACTCAGCTGGACATAAGCCTCCCCCAATGAGCGCCATAGCGCCCTGTCTTCAGCTTGCCGCATCCAGCATCTACCTGCAGTCTTTCGGAGTTTTTCATCCCACCTGGTCGGAGGGCGTCCAATTACAATAAACTTGTAAAATGTATCTTTTATCAGTAAGTATAACAATTTAGCCTGAACTAGGTTAGGTATCCTGTGTGTCTGGTGTGGGGTGAAGAATAAGGGAATAGAGAGTGTTAGAGTTTTGTGTTGAGTCTGTGTTTGTGCACTATAATATGTCCTGCGCACATGGCTAGTCTGGGCTAGGACTGGCCACCGTGGTCGAAATTAGACTAGGAGGACAACATCATCATCATAGACTAGACTAGATATCCCGTGTTGTGTATTATGGATTCAAATAAATTTGTTGTTTGTCTTTCTTGCTGTTTTTTTCGCCTCGACAGCTGTCAAAAAAGCTGACCTAGTTCAAACAACTCGCGTTATTAGTTGATTCGAGTATGCTTCTATCAAGCTCTACCACTAATTTCATTTTGCTACAAAAAATAACACAATCCAAAGAGCGGTTGAATTAAAAAGATTACATAGAGCCATACCATTATTCACGCACCTTTCAACATGTACTATTTAATTTGATATCTAAGTTCAATTTTAATTTCCATTATTGGTACCGTCGCGTCGGTGGTCCAAACAGTTGATCATTAGACGATTCGATCGATAATAATGTGTTTCGGCTTCAAATCGACTTTTTAATAATAACTTACCATTTACCATGTACAGCCTTTTGAAAATAAACTTTAAGTCACTGTTTTTCGTTGCTCAAAAATATGCCGTAAGACTTGGATATACGTCACAGATTTGCACGAAACTGCGTATCTGACCGTTATAATGCCTTAAATACTGGAAAGGTTTTATTGGACGAAAAGCTTAAGAAGTATTAAAATTAAGTGAGATGCGATTAACTATGAATATCCGCTGAAATCCTATGATTACCTTATCTTCAGGAGATCGGATATCGATCGTGCGCGCGCGCATTGGCCGGCTCTGCACCAATCGCACCACGCCGATTCTCGATGGTTACTCGATGATTACCTAAGCGGGGTTTAGACTAGCAAAATTGGTCTGTTTTATCTTGACTAAGTATAGTCTGACACTGACTTTATTTGTACTTACACCTTGCAATTAGTTTTGCAGTATATAATATACTATACCTAGCAGCGAGATTTTTCTCCATGCATGAAGCATCTAGTTTCATTTGCTGCAGATCCCTAATTTGACAAAGAATTTATATTGTCTTTCTGTATGAGTGAAAGAGAAGTGATAGAGAATGGCATCTCACTTGGATAATAAATATTACTATCCCATAATTATAACTATTATTGCAATCTTATCGACATGCCTTGTGTAACTTCCGATGTTATAATGGTGAATAAATAAATAAATAAATAATTCTAGACAATTCACACAGCATTATCTAGCCCCATGGTAAGCAGAGCTTGTGTTATGGGTACTAGATAACTGATATACATAATACAATATATTACATAGATAGATATTTTTATTATACATAGAAAATGACCAGAACACCCGGAACAAATATCTGCAGATCGTACACACAATTGTTCCGAGGCGGGAATCGAACCCGCAACCTCCTGCGTCGCAGGCGGACCTTCGCCCACCGCGCCACATCGGTCGTCAATACAAATATCTACTTATAGTATACGAGCTGTGCCCTGCGGCTTCGCCCACGTGGAAATCTATGTGTCAAATATTTTATAAACCTTCCTCTTGAATCACGCTATCTATTAAAAAACCGTATCAAAATCCGTTGCGTAGTTTTAAAGATCTAAGCATACATAGGGACAGACAGACAGCGGGAAGCGACTTTGTTGCATACTATGTAGTGATTGCTAGTCTGAAGTCCGCTTTAGACGATTATTTTGGTTATTACAATAATTCCGACACGATTGCGTCTAATTGCGCTTGTTGCCGATCGTGGACTGCGCAAGGAATTACCGATAAACTCATCCAGATGGAAGATACAAAGGCCCTATAAAATTACCAGACATTGATAGTTTCTTAGAGGAAAATTACTAAATTGCGCGCGATGATCTCGGAAAGCGGAAATTGGAATAAAATTAAAATTATTTCCACCGGTACTTAACACTTTGACTGCGGTTTTTTTTTGACGACTGCGATCTTTTTTTTTACCTAAAAAATTCGTGCTGCCGCTCTACACAGCGGTTGTGTTGCGCCGCACATGCGTTTCGTTCGAAAAATATTACAGCTCTGCTGAGTCACAAAGATCTGTATTTTCTTAGCCGCTGCGCTAGTGTGGATTTTCGCAGATTAGTCACTTGTAGAAAACTCATACCGTGCGTTTTCAGCACTCAAAGTGTTAAAATCAAACCTACTGAAAAATAAATCATACTAATATTATAATGCGAAAGCAACTCTTTATGTCTGTCTGTCTGTTACCTTATTTCACGCCTAAACGGTTGAACGGATCCTAATGAAATTTCGCAGGGAGGTAGACGGTATCCCAGGGACAGACAGGCTTATTTATATTCCGGTTAAGTGTGTGCGAAGCAGCGGGCATAAGCAAGTATAAACTAAACTTATCTTAGATTTTTTGTCAATTATGTAGATATACTAGCTTCTGCCCGTATCTTCGCACGCACTTTATCGGCATAAAAAGTAGCCTAAGTCCTATCTGCCTAATTTACTTAAAATCCGTTCGGCCGTTTAAGCGTGAAAAGTTAACAAACAGACAGGAAGAGTTATTTTCGAATTTATAATAATACTAGTTTCTGCCCACGGCTTCGCTCGTGTTATTTCTTAGGAAATATTTTATTTATATCCCATGGGAACTGATTTATGGGATAAAAAGTAGCCCATGTTTTATTCGGGTCCTGAAACGATCTGTATACAAAACGCTTTAAACCGCGTTTCACTGGACTGAACCTTTATAAGTTGTTATAATAACATGATGGCTCTATTCAATATTGTTCCTCTACGTATGTTACGTTTAAGAATCCATCGTGTAGATAATTTAACATTGTTATCTTATTTTGCAGGACGTGATTTCTATATCTCTATTTACTAATAATGATCTAATGACAACCTAAACCTTGGGTTTTCCTGTTTCCCTACATCTTGATAATAATTATATAACTAACATGCCATCGAGCGTTTGAGTTTGGCGTATTACCTACATTATAACAAAACAGCTGCTCTGGGTACCGAATACCGCAATGGTAGAGCGGACCTATAGGATTATAGTCTAAAGAGTAAAGGTGAAAAGGTCTTACCTTTGCCTAGCGACTGCTTATTAGGTTATGCCTATACTAATTTATTACCCACAACCAGGTCTCAACAAAGCCTTGAAGTCGAGACCCTAGGTCCCTAGGCTCTTCGATTAATAAAAAAAACATCTGAACATCTGGTCGAAGCGACGCGTGACCCGAGAGCTGGTGAGTATATGTGGCAGCGCATCAGCATTGCCATACAGCGCAATGAAGCCAGCGTCTTGGGGACTGAGTGATTGTTGCTTAATTGGTTTCTGACTGGTCAGTACCCACATCTAGATTGTTTACAAGAGTCTGTAGATAGCGCAATTGTTTCAATTGTAAATATTAGCTCTAATTTGTTTTTATTATCTTAACTTTATAAATGCGAAAGTGTGTTTGTTTGTCCTTCCTTCACGTCCTAACTAAGCATCAAATCGACCTGATTTTCGGCTTGGTAAAGTTATTCGAAAGAATTATTAACATAGGCTACGTCTTGTCTTGATAAAATATCAAATTCCTATGGGAGCTTTACGGGAATATTCGTATTTATATACGAAAATTCGTCCTCTTTTCATGTCCTAACAAAGCTACCAATCGACTTGATATTTGACATAGCGACAGTTGAAAGGACATGAAGTAACATAGGCTCATTAAGGTCCTGGAAAATGTGAAATTCGAATTTAACGCGGATGTAATTGCGGGGAACAGCTAGTTTCATATAATTTTAAATGGATGTTTACCCCACAACCCAACCTAATTTTACCTACAGCCTATGCATAGCCATTCACATTCTAAGCACCACCGATCTTTCACCGCCCTCGAAGTTTAATAGCAGTTCTCCCGCTAAAGCCCGCATTACGCGACGTCAAAGGAGCCTAACTGTCAACTAACTGCAAATTAGTTACTCTGCAAACTGCCTGCGAGACGAGACGATAACTTCCTGCCACTTTATATGAAACTTTAGTCATGTGATATTCTAGTCTAGAGTGCCATCTACTAGAATATAACAAACAGGTTATTCTAGCAATATGTCATCCGGTTATTCTAGCAAAAGAGTCACAGAAAAACAGGATGCACTGAGAAATTAGGGCCACTTCAACTAATATGTTCAAGAGTTGTGATTCGTTGAAACTTAATCAACAAAGTGATCATTAAAAAACAAGGTGTGTATTTCTAGGTACCCATAATTTTGTTATTTTATTTTAAATTATTAATTTGATTAATGCATTGGTGAGATTAGTCCGCAGTTGGTATTTTGTTGTTAGGTAATCTCCTTCCATCCTATCAACCGGCTAATGCCAACCGTGCTCATGTTTCTTACATTCTTGAATTGTGCAAAAAATAACAGCACCAAATGATCCAACGGAGGCTCCATTGGCAATTTAGCAACGGAAGCTCAAAAACTCGAGTAGTCAAAGGTTTTTAATGTTTTTACCGACATTTTGTAGATCGCTAGACGGAATGAATCCGTGGCTCATAATCAAACCACATGCGGAGCAGTAATTGCCTTTATATTCAAAGCCGCGTTCACATCACGCCGTATAATGACGAAAATAGTCTAAAAAACACCGCCGCATATGAGACTTTTTTTCAGAGTTAGCGCTCGCACGAAGCTAAATTACGAAATAAAAGATTAAAGTTAAAAGATCAATAAACTTAATAAATGATCTCAATAATTGTTGTATTACGGACACAATGGATCGGCGTAGTGGAGCGTCATTAAGGCGCGAACATCATTAATTTTATTCGCGGCTTTCTGACGTAAAGGCAATGGCGTCTGTCAGATTTGAAAAGGCTCTCCGCTGCCACCTGTTGGTAGCGCGGTGAATTAGACGTTAGACCCCGCGGCGCGCTTTCCACTTGATACTGCCACCGGAATGACTCGACAAAATCACAAAGGACCATTGAATTTAGAAAAAAATGTGTGTAATATACCCCACAAAACACGTTAGATCAATCGTAGAAATCCCCTATCATGACTCTATCAAATTCAATTGCCTAATTCAGAGCGCTCTCCCCAAAACCGTTGGTAGCCGTAACAATTAGGTAGATATTTGCACATTACAGTTTACCTTCAGAAATCGGGATGGGAGTGCTATGTGCTTTGAGCTGATTGTACTTGAATAATTAAAACTTTTGAAACTATCATGATTATTAACACAAAAGACACAAAATATATTTACCATGATTTGATTTTCGAGTTTTCCAATATTTCGGAACAGTTTAATGCGCCTTGATTACGGATTAAATGACACTACGCGTGAGTTTTTAATCACGAAAACTCAAAAATCGAATGATGGTAAATATCCCGTTATAAATGAATTTTGTCTTAGAATTATTGTCCCCAAATTGACGAGCTAGTTCCCATAATAACTCATACTTTTAACTTAAAGTGGAACTTCGAAAATGATCCCAAAAAAATGAAGCCGCCTCTACAGATTAGATTTCTTTATGGTAGCTAATTGCATTTTATCAAATTAAATCCGTGCTGCCCGCGGCGAGCGCTGAAAATGATTGATAATGTTTGAGAGGGCTCCATTCCCACTAGTTTTGTAGAATAAACTGTTTTGATTTGAATTGATATTCGCCATTTGTCAATGAAATGTTTCGGAGATTTTTTTCAATAGAAAGGTTCTAAGTGGGATATCTTTTGTTATTCCTGCCATAATTCCTTGTATTCAACGTTAGAAGAGATAAATATTTTTGATATAAATTTACAATGTACATGTTGGCGTAGGTTTAACGCAAACTTTATAATTATTAAGCATCGAACGTGACGTGGTGACTGATTAGAACTCGAGTCCTGATAATAATTTTAAAAAATCAAGTTAAGTAAGTCGGTATGTAGTTTTTTATGTTTTTAAGATTCGTTTAGGTAATTTTATAAGGTTGAAAATACGCGAGCTGAAGTGGCAGGGGGTTAAACCGCTGGGGTAAACGTAGTCTAGGACTCCATCTGACCAGGTGAGATCACGACCTGCGAAAGACTGCAGGTAGATGCTGGTTGCGTCAAGCTGAGGACAGGACGCTATATCGCTCATTAGGGGCTATGTCCAGCAGAGAAATAACATAGGCTGTCGATGATGATGATGAATTTTATAAGGTAATTTTAAAGTGATAAACTTGAGATCAATTTAAGCTGCAAAGCATCGTTGTCGTAATTTGGAATAATCATAATATCTTTGCATTTATATCATCAACCAGACGCCAGATTCTTATCGCCTGGAGCTTCCAACAATCAACGCCGATGTTGAGCGTTCGCTACTGTTCTAGAAATTATAGCCTGGGCTACATTTTAGCTGTTTTTAAGTTCTTATTTATGGTTATGGATCTAAGACTACTAACTGGTATTTGTTACTTTGATTTTGTATTTTATGTTTGGTATTTTAGATAGATAGATATAGTATACTTTATTGCACAAAAGTTATATACATAAGCGAGCATAATGCTATATAGTATTCTCTACCTGCTAAAATTTAGGTAGTGTGGGCAACAATTTAGTAGGTAGTGCTAATCTTACAGAACGAATCAAATTATATGTAGAAACAATTGATGATTATATATACATATAACTATCTTTACCGCTCACTGGCTGCATTTTGAATACGCGCAATAAAGATAAAATGAGCTGCGAAATTGTATCAGCGACAATCACTGAACGACATAAACACCCTACTCGGGCTATCGACGTTAAATTCCGAGCGTTATTCAAATAAAGGTATTTAAATTTACCTTAAATTGACTCAATAAAGATGTAAGTACCTACAATGAGTCAATTGTAGGTAAATTTAAATATCTAAAACAAAAAATAAACGATTTATATAATTAAAAGTTAATGAACGCGCCAAATAAGGTTGATGCAATTTGCGCGAAGTAGCAACCGCCTTAATATCCCAGAAAAGGGGTAGTCTCGGTCAGAGTGCACCGGGCCCGTCATTTCAATCATTAGGCGATCCGGCGGCGGGCTCAAAGCAATGATTGATGCGCGCGTTTACCGACCTGTGCCTCAGTGGCACCCACAGGTAAAAAACGAACGCTTAATTAACTCGTTTGGCACCGCCGCTCATTACTGAGGAAGGGCGATGTTGGGGATGCGACTTTTTGTCGCAAATCTGCACTACTCTGTCGTAAAACTCCGTTCTGACCATAGGGAACGTAGGCTTAAAATCTATCTTATCTGCTGCTAGGCGCATTCAAAGGAAGTTTAAGATCCGATATACGAAATAAAAGAAACGTAGTTTAAGGTAGTTAATTTCGGAGAGTGTCAGGACAAAATGTTTTGTAGAACACGCTGAGCGTACGACGCGCCGCGTAGCGTATCTACGCCGTAGCTTTGCCGTAGCTAGGTCTACGAATCGGCTACGCGCGTCGCCTACTTCGTATTTCTGAGCGCCAAAAAGTCGCATCCGTAACTTTATTTCTGAAGATTAAACGTCAAATTCTGGCTTAATTATTAATCAAATCGAGGCGGGCGATAGACGATGATGCATCGAGCTTTGATTACATTAACGCTTCCAAACCCTCAGTAAGTAATTAAAACCACGCCGTGATGTCTGAAGAACAATGGGATAATTCTTTAAGCTTCTATTCACATTAAATGGGAAATCGTTCGCTAATTTCATTTGGAACAAAGCAGGTGAATAGCCACCTGCTGCTTAAATAATAATATTCTTGTAGCTTAATAAGAAGCAAAAGCCAGGCTAGGTATTCCAGCAAAGCCCGCGCTTTTGTGATTTTTAAAATCATCGAAGACATTAAAAATAGTGTATAAAATTCAGAAAAAAATATATACCTACATATATTACATATGGATCTAGTCTAGTAAAAGTCGCATTCAGTGACAATATCTAATGAACTTCATTCGATAGAAAAAAATCCAAATTTATCCCCTTTTGTAATCTTTTTTCAATATTATGACTAAACTACTGATTAATTATTATTTTTGGAACTTATAGACATAATATCTTTCTAAACAAATTCGCAGTTTGATTTGACTCGATATGATAAATACACGAGAACGGCGGCGGCTTGGTAGGCGTGATCCAGTCTTAGGAGGAAGTCATCCCAGGAAAACCTGGCCTTAAATTAAGGTATGTCTAAAACGCGTAGATGAAACTTTGCAGTTTTTATAGATTTTCAGATCGCAATAGCAACCGCATCGCATATGGGTTACAATTTTTATACAATGGTTATTTAGTACCACTATTGGTATAATGTTACCGTTGAACCGCCAAGACGTCCTGTGTGGTTAAAACAAAAGCTATCCTTTGTTCCTCCGGCATTCAGCGTGCAAATGGTTTCCTTTTAGCTTTACAATAAATATTCAAATGAATAGTTGGGTTTACAATAATGTGTAATGAATAGGTGCGTTTTGTTCAATCAATATTCTGTATATGTTCAGATGCGGTTTTGAGCGCGTGGCTTGAAGTGTTCAATTGAAATGTTAGATTTTAGCCGACAGATGTCGTGACTGGATACTGTCGTAGCTATACTGGGATAGCGAAGCATAATGACGATACAAGTGTAGAATTCGAATAGAACTGCGTGGGTATTTGTGATAGGAATAGAGACTCTAAAATAATATTGGCGACAACTTGTATGTGTTTGTCGTGTAGAGTACAGTGCCTACATAAATGAAATGAGTCATATGAAAAAACTAAAAGCCGACTTCTAATTCCCTATTTAAACTGTTTTTTAGGTTTTGAGGGATAAATATTAATTTCCCGGGAATAAAATTTTATGAGACCACCTCGGAACTATCCTCTATACACTGCAGAAGAATCGGCCAATGGCGGAACACCACACCGACGAACATAACATACAAAAAAAACATACACAGTCGAATATAGAACCTTCTCTCTTATCGAAATCGGTTAAAAATAGTTCTTATTTCCTTTGCTATAGTAACTTTACAATTTTAAGTCCAACAAAGCCTATCTCTACGTTTATTTGCACAGGAATATAGAACAGTTTCCATGTTAGGAAGGATCGCACATCTCTGTCAGCTCCCACGTGGAATATTGTAGGTACCTATTCTTTTATTGTTTATGGGGAAGGACTATCTTCGAGATTAGATAGGGCTTTACGCCCACCGGCCCACCTTGGGCCGCGAATCTCTCCTTTTCTTATACCGTATACACTATCACAGCATCTGTGCAAGATAGCTGATAGTGTGGACGGAAACATGATCAGACGAGAATCAATAGTAACGGCGTGAAAATGTGATATTGTGTCGATAACGCTGCTCTTGGTGGTTCGTCGTTTATTTATCTACAACTTACTTTGGATACACGAAGGTGTGGCTCGAGCGAATCATTGTAATATTTACTTGGGTGCCTTTTTGTCAGCAAAAAGTCGAAGCCAGGAACATACGCTCTAGAATTTACTGAAAATATAATCACCACATTTCATTCTTCGGTACCATCCTTAATTGAACATACCAAATTTAAACTAAATTTCTTTGAACAAAACTTAAAGTTTTGTTCAAAGCAATTTAGTTTAAAAGTCACTTATAACGGGATATTTACCATTTTTGAGTTTTCCAATATTTCGGCACAGTTTCATGCGCCATGATCACGGAATAACATCAAATCATGGTAAATATTGATTGTGACTTTTGTGTTAATAACCATGATAGTTTACGTTTAGAGACGACCGATGTGGCGCGGTGGGCGAAGGTCCGCCTGCGACGCAGGAGGGTTCGATTCCCGCCTCGGAACAATTGTGTGTACGATCTGCAGATATTTGTTACGGGTGTTCTGGTCGTTTTCTATGTATAATAGAAAAATATCTATATATGTAATATTATTGTATCTATATATGTAGTATTATTGTAATAATATTATATATATATAATATTATTGTATTATGTATATCAGTTATCTAGTACCCATAACACAAGCTCTGCTTACCATGGGGCTAGTGAATTGACCAGCATTATATTTATATTTATTAAGTTTCAAAAGCTTTATCAATTTGGTTTGTTTCACTGGTTCAAAATATCAGTAAGTAAAATATATTTCTAATAATAAGTCCATGTATAGTACGAGCAATGCTATTATGAGAACTAAAGTTCCAACATACTGACTAAAGTTCAACCACAGTCACTTCCGGCAGCAACAAAATTAGAACAAATATCGAAATAATCACAAAGGCAACGGAGCCATTAGTTATACTTTCCCCTACCCCTAAGCATTAAGCACCACTCAAATTAAGTGTGGCTCGATCAACAGTCATTTTCGGTTACAATTAACCGAACATTTGAGTGAAAAGTCAACCACCCACTCCAATTGATTTATTGTGTGCTGTAGATCCGCCATTTTGTGCCGAGAATGTTATGTGGGTACAATACGAATACTGGATGTGGTGTACTCATAGTTAGAGTTATAAGCACAGGCGCGGTCAAGACACTTAAAGACATAAATGAAAACAAATAAACTTTTAGATTCAGTATTGATGGTAATAGTGCCCTCGAAAAAATATTTCAAAATATCCTCATTCACATGTTATTTAACCTGTTACAGTTTTATTATAATTATAGATTTTGATAAGTTTAACCAGGTTCCAATTTTTTTTAACGTACATACCAACTTATGCAATTATCACCGTGGTGATGACAAAAACTTTTCCTATACCTATCTACCAGCAGTGAGTAAAATAAAAGCATTTCAGGACACTACGGTTTCTTTAAGTACCTACATTCATCATACCACCTATGAACATTTTATTGTGTATAATTAATTTGGTTTGCTGACAGCAGATGCTGGATGCGGTGGTCTAGTTTATTCGTGACATGTAAAATGGTCACTTCTAGTTCAGTTATTACCTCTGCGATGGCGTGTGCCAGGGGTGCAGTTCATTTGTCTAAACGCAGTACATCGAAGGGCACTCGCAGGGGTGGGAAAGTGTTGCACTTTACAAAAAGTTAAAATGTTCCTTGACTATTCAAGGGCCCTAGAATATTCAATCGCACTTTTTGTTTGAGTACTTGATTGCGTTCCTATTACGAATCAATTAATTGTACGTTTGCCTTTTTATGTCTGTACCTACTTTTTTTAAAAGTGTGCTATTTTATGTTTGTACTTTGTGAAAATGACCGGTTTGCATACAAAACAGAGTTACATGTTCCCCAGTCAGGTGGTCATCAACATTCGACTCAACGTTGTCTACGTTGTTGAATGCGGGCAGGAATCGAACTAGAGTTCTTTCTTCCGGTTTCTACGTCGAGCTTTCCTCAAGTCATGTGCTGTCGCTAGGAGAGCCTTGCAGGCTTCTCAAGAGCTGTTCATTAGCCTGTTGGCTGTTCTGATCATCTTGGGTGTGCATGTTCCCGCGGGTCAGCGGTTTACGTTGTGACGTGGCTCTAAGGCGCAATTACCAGCCAGTCGCACACAACTGTCCTTAGAACAATACGTCACGGCGTAAACTCGCGACCATCAACTAACCTTTATACTAAATAAACAATTAAACTGTGAAACGTAACTAAGCTCTTTTAACTTCTAACACCAACAAAACATAGGATAGTAGGGGGCATACTACGCACCCTACAGAAAAGTTTGCCATCTGTATTTTTTTGAAAAGTATTAGTACTCATCCACTATAGGTTTATTCCAAGTTTATTTAACACTTTGACTGCTGAAATCACACGGTATGTGTTTTCTACAAGTGACTAATATGCGTAAATCCACACTAGCGCAGCGGCTGAGAAAATACAGATCTGTGTGACTCAGCACAGCCGTAATATTTTTCGAACGAAACGCATGTGCGGCGCAACACAACCGCTGTGTAGAGCGGCAGCACGAATGGCTGAGGTTAAAAAAAGGTTGGCAGTCGTCGAAAAAAAACCGCAGTCAAAGTGTTAAGAAATATATTGGAAAAGTCGTAGGTATTCCTAAGCATCACAGATTAAATCTCTGTTCCAAACCAATCTCCATTTGAATTCCGGTAGAAGTTTGATAAGAACTCGACCTAAATGAAAACTTTTGTAAGTCGTCGTAAAGTAATTTCATAAGTATCATTTTTACTAGTTTAAGCAAGTTTTTTTTAACTTATAGTAATGGTTAAATCGCCACTGCGCTCATTATTAAAATTTCTTCTGATAACATCAGTAGAGTAATAGAAATAGTCAATCCTTAGCAGGGCAAGTCGAAAGAGCTTAAACTACTACTAATAAAATTATAACCTATATGTAACATATTGTTATTGCTTAACCACACTAATATTATAAATGCGAATGTTTGGATATTAAGATGGATTGATGTATGGATGGATGTTTGTTACCTCTTCATGCCAAAACTACTGAACAGATCGAATTGTAATTTTGTATACAGTAGTCCTAAGCTTGGAATAAAACATAGGCTACTTTAACTCCCATGAATCAGTTCCCATGGGATAGAAATAACCTTAAGCAACGTGTACGCAGGCGCGGGCAGAAACTAGTTAAATAATAAAGTATGAACCCCGGGTAGTAAGTATGAACAGGAATTTAGAATTGCATCGAAATCTAGGTTCATCTAAAACTGACACTTACGAATAAGCCGCTCGAAAACTCAAATCCCTATACTAATAATAAATAGAACAAATTCAATTACCTTTGTTCATTTCAATGAAATACCTATACTTACCTCAGCATGTATCACTCCTTGGTAATAACCGAAAAGAGCTGATACGATCAGTGGGAATTACGAAGGAAAGTGTAATTTTCGACTATTTCTTCACTATTTTGAGCCCCGTATCGGCGCCAAAGTTTTTCAATTACGGCCACAAACGATGTGCCTAATTACCGTGATATCAAACATAATTGTAATTACGGGTTTACGTTCTAAATTAGTTTTATGAAATAGAAAATTTATGTCCCTTTACTAGTGCACTTAAGTTTTCTAGGGTTATAAAATATACAGATATGTAAGTCGGTACCTAATATACATATGTATATATAAAAAAATGAGATGAGTTGTGGACAGAGTTTTCAATTGTTTCGACGATATACATATAGCATTTTGGTGTAAGCCATAGGCGACTCATTATAAATAGGTACAAATAAAATAATTATAATAGATATGTATAATAATGCTGGAAAATCCACACAAACAAAATTATAATATAGAAATATACTTACCTATATACACAAATAAGATCAATAATATTAAGATTGATAACATATTGTTATTGCTTAATCACACTAATATTATAAATGCGAAAGTTTGGATATTATTTGGATTGATGTATGGATGGATGTTTGTTACCTCTTCATGCCAAAACTTTAAAAAAATTATAATATAGAAATATACTTACCTATATACACAAATAAAATCAATAATAATAAGATTGATACACACTGTCGTGGTTACGAAATCACACAATTTTCTACGCACTGTAGTCTCCGATTGCCACAGCTGCCCTACTCAACCTGAAGCCTTAACGATTTAATTAAATTATTAAATGCTTTTGTGCCTAGAATAATATGAATAAGACGTAAGATTGTAATTATTCGCCACCCAGCTAAATACTGCCGGGTCCTAGCAGGGTGCATGTTTTAAATATCTTTAAAATCCCTATAGATACAACATCTTTGCAATAACAATATTGAGAGTTGATCTAATAATAAATAAATAAATAATGCTGGACAATTCACACAGCATTATCTAGCCCCATGGTAAGCAGAGCTTGTGTTATGGGTACTAGATAACTGATATACATAATACAATACATTACAACATAGATAGATATTTTTTATTATACATAGAAAACAACCAGAACACCCGGAACAAATATCTGCAGATCGTACACACAATTGTTCCGAGGCGGGAATCGAACCTGCAACCTCCTGCGTCGCAGGCGGACCTTCGCCCACCGCGCCACATCGGTCGTCGGAATAATGCTACTCTATGATTTATAAAAAATCGCTGATTGTCCAATATAAAAAAAAACACGTTCTACGCAACAACAGCTGCCCAAAGCATTGCGTGATTGTAACCCACCGTTTACCATGCCAAGTTACACCTGCAATTATTCCTTATAGTACCTAGAACCCCCAGTATACCGCAGTGTTGCCAGCTCACATGTTAATTGTTGGGAAAATTCGGAGCGGACATAACGAGGGTGACTTTGACTTGTGGGAACCCACCTATTGCCAATTAAATTAGACAACTGTTTAATTACGTCTACGTACCGATTTGTGGTGCTGCTAAGTTGACGTTTCACAGGTTGAGTAGGGCAGCTGTGGCAATCGGAGACTACAGTGCGTAGAAAATTGTGTGATTTCGTAACCACGACAGTGTGTAAGCTTGTTGAAGCGTCGGGAAATATAAAAATAAATAAAATAAATATGCTGGACAATCCACACAACATCATCTAGCCCCAAGCTAAGTAGAGCCGTTTTATAGGTACTATATTACTGATTTATATGATGTACATAGGTATATATTTTTATTTTACATAGGAAATAGTCGGAACACCCGGAATAAATATTTTCAGATCGTACACACAGTTCTCTCTAGCCGGGAATCAAACCCACAACCTCCAGTACTGCAGGCGCACGTTCGCCCACCGCATCACATTGGTCGTTTAATAATGGATACCTACATGAGGACACATATATTGTGCATATCTTTGAATTAAGAAAATGATAGAGCTTTAATATTTTACTGGTACCTACACGATTTCTGGAATTAAACAGATTTATTTGTTCATTTATTTTTTTTATTTTATTCAAGTCTTAAAACAATATATCTACAAAACTTCAGCCAAACCCGTTCAGTACTTTTAGTTTATAGAAATGAAAAACATTAATTTACTTTTTCGCATTTATTATAATAATATCAATTATCAGACAGTGTCCAGTGCTAGGAATATCAATTTTGGGAATAAAAGAGAAATAGGCAGATAGATCTACTTAAATATTAATTAAGCAAAATACGTTTAAAGTAAACCAGCTGCTCTAAACTCTCTCCGTCGCTCCACTTCCTAATTAGGGATATTATAAGTTACGACTTATGACGCTTTTGAATAGGGGACAGATTTAATAAGTCCAATTGCTACATTGAATGAGATCATTTTCTGTTATTAGGGGGGATCGGAAAATATATTACACACATTACTAAAATTAGATAGGTTGGTTTTTATAGCTAGGGAGCCCATACCGATGAACCTTATTGGACCTCATTTGAGACAACCTAGTATAGGTAGCTCATACCGATGAACCTTATTGGACCTCATTTGAGACAACCTAGTATAGGTAGCCCATATCGGTGAACCTTATTGGACCTCATTTGAGACAACCTAGTATAGGTAGCCCATACCGGTGAACCTTATTGGACCTCATTTGAGACAACCTAGTATAGGTAGCCCATACCGGTGAACCTTATTGGACCTCATTTGAGACAACCTAGTATAGGTAGCCCATACCGGTGAACCTTATTGGACCTCATTTGAGACAACCTAGTATAGGTAGCCCATACCGGTGAACCTTATTGGACCTCATTTGAGACAACCTAGTATAGGTAGCCCATACCGGTGAACCTTATTGGACCTCATTTGAGACAACGTGTAGGCTCAGTTTAAGTATAGTTCTATATGTGTACTGTGGTGTAGGCTAGGCGTATGCTGGGACGCAGGCGACGCAGATCCACACAGCGCAGGGCAGAGCAGATTTTGTAATGCATGAAAGTATCGAGTGCTCCGTACGTTGCGGCGCTACTCTTGCACATGGCTAATTGGTGACATCTGCATTATAAACCTCGTTTAACGAATTTGTTTTTCGGAAAAATTTCAAGTTTTAGGTACTGTAATGTTGCAAAATTTAAAGTTAGTTGTAACTGTCTTTGGTAAAGGAATCGAGCACTATAAATTCGTTGTTACCTTGGTAGGTTTACCTATATAATCTCTTTTGTAAACCGAAAGCATAAAAGAAGGGCATTCTTTGTTCCACTGTTTTATACTTTTTTTATCCAATCCCTGGCAATCTATATACATATATTATCGATAGATATAGTTATGTGGAGCTCAGGATAGAAGCATCTCTGTTTTAGAATAATATTAAAATAAATTAAACGAGTTTATATCAGGCATAAAAAACCACTAGATACATATAATTATTAATAGATACAATATATATAAGTCCACTGCTGGACATAGGCCTCCCCCAATGAGCGCCATAGCGCCCTGTCTTCAGCTTGACGCATCCAGCATCTACCTGCAGTCTTTCGCAGGTCGTCATCCCACCTGGTCGGAGGGTGTCCTACACTACGTTTACCGAATCGTGGTCTCCACTCAAGACGATGAAATGTACCGATCCTATCCTTCCAAAGGTTGCCTGAAAGAAATCGGTGTTCGGTCGATTGTGCGTGATATTAGTATAATTAGTAGGCATACTTTTTTGTTCAATTGTATTGATGGTGCAATAAAGTAATAATCTATTAATTTGTGTTCTATTTTGTTATTTATTTTATTTATTTATTTTTATTGTTTCAACAAAATCAACAGCCCTTAGTCTAAATAATATAAACCTTAATAATCTAACTTACGGCCAATAAGAGATTTACATTATATAAAATTTCTTATTATTCTTATTATTTCTTTTATCTTTGTGATTAAAATGCACAAAGGAAAAATCCACCAATGTACCTAAGGCTGTATTAGGTAGGTATACCTAGGAAATACTATGCTAAATAGATGCAAAGTTCATTATTGTTTCCCCAATTGAAAGCTCTACGATCGAATTAATCCAAGCTAGAGTAAAATTTATGGCGCTCCATAAGCAGAGTGTCGGGCGTTTAGTGCGGCGTGCCTAATTCCTCGGATTTGCATACACAATCGACTGGCTAAGGAAGGCTACACGCACCCTGATAATATGGACTATGATTTATTCATATTTTGCTTAGGTAGGTACTGAGACGAGTTATTGTTCACTTTAACTATGTAGAGGCTAAAGACTAGACTCAAATCTTTTCAGGCACCGGACTGAGAAAGAGAACCTAATCAAATGTCACAAATGATTTCTGTTTTTTATTATGTGCATAATGTAACGAGTTAGCTGTAAATTGCTGTAATGTTACATTTATGATTATTTACAATAAACAGTAACGTGATCTAAACAAAAAAGTTTTGCAAATAGCATGGTAGGTAGCGGTTTCAGTTGTCTTGCGGGATAAACTGCTTTAGGAATATAGGAATGGTCGGTGGTTGGACTACGCGGGGTCTTAGGCCAGTATTCTGAAACCTTGCTCAGTCATCAATCTATCATCATCATCATCAGCCTATATCAGTCCACTGCTGGACATAGGCCTCCCCCAATGAGCGCCATAGCGCCCTGTCTTCAGCTTGCCGCATCCAGCATCTACCTGCAGTCTTTCGCAAGTCGTCATCCCACCTGGTCGGAGGGCGTCCTACACTACGTTTGCCGAGTCGCGGTCTCCACTCAAGAACACGTTTGCCCCAGCGGCCGTCGGTTCTTCGCGAAATATGGCCGGCCCCCTGCCACTTCAGCTTGCTAATTCTTTGAGCTATGTCGATAACCTTGGTTCTCTGTCGGATGTATTCGTTACGAATCCTATCCTTCAGAGAAACTCCGAGCATAGCTCTTTCCATAGCTCGCTGAGCGACTTTGAACTGGTGGACCAGCCCTATCGTGAGTGTCCACGTCTCAGCTCCGTAGGTCATAACGGGTAGGACGCACTGGTTGAAAACTTTCGTTTTCAAGCATTGCGGTATGGATGACGAGAAGACTCGACGTAGTTTCCCAAATGCTGCCCAGCCTAGCTGGATACTCCTTTTGGCCTCCTTCTCATCAAACAATTTACGAAGTCATCAATCTATGCTTGAATAACGCTTTTCCAAAATCAATCATTTTTCTAAATTTAACCAATAAAAAGCCGACATCACTACAATAACGTGCTCGAAACGGCGAAAATCACCGTCTGTCTCTACTTAAGGCACAGTTATATCCATAAAAGACTTACGAAGACAATTTTCTCTGTAATATTCGTTAGTGTGTAATATCATATGAATTACACAGTAACAAACCGAAACTAAGTGCGGCCGAATGTTTCCGTTCCGTCCGTGTCATTAGAGCTACGCACATGCCAGCGGCCAACGGCCGAATGTAGCGGCACTTGTCCGCTGGAGGAACCTTCCTCAATCATTTCTGAAGCGATGGCTGAATTACTGAAGTTATCTAAATAAGCAGTAAATAAAATACCGTGAAAAAGATTGGAGTAAAAATCCTGGGAGTTTAAAATAAAATTCAAGAACTTACCTAATAAAAGTATGTTATATTTCTGTAATTGGTAAGCAGAGCAATGAATTGAATGAAGTTATTGTTATTTGATTGAATTTAAATTTTATCGCAAAAATTTACGACCCCGACGGGAATGTGCCTCGCGCTGTCATTTTAACCGCATCGTCCTCTCTAAGCCATCATTTTCATTTCCATGTCCGCTGGGTATGTGTTAAAAGGGTGACGCCGATAGAATTACCAGCCACTGAATAATTTGATAGGGGAAATGATTGATACAACAATCACACGTAATCAGAATCGTGTCGGTGCGATTAAGGCGCGGTAAGGGCGCCGCCGTTCAGACAATCTCTCGACGATTTAATCAACACTACTAATGGATCTCTCTCTTCATTAAATTGTAATAATGCGCATTGTTTTTGTACAACGGGAAAAGGTGTGGTTTCTGCCTAATGCGATCTAAAGACCTGATTACACATTCCAAGTCCAATCCATAACGATGGCTTCAAGGTGAACCGATGTCCTCAAGATATGCTTATCAGAATCGCATTAGCGCGAAAGTCATAATTTCCAGCAGTCTTCAAAGTTGCCTAATTTATAAAGAAAACTAGCTTGTTTTCGGAAACGTTTTCACGTAGTTAAACGCACCGAAAGTCATGCAATTCGACAATTAACTAACACGGGGGTGCCGATAAAAATAAACCCACTTAATGCACGAATTTATCGAGATTTGGTCAAGCATTATCAAGATTTTGTAAACTTATTGCGGCTATTAACGCTTTACTCGAGTACCTACAACGTAAATCGCTTTTCAGAAAATTAGTTATACCTACAGTGGCAATACTGCTTTACGGCTATATTTATGAATTGTCTATGGTTGTTGGCTAAAGGATGTCGAAGATAAGCGGTGCGGCCCTACCACACCGCTACCGCACAGCGCAAAAATGTGAGGCTTGTTCTTGTAACATTTCATATAAAAGGCTTTAAATGAGTGGGCCGCGAGCTTAATTTAAATCTTATGGAAAGCCTTTTTGTCACTATTAAATATGGGTATAAAAGATCGAGAATCGAAGAACCGAGTTTAAGGCCATATTTGAAAGCGCATTTTTGTGCTGTGCGGCGTTGGCTCTACTTGGAGCTTTCGTTGCGTAAATTTAAAAACGGTTTTCCATTTTATAAGTACACATTTTATTATTATTGCACATACAACAGTACACAGTATAAACAAGTCTAAGGTATTTTTACATTTATATACATTATAACAATTAAACATTCCCTGACGCGCGAGCGATAAAGGCATATAGGGAATGTATTTAGGTAAATATTTAAAGAAAAACTCTGTAAATGACTAGTTTCAATACCAACAGAGATCAGAATAAAACTTCATTACACAAAAACTGTTCACTACAACAATTGCCAGATGATTTATATCCACCTTCTAAGATAGGTTGTTGTTGTTTCATAGATATATTAAAATACTAGTCAGTGGTTTTCTAAGGCTTGTGCCCAATTCCCGCGTCAGGGTTAATACTAAATGCGAAGAAGTGATTATAATAATTAGGACATCAATAATCTTATCCCTAACCCAACCAAGGCCAAAGCCTCTAAGAGTATCACAAACATTCCAAACATCTTTCTAATATTTAAAACTTCTAGTGCATTGTTGAAGACTAAAGACTAACAATCTCTTGTAAGCATACTTCGTAACTTGACCGCTCTGAATTAACAATCGATCTCTACCAAAACAGGCAACTTGTGCTTATTAACCAGAAGAATCGTGCATCTACCGGCAAATTTCAGAGCGATCATACATGTTAAAAACAAAGCTTTTGTCATAACTAATACTATGACTTGTATTAACATTTTCTAATAAATAAGTTGATTACATCATTACCAGTTACAACTTACATATAAAATATACAGGTAAAAAACTAATGTGATTTTAATTTCATAAATATTGTCATAAGGTGACATGATGTCATACAATACTAGTGGGGTATAATCTTTTAGTAGACCACACATATTGACCTGAGGATAAACCTTGTCTAATCTAGAAGTTATGTCGATCTTAGTCATTCTTTACATCAGAAACTTTATGCTTGATTTAGGACCCTTTGCTGTAGAACCCATTATTTTATCTGGTACATACCTACATGATTAACATTTTTATAATAACTCGATTAGGTACATAACTTTCTACAGCTATTTGGTAAACAAGCTACACAGCAAGCTCAAAGCTTTTTCCAACTAAAAGCACGACTGCGAAATCTTTAAATCACCAAATTAACGTTAACGTTGTCACGTTTAACACTGGGGGTTCTTGAACTCGTAGAAGAACATTAATCGTTTTCTATTAAAATATTCTAATAGAAGAATATTCTAGTAGGTATTAGTATATTTTAGTTGAGTGCCAGAGATGTGCTATGACTGTTAATGGATATTATGTCCGTTGACGGTAGAAGGTGCACTATTTGAATGAAATAGTGCACTTTCTATCGCTAAATGGAATAATCAGACGGATGAGGTCGATGTCTATTTGACGATAGTATCTAAACGTAATTGTAACGTCTTATTTTTCCATAGGTTGTACAGCGCCTCTATCGTGCCGATAGGGAACTATACAAATCCCATACAAATACGAACCTTCACGATCACGTTAATATACTATCATCAAATGGCCTCGGGGCTCAGTTTTTTTTTCCTATCAATTTGATCAATAAATGCTTAAAGACTTTCTTTTAAATGTAAAGAGGAGATATTTACACAATCAGAACACATTATAATATAACTATTCACAGGTATTTATCGTGTCTTCGTGTTGCCAGCAGTAGAATCTACCGTACCAGAGGTATAAGAGGCAAATGATAAGCGTAATGTGTAAATCAAGCAATCCTATTGGTCGATTTAAACACATGTTCAAACTCTCTTTCGCACGTTACTGGCTGAAACTCCTAACCTGCTAAACGCATAACACTTACATGTTCTTGGACGCACAGAGGCTAAACCCGAGGCTAAACAGTGAATGTGTTAAACTAAGCTGAACTTGGGAAATTAGGTAAATATACGTGATAAATACCCGTGAATATTATAAAATGAGTTATTTACAGCTATTCTTATCACAAGTGGCGAAGAGGGGCTAGTACGGCCGTCCGTTTTGCGGTCGCTCGGGTAGTTTCGGCGGGTTGTGCGGGTTGTTCGGCTGCGGCCGGCTAAACATAAAACAGAACGTTACACGGCAATCAAAAATATGCGTATCTAAGTCGATGCTGGCCACGGAAAAGAGCCCTAAAAGTCCTTTATTTCAGTCTAATACAAAAGGCTGGATGAATAGACTGAAATGTGGACTTTAATCAAATTCGCGTGGACGCAAACTTTGCATATCAACCGGGCGTATATTTTTTAAAAAGGGATCGTATTCTATCTCGACGATTTATCATATATTGGAACCAATCGGTTTGCGTCCACGCTATCTGCCCATAGAACATTGTCTGCAGTCAACAGTTAATTGTTCATTGACTTAGATACATCTAACAAAGTGTATGTACAATCCGGTATCCACAAAAGCAAAATATGTACATCGATTTTAAGTCTCGATTCGAGAGTTTGAGTTTTTTTACAACTTTTAAAGGTTTTGCTCTTTTGGAAACTGGCTTATAGCACCTACAACCAAGATCATCGATTTTCTAGGTTGATCGATGACTTTGGCTATACGATAAATATGAAGAGTCTACATAGTGCGAGTGATATACCCTGATACACTTTGTACCGGTCAAGCATTTGTGTATCAGAGCCTTAACATATTTAATAGTTTTATCATTCAGAACGATTTTTTCAATCTATACTATACGCTAACATAATTTATGCATGTAAATACAATATGAAATACGGTATTTCGCTGAGAATTCATACAAGCTGTAAGAAGAAAGCAAGCTACAACCGTACCTCATGCAAACATACGAATTGAAACCGACACCATGATTTATCAAAGCAGTTTTAAAACATGCTCAAACAATTTAAATTTAGCTAAGTTTTCAAAATGTTTCATACATTACAGTCTAATTATAATGTAACTTGAAGTCTAGCACATGCACGAAGATTTCCAACTAACCTATGACGCAACGCAACTCCTTAAAAAGTTCTATTTTCATTCGAAATACGTAAAAATCTATTTAAAAAGTAGCGTAAGAGCCGATATTACAAACTAAATACAACTCTAAATACCTAAATTATAATAAACCAAACTTACCTAAACGTCCATTATGTTAAAAAGTCTGATAGGACAGTTAGTAGTATATGAAGCGTATAATATTCATAATGCTACTGAAATAAAATCAAACATCTTGAGTACACATATAGCATTTAATATTCTATTTATACAGCATAAGATTAACATTATTCATAAACTATATCAAATCCAACAATCACTGTCTATACCTTTTCGATGGTACTAAAGCTAGTAACAAGAGAGTAAAACGTTAGATGAACGATTAGTTTGTAAGTTCCGCTAAATATCGATACAGAATTGCCCCCCTATCACTAAAAACGTGTGCACAGGCCAAACATTTATACTTTGGACAAAAATCGTGAATAATAATGATTTTAGAAAATAGTGCTGACTTAACAATCTTTTCACTATCATAAATTTATCTATACATATTTCATAAGTGTATATAATAGAACCTATATTTTATTTAAAGGACACAATTTATGTTTTTTTATATAAGTCAAGTTATCAACCGATTTTTAGTGATAGGATAGCAGAATGAGATAGCCGATTTGAATGTAGTGATGCGATGTAGGAACTCTGCTTCTGTTGCGTTATCCAACGCCTCTTGCATCTGGTCCCGCAAGCAGCATCAGTTTCCAAAACTACATATGTTCCACAACTACTACCTAATTCGATGAATGAGGTAACTATCCTTCCAAAGGAACAATATGATATATCTGATACCTTTCAGCTGATGATCCAAATATGCACATGATCTGAATGTTATATTTTAACGAATTCATATATACCACGAATAAAACATTCTAATAATTGACCAAAGGTATTGCTAACAGCAACATTATAAGAGACAACTGCTTTGGTCTTAGCCTTTATAAGTACATTTAAATTTTACATACAAATCGAGTATATCGTGATTATTTCATAAGTACTTCAAATTTTAACGTCAGTGTTCTAATATCGATACAAATATAAACGTACGATAGCAAATAAGCTGAAGTATAGGTCGAGTAAATGCATTATAACATGTATAGTAAGAATAGTCATCGTCGCTATCTACAAGAGAGGAGAAACGTTATAGACATGTATGTCTACGCTACTGCAACAACTAGACACCGATGTGGCACGAGACGTGTTTCTACGCAGCTACTTTACTTACTGGCGACAATGTGCGGTAACAACGAATAATGGGCTCCACACACTGTTGACAAGCCACGCGACCCGACGAAACGCGATGAGGGTTGAGTGGAATCCAATCGCATCAATGCTCTATGACCAGAACCACATTGTAAATACCCGAAGATTCGTCGCGTCGGGTGTTAATAATGTGATCATGGTCATAAACAACACAACAAAATTGATAAGATTTGATTCAACTGAACACGTATCGCGTCTTGTCTGGTCGCGTGGCGTGTCAAGTGTGTTTCCGACTTAACTCCTCGAGTACACGAACTGCCTTTATACAAATTAATATGATATGCTCTCCCGGCCGACGCGTACGCCGCCCTCCGCGAATCAAACTTAACTATAGCTACATAATTCAATATACACCTATAATAAGCCACTGAATTAACATTTACAATTAATAAAGTAAAACTGCATTACTTGACGTACAGTTATGCCGCCCTGGGGCTAAATAATAGTAAAAATACGCACTTCATTACTAGCCAACAAGCGCTGTTAATAACATTTTATTACAATCGCAGATAATACTGACCAATATTCATAAGTTTTTAATAACTCTTGGACACTATACATTTACACATTTTTTATTTAAATTTTAATTGTGATTTCTTATTGTATAATAATATTAATAGGGAGTTGGTGTCTTTGCAACAATTGGAATGTAAACTATAGAACCTCAAGAAATCTACTAGTACAGTGTGTGATCTTCGACAATTGTTTGGGCAACCAAAATGTGGTCCAAACTGAAAGCATTATATAATTATGGATAAAATACATTTCCATTTACAATAAAGCCATTTTATGACAAACATGTTACAAATAAACAGCACAAAACCATTGAATCAGTGCTTAAAAACTATCAGTTTATGAGGAAGTTTAAACAACGTATTAAATGTTAGGGTTCATTACAAAAATTCAATACTATAGCACAACGTGGTAGTGGAAAATTAACAGGAACATAGTAAAACTTTTAACTATACTCCGATTCAAAAACCTGGATATTTTTGTATACAAAGGGGTTACACATACACAACCCAAGGAATATTGGTGGCAAATATTTAACGACATTGGTATCATCGAAGCAAAGCACAAAAGTTCGATACAATTTTTGCTTTTGAAAGCTTTCATTCATCATTTAATTGTACTCTTACGTTTTCGAATTAAAATTAAAATAATGTTTCGTTTCACGTGTAGATTATGCGATGTTGAAGTTTGTGTTTTACTTTTTACTGATAACCTTGCTGTTAACTTAATATTTTCTGTTATTGTTCAATTTTTATTCACACAAATTACTTGGATTCTAAATCGGAGTATAGGTAAGTGTTAATGATATTCCAATACAAGAAGTTACAGTCACACAGAACAATAAGCAACATGTTGGATACAAAGACACACGTATAACAGCAATTAAGAGGGTATTCTGTCTCTTAGAAGTGATCTTAATACAAAATGCGATTGGTATACAAATACGTATCACTAATATCATAAGAATTAATTTTATTGACGCGTTATAAGAAAAAGAATCCCTTGTTTCCGTCTTAAAAAGTCCTCTTTTGCAATTTTCTGATGTAATTTCTTAGAAAAAAGTTTGGTAACTTTAAAAGGCTTGATTTGGCTTATTTATATACTCTGGAGGACTTTCTAATTAATAAATGTGTGCGTTGCGTACGAACAATCGTGTGAGCGCGGATCAACACTTGGGGCAGAGATCCAAACAGAGCTAGAATTCCAACTTTAATTAAATCCAACTTAAGTCGCTTTTAGCTGCTCAAACGTTTCACTCATAAATCCAGCTCTGTTTGTGAACTCGATGCGCGTCCTTTTTTCCTATCGACGGTCTCAATCTAAATCAATCATTATATCCATAGATATAAAGACTGAATTAGAAAGATGACTCCGTAACGTATTCGAGATTGTTTATCGTCTAGCAAAGCTAGAACGTTCCATTATAAATTTTACAATGACAGAAGTAAAGTTGGAATTAGAATGACATTGCTCAGAGTTCGTTGAATCGATAGTTACGTCGTACGACAGAACATTCCATTATCGTGTGAGATTTGGTACAGCGCCTCTACCGTACGGGCTGAACTACGCAAATCCCCCACAAACCCACAAAAATGGTATTTCTCATCGTCGAGATCAGATGTACTATCAAAGAATCGACTCACCGAACTCAGAGCTCTATCGGCCGATGATTAGCGCAGCGACTTAATTTGTCGACTCAATGATTTCGGGCGAATAGTACGACAAATTTTTTTCGTAACGCTTTTCATAGCTTTTTAATATTCTAAGTCGAACTCTACGGCCGTAATGACAAAAGCCGTGTTATTCTGTTAATCGCCAGAACAGAATGTTTACTTGAATCTGGCGAAGGCGGAGCTGAGCTCGTTGATGGCCGCGTTGGTGACCGCCTGCCCGACGGCCTGGTTGATCTGGTTGCGCATGTGGGGTGGAAGCTGGTTCATGGCCCCCGCGGCCGCAGACGCCCCTCCAGGCCTCCTAACCATCAAGGTTTGTTCAGAACATGCTTTGGTACAAGGTAGTGTGCAGAGAGTATAGAGATGGAGTTTTGACACAACGCTGTGTTTGATGTTTGAGATAAAAAGTTTAGTGAGCGAAGAAAGGCGAAGTTTTGTCCCTACGGCGATAAGTTCGAAATGTAAATTGCGTTCAGTCTTCCTTATTTAAGTAGGTACTTAAATAAGGAAGATAAAGACTTAAGATAGTGAGTGCTTTGGTTTTTAAACTGTAAACTTCTGTTTTCATAAATAAATAAATAGAAGATTAAAGAAATGAACTCAATTAAAATAAGCAATTGCTTATGCTTCTTTTCAATTCAAACCAGTGTCACACGAGAGAAGAGCCACTTAGACTCAGATAAATATCGGAAAACGCCTATAAAACCTTCAGTTTATAATAAAGATGGCGCCACTGACGAGGTGTCATGTCTAAACAGTCCTCGTCCACAGCTTCTCTGTAAGACATTTTGTGGTAATGTAACCGCCATAATTACATACATACATATATTGAAAAATAAAGTACAATGCTTACAGGGCAACTGTGAAACATTTAAACAAAGCGTTTTGATAATAGGAAAATAAAGCTGCATTATTTGATATATGAGTGAAAAATCTAAGAATTTAAAGGATATGCTAGTTATTCGAAAGTCGGAAACATCGAAGATCACACACACACGCACGACATGCAGTGCTTACAACTATTTTAGTATTTTTATACCCCGTTAAAGTGCATTCGAACATTATTTCCTACAAAGTTTTGACCGATACAAAGTCTTTAAGTTACTAAGTGTAATATCACTAATATAAGTTACATAGTAATTTATAATGACGTCTATATAAATCGATAGAAACTGTCATCTCTGTGGGCAGCAGTGTTTTCATTATCGTACAGAGTCCACAACCTCTTTCATCACAAAATATACTATTGCAGACGATTAATTAGTAAAAAAATATAAGTTAGTAAGAAAATATATAACCACGAAAATGATTTGATTTAAAAACAGACTGCCCGCAGGAGATTTAAAAGCAGAATATAATTCATTTATTCTACGATTATTAATTTTTTATAGAACTTTTTTAGAAATTTTCTTGGAAGCAACATTATATCAGGCGTATCATAAGTATTGATTTATATAACTAATAATATTGTATATAACATTATGTATAATCTATATAACTGTGTCAGTTTGTTAACTTACTACAATTGGAACATGTTAGCCAGTTAGTTAGTGCCCCATTGTTAGGCGTTTTGGGAGTGATTGCTAAGAGCTATCAATTGCAATCAGTTAACAAGCTCTAAGAGGTTAGTACCTTTGATTGTTTTTATATTAGTTAGGGTTCACGGTCCGCTCGCCTAGCGTCGCCTGTGAAAACAAGCAAACGCTCAATCTATGCCTACTGTTATATCCGCACACTAGACAATAAGCGATAAACACCAATAATTTTAATGTAAACTACATACATAGATATTAAACACATAGATATTAATTTATAAAGCTTTAAGTCTGCAATTATGGCTGTTACATCTCCCACACAAATGCCTTACTTGCCCTAGTAATAATAAAGAAGCGAAGCTAACCTTTATAGAAAGCTCTGGTATATATAAATTTTAGGGTAAATTCAACCGTTGATTAGCATGACACTGATGTTCAAGTTAAGGATTGTCTGGGTTATCATTAGTCCCACCAAGGATGTCAGCAACACGACATTTGTGAAATAGAATAAACAAATTACACAATTTTACTCACTGTGTTCTTTTGATACAAGAACAAGACAAAACAACGACTTCTTACACCAACCAAATAGAATAGAATCCTACATAACGTAATAGGCCTCAGGTCAAAGCACTACTTTGACCTGACCAAAAAAGACTCAGTTCTCAGTGGTGGCCTCTTTAATATAACTTTATTTCACCACTCCACAAGTCACCAGTCTGACAAGTGTATCATTTCATTTACTATGTTTTGGAATGGACTTTGTGAATCCTAGTTAAAGATAAATTTAAGTTCCAAAGTAAAATAGGCACTAAAGCCTAGTCTAGCCAGATTCCTAAGATATTAAGACTATGATGGTACTCACGTGGGAATCAACGGCGCAGGCAAGCCCCCACCGGGGGCAGGCCTGCCGGCCGGCGGCGGCGGAGCGGCGCCCCCGGGCCGGGAAGGCAGCGGCGGCGCGGGCCGGCCGGTCGCGGGCGGCGGCGGCGCGCCGCGCTGACCCATCGAACCTGCGTCATACGCTACGTGAGGGCAAAACAACTTTACTGTCAGATATTATTCGTAAATGCATAAGAAATAATACAGTTCGTCCCCATGTTGGCAAAGATCCGCGGATACGTGGCGAGACTTTATTTACGCCGGCGACGATGCACTTTACTCACCGTGCCGAAAGAAATGTGTACGTGAGAAAGTGAAACGACACACGCGCTGGCGGTCTAATCAAACAAATAAATGACATTTGCGATGACTCGGCCAACATGAGCACGGACCAATAAGGATATGTTAAGCAGATAATTTCTGGAAATATCATCATACATTATTGAGGATATTATTTACAATTTACTTCACCTACTTCACTATCCTCAGTAGCATTGGCTTTGCTATATCCATTTACAACACGTGTGAAGCCGCGGGCAGAAGGGGTGATTAAATTAGAGAGCATATTTTTAGAACATTCACTAAGTGCGTGTCTTGCCTCGAGAATCGGCACATTGTGCAAGCGGAATTTCCGCCAACCGCGTATTCCTACGCTGTGCGATCTATATCCTTGGTACGATGAAGTTCTTCACGCATGCTGACCGTTGCCATGGAGATTTTAGTTCGTTAGTTACCTTGTTGCATGGGAGTGGCGCGGCGCGGGCCGCCAGGCGAGGGTGGCGACAGGCGCGGGTTGGCGTCCAGTCGGCTCTCGAGCCAGTCGTTCTTCACGGGCGGCGGCACGGGCGTGCTGACCGTTGCCATGGAGACATCGCCGATTATGTGCAGCGCCTCTTTGCAAGCGTGGTACATGCGCAACATTTCCTCACGCTTCAGAGCTTCTTCGGGGGATTCCTCCATCATTTGAGACTGGAAGAGGTGAAATTCGATCAACTTAGTTTAGGGTGCAATCACACTGAGGGGTAACAGCGTCCACTAATTAGGAATGAGCTACACGACGAGATATTTATTTCAAACAATATAATTGGATTATTCGGGTGTTTTTGACATTGATAATGTCTAGAGCTTTAAAAGGGTCTTAGAAGTCAGAGTAGGTGATTAGGTGATCTGCCTTAATATCACTTTTACTTTACTATAAACAGAGTCTTAAAGTACAAACCTGATCGCCAGAAGCGTACAAATGCGCCAACAGCTCCCCATTGATGAAATCTTTGGCGTTGTTAATGATCATCATCATGATAGTCTTGGGCACGAGGTCTCGCGTCGTCTTGGTCACGATGCGCATGTAAGAGTCCACGAGGTTACGGATGGTCTCGACTTGTCTCTCCAGTTGTGGATCCATGCTGCTTGAACCGGCGCTATCTGAAGTCTGCAAGGAATTTGTAGGATCATTACATTTGGTGTATTTTAGAATGAAGAATGTACCTCTATGATGTGCAGTTATAGAATAAAAGGTATCATGGTCAACCAATGGCGGTGTAATAATGTTTTTCAAGGTATGTGTAGTATCTCGTGTTCTGGTAGAATAGTTATTAATGGTTTATTTATTGAGACCTAGTAACCTAGGGCGTTCATAAAAATGTAATATGATTAATTTTGATAATTGGTCGTAAGATTCAGACTAAAATAAAGAAAGGTGTGTATTTCTGCAGAGATTTAACTTTATTTACCGTCCCATCAAGAGTTGCAGTCATGCTTCAAATCATGTTACAATTACAAATGTACTGAAGCATCTTGA
The DNA here is from genome assembly GCA_943735965.1 of Eupithecia abbreviata. NCBI lineage: Eukaryota > Metazoa > Arthropoda > Insecta > Lepidoptera > Geometridae > Eupithecia > Eupithecia abbreviata. Next base: position 9,928,436 of record OX030976.1, read on the forward strand.
AGAGTTAGCCTAATTGATATGCAATAGGTTAATATTTACAAGCAATAAAGACAGACAATAAAAACATGTATTCAGGGTTTCAGAGAAAAAATGTGTATTACTAAAAGCTTGGCACTTGTTAAAAATTCTACTCTAAAATTTGACGTCACATTTTTTGTAAAACGCTGCAAATATCGATATAACTTACCATACCAATATCCCGAGATATTTTAGTAGTAAGAGAACTAATGGAGAGGCCCCAAACCACAACCCAAACACAATGGTAAATACAATGAACAACATTCGTCTGTAGTTTGATCCTACTCTACCACAGCAGTCATATTTCTTTGCGCATGCTTTGAAAAAACAAATTTAATTAAACATATGAAATCACCCCCTCATATCCACACCTCGGCAAACCAAGCATTGAGATGCGTTCGGACTTACTCGCTTATTTCCACCCAACCCCGGCAGAAATAACTAAAAACAAAAAACATCAACATGCTAAGAATTTTGAATCGAAAATATAAAAGTCTAATAGAAACAAATATTCACCCAAAACACACTTTATCATAAAAATCTAGCAAACGATCAAACATGTGTAAGTTTTGTTGACATCGTGTTCAGAAATGATCGCGTGATCTGTGAATGAGCTTAGCAACGGAACTATACGCTGCATGCTACGCATTTATGCAGATCAAGAAACAATTTATGAATGAAGCTTTCGTAATACTTTTACAGAAAGATGTTCTACAAAAATATTCCCGAACTAAATGTTGGAAGAAGGTGGGAAAGGTTTTTACACAAAATTCTTTAAATTCACTTCGAAACAACACGGTGTGTCTACGTGTCTGTTATTCGTGTATGTGTGACTGTTTCAAAGCCTGCAGAACAAACCTCTGTTCCTTCACTCTGTATAGCATGGCAAAACAACATATCGTATAATAAACTGACATATACACCAGGTATATGTGGATTATTGGTTATGAAGCAATATAATTAATTACATAAGCTCACAATACGGGACATAGATTGAAAGAAAGGAAGATATAAGGGGAGTAATAGTACGGAATAAAAGGCCAAAAGAAGGTTATTTGCAGTTTACAATACCTCGTCGCCGTTGGAGGCCTCTGAGGTCTTTTCTGGGTAAACTCCGGCGCGGAGGAAGGACGCCTTCCAGGAGTCTACGTCGTCCTGCGTCTCACACGACAACTCGAGCTGCTTGTAGTCCTGTAACAATATTGCCCTTTGTACTTATCGAATGTAATGTATTTTTTGTAATGGTCTATATCTGGTTTACAAATAAAGTATTTTTGTATTGTATTGTAATATATCAGTTATTAGCTTCTGCTCGCGGCTTCGCTCACGCGGTAATCTAAACCACTTTTTTCTAGAGTTACCCTACTCACAAATCAACCTATAAACTCACGACTTATACAAACTATTCTTTATAATAATCAAAAATGAACAAGTATATCCGAGCATAGTCAACTGGCGCAGCCGTATTTGATCGTTATTTCAGTGGCCAGATTGGTATGCTATTCAAAACAAAATATACAGAGTGATTCTTAATTGTATTATAATAAAAAAAATTAATTGTATTATTAAAAAAAGGAAAAAAAATGTTTAGGAAGTTTTTTCCAGTTTTTGTTTCTGAGAAGCGTATTTGCTTACTCCAAATCTACGCTTTGAAGTAAGCAAAGATGGACAAAGACGGCTCAGATCAGAACGACGCGATCTGTATCGGAGGCTTAGCTCCACTTAGTAACTCTTTAAATTTTGTGGTAGTCTGCCCACAATAGTACCCTATACAATAAGTTTTTATTTCAAATAAAGATTTTGTATCTTTATTTACTTCGGGGTCCATGCGCCAGGTTTTTTATTTTATTATTGTTGGTTTATAAAATGGTATTTTTTATACCTTGTACACATTCCTACCTTCGGGATCGCGATAGGAATGTGAACAAGGGCGACATGAACCCTTGCTTCAAGTCCCGCAGTTTCAGTCCGTCAAGGGGCAGCATGTATTTCTGGATGATTTTGTTACTGTATAAAAAGGATTTTTGTATACCTTGTACACATTCCTGCCTTCGGGATTGAAGAGCGCGAACATGTGCCGGCGCGACATGAACCCTTGCTCCAAGTCCCGCAGCTTCAGTCCGTCAAGAGGCAGCATGTATTTCTTCTCCCGCTCCTCTTCGTCCTTGAACCAGGAGATACTTTCTGATGTGAGGACGAACCAATAATCTCGGGAACCTCCTGCAAGAGAAGGTAAACTTTAATATCGTACTACGAACGTTTGCTACGAAAATGTTATTTAAAAAAAAAAAGCAAATAGTTCGATAAGACTGAAAAGATGGCGCTGTAGCGTTGAGGCGTTTTATCCTCTATGCAGAGTCAATTAAGATGCATCTTTCCCCAGCGCTGCCAACAATTTATTTTTCTATATATGTTAACAAACGAATTTTCAATCAATTGTGCAGTTTGTTACCACTATCATAAGCTTATTTTAAACACATATGTAATAGTTTTATTTGGTATAGTTCAGGCAGAAACAAGACTCTGTTTGATGCACTGAGTTTTGGGTAGTTTGGTGGTCACCAAGAGCAACTTCGCCTCGCTGCCTAAGGCTCTGGACAGACGGACCACATTTCAACTGCAAATTGCAGTTCAGGTGCAGTTTGAATGCAGTTGACACGACTGCAATAGGACTGCAAACCAAACGAGCAGTCCGATTGCAGTTCAATTGCAGTCGGCGTGCAGTCGTGTGAACTGCACACCGACTGCATTCAAACTGCACACCTTGTTTCTGCTACTGATTCTACGCGCGAGGGGGCGGAGCGTTAAAGTAGTGCGGGCGGGTGGATATGGTGCAGTTCGGATGCAGTTTGAATGCAGTGTGCAGTTCACACGACTGCACGCCGACTGCAATTGAACTGCAATCGGACTGCGCGTTTGGTTTGCAGTTCTATTGCAGTTGTGTCACCTGCATTCGAACTGCACCTGAACTGCAATTTGCGGTTGGATTGCAGTTGAAATGCGGTCCGTCTGTCTAGAGCCTTAACTATACAAAACGTGTATGAAACTAAACTAACATAAGTGGGGTAGCGCCTTAAACATGCATAGATAATCAGATGAGAAGCTACAGCGCTCTCTATTGATTTCTAAGATAAATAGAGTTTTATTCTTTAACACTTTGATTGCTGAAATCAAAACGCCTGAATATAAAAGTAGTATGTCGCTATGGTTTTTCCTTTATACAAGACTACAAAAGTTATCAGTTTTTTAATTACTTACCTTTCATAATACCCAAGTTATGAATACACATGTATCCTTTCCTGATGACTTGGTTACCGAGAGCCGAGCGGCCGCCCGACTTCGTAGCGTTCTCAGATTGGTTCTGAGCGCTGAAAAATACACGGAATATTTATAGTAATCCAAATATTTTCTGATAAATAGACTTATTCGAGTGATTGCAACTCACGCTAACGCCTCCTTGTGCACTGTACGTACACTGCTGCAATGGTTATAAATATAATGTAATATAACTTACCAAGACAAACAAATAAATGTATGAGACTAGCAAATGCGACAAGCAGGAGGGTAGCCGATTGATACAATAGGGTTAATTTTGAGTTGACTTCGAAAAACCAGAAACGCACAAAAACAAGATAAGACTATATGTCTTGTCATAAATATTATAATATTTGTAACAGTATGAGTTTTTTTACGTAGGTAAGTGTAAAAATATCAATCTATCTAGAATATGTGATTAGTAATAAGTTCAAGTAGTTAGGTACATTTACAATCTAAGTCTATTGTGTCCACGAGAACTACTGCCGACAAACCGTTGAACAGTTTGGCAGAAACGTTATACCTGTAATGTACTTTTAATTACGAAATAAATAAATACAATACAATGTTTTTGTGCGATTCCAAAAAAAATTTTTTCTTAGCCTGTTATCTATTACGGCGTGTATCTTCGAAAAGTTACGTCCGATTCTCATAAAATGACTCACGAACATCGTGAGTCAATGTTTTTGCGTACACGTCGTAAGGTAATTCCAATATAAATTTTGTTGGATTTAATGTTGCAAAAGGATAATGCAATCCGGCTTCTACAGTGCACCCGGCTTTCCTGTACAAGAGAATGACATTGACAACGGGGAGAGTAGTTATTAAGAGTATGTTTATTTTTATTTCAACCAGAGATAACTTGGAAGTAATAGCTTTATTAAATGACCAGCCCCCCTAGCATGTACAGCCAAGACAAGATTGCATCTAGGATAGAATAGAGAAAATTTTATTAATTGTGAAATGATTAGAGTTGAAGGATAAACCTTTTACTTATTTGATAACGATTCAATGTCATTTTTATTTCAGACTTCGAAAAAAGAGAGATTCTGTGTTCGGCTGTTTTTTTTTATGTATACCTATACTCCGTCAATTGTGGACCTTATTATTGTGTACAGAATATTCCTTAGATGGTCCCATTTTATTCCCGACGGATTAGTATTTGTCCCAAAAAACTTAAAAAACAGACTAAACATTAACGAATTTGAAGTCGGCTTTTAATAATTTCAAAACAATTATAATTAATTAGTACCTGTCTATTCTACTCGTTATAGTCAAGATCTTGCCATGTACAGGAAAACTGAGCGCACCATACCAATGTACTAATGTGACGATAAATCGTACCCTATCTGTACATACTTAGCGAACCCGATGAAGTCTTCGTGGTTGGTGTTCATGTAGGCTAGTTCACAGTCGACCAACAGAACTAGCTGCTCTTTGCATTGCTGTTCGCGCGAGCGCACGTGGGACATAATAATGCGCTCCGTCTCTTCGCGGAGGCGAGGGTAGCGAGACATCTGGAATAGAATAGAAATCAATGTAACAACAGTTTATTTTCTACTGGCTTCTTCTAGCTTCGTACGCGTTTTCCTGAGTAAAAAGGTGGCTCTGTCTTTTGTAGGATATAGTCAATCTCTCTGCAAGATTTTAATCCGTTCAGTCAATGTAATAACAGTTTATTTCCTACTGGCTTTCTGCTAAATACGTGCGCGTTTTGCTGAGTAAAAAAGCTTTATGTTATTTCTTACGATATAGTCTATGTATATCTCTCCGGCGAATGATAACCCATTCAGTCTTGTGTTTTACTTTTTAAAAGCTGGCGCTATTGTCTTGTGTCTTTTCATATAGTTATCCACGCTGACGACGACGTTACAAATCATAGCCGATCGCGGCAGTTTTAGGAAACATCTATAGACGTGGAAAGATAACAGTCAGATTATGTTTCGGATTTATAATGTTAGTATCGAAGAATAGTGTAAATTTACCAATTATTAGTGCTCTTTAAAAAAAAACAATGCTGGACAATTCACACAGCATTATCTAGCCCCATGGTAAGCAGAGCTTGTGTTATGGGTACTAGATAACTGATATACATAATACAATACATTACATACATAGATAGATTTTTTATTATACATAGACCAGAACACCCGGAACAAATATCTCAGAGCGTACACACAATTGTTCCGAGGCGGGAATCGAACCCGCAACCTCCTGCGTCGCAGACCTTCGCCCACCGCGCCACATCGGTCGTCATTATCGGAAAGGTAACAGTCAGATTAAGTTTCGCATTTATAATGTTTGTATCGAGGAATAGTGTAAATTTACCAATTCTTAGTGCTCTTTGTAAGGCTTTAGATAAAAGTTTTATTTTTATTTTTCTTTCTTAGGGATAACAAACAGTATCACTTATAAATTAACTATAAACTATTAAACTTAAATAAACGTAATTCTAGAAGTGAACCAGCCCCGTTATCCACTTATTACTTGTACAAGGGGTGGTGTTAGTGAGCATTTGCAACAATGTAATTCACATGAAGAGTTAAGTACAATCGAAGATAGTATCAGTTGACAATATCAGGTTGATGGCTGTCTTATACAAAGCTGGTGAAGCAGCAAATGGATCTGTTTCAGAGAAGTACTTATTATATGCCGTTGTCATTCTATGCAGTGGAGCACGCACACCTGCGTTCGTTTTGCAAGGAGTGGTAGCAAATAACGCACGCTTACTTACAAGTTATCTTAAATCATAATGAATACAATGAATACTTCTAAAATTATATTTTTTCCAATTGTTCCGTGCAATTCATCAACAAGAATGATAAAATTATCAGAATATAATTTGAACAGCATCCTAACCTTTTAAGTCAGTGACCCGTCTGAAATGGAGTTAAGCAATAGTTTTTATTGACAAGTCAGTCACTGGTTTACCGCCCCGTAGCGTGGTTAATTGAGGTCAGTGCTCTCGCTGTTGTCTTTTGTCACTCGCAAAAAAATAACTGAGTTTGAGGAAGTTACACTTTTTGTATGGTGGCTTATCCATACACGGTATCCCACGGTTATTGAACATGGAGGGCAAGTAACAGAAATATTGACGATAGGCAGTCTTAATGGAACAAACCTTATTCTTCCTTTATTTTTCAAAATAAGTAAAAACTGTTTTACAGAATTGTGCAATATGACTTGCTTTATCCGGTAATCGAATCCACTAAAATCCAAAAAAATCACACTTGGTTTTCTTATTGCACCGTGCGGTATAATCAATCATACGAACCAAATCTGTCTAATATCGAACGAGGCGTGAGAGCCTGTGAGACCACGGATATGAGCAACCTCCCCAAAAGCCGCTAGCGACGATCCAATGAACTATTGCCCTGTGTAGAAACGGACTCCCCTAATATATTATCTCTAGACTATAAAATTAAAAAAAAAATTAAATAAAATCTGAATAACTGTAGAGACAAAGTTTGACCAAATGTGGAAATAACTGCCTTCAATTTCAGGTACCGAATAGTCCGTTATCATTTGAAATAAATAATATTAAAAAATTAGAATGGTTCTTTTGTATGATCATTAAGATTATCAAATTAATTTGTTTTCTCTTTATTTATTTTTGATTATTGAACAAACCTCCAAATAAATCACCCTTTACAATCTCAATAGCTTAAAATAGGCCAATGTTTGTGAAACCGGTCTGGTTAATTTTTTCTATGAGTTTGTGGTTATTTCCTTACCCTTTCAGTGCAGATGCGGACGACATTCGACAACTCTGAAACTACGAGATCGACACACTTCAGACAAGGCTCCTTTAGGCGTCCAATCTGCTTTTTGACTATAGCTTCGAACGCCATGTCGGGGGTGAACAATCCCACCTGTTAACAGACACATTATACATATATAGAAATATATATAATTTATTGATAACTCCAAGTTACATGTCAAAAAGGGTTATCAATATAAAAGTTAATAGTATTTTATATAATTGATTTAAATAATTGGTAGTTCGTAGAACTCTGCTACAGAATAAAATGTAATCTCCAGAAGACATTTTTTCAGTCGATTATTGAAAATCATTGTGGAAGTTGCAATACTAAACTTACAGTTGGTTCATAGACTTTAGTACAATAAAAGTAAAAGTAAAGTAAAAAATCATTTATTTCTTTAGGCTTACAAAATAAGCACTTAGACAAGTCTAATTTTAAATATAAATTATTATCAAATAAAATTATTTTACTGTTCACTTCAATTTTTTGTCCACTAGTGGAAGAAGTGAAAACAAACAATATATATGTATACATGACATAACCATCGCATAAACATTTGTTTTCAAGACAGAATACCTTAATCATGTGAATTTTACACAAAAGGCTAGACAATTACTTTGTACCATTACACAAAACGATTGTATGCCTGCCTACTTATTAAAATCACATCAAACCATGAGCAAATATGTACGTCATATTTTGTCCAAGCCTAAATAAAGGTTAAACTACTTGTAGTAAGATGGAGGGAGGCGGCCACGTATGGATCTGGACCCGATTCGGGTTTGATGCGCCAGGATATTAAGTAAATAACTAGAGTAAATGAGATAAAGATACAGTTATTTCTAAGGATTTTGTTACTATAGTGCGTAAGCTCTCGCACTTGGGGCAATCTCTAAGAAATTAAATATAAATAATATCCCAAAAATAATCGATTTCGACGGGTCTTGAAAGGGAAGGTCGTGGATTCAAATCCCATCGAAATCGAAAAATCTTGGGATATTATTTAATAATTAGCTATATAAAGGTTTTAAGTTACATAGACACGAATACAAGCAGAGAGTAAGTCTAAGTAGGCAGCTACGATTTGCAAATTATATGTAGGATACATACCCTAATACCGTGGATATTCCGAATAGCGAACGCGATCTCCCGCCGAAGTTCCTTCTCATCAAACTCCATCTTGACGATTTCAAAGGGGAACCGCTCGTGGAACAGACGATTGATCTTGGCACCTCCGGACAGTTCGTTTGTGTTGATCTGAGCTGAACCGGAGCCTTCGATCGTGCGTTCGAAGTCGGTTTGGAGCTGTTGGATCATCCTTTAGGGAACAATGATACAAGTAAGTTTTATATCCTTTTGCTTAGCTTGGATGCTGTGTGGATTATACAGCATTATTCATTTATTTATATGGATTAAGATTCAGATTTAGTCAATTTAAATTAGTAGCATTGTATAAAACTAAGCTTGATTGTACCATAACATTACATTATCGCAGAAATTACATAAGTATGCCAAATATCAGCTCAATTGGTTGAGAATAACTGTATATTTAATACAGTTGCCAGACCTTACCTACACATACATACTGAGTAACAAACAGTCAAGTAAAATCAAGTACTTACTGCAACATAGCTTTAGTCTTGATAGACGGGTCATCAGGCCTAAAGTGTTTGTATTGGTCTACATCTTTCTCCAACGTGAGCAGCTGCTTCTGAAGCTTATCCCTCAGGCCGGGCAGCGTGTCTCGGATGTGATTGGTCAGCTGCTGGTTCAGCACTCGCTGGAGGTAGGGGGTGCCGAGCCGGTCGGCTAAGTGCCGGTATGATGGATGGCTGTAAGAATTTTAATTTGATTTATTTATGAGAATATACGATACTATGGATATACTATTGGTCTGTGCCTTAAATGTACAAATCATATAGACCCACATTTAAAATATGTTTTACAAGAGATCAACTTATTTTCCATATTCCCGCTAGATTTTGGCCGGAAAACATGTCCGTCCACTATTGGCTTTTATAGGATCTTTTAAGGACTTTATTACAAGTCTGTATTTACACCAGCGAAGGATGGTTTATGTAGTTAGAGTCTTATTGTGTCTTATTTTCTAGTCTATAAAGTCTATTTTTAATACCTAGGGAAGATTTTTCTCTGCTAGCACCAGTTCAAAGTCGCTCAGCGAGCTATGGAAAGAGCTATGCTCGGAATTTCTCTGAAGGATAGGATTCGCAACAAATACATCCGACAGAGAACCAAAGTTATCGACATAGCTCTAATTAGCAAGCTGAAGTGGCAGTGGGCCGGCCATATCTCGCGAAGAACCGACGGTCGTTGGGGCAAATGTGTTCTTGAGTGGAGACCACAACTCGGTAAACGTAGTATAGGACGCCCTCCGACCAGGTGGGATGACGACCTGCGAAAGACTGTAGGTAGATGCTGAATGCGTCAAGCTGAAGACAGGGCGCTATGGCGCTCATTGGGGGAGGCCAATGTCCAGCAGTGGACTAATATAGGTTGATGATGATGATGATAGCGGCGGTGATACCCTTGCGCCCGTACAAGTCGAGTCTTATTTTCTAGTCTATAAAGCCCAATACCTAAGGAAGAATTTCCTCTCAGCAGCCATAGCGGCGGTGATATCCTTGCGTCCGTCGATGTCCTTCTGCGAGCGGTTCACAACGCCGATGTAGCCTCGACGCAGAGGCAGTAGCTTGTTTTCCAGCACGTCTCGTGCGTCCGTGCCTTCGTCCATAAGATCCAGTTTTGTAATAACACCGATTGTGCGAAGACCTTAGGAGCAATAAGATGATTTTGAGAAAGACATTTTTATCAGTACACAGGTGATATAGGCAGTTAACAAAACTTTATCGACGTGTCTACAATCCAATATATGTATTTTATTTTAACAAAGTATGAATGAAAACTTAACAAAGACAACTATGACAGTAAACAACAAGATAATAAATTAGAAATTTTTCGAGAAACTTCTTAGCAATTGATGCTAAGAAGTTTCTCGAACAACCTAACGAAATATTTTTAATACCTACGGGATACCAATTGGCTGAATTGATTAATTGAAGAAACATTCATTTAATTGTCACTAGGTATTGCCACCATCGTCCTTGTTGTACGTCTTTACGAAAATTGAATTAAATTCTATGAGAGTACTCCTTTGTGATATCTTTGAAAGCCCAACTTCTCCACTTGTGGGCAGAAATATGGGAGGACCATACCAAAAAGATACTGACACTGTAAGGCGTATCTAGACCCTGTAAATCCGCGCTACAATGTCAGCTAAGTTCGGAAACAACATGAAAATATGGGGAAATCAATAACAGTGTGTATATTATAGAAACCATACTCGTATGAGTTCCCTTTGCACCCTCCTGTATCTTACCATCTTACTAAAGACAAAGACATATTTTTAACCGACTTCAAAACAAGGACGAGGTTTTATGTTCAGCTGTATGTTTGTTTTTTTTTTACTTTTTTATTAAGTAGATACACGATTTTGATGATTATTTCGCTAATGTATAGAAAATTATTGAACCTATTTTCAATAAAACTGTATCCCCGAGAGATACATTTATTGGACATATTGGGATGTATTTAACCGACAAACTTAAAAAAACCGTTTAATTATTAATTTAAAACATGTTTTTTTTAAATAAAATTATTCTTTCTGTATAACAATAACAAGTAACATTTCATTTTACCTTGCGGATCAACCTCTTTCGCCAGTTTGAGTGCATCGCTGTTCGCCAAGTCCGTGTTGGCCGGCGTCACAGCCAGGATGAGGCAGGACTCGCGTCGGATGAACTGGAAGATCATGCCTTTGATCTGCTGCTCGATGTCTACGGGCTGGTCGCCGATCGGCACCTTCGTCAGGCCGGGCAGATCGATCAGGGTTAAGTTTAGTACTGCAAAGAAACAGGACTCAGGTTTAACGTTCATTCAGTAACTTATTCATCACTACATACATAGTATAAAACAAAGTCGCTTCCCGCTGTCTTTCTGTCCCCTATGTATGCTTAGATCTTTAAAACTACGCAACGGATTTTGATGCTAATTCTAATAATTGTAATTGAAAAGAAGACCTACCAATATTCGATTGATAATGGTAGCAAGCCTAATACAACGTTTAGTCTGGATATGATGCAAAAATAAATCAAGCTGTCGAAATCAATCCTCTATCTAAGCAAAGAAGGTAATATGGGAACGCTCCTAGTTACGTTATCAACGCGTAAAAATTACAATGTTTATTGTTTATGTATTTATCACTTTATCTGATAAACTCCGATATAAAAGGTAAATAATATTTTTTGTGCAAAAATGTGCTGAGCCCGTTGTAAATGAAATGTTTTACGATAAAAACTATCGTAATTTGACGAATTCATGACGGATGTAAGAGGGTTGAGTACGAACCATATTTGTACTACTGTACTATATAGGGTTCGTAGTTAACCCACTTACATCCGTAATGAAATGAAATGTTATTAACATAAGCCGGGCTTGTTTTGTTATTCGAATAAAATCGCAGAATAAAACTAACATTGATTTATAACGTTGTCAGGAAATATAGGGCGTTTCTTTATCTCGTTTAATAATGCAATTACACGCGCCATTAAGTAGTAAATATTTAGACGGAAAAACATATTATAATAATCAACTGTTTATATGAAGGAAAACAAGTCGTTTAAGTGACCAAAATATTATTCAATTTGGGCTATTTCAGCGTATTTGACACACCGGAATTTCAAATTAAACTTGAATTCGTTAATTCTCGTAATTACACGTCGTGCGAAGTATTTACAAGCACGACTAAACTATACTACAGTTCCTCCATGTTTGGCTAAAATGTTTTCAATAACCACATCAATATTGAGGTACCGTAAATGTAAACCTGGAGCCAGCCAAAATAAATAACAAAATGACTCATTAAATTTATATAATGAGCATTCATTGATTTACCCGTTTACGGGTAAATCAATGAATGTTTAACATATTTAATTGTTTTTCTTGTAATCAATGTAATTATAATTTAAGCGTCACGTTATCTCTCTGTGGAGTTGTCTGATATTAATAATAGTGTGAATCACTCGGTAAAGCGCTGGTGTTAATACTGATAAGAATTTGAGAGATTTATAGCATCTCTTGATGAATATAATAAGTAAGGATACATATGAAGTATTGTCAATAAGATATCAGGTAAACTTATTTATCTGTGGCGGCGGCGCGCTCTTCTCGCGTCTCGTTGTACACCTTGAAAGACATTTCTGATTAAACCCGAAAACGTAAAGATCAATCTTTGATGAAATATAAAAAAATCAATAAACGATACCGACCACAATAGATCAAGCGAGTATTGTTGATAAGGGACCAACAACCAGTTGAATCGATACAATCTATTATTTCATACAATTGCTTTACTTTCAGTTCTTTTATGAGCTTAAAATTAAAAATTCCTTTCGAATCTTGATACCAATCATGAGTTGTAATTGTAACCTTGTAAAGACGCATCGAGCAAGCATTGATTGAACATGTAGGTCACTGTTGTGAAGAAGGTGGGTACTGACGAGCGTACGTAATTTTTAAGGAGCGTAATCTAACGTGTTACACAGCGAGCGTTCATGCAGTCAGAACGAGGAAAGAAGCTGATACTAGTATGGTAATAGAATATCTGAGGCACGACCCGGGAAACGTAGTGTAGGACGCCCTCTGACCAGGTGAGATGACGACCTGCGAAAGACTGCAGGTAGATGCTTGATGCGGCAAGCTGAAGACAGGGCGCTATGACGCTCATTGGGGGAGGCCTATGTCCAGCAGTGGACTGATGATGATATATGTGGCTGGCAACGAGCAATAAGACGGATTTTAGCACAGCGGCGGCGGCGGCCCGGCGCCTAACGAATCATGCTCGCTGCGAATGATACATTCCTCCGCGTAACAACATTCGGTACCCTGCTCTAGACAGTCTGCGTATGAACTGCGTTCGGAATAGTAACTATGGTATGCTACCATTAATACATTCTTGCCTAATACAATAATTGCTCAACCTTGTTTGTAATACAAACATAATGTATAAAATGAATACAGTGTGTATTAGTAACGTTAAACAAACGCACGCGTCATAAAATTAGTAAGCGATTGTCTATACAAGTATTTTATACGCATCAATAGTAGAAGAATTTGATCAAGGCGAAAGCCAACAACCTTGGAATGCGTGTACTTATAGTACAGTATGTTTGCAAAAATAAATTGTAGCCAAGGAAGCAATCATAATATTTTATCACAGAAGCATACACTGTAGATTAGAACATCATAAAAAATCCTATTTATCTAACTAATAATGTAATAAAATAATGCTGGCTGTGTGAATTGTCCAACATTATTATGTTGGACAATTCACACAGCCAGCATTCTCTAGCCCCAAGCTAAGCAGAGCTTGTGTTATGGGTACCAGATAACTGTTATACATAATACAAATACCTAGATCGATATTTTTTATTATACATAGAAAACGACCAGAACACCCGAAACAAATAGGTACATATCTGCAGATCGTACAAATATTTGTCTCGAGGCGGGAATCGAGCCCTCTACCTCCTGCGTCGCATGCGGACCTTCGCCCACAGCGCCAGAGATCGTCTAAACCGCTCAACATAAAGACGGGTAAAAAACATACAATTAAAAAAAATTACGCGTTTATTGACGATTTCAGTTTTTTATAAAATTACGTAGGTCATGAAGGATGTACATACATAGGTATCTGAACCAACAATAGATACGGCATAGAAATCTTAACGCTTAATCGCGCGTTTCCGTATCTCAAGCAGCTGATTAACCTGACTCATTCATTATGTATGTACTGGTTAACATTGCCGCGAATGCAATATATTAATGGCGCAGATATGTACGAGTATATAAATAAACAGAAAAATATTTTTTGTTGTGAGTTGTTTTTATGGAATTTCCAGACACAATGATTGTGATCTTGACCTTTATTGTTTAAGTTGATTAAAACATTCGTCTATTAATATTTTCGTTACCCAAATAAATACATATATGTTTTTCCAACGCTGCAATGAGTTCAAATTGAGTGATTCGTGATTTAGCTGCGTTAGAACGTAAAATACGTATTGGTTTAATTTAGTCCGAACCACCCACAAATAAACTTGCAACTCTTCGAAATCTCCGTGAAATGAAAGCAATTCAGAAGAATCTTGTGAAAAAATATGATTGAACTCTGTACTTTGCTTGAAGTGCAGGTCTCCTTGCCACAGTTCTTACGGGGTCGATCGATGAGTTCAGGCTTGCGCGGCACAGCTGATGCCATGTGGCTTGTTGTCCGATATTGGTTATAGATAACGTACCGTAGGGTTACAGCGTATAAAAAATCGCTTAAAGCAACTGGTGCTAATTTCTCTCTTCCAAACTGCTTTAAAATTATTAATCTCGCAATTTGGGATATTAATTATTGATCTCTATAAAACAGAATTCGAAAAAAGGAGGAGGGTGTATATTCGGCTGCATAGATGTTTTATTATGAATGTATGTTCATCTATTTCTCCGTCAATTTAAACCGATTTGGATGATTATTTTGCAATTGTATTATTGTATAGAGAACGATCCCGAGATGGTCCCATAAAAAATGTATTGCTATAAGATTAGTATATAAGTCAGTTTTTAGTTATTTCAATAAATTAATGAATATTTATCAATTATTATATGTACTGCTTGCACTCGTGCTTTGTCATGCACATTGGACATGTATAGTTTTGTATTTTATAAATTTTATTCCGCAGCGGAAGATCCAATTATGTCAATTCGTTGCTAAACAAGATAAGATTGTCGCGTTTCGGCAACCAAAGGCTGTTGACATACATTCCATATTAGATTATACCTACAACAGTTCTGTTAGAAACTATTTCCATTTCCAATGACTGAATATTTACAGATTGTCACTTAAAATAATCTCGTCACCGCACTTCTTGAGAGGATAAACCGCTAGGTTTAGGTGAGGCCTTAGCGCTTGAGTTTTGTTTCCCTTATCGGAATAGAATCTACGCGATAAAACGATTAAAAGAGCTATATTTAGTTTCAGGATTAACTTTAAGGAATTCTCACCTATAATAAAATGTACAGTGGCGTTCATCGTCACATGACCGACGACATCGCCCTTGGCAGGTTCCAAGCTTCGTTATTACTTCAGTTCTAGCTTGATTTGATCAAAATAGTTTTTCTAAATTAATCTTCATTTAAGATTCTAGTATTAAAACTATAATCTTTCGACCACTACAAACGACAAAATAGTGTAATGAAAAACTTTAAAAGCAATGTCATATAGACATATCAGCTCTCAGCTGTTCTTTTATAATTCAATAATAACAATAAAATATGTGTGTATTCATAGAAATTGACTTCAATAGTAACAAGGGGATCAGCTTACAATGAACGCGACTGTAGTAACTTACTCCTACAATGAAGATGTTATGAAGTCCTCTCCCAGCCTAATTTTAGCCATGGCCCGCCAGGGACGGCCAGTTTCAACAAAGACATTACCTACCACTTGTATTGATTTACGATATTACGCTTAAAGTTGTTTGTAAGTACTAGTAGAAAACCTATTGTATGGCTTTTTATCTTTGACGGATTGGACATGGCATAAAAATGCCATGTCCAATCCAATCAGATAAGACATAAATGAAATTTCAACTTACCATTTGGTGAGTAGACTCGAAGATTTATGGGCACAGGAGAGATACCCTTGTTGGATCCTGTCATACGATCAGTCTCTGCCTCGATCTCGCCCCGGACCTCGTTGAAGTCCACAAACTTCTTGCCTTTGCAGTGGAGAAATTCGGCATATTCTAAGAAGGATAAAACTACATAAAGTGGATGTTTTAAAGAAAATAATGCCTCATTATAATTTTTTTATACATTTCTATCGAACTCAATAATCGCAATTGACACCTACTTAAATCTGATTTTCGTATTCAGTATTCGTAGTTTGCGATGATTAATTGCAAACAGGAATCAGTTTGCATTACCAAGTAATCTGCAGTATAAAATAAGAAAATATAAGTGAAAAAGCTCACAGATCCCACATTTACTATATTATATTGACTCTAATTTTTGGAGTCAATAAAGGGATATTGACTGACTGGGAATTGATGACGTCGTCGTTTCATCAAACGGCCAATTTCGACAGTAATATACCATGAATAATAGCACACACACTTTTACTAAAATTATTAAATACTAAATGACTTTCATTATAATGATGAATCAATAAATCAATCTGACCACTAAGAGACAAAATAGTTGAGTAAAAAAATAAGCACTGTCTTCAGCTGCTCCTCTATAACAAAATAAAAATAAATGATAAACATACCTCCATTTCCTTGTATAAGCTGAAGAATCAGAGGCCGTCGAGTCACTATACCTGAACCTCGAGGCAAGAAGTCTCTGTAACAAACAATAACAATATAATTCACAGCTACCTATAGAACTAGGAGACAACTACTTGGTTTTAAAAATCCCATCCAAAATAATATATAACCATGAAATAAATTATGTCTGTCTGATACCTGTTCACGCCTCAATGACTGAAAGGATTTTAATGAAATTTGGCAGGGCATAGGCTACTTGAAAAGCACAGGTGAAGGGGCAGATAGAAGATAGATAAGACAGTCATCACAAAGGTCTTAGGTCAGAATGTTCGTTATGTCACATTTGACACAGTTGTTATTGCTAGCATAGCCAGCCTAATTCCGTCCAGAAGTGTGAATCTTCCTGGTGCCCATCATTGCGTAATAATATCATACTTACAGGATCAACTCATTATAAAAAACAAGAGGGAAATGATCACTGGAACAATTCCTTGAAATTATTCTCACGAACACCAAATTTGCTCGTATTCAGAAGACTGATCACAGATGAGAATAGAACACAAATAAAACCATGGGCATAACTAGAGATTGTACTTTTCCTAGCAAATTTCACACCCAAACACCAACCCAACCCACCATAATGCTATCAATCTATTGTTTGTAAATGTTTGTGTATTGTGTTTTAGGAAGAATTTATGAGTCACCAGGACCTATGTAATGTAATGAATTACAGTAGTAACTTCCAGCTGATCTTGAGGAAAGTACCATCCAAACTATATTATGTCTCCTAAATTTAAGAAGATGGTCTAATTTCAGCCTCCACATCCATCCAGTAAACAAAGTATTTTACACACAAAAGCAGTCCATTGTCAGGGGCATTTCTACGGCCGCAGAACAATCGTGAACTAATAATGTTCATAACAACCCTGATGAAACTAATTAATATTACCTGCCGACGAAATTTTCTAAGACCGAACTCTTCCCTGCTGACTGACCACCCACAACTGCAATCTGAGGAAGATCTAGGGACATGTGCACTCCCATATGCACGAAGGCATCTTGCAGTTTGTTTACAATTGGAATCAAATGTTGCATTCCTACATTCCCAGCCATTTTTATATAAATACATTAAAGTTTGAGCACTAAAAACACTAATTACACTAGCTCATCACCAAATTCATCATCGCTACACTGATTTATTTTTCAATATGGATGGAAGAGGGAGGGGGCTCTACTATAATGATTACGATATTTACTCGATTCCTAATCGAACAATAATCGCTCCAAAATTCCAAGCTCGAAAACCATTATATACAACGTACCTAGTGAAGTAGTACCTAGTTTTCTAAAATATACGAGAAGCTTATTTACAACGTAATGAACTCTTTCATGGAAAATAATAGTATATTAGTGAACGAACAGAACGGTTTTAGAAAAGGAAAATCTATAAATTTAGCCATATACGATCTATTGAGTAAAATCATTAGCGAAGTAGATAAACGCACGCCTGTATGTGCCATATATATGTACATGACAAAGCCATTTGACTATGTAGACCATGCTTACTATTAGACAAATTATTTCGGTATGGAATTAGAGGGAACGCTTATAATCTAGTTAAATCATACCTTGAAAACAGAACTCAATTTACAGAGATAAGAAGAATATCCACAAAAACAAAAGAAGAAATCAAATACATGTCTCAAGGCAGGATAGTTAAATTCGGTGTACCGCAGGGTAGTGTCCTAGGACCACTGCTATTTTTAAGCTACATTAACGACCTACCCTCACTCACCAAACATCCCATAGTACTTTTCGCTGATGACAGCACTGCAATAATTAAATGTACGTCCCATGAGACATACGAAATAGAAATAAATTAAACTCTTCACAAAATAATTGATTGGTTAGATAATAACAATTTAAGCGTCAACCTTACCAAAACAAAAATAATGCATTTTGCACAACACGCTCCTATACCTAACATTAAAGTTATGTACCAGAACCAGATAGTAGATAATACATCTAGTACAAAATTCCTAGGTCTGGTAATAGACAGAAAATTAACCTGGTCGTACCAAGCTGAAGAAGTATGTAACGCACTTAGTAAATTCTCGTATATGCTTTACAGACTTCGAAAAATTGTTGGTCTGGATGCGCTGAAAACGGTCTATCACAGCTACGTTTCTTCTAAATTACGCTACGGCATTATATTTTGGGGAAACTGCATGGAAAGAGAAAAAATCTTCAAGTCGCAAAAACGTTGTATAAGAGCCATGTATGGACTGAAGACCACCGATAGTTGCAAGCCCTACTTTTTAACAACAAATGTATTAACAGTTCCATCACTCTACATTTATGAAATGGCGGTGTTTGTAAAACACAATAACAATTTGTACGACAAGCCAATTAACACACGCAGTAGACGAGACCAGCATCGCCTGTGTTCGGCGAGTTATTATATTTATATACAGCATTATTAAAAAAAGTTTTTGTGCCATAGCACCAAAACTTTTTAATAAATTACCTAACAATGTAAAACTGCTTCCATTGACCATGTTCAAAAACAAACTTTATAAATTTTTAATATCAAAATGCTATTATGATGTAAACGAATTTTTATTAGATAAGGACATTAAAATTGACTAAAAAACAATATAAATATTGACATTAAAATTGACTAAATATTAATTATAAGGACATTATAAATTAACTAAGCAGTTATGTAAGAAACAACAATTAAGTTCTATTTGTAATGACTATTTTAATAAGAGATTGATTTTATTTTTCTTTTGTGTCAACCTACTTCTAAATGTTTTTTTTTTGACCATAGCCTACCGTAGGTAAAAAATGTTGCATGCCCTAGCTAGACTAAGGCAATACATGTACGGTACATATTTTATAACTAAGACCTCTGTAACCCATGTGTGCAAATAAATGATCTGTATTCTGTATTCTGAAATCAATGAATGAATTAATGAGAGGGACGCCCGACCGATATTGGGCGGGCGTGAGTGGCGTGGAAAACATTATTTGTGTACACATACATAAACATGCAAATAAAATACAATGTGCTTTAATGCTATGCCCTACAGGCTTTCCTGCTCTTGCTATCTGTCTGACCATATCTTTAACATACATATATTATAGTACAAGTATCCATCGAATATGATACCTACCTACGTAAAAAAAGCTATGTAGAAAAGTAAAAGCGGAAACAAAACAGTGTTTTCTTATATCCAGTAGCAGATATTCATTATATAACGTCCGTGCTAAGCACAACCAATGACATAGTGCTATTCAAAATCAATACAGCTTGACATGCGCACTAAATCTAGGCCACTTGACAAAAATATTCATATGAATTATATGCTTTTTTTTATATTTATGTAGAAATAGTTTCAAGATCATTATTTTACATTAAAAAAAATCAATGGGCACATTGGGCACCCAATCAACGCCCTGATGACCTGATGTTTTATTTAGTTTTTGGATTATTTTACGCAAAAAAGAAACGTTCTTGCCAGGAAGGGAGGTAGATGATAACGCGTAATTATGAAAATACAATAGATATACAACTGATCACAAGTTGATTCTTCGTCAAACTAGTCGACAAGTTATAATAAAAATGAAATGATGATTTCGTTCGAACGTGCTCGGGGTGTAGGCAGGTACGTAATTACTCACTTTCCAACGAAATTCTCCAAAACGGAGCTTTTCCCCGCTGACTGGCCGCCAACTACAGCTATTTGTGGCAGATCCAGTGACATATGCACACCAAGCTGTGTGAAAGCATCTTGCATTTTATTAACAATTGGGATCAATTGCTCCATCCCTATATTCCCCGACATGGCTGCCGGATTTAATTCTCGCTCCTCGTCCTATGAACTTCTCCGCGGACGTCCGCTTACTGAGTTTCGTACGTCGATAGGGTACCTACGTTTCTCTAGTGGGGCGCATGCGTACTTGCGTTTTATGTAAAAGTCAGTGTAATCACAGAAATATAAACCTACCTTACTACAGTACGTACTGTTGATGTACATCGTAGGTACTTTACCAAAACTGTTTGTAAAATCATAAATGCCTTAGTGATGAATAAAAAATATTTCATCATAAATGTGTCTACGTAGTAGGTATTATTTTTATTATATTAGTAGGTAATTTAGGATGATATAAAATAATAAATAAGTACCTGGTCTACCAAGGTACCCATATACATATATACCTATGATAAATTATGTTTAATTTTGAATAGCTAGGTAGCTTCTAGCAAAATCGGACATTGTGTCTATTTTGTACAGTACCTTCGTTATAAAAACGAAAAATATTATAATGCTATATATGCCGATTTATAATGTATAGTATAAGGTACCTATTTTATTCATAATCTAACAGTACTTAATCTTACTTAAGAAACATTAAAAGTTAGAGGCTGAAAATGGGTTTTTGTAGAGGCTTGTAAAACTAGTACTAAAAATATCATGATGAAATTTGGTTAATAATATAGGAATGTGATTTGCTTATTTATATTATTATTATATTAAACCGGAGTGTCCCAATGCAGAGCAAAGGCCACTTATCTCGGTCCTCAGCAAGGTGGACTCATTCTTTATTGAATAGGTCAAGGTCATCCCGCCATCTCTGCCTAGACCTTCCACGTGGCCGCCGTCGTACGTGCGGGAACCACGGCGTTTTTCGTGCTTCGTGCAACCACTCTATCTTTTCTCGCCCATGCGCGGTCCCAGGGATTCAGGGGGTTATGAACCCCCTGAAATCTTAGACTAGGTATAAAAAATCACTAGAAAATGCCTGAAACCTTAAATAAATTTTAACTTCAGACTATTCTACCTAACATGTAACTTAACAATATGGTTAACTAGTTTAAACTGCGGTAAAAAAAAATCGTGGCTCGCTCCGCTCGCCGATATTACTCGTGTTTTGGGCGTTTTGTTATGTTTCGTATCAGTTCTGCAAAAGCAACGGCGCCTATTTTGCTACAGTCCTTTTCTATTAACTAAATCACCACAACAAATAGCGCACAATCAGATTTTTTGTGCCCTTTGTGCACTGTAGTGCATCAGGCATGTTTGCTGATGCACACACTAAGGACTTCTACGCTGTATTTCGTCAAAAAATAGCATCCGTCAGACACAGGATGCTGGGCAGCACCAATAGATTGATAAGGGTTCTGGTGGACAGACATTGCAGTAGCCTGCAAAGGCACTGGATGTCAAGTCTAATGAACCCTTATGCTAAACAAATTTATCATATAAATTGAATTGTAGGTGTTAGTGTAAGGAATGTAATGTAATTTCAGTCAAATTGTATTGCATTCTTTACATTAACACTATGATGACGATGTAATTTTTAAATTCTATAATAAATCACAATTTGGCTATATAATAAGTCTGAATCAATAAATGAATTTAAATTAAAATTTAATTTTTAAAAAATACGCAAAAATCTACCGAAAACCACAAAATTTTCGCGGCTCGCTCCGCTCGCAGACAATATCTTCTTTTTCTTGTGTAGTCAAGAGCTCACATTAAGTAAATTTTACCAGACACGAAAACTTGCAAAAACACTGTTTAATTTTCAGGGCTCCCGCTTTTTTTTATTTATATTTTCATACTCTTTTTAACTAGTTTGAGAAAAGTAACAAAAAATTCTGTTATGTATTTCTTTTGTGTCGCCTATAAAAATCTCTAAAATGCTGCGGTTATCTCCGTCGTTCCTCCGCCATTGTAGCTTCCTCGCCTTTCTTGCTAAACCGACCTCACCAAAGATCAAAATTAACACGGCTTGCCCGCCACTTAATCTCATTCATCAAAACCAAGTCCTTACATCCTACATTTTCGGGGTTCGCTTTGTTCGCTGTTCTTACTTTTGTCATAGTCATAGGTAGTATAGTATCGTAATTTTGCTTACTACACCCCCCGACCCCCCCCCCCGTCCCTGACACCCCCCCTTCTACACTCCTAGGTGTAAGGATTTTAAATACTTCATCCAACGTGCAAGTAAAGAGCTTAGGGAGACCATAACGGGTCACCCTACATAACACATTCTGAAGGACGGCCCACTGTTTAAATTTTGATTGAAGCTGTGCTATTATTAGGTATAGATGTTTTCAATAAGGTGAACATTATTATGTGATTTGTATTTCTGGGTTGTTGAGTGAATTAAAGGGTAATGCTATCAAATGCTTTGGCGTAATCGACAAATGCAAGGTATAATGTTTGTTTGAATTCTAAATGCTTTTCTATAACTAGCTGATTGATGCAGATGGTTGAGAGGCCGCTTTGGAATCCTGCCTATTCCGGGGTAGTATAGAATCTAATTACTCGCCAATACAGTACTCAATAACTTTTATGAAGGCCTTATAAAGATGAGAAACAACACTGATTGAAGATCTACCTATCCGTTTCAAAGCCTCGCATTGTTGATCTTAGACACCTAATTCTTGTCCAACGCTAAATAAATCTTTTACATATAAGAAGTCTTTTAGAATTTTTATTGACTATTTTGTCTTTTTCTCTGTATTCCACTAAAGAATAGAATTGGGCATAAACTTTCGTCTCTCTTCAATCAGTGTAGGTAATGGGGAGTTTTAGTTGGCTTTTTCTCTTTAAGCTTTAAGGATTTATTGTTTGGGCTGGCTATCTAGATAGTATCTCTGATATTCGTATATTAAGTTTCTACGTCTTTGCAATTCGCCATTTTTATTTAGCTAAAACTATTTTGTTAGTATAAATTAAATTTTTCTTTGTTAATAATTAATTAATGCTCATCTAATTTATTTATAGAATATTTTATAATTAAAAGCGATGGTTTTTTTATGTTCAAATGTATATTTGTTCTAAAAGAGCGAAAATCGAAGCTCTGAATTTGCATAGGTTATTTTTCCAGGAGTAGTGCGTGTGAAGCTGCGGTCAAAAACTAGTTTCAAATATGATGAAAACAAATGAAAATCGATTTTGATATCGATGGGTTATCGAGTAATTTTTTGTCAGTATATGCACCCCATGCATGCCACAGACAGATAGGTATGTCAAAAAAGTGTCAGATGTCAACAAGATGTCAATTCAATAACCACGTACAATCGCTCGTCTCATGAACCCACTTGAACCTTTTTTCATGATTCTTACCTATATCACAAATGCTTGACCCTGAAAGAAAGAAGAATGAGATTATCCTTCCTTGCGCTGAAAATAGCTAAAAGCTCCGACTCGTACTCTGAACAAATCAATTTCGAACAAAGTACAACTTTTCAATATTTTCATCAAGCAAGCAGCTTGATCGTGTAATTGTACCATTCACTCTTCACAATCTTTCCGCTAGAGTGCGGTGAATCGCGTTGCTTTGTTCTGCTTTGCTTTGTGACGTCACTATTGATTGTGAAGGAAAGAGATCGTCTTTTGGACGGACGCCATCTTAAAATAAAGTGATATAAGTTTTGGTAGCGTAGAATAGAATTTAATCTAAAATAATCTGTAATTGGGACTTAGATATTGCGCTTGTGTATTTTTTATCCCGTGATACTATTTGTATCGGACCAAGGTATACGTTTATTTCGGATTTATTATAATTTCTTAGAAAAAATATTTCGTTTATTTACGGTTCTTCTACTTCTCTGGTGATAGTACCGTTACAATTCTATAAAACGATGTGATAAACCATGGCCGTTATAGTGTAACAACAATAAAAGAAGTGGAATATAAAACTCATCGATCCAATTCTTCAAACGGATGTAACACGTCAATAAACTTCTGAGGGCAGGGCTTAATACAAATTAGTTTTCAACAGTGATGTGAAAGTGTTTTCAGATCTTTGAATGTGAATTCTGGCTCTTGTGTAATCTGTATTTAATATACCATCAGATTCACTCAAGAAGTGAAAC
This sequence comes from Eupithecia abbreviata, assembly GCA_943735965.1. Lineage (NCBI taxonomy): Eukaryota > Metazoa > Arthropoda > Insecta > Lepidoptera > Geometridae > Eupithecia > Eupithecia abbreviata. The sequence goes on from OX030976.1 coordinate 9,952,822, forward strand.
AAGTTGAGTTATGAAGGACGATTGATCCTGTCAAAGTGAAGTGAAATCGGATTCAAGTGTCTGAAGTGGCAATCGCCTTGATTGCAGTTGGTGGTCGGTGAGCGGGTAATCTCCTGATGGTGTGTACGTCGCAGCATGTCTGCACTCTCTACGCCGGGCGGCGGAGGCACTACGGCGCAGAGCAAGCCGACGTCCGGCAAGCAAAAGTATCAGAAGTTGGACATCAATAGCTTGTACTGCGCCAATAAGGTACCTACTTTGTGATCGAACGTGGCATTATTTTGTTTTTCTTGCACCTCTTATCATCCTCACATTACTGATTGGAATTATGTACATGCATATCTCTGAACCTTGGAAATGTACCTAAACACCCACTGTGATAGCTAAACATTATATTTTTTACTGAGCAGACAGGGTAAAAAATAAGTAAGGTTCATTGCTCCAATAACAATCACCTCAGATATAATATAAAAGCAATAAGATACCAAAAATTGTCTAGAGTTTTATTAGCAGTTATTTTGTTCGAGTGTAATTCTCTCATGAATCAGAGGTCAATGAACTTTCTTCTATGCCTTCTGGAGCCTATTATATAAAATCATTGAAGTGGGGAGTACTTCAATGATTTTATAGTTGCACTAAAAGGAACCTGTGCTATGGGATAATGCTAAACTGATAAATAAATCTTGCTTTCCCATTTTGTTTTGCAATTTTTTTATTCAAGTACAAATCTCTCATGAATCATAGGTCAATGAACTTGTTACAACCCTTCTGAAGTCCATTCTCTAGAAATCATTCAAGTGCTCTCCAGTTGCACTAAAAGGAACCTGTGCTATGGAATAATGGTAAACTGGTTCTTAAAACATGCTTTCCCATTTTGTAATCATGGTCAGCTGATATTAAATAAATAAATAAATGGATATTAATGTGTGATTCATGTTGATAATGCTACTTGTATACTATTACTCCATTCTAGAATCCAAGACCTATGTTAACAAAGCCAATTATTATTGAAAACTTCACAAAAACTGATAACAATAATAGAAAACAACAAGACAACAGCAATGTTATCACCATTAAATAAAAACACACATTTCAAAAATGTCTATTTGCACAAGCTTTGCTAATACGGTTCCAATTCGAGTTTGACAAAATAAAAATGCAATGATGGATAAAAGCATCCCAAACCAATATTTTATACAAACTTCTGTAATTTGCTCTTATGTTACCAGTGTAATAAAATGTTTGTCACCAATATTTCTTTAATTTTGCTATACCTTTGTTTACAAAAAATATCTAGGATTCTAGAACTGACTATAACTAACTAGCAAAGTAAATGGTAAAATTGTTATAGAATATTTCATGCTGAAATGAAAACTAACAGTATTTGTTGTAATAAGGTCAACTTTCATATAATTGAGGTCACAATAAACAACCTTGACCAAGATCTTCTGAATTCAGTTCAATGTTGAAAATGCTGATGTTCATTACAATGTTGACCTGGTTAGAATCCATTTAGATTATATTTTGCTGAACTGAAGAAGTTTTGCGACAATTTATTGAGGTAACACCTGTCTATTTGTATTATAGAACGAGAATTCGGAACCATCCTCTGTCAAGTCACAACTAAGCCGCAAACATGGAATGCAAAGTCTTGGAAAGGTTCCCTCAACAAGGCGTCCACCAGCCAATTTACCTTCTCTAAAAACTGAGACTGGTCAGGACCCTAGCACTACGTAAGTTTCTATCATTAATATAGAGAGGTAAAATTTGTTGGTTTATGCATTTCAACTTGAACTTTCTTTCACTAATAGAATGCTATGTTATCTGAGTGATTCTGATACACATACCCACAAGCAGAAGTTTGCATTTAAAAAGATATTAAAAATGTAATCGCATCATTCCAATACATATCAGGAAGTGACTGACTTAACCTTCCAAGTGCCTATTATGAAATGAATAAAGATGTACTGTATCTAACATAAACATAGTATCTGAATGCCTCATTCAATTGTAACTGATGCTGTGGATTTCCTCTTTAGCAGTTTGTACTTGAACTGTAGAAGCAACTAAAAGCAGCCTCCAGTTCCCTTTGTGATAAAAGGAGGGTCATATAACTGATGGTATTTATTTTTATTTTTAGTTTAGGCAACTGGAGGCTTCATAATAGAACTGGAATCTCAATATGTACCTACTAGACTTATTTCCAAATTTAAACTACAAATTAATTATTGTATGATTGTTTTTGCAATAAAATTTTATTATTTATTTTTAAATTTTAAATTTATTATTTTTAAGAAAGTTACAATCAAAAATAGTAGAAACAATTGAGCTAACTGCAGACAATCCACAGGTAGCTCAACTGATTCATATCAATACCGTTGGTAAACTTTGTCTGCCATAGAAATAATAATTATATTACAAATATTTTCAGCCCTATAGCTGCTGTAACTCCATCTGTGTCTTCACCACCAACATGCATCAGTCCCCCTTCTCAAGTAAGTGTTACATTTTATGTGTATTAATTAATGAGTTGTTTTTTAAATTGTTAAAAATATATTAGAGTTAGTAGAGCCCAATGACGAAAAAAAGCGCTGGAGAGAAGGCGCGTCCATTTGCGATGTAATTCATTGCACTGCAATTTTTGCAGCATACTTGGCCAAGCCAGTTGCTCTATGATATCAAGATTATGAGATCTGAGGGCTCGCTAATGCAGCATCAAAATCATTACAAGATCAATTTAGAGATAAATCTGAGTGATGAAACTCGTAAGTCTGTCACATTTTCATGGCTGAATAGATCCTAATGCAATTTAGCAGGGGGGGTAGACGGTATCCCAGGGATAGGCTACATTTTATCCCGGTAAAAGGCGTGCGAGGCGAGGAAATGAATGGTGAGCTGAACAGTTAAATGTGATGTTTCAGCCTACTCAAGCAGCGCCGGTCAGCAATGTTGCTGCGGGCGGTGGGCCCGGCGGCTGGGTGTCACTGCCGCCGCCGACTTCACCTCACTTCCGCACAGAATTCCCCTCTCTAGAGGCGGCTGCTCAGCCTACGCACCGCACAGACCAGCCGCCGCCGCAGCCGCAACTCAGACCACAGAGTAAGGAACCAAACTGGCTACTATTTATGCTTTATCTATTCAAAGACCTGATTTTTCCCTGGAATTTTGTAAAATGCCTTTAGCGGTTCGAAATAGAACTACGCAAATCCTACATATATAAATATGTAGATGGAATGTCTCCATGACATCGCGATGCCTAGGAGAAACCAAAATCAGGGCTTCTTCTATTTTACTGTATTATGCTACTTCTGTGATCAATCACAAATGTTAAAGCAAGCCCAATGACGAAAAAAAGCGCTGGAGGGAGGGTGCGGCCGTTCGCGACGTGTTCCGTCGCTCTGCATTTCCTTAGTGAGTGCAGTGTACTCAGCCAAGCCAGTTGCCCTATGATACCAAGATTATGAGATCTGAGGGCAATCAAAATTAACCTGACTATAACAGTACCTTCTGTAACTGTTCTTCGATACATACTAGTAATTTTATTGAGATGTAAGAGGTTTACAGAGAAACCGATTAAGTAACATTCTGTGAAACATAAAGGAATGTTGTTTATTTCCTTGTATGTTCAGCCGAAGGCAGCTGGACGTCCGGTGGCACCACGGCCGGCGCCCGACAAGAATCAAACGCTTCGCCCTCGGCCGCGCCCGCTACCGCGGCAGCGTCACAGCAGACCTACCGTGCCATTCTGCCTTCATTTGTAAGTTTTCCAAAAACATTACCATGCTAAGGCTACAATTTTATGATATAAAACGAGTGTACAACTACAAAAGACTAATTTCCAATTAGCTCTCTGTACCTGTGGCCAAAGTCACGATTTGTGATGTAGCATGTTTAAAATTGAATTAACAACGCCATGCAAACAGGGGGATACCTGCTAGATAAAATGAAATTTGGTTCAAAACAAAATAAATACAAAAAGTTTATCAAGTTGAAATATCTAATAGATTTTCGATTATCGCAAGTCTTGATGATGTCACATATTACTATGAATTCTAATTGTCGAATACTATTTTCCTTGAAAAGCATGTCAATTCAGTCGTCGATGTTTTCATAACATCTTTATCTGGTAGACAATAAAGTATTTTTGTATTGTATTGTAATCAAAATAAAATGGACAAACATGTTGTTTATTATAGCTGGTAAAAGGTAGCAGTGGTGTCGGGCTCGGGCTGGGCGGCCTGGGCGCGCTGCGCGAGAGTCGCGGCCCGTCCGGCCCGCCGCCTGGCTCGCGCCCGCCGCAGCGCGCGCCCGCCACGCCGCGCGCCGTCGAGGTGCTCACCGCGCGCCCCATCCTCAGAGACGAGCAGATCTCCTCGCTAGATGACATCTCCAGAGATGCTGGCTGGGCGCAACACGACGACATTGACTATGAGTGAGTTTTTGTGCCATCCATTACATTTCTGTGACTAGTGCTACCCGCATAAACTGTACCCCACCAGTCGACCCGCCTCGCAACTCAGAGCCTTCTTGAGCCTCTGGAAGACACCCAGTAGTGGGTAAATCTTACTGCAGACAAGGCTACTGCAGAATTTTGCATATCGGTGATGAAGGAATAGATGTTTTACCTACTATTTTTCCTTATTTTCAGCCAAAAGCTAGACTTTTCTGATGGAGAAACTTCTAGTAGGAAAAGTAATAACCGGTCCAGTATTGAAAATGAGCGCACCGAGCAAAAGGGCTCTCGAGACGCGCCCGAACCTGGTGACGAAGACCAACTGTGGGCGGAGCGACGTCAGAAGCAAAGCAATGAGGTGGCGCAGGCCGTGGCGCGAGCGAGACAACGGAAAGAAGAGGAACAGAGACGCCGGGAAAACCCACCGCCTAACTCACAGCCGCCTAAAGACTTTCGCGATAGAAATGATAGAGAACGAGATCGCAGCGATAACAGGGAGAGAGAAACGGAACCAAGAGACAGGGACCGGCTAGAATCCAGAGACTCGCGTGATCGTATGGACGCGCGAGAGCGGGACCGAGACAGGCCCTCGCAGGACACTAGAGTTGATAAAGAGCGAAATGATGTTCGCGACAGAGAATTCAGAGAGAAAGAACGCGTAGATAACAGGGATCGCGATCGTAATGAAAGGGATCGCTTCGAAAATAGGGACCGTGACAATAGAGATGCAAGGGAGCGTGAACGAGACCGTGATCGCGAACGCGACAAGGAGTCCCGCGACAGAGGCCGCAATGAGAACAACAGAGACCGTCCAGAGTCTGACAAGGACTCGAGACAAGATATTCGCGACCGTGACCGAGGTGATAATCGGGAACGAGCGGACCGCGAGCGTTTCGACAGAGAACGCGATAGAGAACGGGAACGATCTGATAGAGACCGCAGTGACAGAGATCGCGAGTTCCGAGACAGGGAACGCGACCACGCCCGCGATCGCGATCAGAACAACCCTGCCTTTTCCAAAAGTTTTAATCAGAATCTTCCCCCACGCTTTTTGAAACAACAACAGAACAGACAGCAGGATGACCAGCAGCAGCATAAGGCCTGGGCGTTCTCAGGTAAAGCAGCTCCGCGACGTCCGGAGCCTCCACCACAACAGGCGTATAACGCGCCCCGGCACGCACCTCATAACAATGGTCGCCGATCCTATTCGAGGTAAATATGGTTATACACAATAAATATACAATAAATAAACAAATAATATACATATATATTCCAATAACAACAATATACATATACAATGTGTCTGGTCACCGGTGTCGGAGACTTTGGGGGGGTGAAATACGGTAAATTTTATCGACAAATCACTATCCCTATTTTTTTTTTCTACCTCCATGACAAAATGGTAGCCATTTTGTTTTCTTTTGCCTCGAAGCACGGGTGCTTGTACTGATTAAGCTATAGCTACCCATGATGAGGTCCTAGGAAGACGATAGAGGACTCATTTGATAGCCAATAATGTGGACAATAAAGCAATGATAACATTGTTTCAATTTCCATTTTATAATAGAGGAAAAAAGAATTTATAAAACGAAAAAAAAGTTTTTTTGAACATATTTTTTTTTATTATTCGCTTTTTCATAGAATCTAAACTGTCAAGCTACAAGTTTTTTGTTTTTGAACGATAGTAAATACTGTGTGCTTCAAAATAAGTCTTGCATCTTAGCTATAAGTAAGATAGTTTAGAAGTTATGACGATTTAAACATGGTAAGTGTTTCTAAGCCGCGCCCTAATCTACAATAAGTAGTTGATAGTTTGATTGACAATCTCAATCATTGTTATGTCTTAATTCTTTACCGATTCCGTTGCACAATATTTTGTATTATTTTACGGACTTTACTCAGGCTAAATGACTTTATTTTTGGAATCAGAATTTCTGTTGTTTTATTGGCTATTTGCTTCCACTCGCTCAATAATACGCGTTTTCCGTGATAAAAAGTAAGACAGATTGAGTTACAGTGTTGAACTATAAAAATTTCATGGAAAATTCATCTTGATTTTTCGAGTCTACAGATTAACATTTCTATCTAAATAGGATTATATCTGAATACTTAATTCTGTTATTCAGTCTTTCATTCTTCTAACGTAACTTCATAGTCGTGCATATTCCAAATATAAAACAAATTCGTAGACAGTTATATAACCAGCTAGAATGATGATATTGAAGATACAAAACTATTCATTATCTTTTTTCTTCTTTTCAGAGACTTTTCCGACCGTGAAGACGAGTTTAGGCGGGATAAAGAAGCTTCAGGACCTCAATGGCGTTCAGAAATGCAAGACTATGAAAAATCTGGACGAGAACTAGATAGGTCAAACTCAAAAGAATCATATAAAGATTTCAATGAATACAAGGGAAAAAATGAATCTGACAGAAAATCTTCACTAGAACACGCCATTGAACAAAGCAATCGTTCCGCCGCTGATAAACTAAGCGAAGTTTTCGAAAGAAAGAGCATAGGGATTGTAGAGCCTTTCGTTACATTGGAGGCATCTGCCCCCTGTCTACCCGCTGAGAAACTTTATTCTCCTCCTGAAAATGTGTCGCAACGAGAATCATCAGAGAAAGAATTTGGAAAAGCATCCTGGGCAGAAGTTGCTCAAGAGGAACCCAGTATTGCTTTAAAGTCGTCTGAGAAAGTAACACCTCCAAGAGAAATTGATGGAAAAAGCAAAGATCATATAACACCCAACTTTGATATAAAACGAAACACACAGTCTATTGCTACAGCTGCAACTCAAAGCATAACATCTAACATTACATATGCAAATGCATTTCAAAATCAAAGTAAATTCAACAATAATCAGTCATGTAACCAACCATCTGGAGCAAACAATCAACAAATATCACAAAGTACCTGCCTTCCTATTAACCAGCAGCAAATCAACCATCCCGTGGCTCAAATTCAGGCATCTGGATTTGACCGTCAATCTGGTCCAAACGCCGTTGTTGCTCAACCATCATCCAATATAGCTGATTCATTTGCAGCTTCTCAAATGCACAAACAACAACAATTAATATCCGAACAACTGACTAAATTGAAATATTCTCAAGAAAAAGAAGCTTCTGAATCTGTGCTGGCTGCCACAAAACCCAATGACCCACAGATTATTCCTACAAAGACTATTGAAGTGACCGTTGAAGCAGGCAAAGTCAATCCGGACCTTACAAAACTAATTGTAGAAGAAAAAAAATTAGAAATCCAGAATGTTCATGAGCCAACCCATCATAAAATTTCGCCGAAAGAACCTATTGAAAGGAAGTCTAGTGGATCTGGATCAGAAAAGAAGGGCAGAGTCTTTGGAGGCGGTGGAACCGGCTTCGCTGTATACAACAATAGGGGTTGGGGATCCAGGGAATCCCGAGGGCGGCGATCTCACCGCAGTTCGCGTTCTAATAACAGGGCCAGTGAATCGGATGGTTCCACAGATGGTGCTCCTAACCCAGAACGGGGAAACCAGCGAAGGAGGGCACCGCGTAGTCCACGTGGGCCTAAGAAATCCGATAGGCCTGATGACACCATGCGCCCGTCACAAACTGAACATCAGCTCACTGTTGATGGCCTGGAAAACAGAGAACCGTTTGCCCCACGTGGACAGCCATCGAGACGCGGTAGAGGTGGCTTCCAAGGCACATCAAGGCCTCCTGCTCCAGCTAAGAGAGTGACAGGTTACGGACCCCCTAATACCAAAAGTCCGTTCAATCAAACCAATAGGGCCGCGAAGGAAAACGAAGATAGCAAAGATAACCCACTAATTGATGATAAGAACAAAGGTAGACCTAGACCTGGTTCACAGGCCACAGGCAGAGGACGCGATAGAAGACCTAAAGGACCAGGCGGTCCCATCAGTGGTGAAGATGAAAACTGGGAAACTACATCTGAACATTCCGAAGGCGGTGGCGGACGCCGCAGATCCGTTCCAGGCAGACATTCTCAAAAGGGTCCAGGAGGTCGTAATCAAAATAATAGAAATCAAAATAACCAGCGTAACAATCACCAGGGATCTAAGAAAGACAATGTAAGTGATAACAAGACTGCTGATGTAACAGAGGCTATAACTGATCCTAAGATATCTACTGCCAAGAAAGATGACGATGTAGCGGATGACGGTTTCCAAGAAGTGAGAAACAAGAAAAATTCAAAGGATATGCGAGGTCCACCTGCAAAAGAAGACAATCAAGCTTCAAAGCAGCAACCCAGGTCTCATTCAAATCAAGGTAACGGAAGGAATGGATCGTCAAGCAGGAATCCTAATGACAAGTCTAACCCCCGAGGTGTGGCGCCAGCAACTAATAAAAACGGACAGTACGACCCACGACCTCGTCAACCTAACTTGGCGCCTCGTTTCGTAAAGCAGCGGCAAAAGCATCAACTAGGCATGGTTAGCGGCTACGGCCCAGACACGGGAGCGGCTCCTCCGCCGCCAGCAGTTAACGCTTGGGACAAGCCTATCGCGCAAACCCTCCGCGGTAACATCGAGGAACCTGCAGAAGTTGTGAACAAATCTGCACAGTCCAGTCAACGTAGCACACCACTCGAAGCTCCCATTGAGATAAAGCCACTTTCGGCCTCGTGTGCTATTCCTTCGGATAAGTCTGAAGTACTAGATGGAACTACACCACCTGTAGAGACAATAATATTCGAGAACACTAATTACAAATCAGCTCCTTCTGAGGAAGCACTACAACAGAAATATCAGATGAGTTCAAACTTAGCAAAACCGCAGCCTGATGAAATGTCTTCTGAAATGGATGCACATGCATTAGCTTTCAATGGGGCTGACGTGAGGCGTCCTAGATCAATTCAAGAACTTATCGGAGATAACGGAAGGCCGGCGAACGACGGTGATACTTCTCTCGGTCTGCAGATGGCTTTCGATACGACACAAAAAGCTGAAGACTCATCTGATATGAAACTGGATTTTGCTTTCGATTCTGCTGATCTCGGTCAACTCACGGAAGATAAATCAGCGAAGTCGCTCGGTTTGCCGCGTAATGTACACATGAGCACTTCCAACACTATTTCCCCGTTGGCGGCAGATCTCAATTTAAAAATCGCCAGCGTGAAGAAAGTGTGGGAAATGCCTGCAGTGGCCGAGGGCACTGAAGACTTACAGTTCTCCGGTTTCGAAGAACCGAACACGGAGGCTGGAGCACCACCTAATGTGTGCAAAGTGAAGCCTACCCAGCAACTGCAATCGCCACCACCTCAACATTACAACCATGTGGGATATCAAGGAGGGTATGGAGGCCTCTCTGTGCCTTCTCCGCCCGCAATGCTTTTCAACTCATCGCAACAACTATTGGGTTCATCACAACAATTACCGCAACAAGGTGGCTTATACGGAGCTTTCCTTGATCAGAGTAGAGGTCAATTTGGTGGCTTCCCAGGAACACCATACGGTGCCGGTTCAGGGGCGCCCTACAACTATCAACCTCCTCCTGACATGTTCCAGAGCCTTCCAAATCAATATCGGATGGTAAGAGTTAATTATCAGTTGCTAACAGTAGTTTATTTTTTTTCCAACTTTCATGTAGTTCTCATCATCTTTTATAACATTTTAAGGCTGCGACGCCTGGCGGTGGCGGCTTCGGGCAATCCGGCCAGCTCGGCAACAATCCCAGTACCGTGCTAATATCCAGTACTTCTAACTCACTCATGTCGGCTACAGTCAAACCCTCCACTCAACAAATCGGCGCCATCGGTGAGTAACTGGCTCACAGTTTAATAGTAACCATTGTTTTCCCGTTAAGCGCGCGAAAACTAACATTGTTATTTATTTATCAGGCAGCAAAGGCGGCGGCGTCGGAGGCGTTGGCGGTGTGGGCGGCGTGAGCGCGTACCAACAGCAGTATCTCGGTTACTCTACGCCCGTGGGCGAGGCGCCCTACTCGCTGCCCGGCCTGCTGCCGCGGCCCGCGCCTCCACAGAACTCGTACTACTCCCCGTACCAGCCGCCGTCCGCGCCCGCGCCGACCTACCCGCTGCAATTCACACAGCAGCCGCAGTCCGGCGCCTTCGGCTCGCAGTTCCTCTCGTCCCAGCTGCAGGTTGCCGCCGCCGTGCAGCAGATGCAGGTAACAACCCACTATTTTGGGCGTTTCGTGCACAATAATGCCATCTTCCTGGACTGAGCATGCGTATGTTTCCCCGCAGCAGCAGTATCGTGCGCCTATGCAGCAGCAGTACGCGCCAGCGCCGCGGCCTGTCCCCCAGCAGCAACTGAAAAGTCCCCTGCACGAGCACGCCAACGGGTTCGCGCCGCTGTGCGACTCCGCCTCGCCCACGCCCAAGCAGCAGCAGCAGAACAAGTCGAAGCCGCCGCACTCGCCGCCGCAGCACAAGTACCACGCGCCGCCGCCGCACCCGCCGCCGCCGCTCACGCCGCACCAGCACCACCAGCAGCAGGTACGCGCCGTGCACCAACCGCGCTCCTTCTACTAGCGGTGCCTCCCCGCACCCCGCAACCCGAAGGCGCGCCCAACTCATGTAGCTACTTGTCGTGTGCAGATGGTGAGCGGTGGCAGTAACGGACGGTGCGGCGGCGGCGCGCGGACCGGGCTCGGCGCGCCGCGCTACCCCGCGCCCATCCAGCGGCCGCACGCGCCCGCGCACACTCTCTACCGGCACGCGCCACCTCAGCAGCAGCAGCAGCCGCAGCGCGCGCACCACGCGCCCCCGCCCCAGCGGCACAACCTCTACTACCAGCATCACCAGCGCAGTTAGTACCTCGCCTGCCTCGCCTCGCCTCGCCTCGTCTCGCGACCGGCACGCACGCACGCACCAACGCACGCACGCTCGCTCATATACTAGTAGAAGTAGATTAGAACGTGGAAATGGACCGAAGAGGAGCCGAGGACCGGGGCGTGATTGATGTATTATTGTACACAGACGGCGGCGGCGGCGGCGGCGGTGAGCGCGCGGCGGAGAGCTGCTCGCCGGCGGTGGGCGGCGAGGAGAGCGGCGAGCCGGCGGCGGCGGCGACCGCACCCGACGCGCCCGCCGCGCAGGAGGTGAAGGCGGAGTGAGCGCCGCGCGCCGCACACACTCGACATTACTCGCAACCACCGCGCGCACCGCCCGCCGTACCGCGGCCGGCGCGCGAGGTGTCTCGCGCTGCCATCGGCGCGCTCACTTTAGGTTTTCGGTATTTAAGTAAGACGTAAATTATGAAGTGATTTAAGCTAATTAGATCGGGGCGCCGCCGAACGAGCGGCTCGCTCGGCGGCGGCGCAGGCCGGCAGCTGCGCCTCTCGGCCCGGTCCGTCGCCGTAGACCGCGGGAGGCGTTCCGTTTGTATATAAATAGATCGCTCGGACGGACGACGCGACGTCCGGCTCCTGACTGTTATGATTAAGAATATTACGCGAACGGTCGACGGCCTCGCAGCGACAGCCCGCGTGTCGCGAGGACGCGCGTCCGTCACCGATGCTGCCTCGAAACTCTCATTAGTGAATATTATGAAGCGACAGTTTGTCAGAACGATGTCGATGCAATATTATTAAAAATAATAAATGTAATTTGAATTAGCGTCCAACGAGTGGCGGTCGGTCGGCGCGTTCGCCTATCGACGCGCCACTTGCTGGAACGTTTCATGTATCATAATCAATTATTATATGCGAATAAATTAAAATAATGACCGTAAAATTTGTTTTATTAACCTGTAGAATACATCTAAACGGTAGATCTAAATGTTTAGCAAGGAAAAATTTGAGGGAGGATTGTTCAGTGGGGGAAACCTAATAAACTTCGAAAACTAAGAGTCCTTTATCAGCTGCAACTTGAATTTTAATGTAAATACAACCTTATTATTTGCATTGCCATTAACGTACTTACAGTACCCAAGCGACAAAGAAATATAAAAATGATATACACTTACTAAAAATTTACATTGATAAAATTAAACTAATTGATACTTGATATAGGCTTCAAATAAAATAACTTTCATATTTCTACGCCTTCTAGTCCTATCCGAATTTTTTAACTCTTTGAAGTTTAAATAATAATAGTAAGTTATAACTGTATAAGTTTAAAATACCTAGGACGAATAAATTAGGTACCCATTTTTCCAATTGTTTCTATAATTAAAGGAGTTATAGTGTATATGGATACCCTAAAACTCCTTAAATATAAGAAATTTATTTTTGTGTTTAATATTAGTTTAGGTTAAGAAATGTATAGGCAATAAATGATTTTATTATAATTATATTATTATTTCTTAAGAGTTGATACTATCTGAAATCGGTTATTTTCAACGATCATATCTTCCACAATTCTGAAGCATTTACTTTGAGATTTTAATATGTTATAGTTCAGGATTGATGCTAGACCACTACTGTTTCGAAAACACGATTACATGAAATTTTCTCGATAGAAAAAAAATCCAAAGTTCACTCTAAACTGTACTTTAAACCGTCGCTATTCAATAGATACGTTAAAATAAGCCTTGATACTTTATACAGTAAACAATCAGAGTATAAAGCAGACGATGTGTGTTTTAGATTTTCAAAATTACTATTATTTTTACCGTAAAAAAATAATACCTAAACATTCACGCGCTATCTTCCGTCCGGGCCATAATTCAGTCTAGCTTCGGCCTTCGGACGGGGAGCCTGTGTCGCTGCTCCGCGCTTCGTGTCATCGGACTTTGTATATTTGTAAATATGGGAAATCTTTATAATAAGTGTAGAAAGCGACGACGGAATCATAAAAAAGATGGAAAACACATGAACGACGTTATAAAGTAAGTACCTACCTACCCTACACGTTGAGGTGAGGTGAGGTGAGGATGTGGATTGTGATTTGTGAGTAAGTAAATGTCGCAGCCAAACTAATTATTTTTTATTTTATTTTAGAAAACGTCGATTAGAAAGTACAGCATCTATTGTAAGCGATGATGGCGACAATGATAAAGAAAATAATGTCCCGGTAAATCCGTGTGTACCAAACACCTACCTACCTACCAGTAAGGTAGTAGACCTTACTTGTTTATGGGACTGGATGGCGCTAAGTATGTGAAAATCGTATTTTTTATACTTATAGGTAAATACCTGTACCTAGGTCCTACCTAGGTGTAAATACAAGGTATACCCACCTCAATTTGTATCTCCATGTGATAGAAGTAGTATTTTCACAACACATCATTATCTAGGTAGAAATATATATTAGGGTTCCGTTTGACTATCAATACTATAAAATATTTACACCTAGGTATACCCACCTAATTTGTATCTCCATAATATATGAATCGTTACTGATACATGATGGAAGTAACATCGAATGATCTGGACATTTTGGATATCAGAAAAGATCCGTACGAGATTTTTTTTTACCAATTACAAAACATTGAATTGTAAGTAGTAGGTTAGGTACCTACTATAGTTACTAACTATAGTACCTACTGTCTACACCTATAATGTATTTAACTTTCCTAACATTTTTACGAGTTTGTAAATTTTAGGGTTCTGCAATAATTAATTTAGTCATGGTTCCAACCTTACGAACACAAGCGGGCCGGCCGGCCATATCTCGCGACAAGCTTTTCTACTTTTAGTTCATGAAAGTGAAGATATACATATCACATGGTTCAAAATATAAATGGGTAATAATGGACTTATACGGTTTATACCTTGAACGAGAGTCCTTATTAATTATTCATTATAATTAATTCATATTACTAGAGTGGGCATATTATATTTACATGTTAGGTACCTATTTTCTTGACATGTATGACTGTTACAGGATGGAAGTAACGTCGTATGATTCGACAAATGGCATAAATCCGGACAAGACAAATCTTTATCAATTACAGAACATAGAATTGTAAGTAAATACTTACATATCTACTGAAATATAAATATACCTAGTGTATATTCTTTCCTAACGTTTTCACGAGTTTGTAAATTTTAGGGTTCTGCAATAATTTAACCTAGAACTATTCGTACTTAACGAACACAAGCTTTTCTACTTTTAGTTCATGAAAGTGAAAATATATCACATGGTTCAAATTTATAAATTGGGTAATAATGGACTTTTTACGGGTGATAGCTTGAACGAGAGTCCTTATTAATTCTTCATTACGATTCATTCATATTACTAGAGTGGGCACATATATTTACATGTTAGGTACCTTACCTACCTACTTTCTTGGCATGTGTAACTGTTACAGGATGGAAGTAACGTCGAATGATTTGACAAATGGCATAAATTCGGATAAGACAAATCTTTATCAATTACAGAACGTAGAATTGTAAGTAAATACTTACATATCTACTGAAATATGTTTTGGTATCTAGATTGTAATAAGATTGTGTTTTATTTTTCCTTTTTCAGACAAACACACACCTCTCCAGAGTCAAAGTCACTACCCCACCCTACCCAAACCTACCCTACCCTACGCTAACCTACCCTGCGGGATAAAAAGTATCCTATATCCTTCTGCTGGTTCTAAGCTACCTCTCCACCAATTTTCAGCCAAATCGGTTCAGCCGTTCTTGAGTTATAAATAGTGTAACTAACACGACTTTCTTTTATATATATAATATACACAATAGATATAGATTAGTGTGATAAAATATCATTTCATTTCAGATGAAAGTTGAGATCATCGAAAGGGATGACGAATTTTGGGAACAACTAATGGAAGCAAAATTTTTAATTTTTTATTTAATATATATTTTGTCCGAGTTATGCGATCCCTGGCATGTTCGCAATATGAAAATACGAGATATAAGTGAATTGAAATAAATTTAATATAAAGTAATATATATTGTTAATAAAGTTATACATATTATGTATGTGCAAATATAATCTAGACTATATTTTAATTTATTACAATATTTACCTGCACACTACTTGTCATACACATCCTATTTCCACACAATGTTTTTTTGGCAAAATTCAATTTTACTTAAAAAACTAATATGCGGAACCCTCACTCAATAAACTTAGACATAAACTTGTATTCTATTTCATTGCTTATATAGGTTTTGTTGTGTTAGTTTTACCTTATATAGGTAGTAGTACCAATCTTCGTTTATATTAAATCTGTAAACAAGGTGTTATAATAAAAAATCCTATTTACTAGTACCAAAGAATAAATAATAGTACTACGTACCTATTTTTAGGTTGGTAGTAGGCATAAGTATAATTTACATTTCGCAGAACACTATCTTACTACAGAAATGAATGTTCGGAACCCTTCAGCGCTATAGCGACTCGCACCTGTCTAGTGTTTGGGTAGAAAATAACGTCTCGGGCGCGGTGGTCTAGTAGCAGTAGTAGGTATGTTGGCAACTACATTGAAAAACAATAAAATAAAATAATGTTTTGTAATTGTAAGTAGGTAGGTAGGTACCTACCAATATCCAACTATCATAATATTAGGTAGGTATAGGTACATACTTAGGTATAAAGTTACTAAAAAGCATTACCTACGTATTTGATAATTTCATTTCTTAGTAGGTACCGTATATATAATTAATTACCTACCTTATAGACAATAATATTGCACCTACCTAACTTCAATAAGATTGTTTCGAACTAGCGTGAACCCAACCCAATATAATTTTGCGCGCGAAGTAATAGCGCGGCGAGTAGGTACGTTGCCACCGGCCGTCCGCCCCGTGGCGCCGCCCGTGCGCCGCGGCGCGGCGGCGTAACAAGCTGAGGCGAAATTTGATTTTCTGCTGAGGTAGTGTAGGCCCTTAAAGCCTGTTACAAATATCGACAACAGGACTTAGGATATTTATTTCCGTGTCTATTCGAATGCAGAGGACGAACAGAATGCAGTCGATCTGAACCCAGCGGATGATCTATTTTTTTAAATGTTTTGTAATACTTCGTAGAAGGTTCTTACATTAAAAAATCTTTAGAAAATTGAGCAGAAATTTCGACGCGGGCGAAGCCTCGGGTTATATGTTTCTGGCCTGCAAGCAAACATCCTGCTAAACAGAAGAACCTGCTAAACCTGCTAAGAAGAAGGTGCTCAACGAAAATGACGCTATCTGTCACCACGCGGGTGAAACCGCGGGGCGCAGCTAGTAGTTTTTATAAATCGGAAGAAAAATTAGATTGAAATATTAACTTATTTTGAAAACAGCTAAAAAAACATGATACCTAACTTAAAAATGGTTAACTTTTGCATAATGCACATGGGGGTTAAAATTATCGCAAATAGTCAGGAGGTGATTGGGGTATCACCTCCTAACGGGAATACGTCGAATTATCAATAACCCTGTACACCATTCTACCGACCATCATTTATGCAATGTTACGTTATGTATGATCGATACAAAGTTAACGGTACCGGATAAGCGCATGCAGGAATCCACAACAAATACTAACGTGTTATTTATTTACGCTTCAAAAAAATAATACATCCACTCCGTTGGGGTGTCATAATGATACGAACCCTGTTAAAACAGTCACAGTATTTAGTACCTACCTACCTACAACTTAAAATTATATCACAAATTCACAATGCAGTTGTGTATGGAAAGGTACCTACGTGCACAGTCCCAACCAACCCAAGTTTAATATTCTTCGCGAATTAAAAAACATTCTTCATCATCATCAGCCTATAGCTGTCCACTGCTGGACATAGGCCTCCCCCAATGAGCGCCATAGCGCCCTGTCTTCAGCTTGCAGATTGTTATACGACAATTGTTTAATCATACTCTGAAATGGAACTACCATGGACAATGACAAGTCAAGGTCTACCATTGGAGGTCCATGGAAACAACAATCAGCGATACCTACGTAAGTTCGTGAATAAATAATATAAATACTGGTTATATAATTATGCCTATTTTAGGTACCTACATTATGTACGTTTACGTTTTGAGCATCAAAGATTTCGTATGGGCGTTCCATAGCGAGACTTCAACTGACGGGAAGGTTGCTGAATTTGTTAGGTTAGGTACCTATTAGATATTTATAGTAAGTGGTAGGTAAGGTACTAAGTAATTCTAGGTTCATGAAAGGTCAACAGCCAGACAGGGATGCAATGTCAGTCCTTTGTTCAGCTCCTGCCAGGTCGTTTACCTGTGCCACATCCTCTGCTAAACAACCTGTTTTATTATATGTAGATTTTAATTATATTTCGCGTTAGATAATTATGCTTTGTAAATATGTAACCTACCCATAGAATGCTCTTATCATACAGGAATTATATTAAGTGGAGTAATTTAATTATATTAATATAATAAGGATAAGGTTCATCGTTAGTTGTTTTTATTTCTGTTACCTTATAATTAATAATTTTCACCTGCACCGAATGGATCCCCATGTTATTTTCTATTATAGTTTAGAGGTAAAGTGCTTCCTATCCTACCTAGTATCTATATCTACTTATTTTCATTATTATTGACCGTTTTCAAATATTCTCCTCGTTCTCGTCGGAAACGTAAACACTGAAAAATTACGCTGCGTGCAAGGTCCAAAGATTTTTGCGTTATTTTATATGCGGACTGTGTTCTACCCATACGAGGAACGAGTTGGTAGAAAAAAATCATTATGATGTGCCGCAAATCGTAAACCATTTTCTATGAATCCCTGAAACGAACTTCAATTCTATATAGTTCTTATAGTTAGAGAATTGGCAATAAGTAGGTAGGATCTTTAAAAGAAATTGAGTCAAAATTTAAATACCCATAACTAAGCCCATAACGCGGTTTCAGTCCATTCATAACGGATTAGGACCACCCCGACACCCCAACCACCCCCAACGCAACATTTCGTCTTCTTTCGTTATCTTCCAAGATTGGAGAGTTCTCCAAGCTGTGATTCACAGGCTCACAGCACACGAATAATCCTAAACTAAAAGAATTTCTTACAGTTTTGGATATTTTTGAAATTTCAATGGATAGATACCTACATTTTTTTTTGTAATTATATTAAGACAAAAAAATGGTTTTATAAATCAAAAACAAGCAAAATATCCTACTAATATTATTAACGTCAAAGTTTGTAAGTTTTGATGGAAGGATGGATGGATGTTTACTCTTAACGTAAAAGCAAAAGAATGGATTTTAATAAATCTTTACAATAATATAGCTTATACATCAAAATAACACATAGGCTACAATTTATAAAGATATATTGTATATTATCCAAAATATCTATCACCACGCGGGTGAAACCGCGGGGCGCAGCTAGTTTAAAATAAATCGGAAAGTAGGTAGTAGGGTAAAGTACCCTTCTAAGATACGGACGAGAAGTGGAAAGAAAGTCCGGCTCTGAAGACCAACATACAAACATTTTTGATGAAAAAATCTAAATGGATTTAATAGGCTTAGGTTTTCCAATTTTACCCTTCTAAGGGGAATCTTATAATAAACGTCAGCAACTAGTTGCTCATTAGTCGTTTCTGTTGCTTTGTGTGACACACAAGCAACATTTGTAGTCTTTATCTCTTCGACGTTTTTTGGCGGTGACTGTACCTATTTAATCAATTCGTAGAACATCTAATAGAGCTTTATTATTGTCCTAAATTGTAGGTTTGTTAACCAATTTAGCTCATTGTATGTATGCAGTACTTACGTGCTCTGATATTTACATACATGCCATGGCAGTAATGTGGCGAGATATGTATGAGGATCAACTTATTAGGGTTCCGCGTATTCCGTCCATAAAGGGTTTCGCCTTTATGGTCTTTCGCTGTCTGTCCTTTTTAACAATATAAAAAAATAGTAAATACAAATAATGATGTCGAGATTTTAAGAGACCCACATGATCAAGTGGGGCATCAAATTATTGGTAGTATCAGTTACCTAGTATTATAAATAACATTTCAAAATAGGTTTAAAGGTGTTTTAGGTTCGGTCTGCAATGTATTTAGCGATTTACTTAAATAAGGATCTATTTTACAGAAATAATAATAGAGATGTCTGTACTGTAGGAAAAAACATTTTGAAAACTACCTCAACAAGAGGACCATTAAATTTAAGGCACCTATTTATTTGTTCACATCAAAACCGTTTTAGCTTTTATACATAATTGAAATATGTACACTGGTGTCGAAAAATGTACCTACCTTTACCCCTTTATCTCCGAAGTTTGAAGAGCGATCCATCTGCAATGTACTCGTACGTATACCTACCTGCTGTTTTCGATAATTATGAAATAGCGAAGTCTCTATGTGATTGACAAAGACGTGGTTAAATCGTCCTAGCTAATTGGTACCTAACTATTTATATACCATAACCGAAGACGTGGGCGTCAGCTTATAAATTGTATCATTTATTGGGGGAACTGGGAACATACCTACTCCACCTACAATGACTTCTACTAATAAATGGATAACTACGTACGTAACAGGCGAGCAGACAAACACATTGTTTTGTTCGCCTGTGATTCACAACATAGTCAGCGACCGCGACCGAAGACGACCGAAGCGAGCGCCGAGCGGGGTGCAATGCAACGCTGGCTGTGCCTGCAATGCAAAGCCGGAGTATTTTATGTTCCTTTTGTATAGTAGTTATACCCACTTGTCTGTTTTGTCGAGTAGTCGTTCGTTCGTTTCATTCGCTCGCTCTCAGTTTTGTAGTTGGCAGCGCGGCTAGCCAACGTACTGCAGTCGCCCGCTCGCGTAAATAATATATCGTGAAACTTTCAATAAATTGTAAACAAACTTGTTTTCTACGACCTGAGTCAACGTTTCTATAAAGGGACTTTTGTAACTACTATACAGTGAAAGTATCAAGTGAATTCCAGTTGATTTTGCAACTAGGCTTCATAATTCCTGTGCATTAGTAAGCGCTCTGGTGAAATTTATTGTGTACGGGTCTAAGGAGATAATATTTTATTTAGAGTGCATTCATTGCTCTACGCTACATATTTAGTGCAACGCCCCTTACCTGCTTTTCAAGATGGGAAAAAATTATGGTGAGTTTATTAACTTTCTTTGTACTCGTAGGTAGGTACATTGAAAAGTACCTAGGTGGGTCTAAGTATCTTACCTACCTATTGTTGATGGTTGGTTACGTACGAAGTCCTTGGCAATAGCATTCTAAGGTTTTGGGTTGGGTATTTCCTACTTGAGATTTGGTAGGCACCTACCTACTTATTTAATTGGCTTCCGCTACATCTACGTCTAAGTTTTGACCTAGCGAGTTCTACCTTTAACTGACAATTTAATAATATTTGCGATTATCTGATTTAATTAATGACATCTAATTTAATTTTACTGATTTTTATATTCACGTGCCTGCATTCGGGCGAGATATGCAGCTCTACTGTGTGTGTTATTCCACCCATGTATTATGTACCATGTGTTATGTGAATAAATATTACTGAATTACTACAATTTCCTGGAATTTTTATTTACGTGCAGAGGAAACAAGGTCCTACATATTATTAATATAATAAATGAATATAAAATAGGTATGATAAATTAAACAGATTTTTTAAATGTAAAATTAAAAACGCCACAAATACCTTCCAACCCGAGAATGGGCGAACTAGAATGAACTAAGGCTAATATGTTTCGGGTCGTGTTAGTTCAACTCTTCACTGCTTTGGTAATTTCACAACCAAGGGACAATCAAAGAGATACCTACCTGTACATAAATTTGTAGTCGGGAGGTAATTGGGAAAAGCTTTTATTTTTTATTAGTAACGGAAAGGCGTTACACTACCACCCTTGGGATAGCTAAGATGTGGTCTAAGATGATGCAGCACGAAGATGGAGCGCTTTCCTAGAACTTTATTTCTTACTAATCAAAAACTGCATCTAGCGGTTAAGTGCTCACATTAATTCGTTACTACCTAATTAGTAATTAATGAATTAAGCTTCCCAGTCAACAAATCAACGAGATATTATTCTCTTGCTCAACTGGCACTAATAACCTACCTACTGAGTCACCCGGTCATCTACCTCCTTATGTACTACTCTTTGTCAGGTTGGTATAATAGACCTTGCCCGCTTTTCATTTTCCCGACGAGTAGGTACCGCCCCAGATTATTCAAGTGTTGTTACGGAGGACAGCGCATTCGCAATCGTATTTTCCGGTCTCAGATGACCTTCGCAAACTAGAACCACAGCCACAGATTAAATAACTTACTTTACATTCCTCGACACGTCAATAACAACGATTAGATTCCTAATTGGATCAGTAGCCGTTGTTTTTACCCGTATCTATTACTAATACCTTTTACACGGTTTTATCAAAGGTCTACACTAGAATATAATTAAATAAGCCTAAGCTTTAGCCCCATCTTCAATCCAACGATGCTATCCATCCACGGTTGTCTAGTAGAGATCACTCTTGAGCGATAAGACCGTATTTTATTGTCACGTATTTTTTATCTTGTTTTTTATATTTTTAAGTGTTTAATAAAGAATTTTATTGATCATCTAAACCTACAATCAACAATAACTCTACCATAACAAGGTAAAAAAAAAAACATACTTATGGATGGGTACGTAGGTACCTAACCTAGAGTGCCAATTTAGGTTGCAGGAACTATAGCTATATTACAAGCTTATTTTTTTTATGAGTCAACACGTTATTGAAGATTTAGGATGAATCAAATAGGTAGTGAGCCACATAGTTCTTTCTTGAAACCAGCAGCAAGAAATGTTAGAAATTATACACAGTTCGATACTTCCGTTTTCCCTCCAATTTGAAGAAACTCTATCGCGCGTCGTGTAAATAAATTTAGCGTATTTGCGGCGACGCGGACTCTACACTAGAATCTACCATCCGAGACGTAAATAAAGCTACCGTCACCATTCACTGCTGACATAAGGTAAGGCGTCGTTCATCTGATCATTTGATGGACCACATATTGCTACAACACTCATGCGTAATTGTACTGATCCATCGTATACTCTGAACAACACATTTAAGAGACATGGTAGAGTAGAGGCGATTTAATGATAGACCTAAAACTTGGATATGAACGAAATGTAAATCTAAGAATTTGGATTGAACTCAGTTATATTGCATGTTATGTAACTGGTAGGTACCTACCTAATGTTTAATTAGGACTTCCGCTACGAAGAGCATAATTTTTGCTCGGTACACCAATGACCCCGTTTTTCATACAAAAGATTCCAACGCGCTTGCTGCGCAATAATGGTTAAACAACATAAATAATGTTTCATAGATATGTATTTATTTGCGTAATTTTTTGACTAAAATGTGTAAAAGCTATGTTCAAAATTCTATTGTACATATGTCTACTACATTTAAAGGGACATATGCTAACGATTTACGACTTAGGTACATGTGGGCAATTTAATATCACCTTGGTTAGTGCGTGCGTCCCTATGCTGGCTGGTTTCGACTTTTCGCTGGACAGCCATAACCTTGGCCGTCAGTGTGAAATATTCTTAACAGCGATGTGCTGAGCTCATAAAAGGATAGGTAGTATAGTAAGTTTTGTGTCGTCGCGGTGTACACAAGGCTTATGTGATTTTGAAACGCGTTTTATGTGTACATTAACCAACAGTATCTCAGTAAACTGGCCTGGTTTATAGATCGGAAAGTGAACGTTAAATAGTGATATTATGCCTTTACAACGTTAAATAATGATAAAAGTTTTGAACCTGGTTAGATACTACCTACTAGAATCTTAAAAATGGTATTATTACAGTGCGCGATCATCGTAAGCGGCTATTCAATTTCGCACTCATTCAAAAACCTGTTTTGAATTAAAAGCTAATTTCCTTAGGTGCCTACAATATCGCTATCGCGTATGCGGTCTTTTTATCGGTATTTTATAAACACATGAAAGAAATCCAAGTACATGAGATAAAAACACTCACAATGCAATGTAATTGAAGAGTTAGCTTAGCTTGTAATGTAGCGTTAACAAAGTACAAACCACGTTCAGTCAGAGGCACGCTTCTCACAGTAACAAGAAAATTGCGGATGAGGATTGCAGCATGTTCGCTCACGCAGCTGATCTAGTAGGTCAAGATAATAAAACAATAACAGAGACACGATACAATTCCCATTTTATCACGTCCAAAAGTCTTCTTACCGGACTACAGAAACCCTGAATAAATATCGGCGTAGTAAGATTATGGCTGAACCCTTGGGATGTGTTTAAGAGATGCTAGAATGGATGCTAGTTAGCGAATCAATAAAGCTTTTCAAGCAACATTTAATTATTTCAGGGATTTGAATCAGATTTTTCGCGTTTTTATTTACCTAGCTCTTAAACGGTCCAAGTTGAGTAGATTGTACGGCTACAAAACAAACTAGGCAGGCATTTTCTCAACTCTAGATGGTTTCTGTAAAAATCTTAGAATTTGTCAGTTTTTTTTTCGCGTAATTTCAACACTCTCCCTCCTCAAATTAAACTACCTATCCGCATCCGCGGCGTTATCAGTTAACAGAGTTGACGATAAGACCCTAAAAGATTAATACTATAGTTTATATCAGGCGTACACAAATATAACCTATAAAGCAAAAAGTGTAATGTAAATGTAAATCTTAGAATGTGTGCATTTAATACAACTTAATATTGTGATTTGATGACATAATGGGATGTTTCGATGACTGCTGTGCCTCGCCGAAAGAAAACCGTAAGTTTGCAGTACCAGTACTATGGAATGTCGGTAGAGGTGTTTACAACACTGCTAACATAATATGATCCGACACTATATTCATAACTTTGATTATTTTCTGCATTAGGAAGGTGTCGTAGTAGGTGGGCACCTGAATTTAGTGCCGGCAGAACAATGATGTTTAACTGATTACTTAATTATGGATTAAAGATTTAATTAATTTATCAGTTTCCTGTTAGTCATTGTTAGCTGTGATTCCCCACTTTAACAAATAGGTTATTGATAAGGTAATCAATAATCAAAATATTTTACTTGTGAATAAACAAAAGATGCATAAATAACTATACAATTTGTCATGTTATATGCATTGGATGATATAAAATATAAAAGTGGCGAGTAGAACATATCACGCGTTTAGTACAGATAGGCGAACGATTTTATTGATTAAAACGCCTGTTAGCAATAAGTAGGTATAGTACCTAACTGTAAATAATATTATAAATATTAGCCTTATACTTACAAAAAAAGTTTAGGTAATAGGTACTTTACATAAAAATTACATAAAATAAAAAAACACATTCCTAAGAAAGTCGGCGCAAAGAACAACTTTTTGGGGAGTCGTCGTGCGTGTAAAAATTCAGACAGATTACGGAAATAGCGTATTTTTTCAGGGGAGCCTATCCGGTACGACCCTACCTTCAACGGGCCCACCCACAACCGTTCCTGCACCGACATACTATGGCTCATCCTGTTCATCCTCTTCCTAGTGTTTTGGGGATGGGTCGGCTTTTACAGTGAGTATTTTTGTGGGACTGGATTTATAAACTACGAAAACTTTTTTTCTCTCTAAATCATTCAAAACATTTGGGTATTCTGTAGTATGAGCAGCACGAACAAACCTCAGTGTGCTCTAAATAAGGTTTTTTCTAGTTCATGCCCCAATTTAGTAAAAAATACATACCTAATTATTTGTAGTATAACTAGCTTCTGCACGTGGCCTCGCACGCGTTTCTCAAATAAAACGTAGCGCGCGTGTTATTTCCCGGAAACCAAGCATTTGTTTTCAAAATTGTTTTTGTTTCATTTTGACTCGGAACTTTATAAGTGTTTCGGTTCTCATACGATTAAAACTCTTCCCCAGGCTTCCAACACGGTAACATAGAGAGGCTACTGGCACCCGTTGATTCGGAAGGCAAGCGCTGCGGGCTCGACTCGGGACTCGAGGACAAGAAGTACCTAGTTTTCTTCGACATTGCTCAATGCTTATCGCCTGATACACCCATCGTTGGGTGTAAAACAACACAGGTAAATTAACTAACTATTTTAGTATATTTTCTTTTTGGAACTCTGTCGACGTTAATCTCTGAGGAAGGCGTTGTCATCTGCGACACAGTTTTTAAACTTCTGCAGATGACATCGTTTAAAATTTTTAACTAGTTATAAGCATTATTTTTGTTCCATAATGAACAGTTTATTATTAATTATGATAATTCAAAATTTAGGATATAGCATAGATTTAATTAATTTTCATTCATCAGAAAGGTTTAGTTATGAAAGTTCAATTTGTTCTCAGGTGTGCGTAAACAGATGTCCGGACAGAACGATACAATTCAGAACGCAAATAGACGCCTCGTCCTTTGAAAATCTGAGATCTAGTTTGGTGTGCACGTACGACATCACCATCCAAACTCTAACACACAGCCAAGCACTGGCCCACATTGACAGTGGGAAATGCGCGAGCTATGTCGTAAAGAGTCAACCAGGTACGTTTTTTAGCTGTTTTCCGACACGTGAATGAGTGTTGTTTAATCAAGAAAACTAATTAATAAGACGTGCCGCTAATCCTTGTGATTATCTAACGTGCGAGTAGCATGTTTGTGAAAAGACGTTAACGTTTTGTTTATGTAAATAAAAAGATAATGAATACCGCAGTGCTATTCCGGTGTATTGGGGATCTATCCACCATCCAATGCAAGGGACCGCCTAAAGTTGAATCCACATGGACAAAGAGCAACGACGGCGGTACCTGCGTGAGGAACCCTAAAGAGTCCCAGAAGTCTCTGTTGAACAGTGCCACGGCCCTCGACTCTTACGTCGGCTGGATCGCCGCTAGCTGGGTCACGTTCTTCACAAGGAACGAGCGGGAGACCCACATTGTATGTACCGGAACGGATCGAAGCTATGCAAGCTTCCCTAGCAATATCCTCTAACCTCTAACAACTAATGCTAGACCAGCAACACGCTATACCTATCTGTATATTCCCTTGTACACCTTATGCATGTTCTATGATACTGTCACGTTACTAACTGGTGATGTCGGTGCAAGCAGTGTTCGGGCGGTGCTTCATGAACGTGACGGAGGCGGTGCATCAGATAGAATCGCTCGCCGGGCAGGAAGAGACTGAGGTCCGACAAAAGTTCGCAGAGTTGGTGAAATTTCAGGAGGTAGATAGCACGCTCATTGTAATTTGGTTATGGTTTTGTAGTAATTGTGGTTACATGGCTGACATGACATCACCGGTACTTGTACTTTTAAGGACTGAAACCAATCAGGTCAACAAATCAGGTGAGGAATATCTACCAAACTCAAAATGTTAAAAGTTTCTGCGCCTGTTATGTCGATGTTACCATGCAATGCTAAGTAGCTTAGTACTCACGTAGTTTTAATTAGTTAAACGCATGTTCCATAAATTAGCTAAGAACGTAATCAATGGTATGTCGTTATTATCACTGAGTATAGAAGAGTTACAAAAGAGACCTAGTTATTATGTGTGCCACCATTTCAAAGACTTCTTTAGGTACTTACCTATACTATTTACATGATAAAGTCAATCATGCATTCTTTTAATAATAACACTTTTCCAATGTCACAAACGTCACAATGCTAGGGTCTACGAACTTCAATGAGTCAATGAGTAATCTAGCCTTGATGTATCCTTCAACTAGACCTACATCATGCATGTTGGCGCAGTTCCAAAACGATGTGGTTTTTTATGCATAATTTATTCAGGACTAAGAAATTTGATATGTTCTTTGATCCAAAGATTAATAAAATCTAGAGGGATGATTTTCTGTGTTGATGTTTGCTGGTTGAGGCACGTAACTTCGTGAGTTTTGTTTGCTTGGCAGAATGTGCTTTCCGACGTGACCTGATATTTTTTTTCTGAGCAGTTGTCCGCGCAAATAGTTCAAGACCTGGTGCAGTCCCGCTGGTACCTGCTGGGGGCTCTCGTGGTCGTCGTGGTGGTGTGTTTCATCTACATCTTACTTCTGCGATGGGTGGTTGCGCCGGTCGTGTGGTCATCCATCGCCGGCCTCATGGCTCTGCTCGGATTTCGTACGTATAATTTTAACTCTAATTGGGGGGTTAATATATTATATCTGCGATCTACATTGATGTCTCGCGTGGATGTTCTTTGTGTTTTATACACGTTTTTATATATTTTGATATAAGTAGAGCGCGCAGCTCTCTATAAATAACAATGACTCTTCCTCAATTGGACCTCTACCATAGAATAATCTACACTCTTTAGTTCTAAATTGAGGAATGGTCATTGTTTTACAATATCTATAGAATTTAATTATCTTTTCCTTATTGTCGAACTTAATCATTGTATAAATGTTCCTTTTGCGTTTAAAAATTGTGGTATTGGAACCAATCTGTATTAGATTTTTTTCTCGATTAAAATGATTGCTATATCCTATTTCCATGTGGACGAGATGCCAGTTTAAACTGACTATGTATGTACCTACCTCAAAAGCCGGTTCGTCCGACGGCACGTTGCATACACAATCTTAATTAAATTAGAACTGTTAACACAAATTGCCAACCCGCACGGTCTGCACAGATCAATTTGCATCATTAAAGTCAAAGAATTTTACGAACAGGATAATTTCTATCTTGGCAGCTAAGTACCTATATAATATCCAGTATAGATGGCTTTTATCTGAAATATTGTCATATTTTTAACCGGAAATAATACTAACAGCGAATACGGTGTTAAAAAATATGACCAAATCCACGAATAAGAATTGATGCACGAGGGAAAATGTAAAACAAAGGAGTCATTTTCAACTGCGAACTCCAAACAATAGCTTATTGATACTCCAGTAATCAGAGATGTTATTTTTCAGTGGTGTACTTATTCTACAAAAACTACGCGTATTACAAGGCGAATCCCGTGACACTGTTGCAGACAACGAATCTAAAAGGATATGCGCAGTCCATCTTTAGCAAGCACCAGACATGGCTCGTGCTATTGATCGCTGTGGCTGTGATCTGCGTTATTCTTCTCTTTATGGTTATTTTCCTGAGGTCGCGTATCGTTATCGCTATTGCACTCATCAGGGAAGGAAGCAAGTGAGTGACGTTTCGTTTTTATTCTTAATGTCGTTGTTATTGTTATATATTTGTCCTCAAATATTGTATTTTAAAACATCCCTACAACATTTAGCCTCTTTCTTTGTGACCATACAGAAAGCTGAGATAAAGGATAATGTGTTACAAAAAGAAAGCCGTCGCTGTAAATATTCATAGTCGTAACATGCCCTGGGGACATTATAGTCTATTTACGTCCCGCCCCATTTCGACCACACACATTCTCTAATGCTCTTCGTTTTTTATCTAATTCGGACTTCCACCTAGTCTTGATAACCTTGTTGTTATCACAAACGCCACAACGTACCTACATACTGAATTGTTTATGGTAAGGCCGCTGTTGATAATAATGTCAAAGGTTATCCATAGACAAATTAAAAAGGCTTAACAACAGTTATGTTTTCTACCTATACCTTCGATTTGGATAACACTGATAGATAGGAAAGTTCACGCACGGCGGCAACGCAGGCACGACCAAAGTGTGTTGGTCAAACTAACCGTGTCTATAGTAGAGCATTGCTTACGTTATATCAAATATTGCAATAGGTATAGGTACCTATATCCCAAATCGTGAAAAGTCTTGTTTCAAGACAGCAAATAATGTTTCAGAGCGGTATACGATGTGAAGTCAACGATATTCTTCCCCGTCATCCCATGGTTCGTGCAATGCGCGGTCATAGCGTACGGCGTGCTAGTGCTAATGCTTCTCATGTCCATCGGCGAGTCTGCCTTCAGCGTCGTCAACTTAAAGAGTGACACTGGCTGCACTTGCACCAATTATAAAGAGGTAAGTGAACAAAAAATGCGAATGCGAAAAGTTGTCCCAAAAAGTTTCGTTAACACTACAGTTCGGAAGACTAGGTATATCAACAATCCAGCAGTAGTTCTCCAACTGCTGGATGGAGTTGGTATAGTCTTTCGATTATGACGATTACCTATGATAAAATAAAATTATAAGTCCGTAGGTTGGTACGTGAAAAAAGTGTATCGGCCGTTCGTGTCTTAGAGCAGTCTCAGAGCCAGAATAAAACCTTTTCCGAGACGTCTTACAGCTGAGTCAAAGTTCAAGCTAAATAACATTTATAATTTCGATGTGAAATCGGAAATTCGGAACGTCGATGCGGACAGTAGTTGGCGGTGCTCCAATGAAATAACGTTTCATCATCGAAATGTTTTGCTTTATACTTATGAAATCCTATAAGTTTCTTAGAATTGACTAAAAATTACGAAAATTAAAATCTGCAAAGAAAGCCCAGAGACACTCTTTGTGTTTTATGTAGTTTCGTCAAAATTAGTTGCTTTATGAAGCTACCTGCTGCGCGTGCCACCTTTAAAGCGCACTGATTAGAATAAAACAAAGCAGCGATTATACCTATAGAACCTAAATAATCAGTGTTTATTCCAATTTGCAGGACTATGTGGCGTGTCACCCGATACAGTTTGCGCAGGAGTGCAAAGATTCCAGCACCCCCACCGGGCAGTGCCAGAACGCTACTTGCCACTTTACGGGTATCGACAATCCGAAGAGTGTGGTGTGGTTACAACGTAAGTACCAGTTTTTTTGTATTTTGCCGAGAGAGAGAGAGAGAGTGTGAGAGAGATGGTTTCTGTATGCCGTCGAATAGTTGGTAGTATTCGGCCGAATACTGCCAGTCTGTTATCATTAAAAGTCATGTTTGAATTCGACTCGGTATTTTTATGAGACCTTTTCACTGATTAAGATAAACTGTTTGTTTTATGTTTAGTTCAGAAATATTTTGTGCACGCGACGGCCGGTGTCCCATAAATATGAAAAACAAAATATCTTAAGATATTTTGTTTATTTAGAGTATTTAGAAAAAACATATGAATTTAAATTTTCTTATTTTGTTTCATACAATGGTTTTAACCTCAAATGCGGCGCCTGTCGCTATTAACAATCTCGTCCAGGGTAACAATCAATCACCATGAACCTCACTCATATTGAACCTTTGTTGAATCAGTTGGCAATCTGCTGGGATTCTTCTGGACGATGTTCTTCGTCAGCGGAGTGGCCGACATGATGTTGGCTAGCACCTTCTCCACGTGGTACTGGACCTTTAAGAAGAAAAATCTACCCTTCTTCACTCTCACCTCTGGCATCTTCCGGACTTTCGGGTCAGTTGTTTTAATTTTGTGTGTACCATGGTCCACGGTATACTTACCTATGCATCTTCAAATTGTGACTAATAAAGTGTTTCCAAAAACTAAAAAACCCCTATTTAACTTAGGACTCAATAAATTGCGCGGTTCTTTCGCGGAAGAATCTTATTCTTCCGTAAGAATATGTTATCCGAGTAAATCGTGTCCGAATATGCACGATCTTATCTATTTTTAATATAACATACCTGCCCTCTTTTCTTTTTGTGCAAACTATTTATGACCATTGAAAAAAAAACCTTTTACGGTTGACTGGTTTTAGAAAAGCATTTCCTTCATTTAAAACTTTATTGTCGAGTGCTGTGTTACCTTTATTAACTTTAATTCATAAAGCTTCATAATAACTGATGACTTTTTATTGATTCATTTTACTGATTCAATGTCAATAGGTACATGCTTTTTAGTCCAAAATCCTACACTTTACATTTCACATATCATATTCTTCAATAAACAATTGTTATTTCCTCTTTCAAGGTACCACCTCGGGACAGTAGCATTCGGCTCCCTAATAATCGCAATAGTGCGGGTAATCCGCGTGATCCTCGAGTACATCGACCACAAAGTCAAGAAGTTCGACAATCCCTTCACGCGGTGCATAATGTGCTTCTGCAAATGTTGCTGTTGGTGCTTGGAGAACTTCCTCAAGTTCATCAATAAGAATGCTTACATAATGTGCGCAGTGCACGGGAAAAACTTCTGTACGAGCGCGCGGGATGCATTCTCCTTGCTCATGAGGAATATTGTGCGGGTCATCGTTTTGGACAAGGTTTGTAATCTTGAAGTATGCTTATAGAGTATACTAGATAGAGATAGAGTCCCTCGTTAAGGGGAAACATTGATGTTCTGCCAACACAAACTTATTCGTAGCTAACTTGCTTACATCGACGAGCTTACATTCATAACGAATTCTTCAAACTAGGTACTTAAGATCTGTAGAATTTTATTCGAGTTCAAAGCAAAATCATTCATATTTTGACACGCTTTTATCCAAAATGAATATTTAAATAACGTGGGTAGTTCATAAATATTTAGGTAGGTACTCAGTTTTGGCTAACTTGTTCCGTTCACATGTTTGATATTTTTATTACATAATATTAATATGTATACGTATATACTCGTATACCTACGTAATTATAGTCTATTTTATTTTCCTTGTCGATGACTCTTTTTCCGTGAAATTGTTGTAAACTTCCCAATAATAAAATAAATAAAGGAAATTATCAGCCAGACCAAGAAACGTCAAATAAACAAAACCAAACGCTAAAGTCATTTAAAACGGGATATTTACCATGATTTGATTTTTGAGTTTTTAAACTGATTATTTCGGCACAGTTTCATGCGCCATGATCACGGCATAACAAAAAAAAAACGCTTCGCCAAAATCATCTTTACAGGCTGGACAAGGATAGTGTAAGGATAATGGTGTAGTAAATTGAAATACCATCAAAATTCCCTTCCGTTCTTCCATTTTAGGCATAAAAACAATGACACACAAAGGAAACGTTTGGGCAGCCGGATTTACCCATCTGCCATAGATACCGTCGTCAATCTCTCATTGTTGTTTTCAAATTTCTCATTGCGATTATTACCGTACGTTGGTACTAAAGTTATTATTAACACCCGTTGTCCATTCTTACGTAGGTACACGTAGCTATCTTAAAACCCAGTCATTAGAGAGTATGCCTTGAGCAACATGGCTAATGCTTATCAGCATATACACATGAAGTATTTGTGATTGCTGATAAAGTTATCGACAGATTCATTAATTGGGTGTATCTATGATAGCGTATGAAGGCATGTCATGAATCATTTCTGAGTCATTTAATTAGTTAAAACCCGGATTTATGTTGTCAATAACCACTTAAATTCCTATCGATTTGAACGCAATTCCAAAACAAAATACGAACATTATAATATTTTCCGTTACGCAAATAATATAAATTTTTCATGCATCCATAAACTAATAATAAAATTAAATACGAAATTAACTCTGCCTATGTTGGCTTTTCAAGCCTAAACGATTGTACTATGAATGATAATGAATATCTCGGAAATTAACTGAACTTGCTACCTACATTCTTTTTAGAAAAGTGCGTGCATAATCTTTATTTTATACTTAACAAACAAGGTAAAAAATTATGACAATTTGGCGGTCTTATCGCTCAAGAGCGACAGACCAGACAACCGTGGGTGTATGGGATCGTTGGATTCAACATGGGGATCTGTGTGCATTATTATGTAACCAATAAAAATTACAATATTTAAAACATTCAGAAAATCTTGCATACAAATACCTAAATATCCTTTTAAAAATTACTTTTATGCAACGTTGTAGTCAGTTGTATTCCTTGATAATATCAGAAGAAAGATTGGTAGGGAGTGGATCTCTAGAACTACTAGTTCGATTATGAAAATTCTACTACTAAAAGAAAGCTACAGTACTCCGAGCGATATGTACGTTTTATCTAGGTACCATGTGAACGAAGAGCAGCAACTTAGTAAACTACATATATTAAAAAACTGTCCTGCTTAGGTAGTCAAAATGTAATGTCCTGTTTTGTTTAAAACACAACTTCATTTCCAGGTGACAGGCTTCATATTCTTCCTATCCAAGATGCTAATATCAATCGGAATTGGGTTGGCCGTGTACTTCTTGCTGCAATGGAATCTTGTGTACGAGGTGACGCAAGGCGAGCGTCTACACTACAACTACATTCCAGCCATTATTCTGAGCATAGCTGCGTACCTCATTTCTACGATATTCTTCAATGTCTACGCTATGGCAGTGGATACGCTGTTCCTTTGTTTCTGTAAGTACCTACATGGGTATGGATTATGGTATTGAAATCTTCAAAATCTACATGGGTTGATAAATGTAATGAAATGAAAAGAAAATATATTTATTGTGATAGAGCTAAGACTTAAGTATCTAACTATAGTGAACAAATACATACATCACACTAGACTTAAAAATACTTAAAAGAAAAATAATTAATAATAAATAATTAATATGGTATTGAAGCCTTCAATTCCCTTTCAAGGTACCTTGTTAACTTTTAAGTGTATTCTTATACATGAAACATCATCGGATAAGTTAGGTGTTTTAGGACATCCACACTAAAATTATAAATTTGAAAGTAACTGTCTGTCTGTTACTTTTTCACGCCTAAACGACTGAACTGGCAGAGAGTTAAATGGTATCACGGCCTACTTGAAAGCGCGTGCGAGCAGCTAATCTCTCTATAGTTATGGGAAAGACAGGCTGTGTATATTTTCCTTTAGCCCGCATTTATGCTGAGTTATAAGGCCTTTAACGCATTCAGAGCCCAGCCTCGGTGGCTCGGCTCGTCCCGCAGGGGTGCGGGTGCGCCGCCGCCGCCGCTCGTTCGTCAGCGCCACCGTGTAGCGGCGGCGCTGCGGCATTATTTATGCATAGGTACACACCTACACAGTTCCTACTTGCTTTTTGCTATTAAAACACAAATTTCGAGTCAAATCTAAAAACAACCGTAACGAATTTACGGCCTTCCATTTGTCGCGCTTAAATTAAATTTAAATGTTATCGAGATTAAAGTATTATACAATTTTAACGCTCTCACCTCACCTACGGCGGCGTAGTTTTCATTTTCTATACCTATCTTGTAGGCAAAGAACAGCGATTTTTATCTAGGGGAGAATAGACAGAAATTACATTGAATTTATCTCATCGACTTCAATAATTTACGCCTTGTTTATATGCTACTCGTCCTAGTTTCCTAGTCCAGATAAAACTACAAACTACTACGGGTACTGTACATTATAATAGCACAGTATCTTGGGGTCTATATGTGTGTTTTAAGCTAACATAATTTTCTCTTTACAGTGGAAGACTGTGAAAGGAACGACGGCTCTCCTGAAAAACCCTACTTCATGTCCAAGAACCTCATGAAAATTCTCGGAATGAAAAACAAACAAGCCTAACATGTGCCAATTAATAGAGTTGTGAACCTAACCTTTGTAGTGACTGTCACAAAGAATCTAAATGTAAGCCTTTGTATTTAATTTACAATTTTATAGATTTGTTTTAATCGTGTTTTTGTAAACAGTATTTTTAGGTATTGGGGAGAGGTTTTTTATGACTCCCTTTTTCATAGCATTACATATTCAATTAGGTTCCTATATTTTCATTATGTAGGTAGGTACTACAATGTCATTGATACACTACAGGTAATTTTGTGGTGGTTAGGCAAAGTTGTTGACTGTGTATAGATTTCTTTCTCGCTCACAGAAAAACAGAAATGAGAAAAAGTGTCAATGACTTTTATGCTCTGAATAAAAAAACAATAATTTATTATGCCAAACTTATGAGGACAGTATAAGACTTGTTATAAATATAAAATAAATGTTAAAACTATCTTTTTTTATCAAAAAAATATAAAGAAAATTAAAAATAACATTGTCAAGTAATGTTATTTTAAATTTTCTTTATATTTTACCCACCCATGGTGTTCTTTTTCAATTGTGCTAATCAGATTAATTTACCAGAAATGTATATTTAGTTAATTAATGTTTATAATGACGAAGATGTGATTATGAAAGAAAATTATGAAAATATTATTCCTAATTAAGAGTTTGTTTCATTTGCTTTGTACATCGATAAATAAGGTTTCATCCAAGGTTTGTATTATACTTTGTGGATATCTATTTAAGTACATTGGCAGCAATGTATAAGCATCTATTTTGGTTAAGAAGTTAACACTTTGACTGCGGTTTATTTTCGAGGACTGCGATCTTTTTTTTTACCTAAAAAATTCGTGCTGCCGCTCTACACAGCGGTTGTGTTGCGCCGCATATGCGTTTCGTTCGAAAAATATTACAGCTCTGCTGAGTCACAAAGATCTGTATTTTCTCAGCCGCTGCGCTAGTGTGGATTAACGCATATTAGTCACTTGTTGAAAACTCATACCGTGCGTTTTTAGCACTCAAAGTGTTAAAAAAGAGTTTACAAATGCCAGTAGTTGCAAAACGTTCAGTGAAGAATCTGTGACATTCTTACTTAGTTGATTTAAAACTTTACTGAAAACCTACACTTCACTAGTAACTACTGCAAATGGGTAGAAGGTTCACAAAAACATACCAAGTACTTCATTCATCCATAACATCATTTATTCTGTGCTGTGTTAGGAAAGCTATATCAAACATTGCCTCGGGTTCAAGCAGTTCCTTCACTGTTTCATACTTTAAGCTTTCTTCATATGCAAAATTGATGCTTGTGTCGTCAAGCATTACTTTTGATGACACTAGAGCTGTGATGCAGTTTTTCAATCGAGCCATCATGTCTCTGTCGGACAGACTCACTGGCTGTAAAGAAAGAAAGGGAGAAAATAAGCAATCAGATGGTAGTATTGTTATAAAGATGGTGTATTTTTATTACTAAATAGACACATCAGATCAGCCAGTGCACACTCAAGGCATTCTCAAGTAACAATGTCAGTAAAATTATCTATATGGAGTTGAGTATGAAAAGAAGACATTTATGTCAGCAAATCATATCTGTGCTGCCTACATATAAACATAATGAAATGTGGACTAAATCTATGAATTTTTCAGTATTTTTAAAAACTTACAATCGAGTCATAAAGTCCACTTTCATCGCTTTCACCAGCAGGATGGTCCTGTGGTTGAGGTGATATCCAGATGTAGCCATTGTTACCAATAATCACTGATATGCCACATGGAAGGTTGTGGAAATGGTTCTTCCTCCGATTGATCAGTGAAGGGAATACCTTTAATAGGATTCCTTGGGCCAGCTGGAATGTTTAATTTAAATAAAGCATATTTGAAACACTACAAACCAGATACTTACTATTTAGCTTTATAGAACAGAGAGTTTTATTTAATTAATTATTGAAATGATTTCAACATCATCAGTTCTTAAGATACTTGCAAATAATACCAAGACTTAAACTGATGCAATAAACTAACTGAACTTACTTTCCCATATTTTAAACTTCTAGTGTGCAGCGAGAGAGTACCATCTGAATTTAAGTTCTGTACTTCTGCACTGATCAGATCACCTTCTTGCAAGTGCTTTCTCATGGTCTGCTCATCTTCAGCCGATCTTCTTCTCTGAAAGAGTCCGTAAATACAAGTCTTCAATAGATAAAGTTTTTATAGATAACATTTTTGAGTGGCAACAATAATATCTAATACAATAAACACTCGGGTTTTATGTAAATAATTTTTTTATTAACAAAGAAAGTTACAATCTAATAATTGAAAAATATTTGAACTAGTATTTACAATGAAAACAATAGTTTAATTAAATGAAATGAATAACCATTAGAAAGCGCACCCTAGTGTCCCTTCTTGAAAGAAAAGAGGGAAATAAACATATCCCACTCACCAGTTCTCCTCCAGGTAAATTGACCGCTGACAACTGCAGAACAGAATCCAATCTTGAGTTTGTTTCCACTTTCCATCGCTTCTGCTGTACCTCTAATATTCTACCGACCACAACATCACCAATTTCACCAACATAGCGACTCTTCAAGGGTTTTACGCAGATCAGCTTGTTCACCTTCTGAACAACACCGGCCACTGAGGACTTGATGTAATCATCCTCTATGTATGTGCCGTGACCACTGTAAAGAAATGAGAGATTGGATAGTATTTTTATCAAAGTGATGACTGCAGGTTATTATTATTTTATGTGAAAAGGTTAGAACTTGCACTTACCGCATAAAATCCTGAACATTAGTTATAACCTCACCCGGGGTATAAAACCGCGGTATCTCATTTAGAGACGCAACGCAATGGTTCACTCTTTCAGATGCTAATCTAATAGTAACGTGTCCAGTCATATTTTATGATATTTATCGTAAAGAATAAAGAAATATGTTTGTTTTTATTTGCAAACTTAGCTACATTCTGTTCGCAATTTTGGCAAACAAAATCAATCAAATCAACAAATCAAGTTTTTTGGTCTATGAATGAACGAACGAAACGAAATGAACCACGAAACCAACCATAGAGACAAATCAACATTCCGAATGTGATCTATTCTAGACAATCGGAGAAGAACATCGAAAAATTGTTAGCTTGATAGTAGCTTGAAGAATGCTTGAAGACTTGATTGTGTAGCCTTGATTTACATTTATTTTGGTAATCATTGATTTATGTCAATCAAAAAAAGTAAAAAAAAACAAAAAAGCAAAAGTCCAGCCACAAAAGAAAGAATTGCTGCGGTGAAATCGATTGCGTTTTGTTTTTTTACTCAAATACTGATCTAAATTGAAATAAGCTTAATGGCATGATATGTTAAAATGTCTGCCATAAACGCAGCACCTATAACTGCCACCGATAGCTTGTCACAGGCACTAAAAGCGAACATTATCCCGAACCAAGAATATTTACTACAGGTACTGCTTCTATCATATTTTTACAATGAT
Organism: Eupithecia abbreviata; assembly: GCA_943735965.1. Classification (NCBI taxonomy): domain Eukaryota; kingdom Metazoa; phylum Arthropoda; class Insecta; order Lepidoptera; family Geometridae; genus Eupithecia; species Eupithecia abbreviata. Next base: position 9,990,840 of record OX030976.1, read on the forward strand.
TTTACTGCTCAGGCACTTTAGGCAGTAATTCGTAGCTTATTCCAGAAACGTGATTGTTGAACTGTTGTTATTCCTGATATAATTATTAGGTGACGGGCAGTTTTTTGTAAGTATTAACCAAGAGGTCATGCAATAACACAAATTTACTCAAATTTCAGGGATCGGTGTTAGACTCTGCAGTAGAAGTGCTACTACACCGTCTCCGAGGCTTATGTGACAATGTTGACGCCGGTCCTGAAACATTTGATGATCAAGAAGTGTGCTTTAGCTTACGGGATCCGAATCAACAGGTATCTTCCATGGTTCTATCAAACACATTTAAAAGTTTATAGACTTGCTCACTGAATTAATTTTTGCTTGGCCTTTCGAATATAAAAGAATTGACAAAAACATATTTTAAATTATTAAATAATATTATTGTTTATAAATTGAACTACAATTCTTAATAATAAATTATTATTTGTCATTTTCAGACCCCACCACTGATGCTCCGTGTTCGCAAGGCTCTAGATGCACGGGACATGCCGTTTCAGCTCCGCTACATTGGCCAACCAGACCTCGGAGACAAGAACCGTCCCACTGTAGTGCGGTCTAGTTTGGACATTGCATGCAGTGGCATGCTTATTGAGTTTCTCACTGAGCTTGGGTGCAGGATAGAGTTTGAATACAGTGTGAAAGGTAAGAAAGTCATTTAAATATTTGGCTAAGCTACAGCTTAATTGAACCGAGCATGTCTTCTTAGACCCCAGTTGGTAAACTACACATATTGAAAAGGAGGCTACCATTTTGTTAACAGTAAAATATTTTAAAAAATAATGCAGATAACTCTCTCATGTCTGATTTCTCACTTCAGGTTACATGTTCAGAAAGGGTCGTATGAAGATCACAGTTGCAAAAGTCTTCAAGATCTCCCAAAGCTCTATGCCTCCCGAACCCATATCTCAAAGCTACCTTGTAGAGCTATCGGTAAGTTTCCTACTTCTATTATTTGTCAACATAACATAACCTCCCGCCTAAATGCGGAAATGTTACCAGATGATGCTCTGTGAACACTTGGCATAAGTATACAAGTACTACTAGTTTAATTAACCCTTAATTACTCGCGTGGGTTGTTTAACACCCCAGCGACTGTTTGATCGTCTCTAGTTATTGGAGTTTCGAATTAACAACGCAAATTTTTAAATCCTAAACAGAAATAAAAGTCTCGATTTTGTATGTATTTGGTAGTTTTTTTCTAATTCTAACATTGGGGTGAAAAGCACGCCACCCGAGTACTTATGTATGTTTTTATACGCGAGTAACTAAGGGTTAAATGGGTTAATCATGTTCTTTTGAGACGCCAGAACTGTATTGAGAGAATGAGATCCTGATAAAATTCATGCACCTTATATTCTTTTGCACTGTTACCTTGCATTAGTGTGTTGTTGTGGTTTTAAGTTGCTTGAAAATTAAAGAAACTGCTTGTAAGTATTCAATATCCAAGCATCTTGAAATGAATGATTCTAGAACTTGCTTAAAACCTTTGGCTTTAATAAAAAAGGGCATGGCATGTATTATTTTAAGATGTTGCACTGATGCATGTTTGTGAATTTGTCCAGCATTATTTATTTATTTATAGATGAATATTAGGTACGCATAAAAAAAGGGATGAACTTCTTTCATTTGTAGTTGTAGCACATTACTAAGTAATTCAATACCTATTTCGCATTTAGTCCAATGACTTCAAAAGTGTAAAAATAAAATTAGGTATATAGAATACCTACTAGTTTCTGCCCGCGGCTTCGCACGCGTTGTTTCTATGGAAACGTTTAAGAATTTTTCTATCCTATGGGACCTGATTTATGGGATAATAAGGAGCCTATGTTTTAATACTGGGCCCAGAACTATCTGTTTGCAAAATTTCAGCTCAATCCTTTCAGTAGTTTTTGCGTGAAAGAGTAACAAACATCCATCCATACAAACGTTCACTACAAAAAAAAGATGATGAACCTCTTTCTTTTGTAGCACATAACTTACTAATTAAATACCTATTTCGCATTTAGTCCAAAGACTTGAATGTGTAAAAAAATATATTTCCAAACATCTTACCTATGTAATCTTTATTTACCACAGGTCCTCGCTCCTCAAGGCCAAGATGCTATCGCGGAGGACATGCGAGCGTTCGCAGACCAGCTGCGCCCATTGGTCCAACTGGATAAGATCGACTACAAGCGACTAGGACACATGCCAGTCACATAGCAAATGTACCCTGCCTTGGGCTGTCTTCAACCTCAACCTTAGAACCAGGCATGAAGACAGCTTTTGGCAGATATCCATGAAGTCATTGGTTCACACCAATGAAGTTATATGTTTAAGCCTACTGACGGTCGTAGGGTTATACATAATTATATAACTTCTAACTGCCTAGGCCACTCCAGCCAAGCTCAAATCCAATGATTGTAAACATGGCCCCTACACTTAACCTCAAAATCGCTTTCATGTTGGTTTTTTGGGAGTTCTACAATGTATAATGCTGTCAATGATTTATCCAACGGACACCAAACCGAGTTATTTTTGTGTAGCGAGTGGTTTACAAGCATTTATCTTGAGAATGGCTTGAATATATCTTATATTTTTCATTATAAATCAAATCGGTTTCGCGTCTGTGTGAAATAGCTATACAAACCACCATCAACTTACTATACATAACATAATAATATGTATCTGGTGGGTATATTCACTGGCACGGCAATATAATAGTAAATAAGTCACACTGTACTCTTTCGACGCATTTATTTTCTTTGAGTGTATGAATCCTACTAATATTATAAACGCGAAAGTTTGTATGTATGGATGTTTGTTACTCTTTCACGCAAAAACCACTGAACGGATTGGGCTGAAATTTTGCGTACATGTAGTCCAAGGCGCGGAATAAAACATAGGCTATTTTTTATCCCATAAATCAGTTCCCATGGCATAGAAAAAAACCTAGGAACATTTCCATAACATCAATGCGCATGCGAAGCCGCGGACAAAAACTAGTAATGCAATATTTCATTGTCTGTTTCCTATTAAAAATGTGATATGAATCTGTCGAACTCGAAAAATATCGGTACTAATGAAAGCTTAGAAATTACTCGAGGTGACGAGGTTGATTACGCGTCAATAATATGATTACATTATTTCATTCAGTCAAAGAAAATAAACGCGTGGACGGCGTGTTACAACACTCTAATTTAAGAAACTGTATCAACTTACACATAGATTAATATCAGTTTTGTAAAGTACCTTAGGTATCTGGATACCTAAGGTAAGTAATTCTATTATAGATATTATTTAATACTTAACTAAAAACTACATCAGGACTACCTTACTGTTGGGACATGTTTTGTAAATGCAATGCAATTGTCATGTAATTGTAATCGTACGCTGTTCATTTAATAATCTTATACATAGATAGTTAATCAAGTTCTTTAATTACAAAAGCTATAAAATGTAATCGTAGTTTTTCTCAAACAATCTTCTTATATAATCGGGGTTCTTTTTTGTGCCTTTGACATTTACATGGTGTTCCCCATAATCCAAGTCTTCATATTTGAAACCGTGAACGTAAGCAAAATTGCCGAAATAGACACAATGTTCATATTTGATAGGCGAAAATTCTGCAATAAATACATTCATTACTGTCATAAATAATAATATTTTTTACCCGACTACCAATGGACGAGGGTTATGAATGAGGTTGGCACCGCACTTTATGTATACAAAATGCTCTTTATTTGTACATATGTAGCCGATTTTCATGTTCCCACGTAATGCTGAAACTGTCCAGTTCAAAGGGGTCGCAAGTTTTGCGACGTGGGGAAAATGGTCACAAACAGAATTCGCTGGACACAAGCCACTCCGTACAATGGAGGTGTCGACCACGGAGAGAAAGCTACTGAAACCAGCCCGATTTTAACAAACGAGGTATCGATTGATTCGTGTCAATACTCCGGTGGTTATAGGCTATACGCCGCGACGTTTTACAAAATCAGGAACCATCCCCTAGTTGGGTACTTCTTACGTGCCTCTTACTACCTAAGTATTAAAAGAAAATGATAAGGACAATCGGTGAACACTTGTTTATGATTTTTACGTAATAAATATTGCAATCCTTTTTTGGGCAGTCGTGTAAAAAGTACTTACGTGTCGCTTTAATGCAGTTATAGAGGTCCATAACGCAATGATTATCAAAGATAAAAGTGGCGTTTCTGGTGACGTCAAAAGCACAAATTTTCTGGAAATACGTAGGGCACACGCCACACCTGAAATGTTTTGTAAAAAGGGAGAAAGGCTTTGCTACATGAATCATTATAGGTCATAAATGTTGCATTTATAAGAAGAAAACTTTTTAATTCCGTAAATTATATGCATTAAATGTCATTGAATAATTTTAAGGTGTCTTCCAAATTTATGACGATGCAGCTCCGGATCTTACATAGAATGTATTTCATTACACTGTGATTTAATGTTCAAAATTAAATGTACCTAATAAAAAACATTACATGACATAGCTGTCTTCAGGAGAATACCCAGGAAATTTATACGAACCTGTGTCCATCCAAAGCTGGCATTTGTTTGTAATCCAATTCATTCCAGGCTGGATAATCAAAAGCGCCACCACCACTGCTTTCATCTGAATAAACAAATAAGAAAAAATACTCAATCCAAGGATATATAAAAAGTTATATATCCTTGGATTGAGTATTTTTTCTGTGGACCACATAGTGAAAAGATACATACGAAAATGTGTAAATATAAAAAACATCGCGATGCAAGCGGTCGTAGACATGATGTCAGCAAATATTTTATGCTTAGTTTTTGGTAAACGACTTTCTTATCAAATAATAGAACGGGGTGAAGCATTGCATTTTAAATTAAGTAGAGTCACCGAGGCGAGGTTTGAAGATTGAGCAATTTCAGCATTGTTTTGAAGGTTTCAGTTTTATTATTATCTGGACTGGAAGACTAGCGACTCATGTTAATGTTTAAAATGGGTCTCAATTTTGAGCTTGTTTTCTAATATGAAGGTTTAAATATTTTACTAGTCCCCTACTAGTATAGTCCCCTAATAGTACATTACTGACGAGTCAGTAATGGGTTGCTGGCCACGATGATGATAACTGAAATTGCAGCGTAACGCAGGTTCAGGCCACGACGACTGCGCGGTCAGGATTGCAGCCCTTGCTGGACAAGCCGCGATCAACGCCGAAAAAATAAATGCAAACAGCAATTTATATTACCTACTTGTCGCAAAACACGATAGGGAAATTACTGACGCCTTTTCCATTTATTTCGATATTCAAAATAATCACCAGATTGCATTTATACTATGTTTGAGTATAATAATTATAAACAAGAGCTTGGGTAATGGAAGCAGTTTGCTTTGATCGCGCATAGGACGTGCCTCATATCACGACAACGCAAGTGACTCATACAGTAACAATCACCTTCAAAACGAAGTTGCTAGTCTTACCTAGCAGTCTGTAAAGTCTCCAGTGTTTTGTGCGATGCTTCATGATACTAGGCTATGCATTTATCTAGTCAACTGTACATAGGCATACGCGTGGATACGCTATCCAACCGATAATAATAACAGGGTAGGTAAATTTATAGGTACATAGTAGGTACTTTAGTCATTATAATGAGTAAGTTTTCGAAGTACCGCGCCACCTCTCTGACCTCAGGTGGCGATAACACGCCACTGCGCAGTCCTTTAATCGTTTCGCTATTTCCATTTCTGACAAAATGTTTTGAAATATTTCATCTGACCTTTTATGACCCAATTCGTATCATATTATAATTATAACCATAGTATATAGCCCAGAAATATCTGGACTATAACTTTATTTCCTAGAAAAGAAGTTTATGTAAAAATAGGTCGAATGTTCTTCGCAAAGCTATTGCTATTATACATAGTTATTAAAAGTCCAGGCGACGACGGTTGTGCTGATGCTGACTATTTTGTAAATACCTACCTAACGAAAACCAAGTGCCAGTTAATAGATTATAACGTGACTTCACGCATAAGTGCGGTGCGTTGATCCGGTAACGATCACAGCTTAGCTCACGACCGATGTTCACGAATTCATTACTATGCGTGGAGTGTATGTAGCGTATCTTGTGAACGCAGTAGACGCGTAGGCTATGCGTGCGTGGGCGCGGTAGGTTAGCTTCAAGGGGCTGAGGTACCGTACTCTGTGTTGGCAGCTTATCTATTTTACAGGAGGAACGGGAGATTTAAGAACAGCTAGAGGGTGCGGGAGGATGAGTTAGTAAATGATGACGCGTTTGCAGGAAGATGGAAATCGAAATGCGCTTATTTAATTTATTATGTACCTTATCTTAGAATAAAATTAAACAATTCGTTATCGGACAGTCAGCTAATAATGATATCTAACGTGATAAACCTAACAATTCTTCGTACCTACTAATTGGTGCTCTAGGAGGTAGGTATTGGTCTATACTATACTGTCGATCTACATATGTTGGTTTTAATAATAAACCTTTTTTTACGTAGATTCCAAAACGACAACTGATTCAAGGTTTATTTTAGCAGGGGTTCATAACGAATAGTTTTAAAATTAATTACTTATGGAAAACAGAAATTACGAACACCCAGATTTTTTCAAATCTATTGCCGTGCAGCTTCGTGACATAACACGCTAATCATATTCTGCTAATTGTAATAAGTATTCGGGAGATATTATTTCCCATGTAGTTCAATCGGGAGTTTAATTGCGGCAAGCCGGCAACATCGTTGAAGCAGACTTGTTGGCGCTACTGGCCGGTTCACCTTGACGCTCTCCAATCTAAGGGAATCGTATTGTTAGCTTTATCGACGATATCATATCGTATACCTACTATAGTTATCTGTCGATAAGGGCATTGCATTTGTGCATGACATCACGCTGGAATTTTCTCTTTGTGAAGCAACCCACTTAAACAGACCCACTTGATGTGACTTACGTTATAGTTATTACCTATTCTTATACATATACCTATTGGATATAGAATTACGTTCGTCCAAGTAGGCTTTGTTTGGTTTTCCCTCAGAGCTACTGTTATTTTTTATACCGCCAAGGTGGCACAAAAGGCTTGCAGCCTGTCTGATGGAAAGCTGTTACCGTAGCCTATGGACGCCTACAACATCAGGGACATTGGACACGCGCGTTGCTGACCCTTTAAAAGTCTTATATTAGGTATATTATTTTTTGAAGAGGCCCATGTTGTGTCCTGAGGGAAAACAACCTGTTCGCGGAACAAAATTCCTTATAAATGAAATCCTCGTGACGGCTCTTACTATGGTATGGGGTTGCTGCTGTCTTTACCGGTTACGAGCGATGCGGTGGTAAAATAGAGCTTCTGGTAGCGTAACATCTCATTTCTTTTTACCAATAACGTGACCACCTAATTATAACCCTTGTAACAAGGGTTTATGATTCTTATTTTGTCTCTAAAATTGTTACTACGTATCAAAGGAATTCTAAAGACGAAACAAGAATTTAAATTCTGTTATATGACTAACTAACTTGAGACAACCAACAACAGAATCGAAACAACTCTTCGATAAAATGGCGCCAAACACGTTTCTTTAACCTATCATTAAATTTATATTAGGGAGGCACCTACTTTACCGAGAACGAATCAAAATAAATGGCTTTAGATCTTATCCTGAGATGGAAAACAAAAAAAGTAGGTAGGTTAGGGCGCATTCACACAGCGGATCCTTTTTTACAAGACCGTATTTTATGGATACTTCGCTACTGGAAACAATCGTTTACTGGATCCTGAATACTGTCTGGTGTGAACTCGCTCCTACAGCTACATACGTACGCCATTGCGGAAAACCGATGCTGTATGAATGCACCTGTAGGCCATACATTTGATGTCAATGCGAAATTTATACGTTTTGTAGTTTATTGACAAGTTTTAAATATATGTGTTCTAAATATTTTTTGAGGATATAATGAACATTGAGCATTCGCTCGTTTGGCCTAAATAGACTCTTAGCTCGTCCATCAGAGAGGCATTACTCTAACGATATGCACACAAACAAATCTTGCAATGTTACAAGTAGGTACATTACAAACGAATGCTCGTGGTAAGTGAACGCTTGGGGAACGCCTATACCTATAGGTACCTATTTTATTAAAAATATATAAAAGTGCGTCGCAGGCCTTCACCTGAGCCTTCACTGAGAATAGGTCCCATCACAAATGTCTAATTAGATTTAACAACTAAGTGCGGTGTTGAATTATTTAAAGCTAGGCCTACATACCATGCATTGGCGATCCTGGTGATTTGTAATGGTAACTTGGGAGAGCAGCATTCTGCTAACTGATCGGCATTGTTGAGCTCTGCCTATATCCGGCTCGAGTTTTTACATATCTACACACCCCGGCTTCGCTCAATTTTCGAAATATGTATATAGGTACATATAAACTGAATCATCATTCTATCTAATAAAAAAACCGCATCTAAATTCGTTGCCTAGTTTTGAAGATCTAAGCTAAGCTAAGGGACATACAGACAGCGGGAAGCGAATTTGTTTTGTCTACTATGTAGTTACTAAAATGAACTTAACTGTCAGTACCTCCCTAACCTACTATAGTCTATCTACACATTCTCTTGTTTGTTTCTTTGAGTGATTAGTCATACCCTACTGCTATAATTTTTCACCGATAAAACTCGGCCTTGCAAAGCAAAGTCCATCAGCAGGTTCGGTGCCACCAAAAATTATCGCGTATTGAATCAGATGTTATCATGCTTACTGATTGATATGTTATTGAATATTTCATTAAAAACATCGTAAACAACACAATGCATTCCGAACAATCTAATAGAGTTATCAGTTAGGTGTGTAACTTCATAATTTAACCTTCAACGGTTCGTTGCGTGTGTCTGAACTCAGGCCCTCGAGAATGCCCATAATAATCGCATTCCCTTAATTATATAGACAACGCAAAAAGACCTAGCATATTCGATGCTTTATTTATTTTAATTCGTTTATATGTAATTATTGTTACTTGCGTGTTTTTATATTTTATACACGCGCGAAAAACACATTCGCGAAAGGCACTAGTACTCTAAACTTACAGACAGATCGTAGAGAGCGAAGTGTCATAGTGTAGATAATC